>CM065639.1:32579477-33224834 GCA_033220585.1 Dipteronia sinensis | reverse complement strand
GAAAAATGTGTTTTAAAACTTCTCAAAATGACATAGTTTCACTTGGATCATACACCTACTTCATCTTCTTCCCCATTTCGACCTAGAGCTCACAAATTCAGATCCTAGTGAGAGAAAGAGCCCCCCTAGTGAGAAAAAGCACCAAGATTGCTTCTTTAACTCTCTAAACCCAAAACCCATGCATCCATTGCATCAATCATTCATGGGTCTTCATCATTCTTGACTTGGTAAGTAAGAAGAAACATCGCATCTTCATTTATTGTTCTTTAAGTCCAAGATTTCGTTTTTAATGCATAGGATTTGTAGAAATCATTTTTGAATGCATTGTTGTGTTGATTGATAACATGATTGGGTTTGTATTTTGATAGCTTAATTGATTAGCTCATTTTTTCCTAAAAGCTATGTCATAAATATTCATGTGTGATTTATTGATGACTAGGTTGATAGATTGTGTTTTAATCAACTAGTAAATATTCATGAATATTTGTTTGTGTTGTATTTTGATAGCTTGCATGATTAGGTGTTTTTACCTAAATAGCTAAGACTTGATTATTCTTAATAGATTAATTTATAACAAGATTGGTAGATTTCTATTTATTAATCTAGTTAAGCTCTCTTGAATATTCAAGGTCGTTTGAGTAACAATTAGTGTGTTGGAAATTCTCTACACAACTTAATTGAGAATACATGTATGGGCATGTATGATTTGTTTGATAGCTAGGATTGTTTTGTGATTGATAACATCTAGCTAAATCTTTATACTTTGCATTTAGACATTGACAATTAGGATTTATTGATTGTTCATCAATTTCCTAGTTGAGCATTTTGTGAGTGGTCTTACACTTTGTGCATTTGATATTGTCATATTCACTTAGACCATATCTCTTCTTGAATTTAAGTCTTGTGGCTACGGGTGGTAGTTGCACAAGCATTTGTCAAGCATCGCTATAAAAGGCCCGAGAGGTAGATTAGGTGGTGTTCATGCCAAGGGCAGTGGATCGGGGGATAACACTAGGATTGAACCAAGAGTGGCGAGTGGTAGTGTCCATAGCCTGAGGTTGTCATGAGTGAGAGTCCGTGTATCACTTAAGGGTATAACCATCTTTTCATATAGTGGATTGTTGTGACTTAGGAGGCTAGCTTGGCTAGTCCGTGGTTTTTCCTTGTTGGACTAGGAGAATTATTTAGGAAAGTACATTTGAATGACCTATAATTTATCTCCATGTCATGTGAACTTGATTATGACATGCTTTGAATGATATGCATAAAATATGCTTTATTGCTTTAATGCAAATGCGTGTGAATGCAATTGAGAAGACTAATCAATAAAGATCTTGTATCCATGCAATCAATAAGGATTTTATATCCAAATTAGTCTTCTCTCTCTTCTTAATTGTTAATCAAGACTACTATCATACGGATATGTATCCGAAAAAATCTAAAAGGATCTCTTGATCCAATGTCTTGATTTGCTCCTAAGGATTGATATAGTTGTTTGTGTGTTGAAAATTTCTTTTCGAAATACTATATCATGGTTACTTATGACAAAAGGGCACATATTGGTTTGAATTCTTATGGAAATCCTCTTGATGTTTGCTTTGCCAAATACCATTGTTTTTGAACTTTAATGTTATATGTCTTGCATGCAAATCAACACCTTCACACATTCTCTTTAAAATAAAACTCCTTGAATCTCTCTCCATTAATTAAGTTGCATAAAGTTTATGTATATGATTATGCAATCATATTTTGTGCAAATATCTCTCTTTGCTAAAGCAACCCGATAGGGGAAGCTCTTGTGCTTATCTCATGACAAAAAGGGGGAGAAGTCTTGAGTGATATAGGGGGAGCATTTCATTTCTATTATGATTTTGGGAGAAATCTTGGGAGAGAGTAACCATTTAGGGGGAGCATTGCATTGCACTACATTTATATTGATTGTATTAATTTATTAATGCAAATGCTTGTTTTTATTTGATCACCTCTCATGCACTTGTTCTTGGAAAGTGTTTTCTTGCTATTGTGTGTAGGTACGATGATCTACTAAGAGAATGAAGGCCTTGAAGACTTAGATCCTAGGTTTCTCTTATTGTAACGTAGAATTACTTGTTGACCAGTAGCTTTGTTTTCTTTTTTGTGAGGACTTCTTGTGAGTGGTGATTTTGTCATGAAATAGCCAAAGAGGGAGATTGTAAGAACCTCATTTTTATGATTGGCTTATTTCATGACAAATCACATTGGGGATGTTTTTGTAACGGATAGCATAGGTTCTCCAAGTGCAGTTTTCTCGAAGATATGCTTCCGGTCATCTCATGTACTTCAAGAGGTAGTCCACTTGTGCTTAACTCTCTTTCGAAGAGATGTAGTTGCACACACTCACTTGCATAAATTATATTATCGTTTATTGTAATTGAATGATGCATTGTATGTCATTTATCACACTCCACACTAGCACATTTTGCACATTACTTAGTGTGTTGAGTTTGCCTAGAAAAGAGAATTTCTTCTCTTAGCGCGGCCCAGACCGTTTGGCAAGCTTTGCTTGCATCGCGGCATACAGAGCGATATACCTCAGTAGGGGCATGCTTCTTGTACTGCGTCCTATGCTCTTGCACGTATAGCGGTCCAAGTCGTGGTGTAGTCCAGTAGGCCGATGTTGCCTATACAGCCACCTCTACACCTGCATGCACAGCGGCCTGCACCACGGTGATGTCCAGTAGGTGCACTGATATGTGTACCGCGGTCTGGACAACTGCCCAAGCTACGGTACGCAGAGCGGTATTGACGGGATTTTGTTCCCTAAGTTCAAAACGACGTAGTTTTGACTAGGGCTCTCATATATATATTCTCTCTTCTTCCTTGCTTGTTTTTGTGAGTTCAAGAAGCCATTTTTTGAGAGACCAAGCTTCTTTAAGAGAGAGAAACTCCCACGAACCCACCTTTACTCAACCAAACATCGATCCATGAGCAACTAGAATCTCACAAGCATCATCTCATCATGGATTCTTCTTGCATCTATTGACTATGTATTTTGAACAAGCCCTAAATCTCCATAGCAATTTTGTGTTCTTATGTGCCTAGGTTTAGCTTTAAATGTTGATTCAATGCATGTCTTTATATCTAATGGTATTTATAACATGTTTGATTTGTTGTTTGTTGGTTGAGAATATATGTTCATTGATAGCTAACATTTATGACCATTTTACCCTTCTAGCTAAATCTACTTGCTTTGCATTTAGATATTGATATCTAGGATTTGCACTTATTGTCATCTTTAAATTCCTATATAAGCATTTAGTGTAGCCTAGCATTAATTGCATATTAGAATATTCATATATTTACATAGGTTGATATATCTCTTCATTGATTGTTAAGCTTTGTGACTAAGTGGATTAGTGCACAAGTTTTTGGTCTAGAATCACTATTAAAGGCCCGTTGGGTAGAGTGAAAGGGTTAGTGACCAAGAATGGTGTAACGAGATGTCAACCTAGATTGTAAATTTTCATTCAAATAGTGGATTTGAGGACCGTGTGTGGCTAGAAGGATAGCTCGTGAGAGAGATTTTTGTTTGCTTTGAAAAATAAAAATCTTACTCAATACACATAGAATTTTGGCCAAGAGAGGAAAAGAAAAATAAGTTCTCATTCGATAGTGCACTTGCAAGCCTTTAACATCAAAAGGTTTTGTGCACACTTTCGAATTTAGGGTTACGCGAGTTGCAATCATATCGATTGTGAATTCAAAAGTGACCGTAACTATTTTTCTAGGCTCTTGGTGTTTTGGGATTGAAGATCAGGATCAGAAGTTCTATACACCCATTCTCAGGTAAGCAATTCAAAGGAAAAAAGGGAGACCACGCTCCTAGGTGATTCACGTACGTGCTAGGATTGAAGATCTTGCGGATTACCATCGACGTAAGTCAATCGGATCACGCGACAAGAGGTATTTAACTCTAACCGTATATTTGTGTTTAATTAATTAAAGGGTTAAGGTTCAAATCTTTAGAAAAATTTAAACTATACGAAAATCTACTTTTCTCCTTCCGCTGCGGTTTTAGTTAATTTTTCCCTACACTTTTCTCATAATCTTTTGACCTTATGATTATTTACTTTTGACAATTATAATAATTAAACTATAGATGCTATAAGATTTGTTAAACTAGAAATCACTTTATTAATATAAAAAGATTGTCAAATACATTATTACACTCTTGCTATTGAGCATAATCCTAACATTCTCTGTGGCCACAGAGGCTTTGGTGTCAGCATTGGCCAGTGATCTCCCTAGAGCGGCTTCAGTTACGACGCGCTGCTTCAACTTCTCCTCAATTGCCTGCTTGATCTTGGACTCACCGGCCGAAGCAGACTGGAGCATTTCATTCTCTCGGCAAGCTCTTTTTTTAGTTAGGAGATCTTTGTAGCATGCCTGCTCTGATTGATCAGGGCTTAAGTCAATTCTTCTACAGCTTGCAAGAAAGGGGTAGGGGTAAATATGAGGATAGGTCTGAGTTATAAATGAAAGATACAGGGCACTTACATATAAACCATTATTGAAGACTGCATGAATCTACTAGGAGCTGCTAGCAGTTTTGGCTTCCTTCCAATATCCTTCCCCGATATATCTCTTGCCGGCAGACATGGAGCGCAGCATGTCAAGAGGGTCGACCAGTGCCCTGCTTAAACTTAAAGAAGCTGAAAGCTTAGGTTGTGCTCTGTTCATGAAGGATGTGAGGGTTATTTCCTCATGTCTCGGAAGATGGGAAGTGACTGGGGACACACTTGTGGTGGTCAGGCCAGTTGCTGTAACTGTGCCAAGAGTTCCCCGGTCTCCTTAAGATATGCGTCTATTGAAAGATCTACCTCTCTTTGTGCTCCAACCACCTGAGTACTGCTACCTTCACTGATCAAGGAAATATTAGGTTTTTTTCCATATGTATGGGGCTAGATTGCTCTTGATTGGTGTTCTTCTTAACCAGGTTGGCTCCTACACCGTTTATCAGGGGGGCCACTTCAACATTTGACAGGACCCCAAATGGCCGACCTGATTGCACAGATATCTTGTCAACATGATCCAAGAGATGATCAGATACATTGTCCGAGCCAGCGTGTTTGAGAGGGTCGACCTTATCCCAATCAGAGTCGGAGTCAGTGAAGACTATCTGGCATTTCATTAGAAATTGCATCGGGGCTTTACCAGTTCTCTGGGTAGAAAGGTCAGTTGGAGGTTGACTTACTGGGAGGGTCAACTTGAACAGAAGATGATGTAGGCTGATCGGTCGGTTGGGGGAGTTCAATCTATTGAGGACCAAGTGACCAACCCGATTGTCAGTTTTAGCAGGAACTCGGTCTTCCACTCCGACTTGTCCATATGGAAGAGAATTGGATGTCACAGAAGGACGGTCGATTCTTCCCTTTGAACGTTGCTCTCTTAAAATCAGGTCGGTCAGAGTTTCCTGATCATCATCCTCCTAGTCAAAATTTTCCAACCTGACCTCTATATGGTGAGGCTCCAGACCTATTACTAGCTTTGCTATTTTCTGAGCATGAGAAGCAACAGGGGCAGAAGTCTTAGCTATTGTTTTGGCCACCTTCTTGGCGGCAGACTCTTAGTGAACTTCCTCTTCAAATCCCAATAAGAAGCCTTTTCCTTCTACTCCCAATCGGAAGAACCAGAGGAAGTGTTGAGATCAGGCTCATAGGTATGCTCCACTAAGTCATGTTCTAGGAAGGCAATTCCCCGGGCCAATTGAGCAGCAACCTCCTTTTGGCTAGTTTTGTCCATGCTCTTAGCCTTCTCGGCTTGCTCACCGGCAACAATGTCAATATCATACACTAAAGAACAAACCCAAGAAGTGTCACTAGACATGTACAATTAACATAAGATGAGCTGAGGAAAAAATAGACTTACGGCATTTACGATGACTGGAGATAACAGGGAAGAGCTTCAGTCTGATCAGTTCCCATTCCACGAACAGCACACGGCGATCCCTTGCTTCATATGGCCTATGAACAGGTTTAATCACTTGACTGGTTTGCCTTTTGGTCAGCATAGCAGAAGTTTTATTCCATGTGTTCGGGTTGCAGAACTGTCTTGGGACACTGTTCCTAGTCAGGTCTTGGCGAGGGTTAGCAATTATCGTTTCGCCCCAATCACCTCTAATGAAGAACTAGCTATTCTTCCAGTATTTGTTTGATGTATGGAAGCCCCATATGAAACCCTTGTGTTCTTCTAGTATTTGAATCCATTGGGAATCCAGTGATTAGGGGAGTTGGCTTGAATATGGAAGATGCCCCCAGTATCCGTTTGGCCAAGAGTGTAAAAATGATGGATCTCTTGGGGGTGGCACCTATCCGTTCCCATAAACGCCACAAGCTGACTAAGATCCTATATGAATTGGAGCCAACTGAGTGGGTGCGATCCCAGCATCTACTAGGAATCTAGTAATAAAGGGTTGAATAGGAAGAGTCATCCTAAAGGTAAGCATGGTCCCATATATGGCAACAGCTCCTTTAGACGGGTTTCAGATGGCTCGGCGATCACTCAAAAAGAGTTCTACTCAGGGAGGAATGTCGAATCTGTCTACAAACTTTGCAATTTCCTAGACGGTCCTTGCATTTACTTCAGAATCGAAACCATACAGCTGGTCAGCAGAGAATTTCAGCAAGTGCTCTTGGAGCCTCTTAGGGACATCTTCCAACTTTAACAGTTGAGAAGGGATCTTTAACTAGGTCGATGGAGAATCCTTAGCGGCAGTTCTACCACCTCGACCAGTACCAATTGTCCTCGACATCTCTGGACGTGTAATGACAGAAGAGATATTTGGGTTAGAATGAGAAGGTTGAAATTCAAGACAAGCAATCGAGTAAACGACGTTGAGAGCTTGGGGTTGAGTTAATGGAACAGAAGTTTGTGAACTCCTTCTCAAGATAAACTCAATCTTATCAGCATTCTCTTTGTCACTTGTCTCAACGGCACGCATAAATAGCTCAACAAAACGGTGACAAGTAATAGGATCCATACTTGGATGTTTTGAGTAGATGAAAATGGCATGAATGCTGATGCTGGTAGAATCGAAGATTTGGTAAGAAGCGAGTGGCTTTGAAAAAAGATTTGAGCAGCAGGGAACTTCGAAGTGAAATTTGGATGAGAAAAGAGTGGAAAAGCTAGGGTTGCAGTTTTTAAAAGAGAAAAATTACAAAGGAAGTCTCTGAATGAGGGTAATGAAGAGTTTTCAAAAATATATAGAGCAAATAGTGACGTCATCCCATATATGAAAAAAGCGTGTGTGAGAGTGGGGGTTGGTGCATAAAGTTCGAGGATCACGCGCCCACTAGTTGTCTGATGGGCAACGTTTGAGGGACAAGCAATCCGCCACTATTTCGTCATCGTGTCCCTTCGATTGGGCAAATCGAATGTTATGGCTGGAAATAAATGCTTAGCTGTTAAACATTAATCAGCATTAATGGGCTACAAGACAAATAAGAGCAACAGTAAGCATACCTCACCAAGCAAGTTCTCTTTGTTGAACGAGATGCTAGGTTCAAATGTTTAAGGGGATATTGTTATTAGTAAAATCTAGAAGGATGACAAATCAGCATGATCGCCGGGATGCACAGAGTTTAGAGATGCCATGTCACCAAAAGTCAACTAGACTAAACCAACCTGAGTTGACCAAAGATAACTTTTTAATACCTGGTCAGGGTTACCTAGATGGTCGGGTGGAAATAACTCAACTAAGGTAATTAGATTGACCAAGTGAAGATGACCCGGTCTGGATTATTAAGATGGTCGGGTCAAGGCATCTGGTCGGGATCAAGTAACTGGTCAGGGAGAATGAGGTTTGGTTGGGTCTGGTAGATTGTTGGTTGAGCAACACGTGGACAACGTTGTATTCAATACATTCACGACTCAAATACGCAGAGAAAGAGTCTTACTCAAATAAGGTGTCTCAAAGCATACTATGATAAGGAAACAAACTTCCTTAGAGATATCAGAGTCCAGATTAGGCAAAAGATCTAATTCGTTCAAAACATAAGCAATGCAGAACATGAATGAAGATTAAAACAACTCCAACAAGTCAGAGTCTCATAAAACCACAACAACTTTCCTTACTTTTATACCACGAATTAGGGTTCTATGCACATATAAATAAACCCTAAAATAACATTGTAAAGGTTACGAACTCAACAATACGTAAGAGTGAGAGAGCTTGAGTGTGTAACTGTTTTACTATAGTGGATCTTCATTCTTGCTGTCACCAGTAACGTGAACGTTTCCCCAACTTGGGGTTTTATCACGTCAAGCATTAACTCTGGTCATGCAAATCAAATTCATGATACCTCAAACTCAACTATACACATAAAAAGCAAACATTATACAAAATCAAATACTACAAACATAAAATTAATTCACCATAAAAATAATAATAAAATAAGTAAATTATCCAAATCTATAACATAAAAATCCAAAGTCAACAATTACAAAAAGGAAATACATAAAGATAAGTCCACAACATGTTTCACTTAGACACGCCAAATTTAAAACATGACAAGTCATGTAACAAACAATACTAGAGACTATTCAAAGTCTTTGAATCCAAGTCTTTCTTCTATTTTCACTAATGTTCAAACAAATGTTCCTCCACTCGAGAGACAATTTTTTCCATTAACTTATCAAGCACATCATCATCAACATCCAATTCCTCAATAACTTGCATGCACTCTTCAATTGAATATTCCTCTACCCCGTTTACTTGTTGCTGAACTGTTTTTTTTCCTTAGCTTTCTCTAATTTATGACTCATGACCTTGCTACAGATTTCCAAATAATTCTCTATTTTGTCCAATTTTTTTAATCGAAGCCCAGAATTCATAGAAATTGATCGACATAGTCTTTTTCCTTTATCACCCATTGGTGGAGTATCTAAAGGCTCACCACCCTCATTTGTGTCAACATAAACCCCAAGTGTTAAGGAATTTGCCCTCTAATGCACCCTCATAATCTGAATTTATTGGAAGTTGGCTTGATGAAAAATGCCACTGCCATGTTGCTATGGTAGTGTTGAATATCTCTCCTAACATTTAATAATGCTCTGAACCGTTCGTATGGTAGCACTTCACGTAAGGCACTTTATGTAGAAAAATGGTACTAAGTCAACAAGTTAAACAATATTACACGTAATTTATGCAATTATGCGAAATTAATGGTATACCTTAATGTAATCATCCCAACCATCATTTGATGCTGTAACAATATTTACCACAGGATCCCAATCTAAACCAATATGCTTAATCAAATCTGAAAATTCTCGATGTTTCTTACACAATCGATTGAATTTAGACTTAATCTTTTGAAATATAAACCTCTTACCAGTTTCAGCCAACAGCTCATCATTTATACTTGTCCAAACCTTTTTATGAAATGTTGATGCTTGCAAATCTCCTTTTTATCACATGATCATGTAAAATGTGAATATAAATTTCTTCATTCCTAGGTGACCATTCAGCCATATCATCCAAATCAACATCTTGGGAAGCCATCCCTGACCAACAGACGGACCAAATTGATGTATTTATGAAAAGTGCGGGACCAAGGGTACTAAAAAAGCAAACACGCTTAAAAAATTTGATCTTTTCCCAAAACTTATGGACTAAAATGATAATACCCCTTTATTAAAGTCAAATACAATATTTCTTTATATACTTTTATTATAAATTTAACTCGATTTCATATCCCAGCTACCGCCTATTAGAATATTTATTATGTTGTGAGTAATCTCCAGCTCGAATAACAAATAAACCAAACTCAAATAGGGTCTTTATCCCATTATCATTTGGCTGACAATAATTTCATTTCATTACAACAAATAAATCAAACTTCAACAACAACCACACCATGAAATGGAAATGTATACAGACCCGATTCCTACATCCATGCCACACATTTACACCTGCTGCTTGTATTTGGAAACTTATCCACTTGAATCAATAGAATATATATTCCATACCACAACAGAACTTGAAAGAGAACGATTGCTAACAACTATGTCAGATGATTCCGGATCAACACATCAAATACCTTAATTTCATAGTATGAATCTCACTACAAGAAAATATAAACCTGTCAACAAGCAAATATTTTACCATAAGTAACATGAGCATCAAATTTGAAAACATATTAATAGAGATCGATAAATGATGTATGTTTGTATAACTATCGAAGTATTTTAGCGATGGTGTGTACAACATTGTATATTTGAATACAAGGGGTATCCAAGTTCAGTATAATTATTAGACAATTGGTATCCTAGTTCAATATATATTTGTTTAACAATCTGAATATGTGTTAATCTAAACTTGAGCCATACGACACTGAGTTCGAACACAAATATAGATAGATTGAACTAACTATAAACTTGATTGTTAGCAGGATTCACAGAGGCGACAACAGGGCTATTTGCCTTCGATTCGCCATTCACATAACCAAAAGGTGTAAGCGATTCGATTAACACATAATCAACATGTATAGGCACATAATTAATCCGAAAGATTAACTTAAACATGTTTCTAAATCATGCTTAATCAAACCCTAAATACATGTTCCTAACCCATATCAATTCATGAGAAAAGGAAGATAACAATAAGCGGAAGCGTACCTGAATCCATTGCCGGAGGTTTGTGGATGGGTTGAGATCTTCCAAATTATCATGATCCCGGGACACAAAAGCATCTCTCTTGTTCTATTGATAGGGATACAGACAAGCCAAAAGTCATCTTGTAATTTAGGGACCATAACCCTAAATATAATAAACATATTATTATATGTTTTGATATTTCTAATTTGGCCCCTCATCAAATTAGATATAGCACTCTGGTATCTACACATTAATTCCATGACAATTATACCCTTAAGCCTTAATCTTTAAATCTTTAATTAGACCACTTTAATTTAGGCTTAACCTAAAGATAGCACAACACATTTTTAATATTTACATGTATGGCCCCATATGATGGAATTTTTCCAACAAAAGGTTCTCAAGCTTTGTCTTTCACAGGTGCTTATCAATATATGTAATACATGGTGCTCCCCAAAACGAAAAAAGTTTACAATTTGCAAGTCTTTGAGATCAGAACGATACCAAAAAAAAGGACAAACTTTCCGTTTAAATACATAACGCTTACTTAAGGTGCCAATAATTCAAGGTACAAACTTAATTCTATCAAATACACTTTGCTGCTGCATGTCCTCATACTAACAATATGCAGGCAGTGCACTAATATACTTGTGTTGAGCTTCTAATTTAAAACAATATACAGACACCGCACTAATATTTAGTCGACATTTTATTTTTCAGTCCTGAGATGATATTTTGTTATATTCAGCAAACATCATAATCTTACACTATACAATTAGAGTCAGTCAGGTTCTTCAATGTGCCAAGAACTACACTCACGAAAAAATCATGTAATAGAAAACAATTGAAAAGAAAACATACAAGTTCTTCGTTATGCGTATAAGCTACTTCCAAATTGCCTCCTTGATCATTAGCAACCCAAACTTTTATTGTTCGATCCAAAGAACATGATAATAAATACCGATCCCACCAAAGAAGCAGCATGACCGCATCAGTATGGGCTTCTAAAGTCATAACAGACTGTAAGGTTTCAAGGTCCTAAAGAACTTGATTCCACATTTTGTCTTCATTCTATAATTAAAAAGAAATCAGATGGCATATAAGGAATGATCTTAATCCTGAGTATTTAACAGACCTCTACTTATAGAGTTATGTCTTTTGACTTACTCGATATGGTTTGTTCCTAACGTCAAACCTATACTTTATATCTTGGAGACATAATTATATATTTAGCTGGGAATGATAATATACAAAATGGAATCCATTACTTCTTAAATAAAGTTTAGACAAATAGTTCTCTTGAGTAAATGATTCGGGTCTTGAACAATAGAGCGTTCAATTTATAATAAGATCATAAATAATTGTTCATTAGAGAATCACCGGAACTCAAGGATAAAGATGTAATTGAGAGGTCAACCGATTTGAACCTAGCTCAAATTACGAATTGTTAATGGAGGATTGATCTGTATGTAATGATTATATCAGTGGACTGTTCAATTCCTATTCGAGTAATTAATTCTATAATGACAAGAGTGCAGCTCCAGTTTTTAAGTGGAATAATTCTGGAATTAATAAATCAGATAATTAACTAAAGAGTTTAATTAATTATTAATGATTTATTAGAGCTTAAAATTATAGGTCCATGTGTCCCCATGCCATCTCCATAACACTATAGTGAATATTAAGGTATAAAGATACTTAATGATTAATTTGAAACTAGTCATCTATAAATAAAGCAGTTTATGTATTGTTTAATTAATTGTGAATTAATTAAATATTAATCGTTTTATTAATTAGTTGTGAATTAATTAAATGTTATTTAAATAATATGGTTATTTAAATATTTAATTGGATGACACATTGTGGTGGGACCACATTGTAGTTTTCAAAAACTGCACAGTGACAGTCACTGTGCAATTTCGAAAATAACAGTTTAAATTTATCTTTTAAATTATTTAATTAGTTAATTGAATAATTCGATTATTTCAAATAAAATAATTACATAATAATTGGATTATTATATATTTAAATTTTGAATTAAATTGACCATATACAGATAAGAATCACAAGAGATGTTTACCCTGGGTTGGCCAAATTTGCCAGCGGATTTATCCACTGGCAATTTCGAAATTTATCTATTATGATAACAATTAAATAATTGTGATTTAATTATTTTGATAAGAATTTCGAAATTGTTATTTAAATATTTAAATAAATTATTTATTTTAATATTTAATTAGTATTATAGTCCAATTAGGTTTTAAAAAAAAAGATAGACAGAGAGGAACTATAATCACTCTCTCGGTTTTGCTATTTTTCTTGAACATACAACATAGAGAGAAACAAGTGCAAAAACTATAATCTCTTGCTCTCACCATATTACAAAGAGCTTGGAGAAGCTTTATAATAGAAAGAGAGACGAGAGCTTAAAAAAGGAAAAAGAAAAATATTTTTGAGTTTTAAGCATTTAGAGAATATTGTGAGAAAGTCTCTCAATTATTTTTTTTTGTTGTCTCAAGTGTTGAGGACATCACACGAACAGAAATTTGAGAGTCGAATTTTTCTGTTCAATACCGAGACGCCCACCCGTTGGTTCTTTAGTGTTGGAGATTCGGTGTGGAAGAATTTGGTTCGAGGGAATCACGAAGATTCTACAGTGGAAGAATTTGGTTCGAGGAAATCACAAAAATTCTGCAAAGGTAATGATTTATTTCTTTACTTCTTTTTGAATCAACTATTATAAGCAATATGATTAAGACGATCAGTAAAACAGTTTTGTTTTTTAGAAAACTTATTTGGGCACACCATTCTGCTACGCCTTTGTTTTCAAAACCAACACTCCTCAACGTCGATTTATTCTTGCCGGCGATCCTAGGAACCACATGCGACATGAACTGGTGTTGTTGTTTTATTTTTGGGTTGTGTTTGGCTGTGGTTTCAGGGTGTTTGGCGGTGGTGGTGTGGTAGTGGTGATGGTGGTGGTGTGGTAATGGTGATGGTGGTGGATTAAGTTTTTGTTTGGAATAAGTTTAGTTGATTTGTGTTTTGTGTTTGTTGGGAAGAAATTGTTTAGTTTGTGTTGGTTTTAGAGATGATGTTGAAGATGAAGATGGAGTTGGTGGTGTTTGAGATGGGGATGAAGAAATTGATGAAGAATTGATGTGTTCGTGGGGATGAAGGTTGAAAAAAAAATTAAGAATTTTTTTCCCTTTATTTTTTTTTTCTCTTGAGAAAGAAGATGGAGATCTGGTTTCAGATTTTTATTTAATTTTTTTTTTATTTAATTGGTGCTTTCAAGGATAAACAGAAGAAAATTTTAATATTTAATTTTTGTAACTATTAATTTTTGTTATTTTTAATTTCTGTTTCAAATTTTTAAAAAAGAGATATTTCCACCATCCATCTCAAAGATTGATGGTGGAAATATCTCCTTTATTTTTATTTGTTTTTGTTTTATGTTTTTTTTTTATATTTTTTATTTAACGAATATCTTAGAGGATTAAATGGTCAGTTTTGGAGCAAATTGAAGGATAAAACGATCATTTGACCATAAAGATTGACTGTCAACTTGTTTTTGGATGAAAAAGGTAACATAAAGGGAATATTATACAATATTTCCTTTTATTGGGAAAGACCGGTCAATATGGGACAACCCTGTCCCCACCTTTCTAATAGGGTAAAGGTCAGGGGGTAAAATGATATTTTCTCTAATAAATAAATAAATAAATAATAAATAAAAGGCTAAAGCTGTAAATAAACCCAACCGTCCATATTAAAAAAAAAAAAAATTGACGATACGAGGACGTTTTTCTAGGGTTTTTATTATCATCATCGTCGTCGTCCCCGAATCGAATTTCCTCCGTCTCTCTCCCACGAGAGACTCAATAATCAGCAACAATTCGGTGAGCTTTCTAATTGTTAAATTTTAATTTTCTTGATTCAATCTGCATCTCTTAAGATTTCATTTCAATGTTTCGTTTCGAATACGATTTTTTTTTGTCCTTACTTTTTTTTTTCCTTTGAATTTGAAGTCTGTAAAAGTTTACTTCTCTTGCAGCTTTTCGTTTGTTCTGATTGACGATAAAATGCCGGGAAATAATCGATGTTTATAGATTGGGTCTAGTACTTGTTTTATTTTTTAGTTTTCCAGAATATGCTTGGTTGAGTACAGTTTTCGTTCTTTTTAGGTGTTTTGAATCTTTTAGCTATCATCTAACTTGAATGTTCGTTTTCTGTTGTTTTTCGCTATTTCAGAATAAGGAATTTGGATTTTATAACGTGGATCTGAAACGTTTTGATTTCAATTAAAAATCAAAACTTTTAGATACGGGGTGCCTGCAATTATGTTTTTATTCCGAATTCCGAAATTTGAAACGTTTCGTAGGTTAAGCAGACTCTTTACAATATCGGCTTTGCTCAGCTGATTAGGAGATTTATTTGACTATTTATTTTGTTTGCTGTATTTATTAAGACATACATAGACAGGACGATAGTTTTCTGGTTTTTCGTCATATTTATTTTTTCTCTTTCATTCTAAATAATATGTTGCATTATTGTTGGGATTATTTTTCTTTAGTTTCATTCGCAGTCCTATATTAATAATTTCCATGATTTGTTGTAGGAATAAGATTGCATTGATACGGTGTAACATTATTCATAAGTTTTGTTTTGTGAGTGTGGGTGGGAACAATATTTGGATGACCCATGACAGAAATTCAGACTTGTGGGAAACCGATTGATTCATTGTTAGAGAAGGTCCTTTGTATGAACATACTATCGTCTGATTACTTCAAGGAACTCTACCAGTTAAAGACATACCATGAAGTGATCGATGAGATTTACAATCAGGTCGACCATGTGGAACCATGGATGACTGGAAACTGCCGCGGTCCTTCTACGGCATTCTGTCTTCTTTACAAGTTTTTTACTATGAAACTCACCGTAAAGCAAATGCATGGCCTGCTGAAGCATACAGATTCTCCTTACATCAGAGCTGTAAGTAGAGCCGTTTTCTTGACCTGAATTTGTTAAATCATCAGGAATGACCAGGAATTGATTTATGTCATTAGTATTCAAGTTAGTGTTTGTGTGTATGTGTGTGCATGCATGTTTGATATGCTATTGACTTTGAACAGCCACTTCTAAGAATTATTTCTCCATCTAATTTAGGTGTAAAAAGTAAAAACATATGGTTACACCATTGTCATTGATGTTCATTATCAGCTTTCAAAAAGAGGATAATTTATTTGCTATGAAAGTGTTACAATAGTTTGATTTATTTTATGTTATATAATTGGAATGCTTTAAGTATATCTTAAATGCGAGAATGAATTTCTTAGGAAAGCATTATAATGGATTATGTCTATATGTGCTTGTGCACGTGCATATATAGATTTGAAACAGAAGAGATCATTATTATCTTTATGTTAAGAAATTTATGGTAGAATTATACCTTTTTAGATTTTTCACTGAAAATTGCAAATTGGCAAAATGTACTTGTGCTGTTTTTATTTTTGATTTAATGTTCTTTTTGTTTTTGATAGGAGACAAAAGACTAGTGCTAATTGAGAAATCAACAATTATGTAATTGAGTGAGCCAATTTTCACCAACATATACATACAAGAACAACTAAGGGCAAAATAATAGCTTAGTTGACATGCACATAATTATTTCATTTTATTATCTAGTTTCAGGTTCTTTTAGGTCATAGAAATAGATGTTGCGAACAGAAGCTAAGCACAATCCAACAAGGTTCATATCTCTTAATAATTTACGGATGCACCTATGGCAATTTAGGTTCGTCAAATTTTCACAATAACATTGTTTCCTCTTTTCACATAAACACTCACTGGAGGGTAATCACGTTTTGAATAGTAAGACCTTTTGGTAACATTGATTTTAAGGGCCACCTACTTTAGATATTATATTCAATCAAATTTCCTAACCCTCAAAGTTTTACGATGTGACAGTAGTTCCCATTTTGGATCCCGATGAATGAAAAAAGCTTGGGAATTGTTAGGTATATGAAAATAATATATATGTGTAAGAGCCCGATTTACACCTTTGGAGTCCCTTGTTTAAAAAAAAATGTTTTTTACCTGAAAGGGATTGTAATACAATTTTGTTTTTCTTGAGTTTTCTATGTTTGTTCGGGAGGTTTGGTTTAAACTTTTTCCTCAGAACTCGCTTTTTTTTTCCTATCTTTTTTCCCAGCTAAGTATGATGTTTTTTTATTCCTATCTCCTCCCTTCTTTATAGCAACATTTTACATTATCAGCTTTTTCTCTCGTGAATTGTTTAAAATTCAATGCTTGTTTGGTTGTTCCTTCACCGGTTGTCAATAGAATGCGTAATGCTTCAACAAAAATGAACGAATATGTAGGACATTGATGCATATGGCATTTTAAAGGTAAATAAATTTAGTTCTCAATCAAGGTACCTTTGAAATTTCATAGTCTTAATAGATCAATTTTGCTTGTAACTGTATGAGGACCTTGGCTGCGTGTTATTATAGGGTCATGTTTGGTTGTAAATCTTGCTAGTAGAATAGGTATCTTGGGCAGGTTAGATTGAAAAATGTTTTACCATCATTCTTTGATCTTCATTTCTTATGCCTTGCCCCCCATTTCTCTCTCTCTCTCTCTCTCTCTCTATATTATATATATATTGATTTAATGACTACATAGGCTTCACCATTTCAGCATACAATCTGTACCCTATATTACTTGCATTGCAAATGTGCATTATATGAATAATTTTGTGAGCCTTAGTGGCTTTTTAGTATGTTTTCATTCTTTTAACCATATACTGCCATTAGAATTTTCTAAGTTTTAATAGCAGATACATTGGTGTATTGATTGATGTATTTAATGTGGCTATCTGAAGTCATTTTGCTGCAAACGTGGGAAAGAAATGCGCGAGTTTAAATTTAATTTAAAATGTGAATCTTACAGTTGATGCCTTCTGTAGCTGATTATATTAGCACTGTCTTTATAATTTTTGAGGTTTTGGCCTCTCCAGAGTAATACGGCGTGTTCATCTCAGTAAGTTAATAGACCAAACTCGTGATATGATTCATTTCGAAGACTTACACCTATCTCGCCTTTTTCATTATATAGGTGTATAAATACATACCTATATACATGATAATTCCCTTCTTTTGCGTAGCAGATTTCTACAAATCAAGGTTGAGGTGTCCTTGATTCTTTGAGTTGCTGAGACTTTCTCATTCCCACTTAACAATGCTCTTGCTTTGCTTAGCAGATATCTACATAACCAAGGTTTGAGGTGTCCTTTTCATGAGTTACTGAGACATTCTATGTCCTAGGATTATACTTAGAGTTTTAATGTTTGATCAACATTTGCATTTCTGATTGTTGCTTCTACGTTATATGCTATTGCTACAATTTTGGAATGCATAAACACCAGAACCATCATCTTAGTCACATAATTTCTGGAGATTTTAGATGACCCAGCTTATTAGTTTCTGGAACTAGGGGTAGTGCTTCATATCTGCTCAGTATCAAAACTTTGATTTAATGTTTATTATCTCTATTATCATAATTTCTACTTTGCAGATTATTTGATCTTGTCAGTGTATGGATTCTATCGCTTTGAGATTGTTAGTCTTTGGAATTGAAATTTGAACTTTTATTGCAGGTTGGATTCCTCTACTTAAGATATGCTGCAGATCCAAAGACCTTATGGAACTGGTTTGAATCGTATGTTACAGATGATGAGGTATTTTGAGGATTTTTTTGGCTACTTTTATATATGACACCTCATATTTAGTAATATATAAAAGTTTGAAAAGTATTTTGGACACTGTAACGGGTTTGGGATGAATCATATCTCTAAGATCTTATTATGTCAACCCAACTCTGTTAAGAAGGGAAAAGAAATTAAAATTTAAAGGTCCACTTGTTTATTTGTGGGATTGCGTAGTCGGATAATATTTGTCAAACTTTCTAATTCTTTCCCAGCTAATATATCTATTTAACTTTCTTCATGCTTCTTGTTTGATGTTCATTCAATTGCTTCACAGTAATTATTTCCTTATTCTTACATAATTTTAGTAACATAACAAAATCACGTTATCGCATTCAGAAATTCTCTCCTGGATCAAATGGAAGATTGGCCACAATGGGTGCATACATACGTGATTTGCTTCTTGGTCAGGTTAGTTGGAATAAACTTAAGAAATTTCTTTATATTAATTATGACATTGGTCGACTTACATTTAGTTCCTTCTTGAACATACAGAGCCATTTGCTTGTGCACATGTACAAATGCACATGCAAACACATTACAATAATATGCAACACTGGCAGATGTGTATGTTACTCCACTGCTTTCTGTGATATTATCTACCAACTCAGTTGTTGTTACCAATCTCATTTTTGCATTAATCAAATTTCAAGTTGACAGTGAATGTGGGCCAATTCTTGACTAGACAGAACAAGAAAACCAGTCTTTAACACTTTAACATCTCATGTATCATAACTCCGTCATTGCTTTATTTTTTGAGATTTATCTGTTAAGAACTCAAATGCTGTTTACATTATTAATTTATTTTACAAACCTCATTTTGCATATCAAATTTCAAGTTGACATCTCTGTGTATTCCATCTTGTAGCTGTCTAATTCAGTTGTTGACTAGAGACTGTGAGTTCCCAATTCTTGACTGGGCAGAACCAGAAAGCCCCTCTGCCCTTAACATCTCTTATAATTATAGATGGAGGTCATAACAATGGTTTTCCACATTGCGATAAGACTATAAGAGTAACAATAAAAAGAGAGGATGTCTTATTGATCAAATTGATTGGGTCTTGTAGGAAAATGTTTTGAAAATTATAACCCTTTTTCATACAAGTTCAGGATGGATTTTCATGGTTCCCTCGTAAGATGGCAGAATATCAAATCACTAATAAAGAATGCACTGCAGAAGAGCATATTTTGGAAATATTAAAGAGTTGCCTAGAAGTTAACCCTGTCTAGGGTCATATCTGGATTGTAAAACTATTGTGATTTAAATCTTGGTTTTATACTCGATACCACTAGAATTCCTTTCTTTATTGAGTCAAGCTATGCATATTTGATTTCGTTTCTCCTTTAGGCCTTATAGCTTAATGTTTGTGTAAACTGCTCTTGATTACTTTTGGTCCTTCTCATACCATCCTCTCCAGCTGTGATAATTTAATAATCTTTATTTTTCGGTTAATAATTGGTTATGCTGTTACTTCAATAGAATTGATTATGAGCTTATTAGCATGATGCTATTTTTTAGCTTCATCTTTTTGACTCTTTGAAGCTTTCATTCATATGGGATACAAAAGATATTAATTCTACATTGTGTTGTCTTATTGCAGTACTATTTTGATACCCTTTTTCCCCGCATTCCTGTTCCTGTTATGCGACAGATTGTAACTAATCTGGAGAGGATGAAGCTTCCGTCGAAACACTCTGGTGTTACAGGAGAGACTACCCGTCATGGATCTGATGATACTGCTCGTCGGCCACCTTCTGTAAAAGCTGCACTTTCAGTCTCTTTTGGTCAGCGTGCTCCGCATCGTGCATCAACCAGGGACTCATCACCTGTTCGTCGAACCCTACCGCCACCCTCATTCGATAGAGTTGGCAGTGAAGATATAAGAAAATCTCCCAGAGATCGTCGTAGCAGAAGTCATGAATATTCTGATCGGGAATACTCTGACAGGGACAGAGAAAGGGATAGGGACCGAGACAGAGATAGGGACAGGGACAGAGATCGAGATAGGGACAGGGATAGAGATAGGATTCGGGAACGGGACAGGGACAGGGACAGAGAACGAGAGAAGGACAGGGAGCGGAGGCATGATTATGACCGAAGGTCTAGGTATTCAGAGAGAGAAAGCAGAAGGGAAAACGAGAACAGCTGTGATGGTCATAAAGAATCTGGTAGGAGCCGGAGCAGGAGCAGAAGTCGAAGCGTGCAGACTGGCAACCCGCGCTTTGATTATCATCATGCTAGTCCTCCGAAAGAAGTGAGCAAAGACAGAACATCTGCATCCAGCAATCTGGCAAAGCTCAAGGATATGTACGGCGACATATGTGACCAGAAAGGAAATTCTGGACCAGAAAGGATTACTAGGAGAGACAACAGCGGTGAAGAGGTGATTAGGCTTGGAGGTTCTACATGGAAATAGAGCACATAGAAGGTTTGTTATCGTTTCTGCTGGCATGCAGAATTTTCCATCATTTCTTACTCTTTCCATATCTCCGAATGGTGTTGATGGATATGATTGTATCCATGGCAGCAGCACCTGCAAGGCATGTGCAGTGCTAGAGAAGAACTATTATTATATGTACAATAGTAGATGTCATTCAGTAATTTGGTACTTTTATTAACAATTTGCTTTTTATGCTTTATGATCTAGATCATGATTCATGAACTGTTGATTTAAAAGGAACCTGGAAATCATGCTGTTCTAAATCGATTACAATGTTAAAACAATAATTGCCATTTCAGGAATGTGTTGGATCATATGTATCTGAAGAGGAAATCAATTGAAGCAATGGAGTTGTTATACTCAGATTTTTTTAGTCTTGGAAAGCCCTGAATATGAACCATTAATGTTCGCTTCAAAATAGATTTTTGTGCTCATTAAATCCGCAATTGTTTGTTTTTGGAAGTAAATGAAAGAGTATTTGATATGACATTTTGTGTAGCTTCCTTCTTTCGCTTGATGTTTCAGATCTATTTCAGAGGTATTCAAAAAAATATATATATTGTTATAAAACGAAGAATAAATAACAAAGAATAAATGAATAATAAAGATGAGAGATGGGAGAGAGATGGGAGAGAGACGAGAGAGATTCTGCTTTTTTTTTTCTTTTTCTTTTTTTAATTTCAGAGAGTTCCAAATGATACAGAACATACTCATACATAGGCAAAGTCTACCGCCTCACAAAGGCTTGTCATCAAACCTTATCATATAAATATAATATCTATAAAGTGAAGACAAGTTGACGAAGGGCCAGCCATCAAGAAAACCCAATGAGACAAAAAACCAGATTGGAAGGAAAAGAGTATAACGCACATATTCCTCAATATAATTAATATACTTGATTTGATATGCTCTCTCTGATGGGACGCTCCCCTGATAAAAGTTCTTTTGAAGCAATCTTCTAGATTACTGAACTGAAACACATTGATGTTTATTTCATGAAATGCAAATAACATCATAAATGATTGGGGAGAGAATTAGTAAAAAACTTGCTTTATGGAGTAATATCCATATGGAATCTTTTTAGAATCTTTTCAACATATTCTGATTGATGGATAAGCATTCCATTTTGATCTATGTTCAATCTTCAGGTCGAGACAATATTTTCTTTCTCATTTCTTTATGAAGACACATGAGTATACAATATGATTATTACATCCTTTATATTTATCGGATATTAATTGAGACGGTTATACCACATCCGCTCATATTGTTTTTAATCCATATAAGGATTTTGTATGTTCATCAAATACAGATTACGAGATCTCGATTTATATGCTTCTAGCATTTTTGAATCTTTTAGGATTTATAAGTATCTACATTGAGTGAATCATATACATAAATGATTACTTCGTCTAGAAGACATATTTCAAACCTTTCAAAGACAGCCAATTTTATCAAAAATTCGGAACGTAATTGTATTCATCAGTAATGAATACCAAGTTTCTATAAGAAACCTCGCACTACGAGTCATGCTTCATATCTTATGACCTCGTTTTTCTTATTACGTTTCCGTATAAAGATCCATTAGTATCCAACTAGTTTGACATCTCCTGATGTCTGGAGTACTATTGATCTAAAAACTTTATTATTGGCTTATGAAGTCAATTCTTCTTGAATTGCTTCTTTCATCTAGGCAAATCATGCCTTTTGTCTACAATAATTGATATTATGAATATCATAATTATCATTTATAATTTCAGTAGCGCTAGTGTGTATAAAAATACATTATCAATGATTGTTTTCTTATGATTCCACATTTCTCTCATATGACTTATAGAAATTTTCTCAATTTCTATACTCGTGTATCTCTGTTGAGATTACTTCTATTTCAATGAATTTAGTCATTTCATAGACTCTGTATGATTTATAGAATTTCTCTCAATTTCTATATTCTTGTATATCTGTTGAGATTTCTTCCATTTCAATGGATTTAGTTATTTCATAGACTCTGTATGATTTATAGAATTTCTCTCAATTTCTATATTCTTGTATCTCTGTTGAGATTTCTTCCATTTCAATAGATTTAGTCATTTCATAGACTTGTGTCTTTTTAGATATATCAGACTCTTATAGAGTTGATTTAGAGAAAATGAATTTATTTATAACTCGAGTTTTGTTTACTTTTGGGATCACAATAACAATACATTTCAAAAGGTTCATAAGCTTATTCATATGTATCGGATTATTTATTTGTTGCATTTTTCACTGATCGTGCTTCAAGAAACAATCATCCGGCCAGGGTTTATGAAATGACAACTTATAAAATCTTGTTACCTTTGATATATCAGGTAACAAATTAATAATTATCTGATGATTTATTATCTTTCGTATTTAAGAGATATGAAGATTGAAATGAGACACACATATATAGAGAACCGAACTGGTATCTCCATTTTGTATATAAGTAATTTTTCATTTACTTTTCTCTTCTAGAGAAACTGGAAACGTTTGATAAGTGGTTCCCCTGATCCATTTTGATTATAAGTATATCTGAAAAATTAATAATTAGTGCAAGTAATATGGAGATGTTCGATAATAAACAAACATATGATCATCTCGTAGATGCATCAATTATAACCATATAATAATGAAAGGGGTCATTTAGCGGATGAATATGTCCACATATATCTCCTTGAATACTTTGTAAGAATGGTAAGGATTCAAAACCAATTTTAGAATAAGATGGTTTTATTGTTAGTTTCCTATGTGAACATGCAGTACATAAGTTCCCATTGGATAAATAATCTTCTGGTTTGTTAATGGATATCCATGAGAATTTTCAATGATTATACATATCATTGTGGATCAAGGGTGACCGATACGGTCACGCCAAAACACAAACATTTTCGGATCTGGGAACTTTTGATTCATAACTGCATAAATATCTACACTCTTTATAATAGTGTAATATAATCCAGATAATAAAGCACGTAGCTTTTCTATAATGAGTTTCTGACCTGAATCATGAGAAGTAATGCATACATATTAAACATTCTCATTACTTATCATTTCAATATGATATTCTTCCCCCGTATATCTTTGAAACTAAACAGATTCATTTATATTCTATTTGAATGATATAAAGTATCATCGATACACAATTTAAAACCATCTGGTAATAAGACTGTGGCTCTTTTAGAGCTTTTGATCATATCTGATGGATCTGATCTGGTATTAACTTTATATGCTTTTGAACTGAGTATATTCTTTTTATGTTATGCTTGAATAATATCAAGTATCACTGATACATGATTTAGTATTGTTTGATAACAATATCATGACTCTTTTAGAGCTTTCTATCAGATCCGTTGGACATGATACAATATTAATATTTGCTCAGATCAAAATCAAATTCATAAAATATATCTGACTCCGCAGAATTGCATGAGTCATTGCACTCTAGGTAAGACATATATTTCTCTTCTGGTAATTTTATGGACATTAT
The DNA here is from genome assembly GCA_033220585.1 of Dipteronia sinensis. Classification (NCBI taxonomy): domain Eukaryota; kingdom Viridiplantae; phylum Streptophyta; class Magnoliopsida; order Sapindales; family Sapindaceae; genus Dipteronia; species Dipteronia sinensis. The sequence goes on along the minus strand of CM065639.1, from coordinate 33,200,488 downwards.
GTGTAATGCCATTTTATATCTCATCTGAAGTGATCATAATCTTTTCAATATGTTTATTCTATAAACCTTGTCTCTTGTCATTCACAAACATCCACTCCTGGGGTATGTTTTGATATCCATGAATATAAATATATCCCAATTTACTCTCTTGATTCTGCTCCTTCAGGAGCAAGTATAAAATGGATAAAATATCCTTTACAATCTCATTAAACGTGATATTAGGATCTTAAATCTTTTTATTATAATCACAGCATCCTCCTGGATGTGTATGAAATGGATAAAATATTATTTCCAATTTCTTTATTCGTTATGATCTTAAATCTCTTTTATAATACTCACAACATCCTACTGGATGTGTATGAAATGGATAAAATATTAATTCCAATTTCTTTATTCGTTAGGATCTTAAATCTCTTTTATAATACTCACAACATCCTACTGGATGTGTAGATTATTCTTTCAAATAAGTGACATGTAAACGTATCACTTTATATATATATATATATATATATATATGAGATAACTCCATATTATGAACGTGTTTGAAACTTCAGGTTCCAAATAATGAAGTATGGCATTCATGTAATAACACTGGATCCAGAACTCCATGTTCTCATCGGTTTTCAAAACCGTACCGAACTTAAATATCATAATTCCAGGAACTTTAAATTCTGGTTAGTCGGTCTAGCCGATCTCATATATTGCATACAAATAATACGAATATTTTAACAATTTATTTAAAGACACAGCATAAGCAAGTCCTGAGACACAATATAAGCCAGTCCCAAGACACTGCATAAGCCAGTCCCGAGACATGGCATAAGCCATTCTCATATATTGTATAAAAATAAATGCTAAATATTTAAACAATTTATTTGGAGACACATCATAAGCCAGTCCTGAGACACTACATAAGCTAGTCTCGAGACACAGCATTAGCCAGTCTCATATATTGCATAAAAATAACAATTTCAGGGTCATGAGATCACCTTAGACACATCATAAGCCAGTCTAGAGACACAGCATAAGCCAGTCTAGAGACACAACATAAGCCAGTCTCATATATTACATAAAAATAACTATTTTAGGGTCATAAGATCACTTTAGACACAACATAAGCTAGTCTAGAGACACAACATAAGCTAGGCTCATATATTGCATAAAAATAACAATTTCGGGGGTCATAAGATCAGCTTAGACACAGCATAAGTCAGTCCAGAGACACAGCATAAGCCAATCTCATATATTGCATTAAAATAAATCCAGAACTATAATATATAAGTTCCTTTGACGGCATAAGCTATCTTGTACGTTAGGATCTTAAATCTTTTTTTTATGATATTCAGAGCATCCTGTTGGATGTGTATATTTATCTGAATATTGCTCTTCATGAGATCAAGCATGTATATAATACTGGATTCAGATCTCTAGGTTCTGGATATTTCATCGTGCCCGAAAATAACAAGAGGAATTAGCTGAAACGGATGGCATAGTTGCGTTTGGAATGGTCGAAATAGCAGGAAACAAGTTCGACTCGGTCAAAAACTGGTGAAAATTGCACTGAGACGGACGAAAAACATTTTTGGCTGACGTGGTGCGTCTGGTGCTGATGTGGCCCGCCCTGGGCTGACGTGGCATGCTCTGTCGTTGACGTGGTGCCCATGGTGCTGATGTGCTGCACCTGGCGTTGATGTGGCACTAACCACGCTGACATGGTGCTGACATGTCACTACCACTGCTGATGTGGCAGATGGCGTGGTAGCTGACGTGGTCGTCTTCTTCCTTGGGTAAAGCTGCAGAAAAAATCTAGGGAAAAAAATGGGTGTTGACCGGACTTTAACCGTATTTAGAGGGTTTGTTAGAGCTCCGTTTGTGACTCGGTCAGCGGCGTCGGAATCGTATTTCCAAGAGGAACACAACGGTATCCTCCGAAAAGCTGATTCGAGGACTTCAAAATTTCTGGGTTCAAACAAAACCAAACCAAAAACTCACATGAATTTTCTCTATAGTATATTTACTATTTGTCTAGTCTATAACCACTAATCGTGCTGATAACGTGCTATAAACTAAGAATAAATAACAAAGAATAAATAAATAACAGAGATGAGAGATGGAGAGAGACGAGAGAGATTCAGCTCTTTTTTTTCTTTATTTTTTTTATTTCAGAGAGTTCCAAATGATACCGAACATAAAAATATGTAGGCAAAGTCTACCGCCTTACAAAGGCTGGTCACCAAACCTTATCATATAAATATAATGTCTATAAACAGACAAGTTGATGAAGCTAGCCAAGTGGGGTGAATGATCAAGTGATGTCGTGATGATGAAGCAAGTGGGGAGGCGGTGGGGGTTCATTATGTGTATTGATACAAGTGGTAATAAAGCCACTAATTACAACATATATGACTTTTCTTAGACCAAAAGAGTTTTTTAATGTTAAAATTGACTGCGTCTCTTGGACTAGATATGAGATCTTAGATCACATATCTTCTCTCTCCCCTTCCCCCTCAGGAATTTTTATGGAGCTAAGCTAACAATTCTAATGTCCGTATCTTGGTCTCTTTCTCTCTTATCCTCTCCCTCCCTTTCTATCTCTCATTTCAAATGGGTATTTGTACAGTGGTGGCCATAACATCCATTTTTGTAGTGAAGATGAGTTGAGTTACACTAGGAAAAAAAAAACTACAGATTTGAAAACCCACCCACCATGAAAATAAAATAAAAAATAGGGATATTATTATTTCTTCCCTTGTAGTTTGACATATTAGTAATTTACCCCATCTAGTTTCGAAAATGGTTGGTCTTCCCCTTGAAAACCAAAATATTCAAAATTTTGCCCTTTTCGTCAAGATTTCTGTTAAAAAAGTTGATTCTCACGTCAAAAGGTAGTCAAAAGACAATTTTACCCTCATACTCAGAATTAAAAAAATTAAAAAGTAAAAAAATTATATATTAAAAAATAGAATTGAAAAAATAAAAAATAAAAAAGAGATGGATCACCACCATCCATCTCAGAGTAGACAGTGGAGATAATAAATAAACTTAAAAATAAAAACAATAAAAAAATATTCAAAATCAGTTCATCACAATCATCTCTCCACCATCCATCTTATTCAAATGTACGGTGGATATCCACAAATAATAAAAGAGGATCTGGTGCCAGCGCCACAAATCAAAAGACTAAAAAACATATTAATAAAGCATATTTAACATCTTCATGATCGCCATTATGAACTAATTGGATCACAATTAGAACTGAAAGAATTTGGGGAAGAAGAATAGCAGAAAAGAATTAAGAGAAGAAGAGTTGGAAATTCTGATATATATATTCGATGCCTTCCATTAACTCATTCAAGACTCTATATAGTCTGATACAAATAGCTAACTACTAACAACATTTAGTGCCAAGTAAATAGGAAACAATGCCAAAAGAAAAGGAACCACTAAGCTGGAGATCAGCTCCACTAACAACTATATTTATTCAAAACAAAACAAACTAACAAAAATGACTAAGTCTTATGAGACACACTTCTTCTGCACGTGTATGATTACTCTACTCAACCCATTCCACTTTTGCTGTTGGTGCATGTACATGGCTTAGGCAATGGTAACATATCATTCCATCCCCCTAAATATCATCCTTGTCCACAAGGATGAAATTGGGTCGATTTGTCAAAGTGATTGTCGTTGGGTGCGGACTCTAGTTCCATATCTACGTCTTCGGTTCCGCCGTCCATCTGTACATTGTTTATCATGAAAAGTTATGGTCGGGAGCAGCGGTGACCTAGGTATAAACTTTTCGTCACAATAAAAACAGAGCCCTTTTTCTCGCCTTTCCCGCGCCTCCTGACCTGTGATTCGGCGAACCGGTCCTTGGAAATTTCTGACTCCCTGGTTAGCTTGCTATGGTTGAGGTCCAAGGACACCAAGGGTAGGAGTTCGGTTGGGAACTCGGCTGGGTTGTGAATGCTGGTGTAGTTTGAAATGGTGTGCCCTTTTTCTGCTGAAGTAAATTTCGCTCCTCGATTAAGTGTGATACACTTATGGTTTCGGATAGTGTTCTTGGCTGTTTGACCCGAACATCTAGTCGGATATCGTCCTTTAGACCAGCTATAAAACTTCCCACCAAGAAATTTTCTGGTAAGTCGTCCACCCTATGGGAAAGTTTTTCGAACGATTCTTGATAGGCTGTTACGGATGTGGTCTGTTTAAGCCGCGAGAGAGCCTCCGACGGATCATCGTAGTCCGTTGGTCCAAATCGTTTAAGGAGGGCTGTGGTAAACTCATTCCAGCGCAACGGTCCTTTGTTTTTCGTATACCAACGATACCATTGGAGGGCAACATTCTCCAGATGAAATGAGGCCAACTGAACTTGCTGTTGAGGATCGATTCCCTTAAATTCAAAATATTGCTCAGCTTTAAAAATCCACCCTGTCGGATCATCCATGCCAGCATACGTTGGAAAATTTAGTTTCAAATTTGTGTGGTTTCGATTGTAATTGGTAAGGTGATGAACTGGTTGGTTGTTGTGTGATGGTTCTCCCAATTCGAATGGATGGATCTCTTTCTCCGTATTGTTGCGAATTTGACTGGTGCCCGTTTGTCCATGTAAAGGAGTTTGATGAGGTTGAAGAGTTTGTAGGCGCAAGGCCTGCAGTTCGGCAATGATCTGATTGAATTTTGTATCGTTGCTGGTTACGAGTTGTTTGAACCTAGCGTCGTGGTTGGCAGCGATTTCATCGAACCTAGCTTCGTGGCTGGCAAGAATTTCATGAATTTCGCTGCGGAATTCTGTATTGGATTTAGCGCGAGTCTCCATGGATGTGTGCTCTGATACCAATTTGTTATAAACTAATTGTATCACAATTAGAACTGTAAGAATTTGGGGAAGAAGAATAGCAGAAAAGAATTAAGAGAAGAAGAGTTGGAAATTCTGATATATATATTCGATGCCTTCCATTAACTCATTCAAGACTATATATAGTCTGATACAAATAGCTAACTACTAACAACATTTAGTGCCAAGTAAATAGGAAACAATGCCAAAAGAAAAGGAACCACTAAGCTGGAGATCAGCTCCACTAACAACTATATTTATTCAAAACAAAACAAACTAACAAAAATGACTAAGTCTTATGAGACACACTTCTTCTGCACATGCATGATTACTCTACTCAACCCATTCCACTTTTGCTGTTGGTGCATGTACATGGCTTAGGCAATGGTAACATATCATCATCGTCCAAACAAATTCACCACCAGATCATGTTCATTATCATCACAAACCCAGCTTCAACCTCTTTCGATTCATCAGTCAACAACCACAAAAATCACCAAACCCCACCATCAACAAAACCCACCAAACATCTCCACTGTCAAACTCACACAATCACCAGAGGCCGAATCAAACCCACACAAACCACAACCGGCGACCGAATCAAACCCACACCAAACGAGGGCCGGCGGCTGAATCAAACCCAAATCAAACCACCATCGGCAGCCGAAATAAACCCAAATCAAACCCGCACCACCAAATCAGATCTAAGGTTTAAAAAGAGGGATGAGAGAGAGAGAGAGAGAGAAAGGGAATCACGCGAGAGAGAGTGAATTTCGCGAGATAGGAGTTTGGATTTCGTAAGAGAGAGAGAGAGAGTGTGTGTGTGTGTGTGGATTCGAGAGTGAAAGAGTGTGTGTGTGTGTGTTCGTTCTTGGGTAATTTCTGGAAAACTGACGAGTGTGAAGAGGTTGTGGCTGTGTTTGTGATGATACTGATTTTTTTGGGGAAGAAAACTGTTTTTTTTTTCTTTGGATCTGTATTTTTTTTCTTTGGATCCAGATTGGTGGTGTTGAATCTGGACCGGTGATGTGCTGTTGTTGATGGCATTCTTTTTCTTTTTTTTTCTGTTAGAGAAAATTACAAGAAATGATCAAAAACTTCATTGGTTTATTGTTTTTAGCCACCAATTTATAATTGATTATACTTATCAACTTTTGGCTTGAAGAGACAAAATTGCCCTCCCTCCAATTTATCTTTACTCCACCTACCCCGAAAATTTCCTCATTCTTCTCCACCGCCAGCATTTCAAAAGCTTTTGTTAAAACCTTTTGTCGAAATCTCTCTCGTCAAAAACCTGATCAAGTCTCAGCAACAGCTTCAAAGTCCGCAAATCGAACAATGAAAACTATCCTCCGCTCCATCCCAACATCTCTCGTCTCTCGCCGGTGCTATCGCCGTCCAAGTTAATGACTTTCAACTCGCAGGTCGCCGGAGCCACCACCAGTCAAGGTAACTAATTGTTGAATTTTTTTTATAATGTAGTGAAATCAGTTTATCTTCAAATTAAGAAATTATAGCTTACTTTTGGGGAATTGTTGAACTTGTATAAAGCCAAAGAGAGAGCGCTGGACCTGCAGCGACCGTCCTCCCGAGCCCATAAACTCCATGCCTTCGCCTTGGCCATTTTTCTCTCGCCGACAATGCCGCTTGGAGCGACCGTTCAAGCCCGTCAACGCAGCGACCAGTTCTGTGTTCAAACAGCAATAACACGTTAGGTTTCCATTTTCAGGTGATTTCGTACAAAATACAACAATTAATCATTATTATCATTAAGAAAAAAAAAGGTTTTCTTTAATTTTTTTTATTTTTTATTTCCGTGTTAGATTTGATTCGATTTCTATTTGGGCGCAGTCAAATTGCTGGAACTGATGCGAAAGCTGTTTGGCTTCTCTTGTTGACGTTGGTGTCGTTATAGCTAATATTTTTGGAATTTTTGTTTAATTTTCCTATCTCTGTTATTTTCTCCTCTAGGATAGTGAACTTGGTAGCGCAATTTTTAGCGAAATTAGCTGTTTTGTTCGATAATCAATTAGTTATTGTTTGATTTTGGGTGGTTTATAAAGTTTACCTTGATTAATGATAGAAAAATGTATCTGAGGATGATGTATAATGTGTATGAGACTAAAATCATGATGCTTTATGCCTCTAGTTGAAGATACAATGAAGAAGGTGACATTGCATCCACTTGTTACAGACTTGAAGCTTACAAATTTGATGGGCAAGCTATACCATGTATAGTTTACATAAGTTTTAAGGATTTGTAATATATTATTTCATTTTAATTATGTATATTTTACTCTTGATTTAAAATGGTTTGATATGAGGAAGAGTAAGGGGCTGTTTTTTTTTTTTTAAATAAGTCTTATTAGCTTTTTAACTTAAATTATGATAATTAGTTTTGTTTTTTTTTAACTTAAATCTTATTTTAAGATTTATATGTCTATTAAAAGAAGTCATTTTTTTTGGCTTTTATCTTATTTTAAAAGCACTAGATAAAAGTCTCTAAGATATATTTCCACAAATATCCTCTAACAACTTATACATTTACAATTTTACCCAACCAAAATGAAACCCTAAAAATCATATTTTTGTCAAAATTAGTTCTATCGAGAACTTCTTATTGCAGCCGCAGCGGACTTGCAGAGCTATACAAATCCTCCATTACTCGCCGAAATCTATTTTCCGACCACCTATGAGCAAATCAGTATGTTTGTACCTTCGAATTTTTGTTCTTTTCGGTTTGACAGATTTTGTGATTTTTGTTTATATATATATATATATATATATATATATATATATATATATATATAGATCGGGTTCAGTATATTTGAAGATTATTTTCTTCGATTCTCAAATCTGAAATATTTTGGGCTTGAATGTTTGATTGTATTTCTATAAACGTATGTGTGACTTTGCTATGTTTCTTTGTTTCTTTGTCTACATACTCAGATGTTGAATGTGCTCTGTTTCACAGATGTTGAATCTGCTTTGTCTACATACTCTGTTTCTTATTGATGAATTCTTAGAAACTGGAAGTAATAAATGTTTGGACTAAACTTTCTTCTATTTTCTAATTTGCATATCTCCCCCTTTTGCTTGGTTGCCCAGAAGATGAACAATATAGGTATTATTTAGAGTAAATAGTGTGAACTAATTTTTTTTCTCCGGTTTAGAATTTGTTTTTCGGCCTGTTATAGTTGTTCGTTGGAACGCCAATGTAACTATTGCATCTGTATGAATGTGAATTAATCATAGTTCAAAGGAATGCATCATAATGGGCAAATAAATTAGAACAGGAAAGTATTACTAGAACAATTCCCCGAGTTTTTGACCCACAATCTATTGTTAACACTTTACATTGATGAATTTTGGCATATATTTGACACTGCTATGTTCCCACAAACTTAAGGTGCAGGGAGGGAGGGACCAACTTGGCTTTGAAAATTAATTTCGTAAAGCATTATGCTGGTTAAATCTATTTAGGATACTTCTAAGTAGATCAACAACATAAAAGCAACTATTAGAGATTGCATTTCTAGGTAGAGCCTGGTGTATCCATGTTTTTTTAGTAGTATCCAAAGGGTAAAACTCTTAGGGAGAAAAAAATTGATATACATTTTGAGTGTTACGTATTATTTTGGAATAAAATGACATGTATCTAATAACATGTTAACAACATTTAGGTATAAATGGCTCAATTTAGTAGGGCGAATTGGAGTGATGCCCTTCCAAGGAGCCACTTTATTGATCTTTTTCTTCATGAGGCAAATAGTGGTTTTAGATCTGGAGTAACATTGAAACCTTCTGCTTGGACTCGTATTGCTGAAGGATTGGAAAAGACGATCGGAAAACTTCTAAACCAAAAGCAACTTAAAAATGGGTGGGACTACATGAAAGGGCAATATCAAACGTGGACTAAATTGACAAACACTACAGGACATGGTTATAACTCGGTGACTTGTACTATTAATTGGCCAGATGAGAGATGGGAAGAATACCTCAAGGCAAATATTCTTTAACTTTCTTTTAAATTATTTAAGCTATCTATTGATATATTTAGCTAATTAGATGTTTATTTTGTAAAACAGAATCATCCAGATGCTAAGCAATTTCTCTATAATCCTTTACCACATTGTGAAGAGTTAGAACAATTATTTGATGGAGTGTTAGCGACAGGAATTGAGAATTTGAGTTCCGGTATGGAAGAGATACCTGAAATTGGCTCCACATCTTCAACTTATTCAACATCAACCCATTCAACAAGTTTTGTTAGACAAATGAAGGAAAATGAGGAGACCAATTTAAATAAGTCCAATGAGTGTGAGGATCGTCCTAAGGGGAAGAAACAACAGAGAAGGAAATTGGATCAAACCCATGAAGAAGTTTGTAAAATCATAGAAGTTTTGGAGAAAGATAGAGGACCATCGGTGGATGATTGTATGGAAATTTTACGAAGGCTATTAACATATGAGGATCCACAATATTCTGTCGCAACTAATGCTTTATGTAAACGGAAGGAGTATCGAGTCTTATGGATGGGCATGCCAAGTGATGGAGAACGAATTGCATGGATTAGGAGTTTAACAAAAAAACCTTAATGTACTTTGTAATTGCCGACTATATTTGCGGTGTATGTGTTGATTTGGATTAAGTTTTTGCTTATTATGTTGGATTTAATAGTCATGTAATAATGGGGTAATATCACTAAAGTCCCTATTTTTTCATGAATTGTCATAATTTTAAACGTCTTTGTCATATTAATCACTTTAGTCCCTTCTTTTTTTAAAATACATCACTTTAGTCCATTTGACCAGACAACTAACGGTCAACTATAACGGAATGCATAAAAATACAATTTTACCCTTTATTGTTATTTTTATTTTTCTGATAAAACCATTTGTTGTTATTTAATTAAAATAAAATGTCATTTTTACCCTTTAACTTTTTAAGTTTTAAACCTTTACATATCATGGATTGTTCAAAATATCCTTATTATAAAATATCATTTACCGAATTTATCCTCATTATATTTTTTATTACAAAAAAAAAACCCACCAGTGCAGTTATGTGAGTTTTTAAATCTCTTTTGTTTGTTAATTATTTCCGTTTGATCTTTTTTTTTTTTTTCAATTCAGCATATGTTCCTTTTCTGATATTTTGTAATGGAATTCAACATCTCTTTTAATTTGTTGGGTTCAAGCCCCTCCACTGTAATCATTAAATTTTGTGTCCAAAAATTAAAACCCAAAAGAAGAAATTAAAAATTCAATATGGATAAGTATATATTGAATTTAAAAAAGATTGAATATATATATATATATATATATATTGAATGTGAATGTTCTATTGAAAAAGATTGACTATGAATATCTGTGAATGTTCTTCAATTATGGAAGAAGAGGTGTATCAATCTTCTTCAATTTAATCAACATATTGACTGTGATTTTTAATTAAAGAAATTAAATCCCATAAATCACAGCAGAAGAAATTGGATCCCAGAAATTCAACTTAAAAATTTTGGCGAAACCTCCTCCAAACCCAACCCATAAATTCTCAAAACCCCACTGCCAACAACAGAGACTAAATCCCAAAAATCACAGTAAAAAATTGAATCCCAGACTCCAAACCCAACCCAGATTGGTTGCCTCTTACCTCTAGTTTGGTTGGTGGCGCTGGGTGCTGAGTGTTTGGCCCCAGATTCCATGAATATTGAAGAAGAACAAATTGATTTTATGAAGAACCAGATGAAATACAGATGAAGAATGAGGATAGAACTCAGATGAAGAATGAACCCAGATGAAAACATTATAAACAAAAAAAAAACTAAAAAACATAATAAATTGTTTCAATGATGTAAGAAAAAATGATATTGATATACTGTAATAATTTCATTATTAGTGTCAAAACAATAAAACCACTACTGATATTGAGCTTTGATAAAAGTAAAGTTACATGTACTCTTTAAAATACCCAAGATCTACATACAACATAAACATTAAATAGTAGGGTGCATTTTCCTTTTATTTTCCTGCACTTTCTCTCTCACTTTCCCACAAATCAAACAGAAACACTTTTAAATCTTGAACACCCTCCTGAGAAAAGTTTAAATCTTTAGTGAAAAATACTACTACGCACCATTAGCACCACACGAAGCAGAGAGAGATGGAGCTTAAAGACTTGAATCTCTCTCTTAGCTGAGTTTGAGAGAACCTTGAAGTGGGTCTGGTTTTGCTTTCACAAAAGTCCAATTAAACTGCCTAAAAAACCCACTCTCTCTCGTTCGTTGTCATTTTCTCACTGCTTTTTCTCTCATTAATTTCCCACTTCCCAGATCCCTCTTTTTGCTTTTTCAAATTCTTTTTTTTTGTCTTTAAAAAAAAATTATATTTACAACGACCCACATGTTGAAAAACTCCTTAATTAACCTGCATGTGTCAGAAGTTTGAAGTTCAATGTGTTAAGGACTAAAATGTCCTTAGATCTGTTATCTTTGACTAACGGGTGACTAACGGAAGGACTAAAGTGATGTATTTTGAAAAAAGAAGGGACTAAGGTGACTAATATAACAAAGACGTTTAAAAATGTGACAATTCATGAAAAAACAGGGACTTTAGTGATATTACCCCTGTAATAATTGATACCCTTAATGGGATTTGTTCTGTTTTGCTATTTGGAAAATTTTTGCTTGTTGCCTGTTTATCAGTTTTTTATATATATTTGTTTTCTCCATTTTGAGTTTTGTGTGTGAGTGCCACTTTTTGTGTTCAAATGTTTAATCATTAACGTTTTCAATGCATATGATTTTTGTGATTGGTAAGGAATAATGTGTACTGATACTCAGCTTAACTTGATATAGTATTCAAATTCTATGTATTAATTGTTGTGATTATCACTCTTTTGATTTTCCTATATTAAATCAGATTTCTCATCCATTTTCTGGTTGCTAGGAACTCTTGAAATGTGATTTTGATTTTGCAATTGATAGGTTTGTTATTAAAACTGAATCTACATGTTGTAAGTAGGCTGATTTTAATAAGGTTTGACATGCATTGAATTTGTACAGTGATTTTAAAACCTATGTTCTAAGCAATATTAACAGAGATTTTTATTAGCTTAATTGTTTTCTTTCATTGTTATGTTTTTATTATCTTGTAGTGGAGTGAAGATGCTGAAACTATGCATTTACTATATTGAAATAATTATCAATAATTATATAGGATGTGATGTTTTTTTTTTACAATAGATTTCTATGAGAAGTCCTTCTGGTTACTCAAGTAGTTTTATGTCATCGTCATCAAGTGAAGATGATGATGTGAATGTGAAGCTTAAAAGCATATTACGGAAACAGTTGATTCTACAATTACCGACATTATTCACTACTAGTAAGGTACATGTTAGTACATTATCACTTTCAGGTTCACGTTTTATTCAAGAGCTTTTAGCAGGTTCATCTACTGTATGTTATGAACTAATGCGGATGGAGAAGAGTTGTTTTGTTTCTTTGTGTCAAATGTTTCGAGAAAGGGGATGGCTTGTCAATAGTAAACATTTGATTGTTGAGGAGAAAATGACAATGTTTTTAATGACGGTTAGTCATAATCTTCGAAATAGACTAGTTAAAAATAGGTTCCAACACTTGGGTCAGATAGTACATAAATACTTTCATCAAGTTTTGGATGCCATGATGTAGTTTTCTAAAGAAATGATTACTCCTCTTTCATTTAATGATAAATTGAGTGGCATTTCTAATCGTCGAATCAGACAAGTTTTTAAGGTATATATATTATTTTATTATTTTAATACAATTACTTTATCTCATACTTAAATTATTCTTTACGGTAACAATATTATTTTTATATAGGATGTCGTTGGTGCAAATGGAACTTTAGTTCATGCATGCATTTCGAGTGATAAACAAGTGCCATATAGGGGCCATAGGAAAGGGGAATGTTTTCAAAATGTGATGACAATTTATGATTTTGATATGATTTTTAAGTATGTTGTCGTCAGATGGGAAGGAATAGCACACGATTCAAGAGTCTTGAGAGAAACCATACATGATTCAAGACATAATTTTCCCATGCCACCACCCAGTATATTATTTATTATAATACCTCATTGAAGTTTTTTCTATTATTGTTATTAATCGAAATGACATTATTTTTAATATAAATATTATTTAGTGGATGCAGCGTATACACTATTGGGGTTTATGCCCTAAATCTTGTAATTTGTAAATGGAATGTTAATATAAATAAAATAATAGTTTAATTCCTTCTTCTTATATCATATATTGTGTATAACTTGTGCATTTAACATCCAAGATTGCCGGATGTAATCTCTAACTGTGTATATAAATGTCATATACAGATGGATACAGTAAGAGACGTGCAATCTAAAGAGTCCATAGATAGCAAATAAAGTTGGGTACTTTATTTGTGGTTAATCTACAGCTGCAGTCCATTTCGTAGTGTACAGTGATCCTATCCTAGATCATTCTTATGGAGATATGAGAATGGAAGCACCTTGTATGATGTGATCATATAGGACTGGGTCATGATCTATAAGAATCTCTCACTAAAATCCGTTTAACGATGAGATTCATATATATCAACTAATGATGGCTATATGTGGGTGATCTTAATCCCGAGTGTCTTATCGACTCCTTCAGGTTAGATTGTGGTCTTTGATATACCATGGGTGAGGTCGGAGTTGCATTCCCGATCAGTATGCTCTGTATGTTGGGATCACAGTTTGGCTTATGGCTGGGAAGGTTTGTACACAATGGTGGAATCCACTCTTTCTTGCGAGAAGTAGATGGTAGTTTCATTAAGGGTTGATTCGGTGCTTGAACAATATGAGTGCTCTCTTAATTCCGTGAGGAATGTAGGATTTATTGTTCATTAGAGAATCAATGGTACTTAATGGAAAGATATAATTAGAGGTGTGTAACGGACACTATGACCCAGCTCTAATTATGAACTACTTGTGGAGGATTATACCATATGTAATAGCTATATCGATGGACACCAAAAGTTATTGGTTTGTGTAAAAATATCTACAGTTGAGAGAGTGCAACTTCGAATTTTAGTGGAATAACACCAGAGTTAATAATCATAAAATACTAATTAAAGAGTTTAATTAATTATTTCTAAGGATTATTGGAGCTCAAAATACTGTGGGTCCATTAGGTCCCCTTGCTAAACCGATCGTTTTAGGTAACAAGGGTCACGGTTAATTAATTGGATTGTCCAATTAATTGTGTTATGAAAGTGACACGTATTTATCCAGAAATTAATTGAATAATGAGATTATTTAATTAATGAATAATGGTGATTGAATAAATTAAATAATAAGATTATTTAATTATGTTATTAATCACTAAATGGAGGGTGTTAATTGATATTTGATTTTGAATAAAATAAGATAATATGATTATTTTATTTTATTAAATTAAATATTTAATTTTGAATTTAAAGAGTTTGAGTTCATATCAAAAACATAATTAATAATTTTAAAGATATCAGATATCTTAGAAGATTTAATTAATTAGTTTTATATATAATGATATATATTTTTTGGAAACTATAACACAACACTAAAACATTCCGATCAAAAGGGTTTTTGAGCGTTCAGAGAAAAGAAAAAAAACCTAGAAGTGTTCTATGGTTAGGCCAAAAATAAAAGAAAAATGTTTTTTTTCTTCTTGTTAGGATTATGCTAAATAATAAGAGTGTAATAATGTATTTAACAATCTTTTCATATTAATAAAGTGATTTCTAGTTTAACAAATCTTACAGCATTTATAGTGTAATTATTATAATTGTCAAAAGTAAATAATCATAAGGTCAAAAGACTATGAGAAATGAAGTATTGTTTGTACATCTGGATAAGTATGAGGTAGGCACAATACTTTAGTTAGTCTTGAACAATATTCACAACTTAAGATAAAGGTTGGGTGCCTTTACCTTGTTAAAGTTGTAGATTCTCTTGCTAGCATTTGGGTAGGATCAAATGTGTTATGATGAGTCTAAAATCGTCAAAGTTTAGTGTCTTTGGGCAAAAGAATCTAGTGCACTAGGTGCATTGAATATGATCACAGTGAAATACTTTATCCAAAACCGTCAGTAGATAAAAAATTTCACTTGAGGACAATCGGAAAGTCTATCTCAATCCTAAGATAAATAATGGACTTATGGTTACAAGTGTTATCATTTGAGCTATCAATGAGTACGATTATATAGCATATTCTATCATCGATAGTTTGGTGGTATTCATTTGTTAATCGATAGAGGACTTCATTTATAGATATGGACATCGTGGCTTCATTTATTAAATGAGAGTAGAATATCATCATATGTATATTTTGAGGTACTGGATATTAAATCTTAACATTAAGTTTTCAATAGTGTCTATTGAAACATGGCTTCTGGATAAGTCAAAATATCTAAGTTCAAAATGTGGTCATATGAGTAAATATGGTAACTAAGAGAACTATAGGTGGTCTATGAGCTCTTGGCGATTACTGATATTTTTCAAGAGGGTACACTATCTCCAATAATATTGTCTATGGTACGAATGAGTAACATTGACCTATTCTATCTTTATTCAAGAGTTCAATTTTAGCTCTTTAGTGGAATGAGTTAAAATTAATAGATTGAACCTAAGTGAATCATTTGTTGATTGTGATTAGGTTATGTCTATTGAAGCTTAAATTTAGATAGCCTGCCAAGATCCCCAATCTGTAAGAACTTGCATGGATCATGTGATATATTCTACCGGACTAATTTTTGAGTCCATCTAGAATTGTTTTTGGATTTCGGAATCCAAACGTTTTGAAGAAGTGCGGTCATGTGTGATCAAGACACGCGGTAACTCTTCAAATACCTGGAATGGGTGGCCAAGGATGTGGAAATTCTTGGGCGGCCCTAATGGGGTGCATTTAGCATTCCCATTAATACATTAAGAATATAATTTGCACATTTTAATTAAATGGGCTGTTAAATTATATTAATGTATTAATTTAAGGCATGTGGACTTGTTTCTTTTGTAGTAAGAATGAGTCTAGTTCACATGTGGACTTTTTATTAAAGTCCAATGGATTTAATAAAAAGGAAAAACAATATATTACCCGAATATATATACTTGGGCGGCAAGGCTAATAATATTAGCTTAATTTATTGTTTTATTTTATTAATTAATCAAATGGAAATTAATTAATTAATTGTTTGATTAAAAGTCAAAATCTTTTTCTAACTAGGAGAAAGATTCCTAGTGTCATACTATTATAAGTAGTTTACTAGGATAATGACTCTTAGTGTACTAACTAATGATAGTAGTTTACTATGAGAATGACTCTTAGTGTCATACTATTGTTAGTAGTATGTTGAGTATCAAATACTTTATTTGATAAGTAGATAAATTAAAAGGAGTTTTTATTTATCTAGTCAAATTAGGAAGTATTTGATATCTATCAAAACTCTAATTGATAATCAATTAGGAAGTTATTGATAAAGTCACAATTTTAATTGATATTCAATAATTTATTATTGGATAAATATACTTATGAGTTGGAGTAGGTTTGAACTACTAAGTTGATAAGGTTTTGGTGAAATCAAATCCTCCACAATGTAGGAGAATTTTGGCCTCCCTATATATATATATATATATATATATATATATATATCATAGAATTTGTTTTTGGTAGTAGTTCAAGAAAAAAAATTTAGAGAAAGAATTTTTATTCTCTTGCTTTTGAATAAAAAAAAACTTCCAACTCAAGAAAAATGGTGTAGAATTCGGCCAAAGAGAAGAAGAATAAAGAGCGTTTTATTTTCGATAGTGCACTAGAAGCTTTTACATCAAAAGGCTTTAGGCACAAGTTCGAATTAGGGTTCACGTGAGCTCTTGATTAAAAAGATCAAGAATTCACAAGTGACCAAACGTTCTTTATTTTCTATAGGATGATTATTGTGACTAACAAAAGAAAAATGTTTGTTTTTCCATCATCAGGTTTACAATTCAAAGAAAAGGGAGCCCACACTCCTAGGTGATTCACGTTCGTGATTTGATTGGAAGATCTTGTGGATTCAATTCAAAGCAAGTGGATTCAATTCAAAGCAAGTGGATTCAAATCGACGCAACATCAATCATCACATTAAAAAGGTATGATACTTTTATTATATGTTAATTAATCAAGGGTTAAGGTTCTTTCTTTTAAAAAGAAATCTTTTAAAAGATACCAACCCAATTTTTCGCTTCCGCCGCGTGTTTTTTCCTTACACTTCTTCTCTCTGTATTCTCCTATTGTTCCTAAGTACCGTGACGCGCCCACACGCTGTTACCAATTCCGGGAGATAGCCAGGAAGATCAAGTGGTTCAAACAAGGAGTAGATCGTATTAAAGAGAAGGAGCCTCCTACGTTGGTATGAAGAAAATTGTTTCTTCTCTTCTCTTTTATGATTTGATTTCGATTCATTTTGTTTTTTTTTTCTATTCCAAAAAATATATTCTAGGGTTTACTGGACACAGTTTCTGTATTTCATTGAAATAAATTTTTTTTTTAAAAGTTCTTCCACTGCGCGATCGATAGTTTGGGGTCCCTACAATTGGTATCAGAGCCAATTTTTCGGAACAGGAGAATCGATTTCGATGCTCCTGGCATGTATGAATGTGTATGCACTGTCTTTATGATTGTATGAATGTTTATAATTAAATCGTTTAATTTAAATATGGTTGATCGTAAATTTTTATGGTACATGGGTTTTAGGGTCCTTATTAAAGGTTGTAATTTTTTTTATGTAATATTAATGCCGGGATGTAATTTAATATTTTTTTTCTGCTATGTATTTTATTGTAAAATATGTATGAAGAAATCAGACGAAGAAGACGGAAGGCGAAAGAGCGAAATCGAAAACAGGTGCGACAGACACTGTTCACACGATACTGTTCATTGGACACTGTTCACACGGTATTGTTCATGTGGTTTGTTCGCGTGGTACTGTTCCGCGGTACTGTTCAAACGGTACTGGTGCGGACAGCCTACGTGCACGAATGATGGCTATGCGAGAAAGCGTTATGGGCTGAAAATTTGCGTCGTTAGGGTTTCCGAATTCACAAAAGATTTTGGGCTATATATATATATATATATATATATATATTGCCTTGTGCCTCCAATAAGTGTTAGAGTAACACTTGAGCTTTAGGTCTGATTCATGAGATGTATCACATTTAAAAAAAAAATTATCAAGTTGGACTTGGTTAAAAGCCAAAAATAAAAAGAACCGAAAGACTTGAAGAATATACGAATTACTTGAAGACCAAGGAATGCCTTGGATAACTTTTGTAATTAGATATTTTTATAAAGTTAAATAACCCATTGTACATAGTCAACTCATGTATATTTTTATTATGAGATAATTAAAGCATTGTCATCCATATGCATATCATTTAGATTAGATGTGCCTACAACACACACACACACACACACACACACACACACACACACACACACACACACACACATATATATATATATATATATATATATATATATTTATAAGTATATATATGTTGATATGTTATACATGCATTATAGCCTTCTATATTATGTGTTTAATTTTAATTTGATTAAAATGGGTAATTCACATAATTGGCTAGAAGTAAACTTGGTAATTCTCATTAATTACTAATCTATTAATATGTTTAATTATGTAGATTAGTAGGGTCCATTGTAAATATTAGGTTTAGTTCGATTAAGCCCTAATTATAATTGTACCTAATAATGTGTTTAGTTTTAATTGTTAAAACTTGGTAAATACACATTAATAATTCTAGTATTAGTAAATTGTTTACATAGATTAGAATTATTACTAATAAATTGGATTTTTAAGAGTTAAAAATCATAATAATTTATTAGTTAATTAGAATTAGATTCTAATAAAGAAAGGTTAATGCGCTAGACAACTAGATTGAAGTTAGCCGTTTAATCTTGTAAAAATCTAGGTGCATTAACAACTATAGAAAACCCTAGTTATAAAATAGTGAGTGGGAGAGGGATATATGATATTATATCCCGCAGTCTCCATCATTAGTTCAACACCATGAGATTTGAGTGGGGCCTCGTGACGGCTTTGCTTTCGTCCCTCCCTAAAGAGGGTTTCCATAAAGATCAATACCAAGGTTGACTTCCTAACGGATAGGATTTCTAAGAGTATTTCGGGATTGACCGAACCTAAGGCGGCAATTCTCGAGTTAAGCTCATGAGATCTGAAATGATGGGTTACACTCACAAGGTTTTGATTAAACTTGGTTAATTAAAAACCTGACTGAATAAACGATGGTTGAGTGATATAAGAATAATAGTTATTCTGGAATATCATTTGATTGAGAGTGTCTCGATCTAACATGCAAGAATTTGACCGACCCTAAGGCGGCACTTGCTTGTGGTATGTTAGATTATCGTGGCGTTGTAATTATTTTTGGGTTGTTCTAGTTCATTAAACATGTTCATGCATCATGTTTAATTTTATGCCAAACCATTCGCACTTGTTATGAATGTATGACTAAAACCCTGGATAGTTGATTCGGGGGCACTAACCATGTTTGTTCTTCTTTGTTGTGGACTGATTCTTGGACACAGCTTGAAGATGGAGCCTTCTCTATGCGTGTGGGTTCAGGGGATGTCGTGTCGGCACGAGCAGTGGGCGTAGTTAGATCACGTTTTCTTAATAATAATTTTATATTGTCGGACAATGTATTTTTCATTCCTGGATTTGTACGGAATTTAATTTCCGTTTCTAAGTTGTTAGAACAATTATATTATTTTTTTTAATAATAAATCAGTTATTATTGAGAAGAATGGTCTGAATATTTGTTTAGGAATTAATGAAAGCAATCTGTATGTGTTAAGACCGTTAATACATACAACACTGCTCAACACCGAAATGTTCAAGGTTGAAAAACCAAAAACTAAACGACATAAGATTTCTCCAGAAAACGAAATGTATCTCTGGCATCTAAGGCTTGGTCATATGAACCTTGACCGGATAAACAGAATAGTAAAAAGCGGACTTTAAGTGAGTTAAAAGTTGACACCTTACCTGTATGTGAATCTTGTCTGGAAGGTAAGATGACTAAGAGTCCTTTTACAGGAAAAAGGGCTTAGAGCTAAAGAACTGCTAGAGCCTATACATACAGACCTCTGCAGACTAATGAATATTAAAGCTAGGGGTGGTTATGAGTATTATGTCACATTTATAGATGACTACTCAAGATACAGATACGTCTACCTAATGCAACAGAGGTCGGAAACATTTGAAAAGTTTAAAGAATTCCGAGCTAAAGTTGAGAATCTGTTAGGAAAGACTATCATGACTCTACGATCGGATCGTGGAGGTGAGTATCTTGACCAAGAGTTTGAAGACTTTATGGTCTAGTATGGGATAGTGTCCTAACTCACAGCTCCTGGCACACCTCAGCAGAATCGTATGGCGGAGAGGACAAATAGAACCCTAATTGAAATGGTGAGATTTATGATTAGTTTTTCATCATTACCAAATTCTTTTTGGGGATATGCGTTACAAACAGCGGCATACATTTTGAATGTAGTGCCATCCAAATATGTTCATAAGACTCCCCTAGAGTTGTGGAATGGTTATAAAGTTAGTTTGTGACATTTCCACGTATGGGGGTGTCCAGCACTCGTACTGAAGAAAAGAACTGGAAAGCTAGATCCCAAGTCTGTGGTCTGCTTATTTGTAGGATACTCCAAGGAGACCAAAGGTGGGTACTTCTATAGTCCTGAAGATAACAAATTATTTGTATCGACAAATGCAACGTTTCTTGAGGATAACTATATTAGTGACCATAAACCTCGTTCTAAAATTGTATTGAATAAGTTGGAGCCTGGTGAGACCAGTACTCAGTCAACAAGAGTTGTTGATCCATTAACATCTGAGAGTCAGATGATTCTTAGTCAGGATACACTACCATCTAGACATAGTGAAAGGGTTGTGAGATAGCTTGAACGCTATTTGGGTGTAAGTGAGGGACAAGATGTTGTCTCTGCTGATAGTGTGGATGATCCATTGACATTTAAGAATGCAATGGAAGATTTTGATGAAGAGGAATGACTTGAAGCCATGAATCTCGAGATGGAGTCCATACACTCTAACTCAGTTTGGGAACTTGTAAACTTACCAGATAGGGTAAAACCCGTAGGGTGTAAGTGGATCTATAAGAGAAAGAGAAGAGTAGACGGGAAGGTAGAGACCTTCAAGGCAAGGCTAGTGGCCTAGGGTTATACCTAGAAAAAGAGGGTCGATTATGAAGAGACCTTCTCGCCAGTAGCCATGTTTAAGTCTATTAGAATTCTCTTATCCATTGCTGCCTATTTCAATTACGAAATTTGGCAGATGGACGTCAAGACTGCATTCTTGAATGACAATCTTGACGGTTGCATCTATGTGATGCAACCAGAGGGATTCATATCTCTAGATCAAGAGCAAAAGGTTTGCAAGCTGTAAAGGTCCATCTGTGGACTTATGCAAGCATCTAAATCTTGGAACATAAAGTTTGATGATGTGATCAAAACCTATGGCTTCTAGCAAAACATCGATGAGCCTTGTGTCTATAAGCGCATCATTGACAAGAAAGTAGTTTTCTTGGTCCTATACGTAGATGACTTCTACTCATTGGGAATGATGTGGGAGTGTTGTCCGATGTAAAGGGCTGCTGGCAAGCCAATTCCAAATGAAAGATTTGGGAGAGGCGAGTTATGTTCTAGGGATCCAACTTATAGGGGATCGTAAGAATAAAATCATAGCATTGTCTCAGGCATCGTATATCGACAAGATTCTTATGCGTTTTTTGATGTAGAACTCTAAGAAAGCTAATTTACCTTCCAAGCATGGAGTTCACTTGTCTAAGGAACAGTGTCCTAAGACGCCTCAAGAAGTTGAGGATATGAGACGTGTGCCCTATGCATCGGTAGTAGGTAGTCTCATGTATGCTATGTTATACATGAGACCGGACATCTGCTATGCAGTGGGAGTAGTCAGCAGGTACCAGTCCAATCTAGGATTGGATTATTGGGATGCTGTCAAGACTATTCTTAAGTATCTTCGAAAAATGAGAAACTGTATACTAGTGTATTCCAGACAGGATTTGATCCCGTTAGGATACATAGATTCTGATTTTCAGTCAAACAGGGATTTTAGGAAATCCATGTCTGGATCAGTATTCACCCTTGGTGGTGGAGCCATTGTGTGGAGAAGTATAAAGCAATCTTGCATTGCTAACTCTACCATGAAAGCCGAATATGTAGCCGCTTCTGAAGCTATTAAAGAGGTTGTTTTTCTCCATAAATTCTTGAGTGATCTGGAAGTTGTTCCAGATCTGGATAAGCCCATTACACTTTATTGTAATAATAGTGGTGCTGTGGCTAATTCCAAAGAACCAAGTAGCCACAAAAGAGGGAAGCATATAGAGCGAAAGTATCATCTCATTAGAGAGATAGTGCAGAGAGGAGATGTGATCATCACCAAGATAGCCTCACAAGACAATCATACTGATCCATTTACGAAGACCTTACTGGCTAAAGTGCTTGCAGGTCACCTAGAAGGTCTAGGGTTACAAGATATGTCTTTCATACTTTAGTGCAAGTGGGAGATTGTTGGGGTTTATACCTTAAAGCTTGTAATTTGTAAATGGAATGTTAACATAAATAAAAGAATAGTTTAATTCATTCTTCTTATGTCATATATTGTGTATAACTTGTGCATTTAACATCCAAGATTGCCAGATATAATATCAAACTCTGTATATGAATGTCATATACAGATGGATACAATAAGAGACGTGCAATCTAAAGAGTCTGTAGATAGCAAATAAAGCTGGGTACTTTATTTATGGTTAATCTACAGATGCAGTCCATTTCGTAGTGTACGGTGATCCTATCCTAGATTATTCATATGGAGATATGAGAATGGAAGCACCTTGTATGATATGATCATATAAGACTGGGCCATGATCTATATGAATCTCTCACTAAAATCCGTTTAACTGATGAGATTCATATATATCAACTAATGATGGCTATATGTGGGTGATCTTAATCCTAAGAGTCTTATCGACTCCTTCAGGTTAGATCGTGGTCTTTGATATACCATGGGTGAGGTCAGAGTTGCATTCCCGATCAATATGCTCCGTATGTTGGGATCGCGGTTTGGCTTGTGGCTGGGAAGGTTTGTACACAATAGTGGAATCCACTCATTCTTGCGAGAAGTAGATGGTAGTTAAGAGGTTGATTCAGGGCTTCCCTTAAGGGTTGATTCAGGGCTTGAACAATATGAGCGCTCTCCTAATTCTGCGAGGAATGTAGGATTTATTGTTCATTGGAGAATCAATGATACTTAGTGGAAAGATATAATTAGAGGGGTATAACGGACATTATGACCCTAGCTCTAATTATGAACTACTTGTGGAGGATTATACCATATGTAATAGCTATATCGATGGACATCGAAAGTTATTGGTTTGTTTAAAAACATCTACAGTTGAGGGAGTGTAGCTTCAGATTTTTAATGGAATAACACCGGAGTTAATAATCATGAAATATTAATTAAAGAGTTTCATTAATTATTTCTAAAGATTATTGGAGCTCAAAATACTGTGAGTCCATTAGGTCCCCTTGCTAAACCGATCGTTTTAGGTAACAAGGGTCACGGTTAATTAATTGGAATGTCCAGTTAATTGTGTTACGAAAGTGACACATATTATTCGGGATTCAATTGAATAATGAGATTATTTAATTAATGAATAATTGTGACTGAATAAAGATTATTTAATTATGTTATTTATCACTAAATGGAGGGTGTTAGTTGATATTTGGTTTTGAATAAAATAAGATAATATGATTATTTTATTTTATTAAATTAAATATTTAATTTTAATTTCAAGAGTTTGAGTTCAAATCAAAAACGTAGTTAATATCTTTAAAGATATCAGATATCTTCAAAGATTTAATTAATTAGTTTTATAATATATATATATATATATATATATGATATATGTTTTTTTGGAAACTAGAACACAACACTAAAAACATATGATCCAAAGGGTTTTTGAGCGTTCAGAGAAAAGAAAAAAAACCTAGAAGTGTTCTAGGGTTCGACCAAAAAGAAAAAAAATTGTTTTTTTTTCTTCTTCTTCTTCTCTCTGTATTCACATGTTGTTCCTACGTACCGTGACGCGCTCACACGCCGTTACCAATTCCGGGAGATAGCCAGGAAGATCAAGTGGTTCAAACCAGGAGCAGATTGTATTAAAGTGAAGGATCCTCCTACGTAGGTATGAAGAAAATTGTTTTTTCTCTTCTTTTTTATGTTTTGATTTCGATTCCTTTTGTTTTTTTTTCTGTTCCGAAAAATAGATCCTAGGGTTTACTGGTCGCAGTTTAGTATTTCATTGAAATAATTTTTTTAACAAAAGTTCTTCCGCTGCGCGATCGTTAATCCGGGGTCCCTACATACACATACTAGAGGATTTATGGCACCATGTCGCAATGCCCATTATTGGATAAATGACTTTCATAATGGTGGTCGTGCTAACACTAAAGAGGAGGTTTTCAATCAATGTCATTCAAGATTGAGGAATATTATTGAGCGTGCTTTTGGTGTCTTAAAAGCATGTTTTCCAATATTAAAAAGGATGCCATCGTACACATTCGACACCTAGAGAAGGATAGTGTTGGCATGCTTTGCACTACATAACTTTCTTCGAAAGACATCAATTAATGATAAATTATTTTCTCAATATGATGATGAAGACGTTCAGTTGGAGAATTCAACCTAAATTCAAACAACAAGCACATATAATTCTTTTAGAGCTTCAGAACAATCGTTTATGCAGGGGCTTCGAGAACAAATTGCGAATCAACTATTTTCAAACATATAAGTAGTTTGTTGTTTATTAGTGAGAGAGAAAAAAAAAGAACATTAATTTTTACGTTCGAATTTATGTTTGGTTAATTAATAATTTAAATCTAATATTTACTCAATTTTCTTTAAAAATAAATAAATTATTGAATATTATTAATCCTTAAGAAGTGTTTTTGGATTGTTATTTGTAAATTGTTCCTATTTATTAGATTTATAGGAAAGGAAAAACTATAAGGATAAAATTGTCAAACTATTAAGATGTTATAAGATGACAAAAACAAACACTTAAATCTTATTTTAAGACATTAAAAAAAAAAAAAACAAAGTCAGTCTTTATTACTTATTATTAAGTTTTTATTGAATTTTACTTAAAATAAGTCCTAAATAGATTTAAGATATAAAAACAAACAGCCCCTAAGTGATGGAGTCTTAGATTTGCTTTTTGATGATATAATACTAATGAGGTTGTTATACTTTCAGCTGTCAGTAAAATCACTTCAAACACCAGCTGATGCTGTTGAACAAGGTGATGTTGTTTGCCAGGAAAACCTCTGTCATGCAGATTTTGATGTTCTGTTAGTATCTTTGTTTCTTTAACTAATTAATCTCTCATAATGCTTACTTCATTAATCATCTTGAGAGACATTCAACATTTAGGTTAATGCCATACAACACTGTTAATAGCTAAATTCGGTTTGGGATCAAAGGGAAATTCTCCACCTTCCTAGCTTGAAGTCCAGGCCTAGGATTAACTTCCATGGAACCGCGGGTCCCGGGGTCAAACCAAGAAGCCACCCCGCAGAAAAGAGGTAAGGACGTCGAGCTCGGGAAACATCCAAGATGGAGCCCGACACGGTCAGGTCGAGCCTGTGACACTAAAACAAGAATTCGGGGAGAGCCAGATGCATGATGATCCCGGCTCCCCAAAGCAAAGACCGCCTCGTAGCTTCCCCTGAAGCCCTGCCATTCCCTCTCAGTCTAGGGAAGAACCTATTAGGCATCAAACCCACGCTGCAATATTTCACCATCTCACCAAGGGAAGTTTCGGGCCTACTTGGATAGGTAGGAGGAAGCTCGTCGAAGTCCGTTACTACCAAAGAACACCCAAATGGGAAAGCAAGACCAAGCTCTCAGTACCTAGACCATGGCATGAATCCACCTCATACCAAGAAAAAAGAAACACTCTACTAGGACGACCTTTATGAGGAGTAGTACCATGAGGTACATGGGATCACCTCAGTAACACTGAAACATTACGTGTAGAACAAGTGGTTGGATCCAAAAAGGAAACAGACTTATCTCCGTCTGAGATATTCTCGAATCCTTTATTAATCCAAAGTCAACAACCTCTAAAGAAAAGATCCCGCCCGATAAGGAGGGGAAGGATTGAGAGAATCAAGGCTGGAGAATCGTAAATTTAACTAATCAAAACTATGCATAAATAGAGGACTTCGGTCTTCAAGAAGAAGGGGACTACTTTTCGACAGGCACGAGGTTGCCACACTACTTTTCGACAGGCACGAGAGTGCCACCCTACTGTACCCCAGAGAGATTGAGAGTATTTTGAGAGATTCTTGTACGTTACACAATATAAACA
The DNA here is from genome assembly GCA_033220585.1 of Dipteronia sinensis. Taxonomy (NCBI): domain Eukaryota; kingdom Viridiplantae; phylum Streptophyta; class Magnoliopsida; order Sapindales; family Sapindaceae; genus Dipteronia; species Dipteronia sinensis. The sequence continues at coordinate 33,174,114 of CM065639.1, read as the reverse complement.
ATAAAGCTAATTTTTTCTTCTTTTCATTGTGTATAAGTAGTCGTGATTCAAGCAAATCATTTAAACAATCAACCTCCGGCCATTACCTCCGTGGTAATGGTCATGAGGGTGTTAACTGATATTTCTCATCCCGAGTAAATTTTCCGTTAACACTTTCTGGCGCCGTCTGTGGGGAAAAAACACCCACACCTAACTAATCATATCAACAGTTTATATTTTGGCTGTCTTACAAGAATCATGAGACTCCCCTCCTCCCAAGGACAGCCCGTGGCTTTGGAATAACCTTCGGCGACCCCAACGCGAAAAGCCCCAAGGATAGGAAAGAAACCCGGACATCGCAGCCAAGTTCCGGTCCAAACAACTAATGCACGGGCTTTTGGCCCTCCTATGATAAGCCAGGCCGCACTCGATCAACAAGCGGCGGCCTTCGTGGAAAATGTTCGCCTCCGCTTGCCCGAAGAAGGCATCGCAGTCCAGCCGACAAATCCAAATGATCAGAGAGAGCCGAGCAGGCCCGGGACCAGGCAGCTTGCCTTTGATCGCCTGGGACCTCCTCCTCCAGAGCCAGCCAGTGATAGGACCGGGCTTCAACCTTTGATCCGAGATAGGCTAGGGCCCATGCCCCCATTTCCTAAGAGGCCATCACTATATCAACCCAAGCGAGTTAAGTCCGCAGAGATGCTCTCACCCGGCAGCAACGAGAGGCCACTCGCCTCAATAAGATGTGTTTCTGGTTTCTTTCCTTTTTCTTTTATCGATGCTTGATAAAGATCAACAAGATGTTTAGGTGTGTTACATTCATTTGACCAATGATTATAACAACCACCTATAACAAACACTCTCATTTGCATTCGGCCTATTCTAAATAATTTTCCCTTTGTAGTTACTTGATCCGGAATAACCATGTCCTCTTTTGAAACTAGGTCCACGGCTACGACCAAGATTACGACTATTACCACTGCCACGATTATGATTACGATCATAACCACGTCCATTATCACTACCATGACCACGATTGCGACCACGACCACTACCATGATATTCAACATTATTAGCATTCACTTCTGGAAATGCTTTAGAACCAGTCGGGTGTGTTCCGTGATTTTTTATCAGTAGCTCATTATTCTTTTCTGCTACTAGAAGGCTTGCAATCAGCTCTGAATATTTTAAGAATCTGCATTCTCGATATTCATGTTGCAATATTATATTTGAGGCATGGAAAGCTATGAATGTCTTTTCCAACATATCTTTTTTTTCAGATACCTCTTCACCACACAATTTCAGCCTTGTGGTGATTCTGAACAAATCAGAATTATAATCAGAGACTGATTTGTGGTCTTGGAACCGTAAATGCAGCAATTTGTACCTGGCAATCGGTAACGTAACATCATGCTGATGGTCATAGCGATCTTTTAGCTCTTGCCACAGATCTTCAGGTTCTGTGACAGTAAGATATTGTGCTTTCAAATCCTCATGTAGATGATGACGGATTATGACCATGGCTGTGGATCTATCTTGCTCATCAGCCTGGCTATCAGTAATTGTGTGGTATATGCCCTGGGATTTTAGGTATAATTCGGCATCAATTACCCATGACATATAGTTATCTCCGACACTTTGAGTGCATTTAACTTCAAATTCATAACTTTAGATATGCTTACAGCTTCTTTTTCTATAAATCACAATTTAAATAATTGTGAATATATTAAAGAGCATAATAAATAAATCATGAACTATAGGTTCTAGGGACACGGCATAATCCAGTCCCATATATTGTGTAAAATTAAGTACGAATATTGAAAAAGAGCATAAGTAAATAAATGCAGAGGCTAAGCTCATATGAATCCAGAACTATATTAGGTTCTGTGGACACAGCCGTAGCCATTCTCTGTGGACACAACCGCAGTCAGTCTTATATATTACATATAATTAAATACAGATATTTATAAATAAATCCAAAACTATATTAGGTTTTGTCAACACAGCCGTAGCCAGTCTCTGTGGACACAGCCGCAACCAGTCTTATATATTGCGTATAATTAAATTCAGATATTTATAAATAAATCCAAAACTATATATATATATATATATATATATATAGGATTTGTTGACGGCATAAATCATCTTGTATATGGAACTATATATAGATGAAGAATATTGAGATGTAAGTAAATCACCTATTAATGGATCTTTTTTACTTATATGCAATCGTGCTGATAACATGTTATAAAATAAATGAAGAACAAATGAAGAATAAATAAGTGAATAAATAAAATGGGAGATGAGAGCTGTGAGAGATCAGTATAAATAAAGAAGAGAGACGCGAGAGAGAGATAATTACTTTGTATTGATTTCAAGTGATTTTTCGTGTCTTTATACAAAGGATACATAACATATATATATATATATATATATATATATAAAAGAGGATAGACAAATGATGATAGATGACGTGTTGATCATGATGGATATATCAAGTGGGTGCACAAGTGGAGGCACAAGTGGGGGCACAAGTGAGAGGGGTGGAAATTCACTTACAACATAGACTTATAAATTAGATATTTTAATATTTATTTAAAAAGCTCAAAAAAAATCTCCTTAAAAAGCTTAAAATTTAATTATTTCAAACATCCAAAAACTCTATTAGAGTAGTAGTAATTAAATGACATGGCAAAAATTTGAAGATAGCTTTTGAAATTAAAAAAAAAATGTTTTCTTTTACCAGTAAAGAAATTCTTCCAAACAAACACAAATTCTTTTAATATTTTTGTTATTGTTTAGCAAAACACTAGAAAAGTTTTTAAATATCGTTCCCTTGTGAAACTCTTTAAAAAGTTTTTGTTAAAAAAATAAGATAAATTGTCACGACTACTTTTTATAAATTATAGATATTCCATTATGTACCTCTTTCAAAGATTATTGCTAAACAATTTACTACCATAAAAACATTTTTTTAATTGAATACCAAATAACATATAAGATTTTGATAAAAACTCTATTTGAAAAGTAATTCCAAACACACTATAAATTACATGACTTAATATAGGGATCTTATCATTTCCCTATGACAATTGAGGGAACAACGTTTTATACCCTCGGTTTTTAGAATTCAAATTTTTGCCTTGCTGTTAAAAAAGAGCGTTTGACTGTGGTTTGACCGTTAATGTAACACCCGAATTAGATACCCAATGAACTAGTATGATATACTCCATCAAAATTCTTTAAAACCTCCAAACTTATATGTTAATGACAAAAATTTTCATTTTATCTAACCTCGGAATTTGTGCTCGAAAGAAGACCTTGCAATGACCTCACCTCAGGTACCTTTCCTAAAATATTTCAAGGTTTTTTTTCATCTGGTATAGGCCCAGTCAAAGATGCCTCTTGACGATTTGGGACCCCTATGACTCTTGTAATGATGGACTAAGGGTTAGGGTTACTTTTGCCTCTAATAGAAGGCGTGACAAGCGAGGCCTATGTTCTATAAGACAAGGGTCCTACTATGAAGAAGCCAATCAAGAGAGAACATGGTCCATTGGTTAGGGATGAGCATTTCCCCATGGAACCCCACCCCTTAGAGGGGCTCATGGGGTTTTGGATGCAAATTTTGCCTCCATATAGGTATTAATATATATTTTATTTTTATTTTTATTTTACATATAAAGTAACAATTAAAAAAAAGTAATATATTATAATATTAACCTTAGTTAGTACTTAGTAACTTAGTACTTGACTCATTTATTGTTATATATTTTAGAACAAATATTTTGATTATTTTTGGATTAGAAATTTTAATAACTTCAAACTAGAGATTGGAATGATCGGATTCTAAATTCTAAATTTTGATTTTCAAATTAAAAATTGGAAATTTAGGATTGGAAATGAAAGGAAATAGGGTTTGGGAGTGGGGTGAGGGAGGAGGAACCTCCTCCCAAATGCCAACACCCCTGGTTCCCGCAAATGGGTTTTTATGGGGGTGGGGTGAGGAGGGGGGTGGTACCCTCCCCCACCCCTAATGGGCCCCCACACCTATCCCTACTAGTAGTTTACTCAAAAATGAATAATATAATCCCATGCGAAGAGAACTATCGCATACGGTTGAAGGTGAATTGGTTTAATGATTTAAGGGAGAAGAATCATATCTTTATCCATTCGGTTTGAATGAGTCAATAAGCCAAGATGGCTTAGGATCTTATTTTGATCGAGTATCATTGTTCTGTTGACACAGAGACATATCATCAAATGAAAGAGAATTCAGTGGAAGATCACAAATGTGATGGAAGCATGTGGCACCAAACAGTCCAACATGGCACTCCACCTAGAGCGACGACTAACGTGCCAAGCGACATGTGTACAAATCATCTACATTTCAGCTATATTAGTGGAAGAGTGTGATCGTGCCAAAATTGTTATATGTTTTGGTCCCTCATATCCTTATCCTTAGTCTTATTTTCGGGTGTTTTATGTGTGTTATGGCTCTTTTATTGTGTTTTGCAGGCAATAGGTGTAATATGGGTCTTGGAGAAGAAGTGGGGAATTCAGGCAAAAAACCAGCCAAATGAAGCAAGAAAGAAGTGTATCAGTGCGCTGGTACCCTACCCGCGCATCCGCGCAGTCCTCAGCTTCAAACCTTTGCTGGTCCACACCAGCGAACCGTTCCCACAAACCTGCGATTAGAAGTCATCCATAATTGACCAAGTGCTCAGTTTGCTGGTACTGCGCGAGTCTCTACCAGCGAACTGATCAATTAAGCAGCTGGAAAGTATGTGCACAGGACACTGCGCTAGTACATACCCGCACACATATACCCGTGCATTACGTGCATAAAGCATGCCATATCAGCATTTCAGACCTAATCTTGGAAGCCCTATATATACATCATTTTCTCATTACGAAAACTCTCTTCTTTTCCCTTTTTCCTCTCTCTCTCTCTCTCAGACTATCTCTCTCTCATCTTTTCACCATCCATTCTGTAAGTTCCTCATATTTTGATTGACTTATTTCGTTGACAAACCACATTGGGGATTATTCTTTGTAAGGTAAATTAGGCCTCTTGAGTGTGATCAAGCTTCCAGGATATCATCTCTCTCAAGAGCACTGCAAAGGTATCTCACTTGTTTAACTTTCTTTGAAGAGATCTAGTTGCACACACTAACTTGCACGCATTATGTTCTTATCTTCATGTTATTGAATGATGTATTGTATGCCACTTCTCACACTCCACACTTGCACTTTTTTGCACATCACTTAGTGTGTTGAGTTGGCCCCGAAAAAGAGAATTCCTTCTCTTACCGCGGCCTAGACCGCTTGGCAAGACATGCTTGCACCGTGGCATACATAGCGGTATACCTCAGTAGGGTCATACTTCCTGTACCGCTTCCTATACACTTGCACGCATAGCGACCCAAGTCGCGGTGTTGTCCAATAGGCCTCTGTTGCCCATACCGCGGCCTGTGCACCTGCATGCACAGCGCCCTGTACCGCGTTGTTATCCAGACGGTGCACTGCTGTGTGTACCGCGGTCCATCTAGCGGTATTGACTGGATTTTGTGCCCTAAGTTCAAAACGACGCTGTTTTAACTAGGGCTCCCATATATATACTCTCTCTTCTTCCTTACTCGTTTTTATGAGTTCAAGAAGCAATTTTTGAAAGGCCAAGCTTCCCTTAAAGAGAGAACTCCCAAGAACTCATCTTTACTCAACCAAACACAAATCCATGTGCATCTAACATCTTCAAGCATCATCTTATCATGGATTCTTCTTGCTTTCATTGACTAGGTAACTTGAACATGCCCTAAATCTCTTTGTATTTATTTATGTTCTTGTTTGCCTAGGGTTAGCTCTTTTATATGATTTTATTGCATATCTTTATGTTTATTGGCATTTATAATATGTTTGAGTTGATGTTTGTTGGTTGAGAGCTTTGTTCATTAATAGCTTGCATTTAGGACGATTTTACCCTTATAGCTAAATCTTCATGCATTTGCATTTAGATATTGATAACTAGGATTTGCATTTATTGACATCTTTAAATCCTTAGATAAGCATTTAGTGTTGCCTAGCATTAATTGCATGTTTAAATATCTTTTACATATTCACATAGGTTGTTTAACCTCTTCATTGATTGTTAAGCTTTGTGACTAAGTGGGTTAGTGCATAAGCTTGTGGTCAAGAATCACTATTAAAGGTCCGTTGGGTAGAGTGAAAGGGTTAGTGACCAAGTAGGTGTGACTTGAGGTCAACCTAGATTGTAAACTTTCGTTCAAATAGTGAATTTGAGGACCGTATGTGGCTAGAAGGATAGCCCGTGAGTTTTGCCCAGTTGGAGGGTTTCTCACGTAAATCAATCCTTGCGTTTTTATTGTTTTCCGTATATTTATATTGGATTGATTGATTGCTAATATGGGGTAGGATTATTAAAATTGATTAAGTCGAAAAGTTGGTAATAAATCAACTAAAACCTATTCACCCCCCCTCTAGGTTGTATTAGACACACTTTGTGTATTTTCAATTGGTATCAGAGCGGGTTCCTAGATACACTTAGGTGATCCTTGCTCTTTGTGTGTCTTGCATTTTGTTTGTGTTTGTTGCATCATAAACATTCATCTCATTCATACCCAAACACTATGAGTGGGAACGGAAGTGGTAATGAGGGAGCCTCTAGCACAAGACCCCCTTTGCTCACCGGAGTAAACTTTGCCTCTTGGAAAGGCAAGATGGAGTCTTACATTTGCCAAATAAATGACCGAGCATGGATGGCAATTGAAGATGGCTACACTCCTCCGGAAAAGATTCTTGAAGACGAAAGTGTAGTTCTCAAGCCAAAGTCGGAATGGTCAACTCAAGAGTTTGAAGCATCCAAGTGGAACAACAAGGCTATGCATGCTATTATTTGTGCAATGGATGACAATCAGTACAAATTGATCCAAACAACAAGAATTGCAAAAGAGGCATGAGAGATTCTAGAGACGGCCCATGAGGGAACCGAGGTGGTCAAGGACTCTAAGCTTCAAATCCTCCAAACACAATTAGAGCAAATTAGAATGGAAGAGGATGAGTGCTTCAACGACTTTCAAGTGAAGTTGATGGACATAGTCAATCAAAGCCATCAACTTGGTGACCCCTATTCGGATAGGAGAATCAAGCAAAAAATTATGAGGTCGCTTCCAGCAAGATTTGAGTCAAAAGTGAAGCCACTTGAGGAGAACAGTGATTACAAAAACATGAAGCCAAGTGAAGTTATAGGAAGACTTCTAGCATATGAGTCTAGGTGGACTCCTACACCTACACCTCCAAAGAAGCAAAAGAGTATTTCTCTGAAAACTTCCAAAGTAGAGAAAGAGGAAGATGACTCAGATAAGGAGATGGCCTTCATGGTGAAAAGATTCAAAAAGTTCATCAATTTTGAGAAGAGGGGATTTGGATCCAAAGGAAAGGAAATAATGAAGAAGACTCCTTTCAAGAAGTTTGAGTCAAGTGAAGACAAGCCCACAAGAAAAGGGATTCAATGCTTTGAATGTGGAGGTTTCGGACACATCTTCACGGACTGTAGAAATTTGAAAAACAAGAAGAAAAGAAAGGCCATGGCCGCCACATGGAGCGATAGTGATGACTTGGAAGAAGAAGGAGAATCCTCGGATGATGAGGATCATGTGGCAAACTTTATTGCCTTCGCATCTTCTCTCAAGAGTAAGGAAGCAATAGATGATGAAGAGGTAGAGAAACAAAGTGAAGATGACTCTAGCGATGATGACTCTTCATCCCATTCAACAAATATGGATGTAGGAGGAATGGATCTTGAAGGCTTCATTGAGCATTTTCAAAGCTCAAGATTGAAGATGAAGAAAGAGATTCAAAGGCTAAAAGGAGAGAATCTCAAGCTATCTACCGAAGCTACTCACTTAAATAAAGAAGTGAAGATAGCCAAAAGGAATGAGGAATTGATGGAAAAGGAGCTTGAAGAAGCTAGAGAGATCATTGCTAAGATGACTTCAAGCACGAATAAACTTGACCACATGTTGGGAGTCGGCAAGAGGCCAAGTGATAAGAAAGGTCTTGGCTATGAAGATGACAAGGAGACCTCATCCTCAAGCAAGATTGTGTTTGTCAAGAGTTTGGATAACAAAGAGCCTCCACCCCCACAACATCCTAGGAAGAAGATCAAACTAGGAGAGTGCTCTAAAGATTCTCAAGTCAAGGTAGCACAAGGGAAACAAGCTCAAGCTCAATCAACAAGGGTGCATCAAGCAAGTTTCCCTCAACCCAAATACCATCAAGCCAAGAAGCAATTCTGGCAAGGTCAATTAAGGAAGCAATTCATTCCAACTCAACAACAAAGAATGAGAGAACCAATCCAACACCAAAGACAAGCTCAAATGCGTGGGAAAGCCCCTTTGTACTCACAAGGGCATGGTATGTCTTCTTATTTTATTCCCACTTGTCACTTTTGTGGTGTTGATGGTGACATTAGACCAAATTGCTTCAAATACATTGAAATGTGTAGAATCAAGAGCATGATTGAAAGAAATAGAGCTAGAGCTAAAATGCATGTTCCTAGGAAACCTAGAGCCAATTTGCATGATCCTAGGAAATCTAGAGCCAATGTGACTAATACCACTAGGAATGAGAACATTTCACCTAGGTGGATTAGAAGGGATAACTATTCTTGCTATGTGGCTCAAATTGCCTTAAAGGCAAATGCCTCTAACACTTGGTATTTGGATAGTGGGTGTTTTAGGCATATGACGGGGAACAAGAGCTTTTTTAAATCCATTGTCTTGGAGGATGGAGGATTTGTCACCTTTGGTGATGGATCTAGAGAGAAAGTCATAAGGAAAGGAACCATTTCCATTCCCGACTTACCCTCTTTGTCCAATGATTTACTTGTTGATGGCTTGCAAGCCAATCTTATAAGCATTTCTCATCTTAATGATGATGGACCTCTCGTCTTGTTTAACAAAAATGATTGCTCTATTTTAATGCCAAATGGACAAACCTTGCTAAAAGGAAAGAGATCTAGTGACAATTGCTATTGTCTTGAAGCTAGTGCTATCTCTTGCAATATGTCCAAATGTGAGGAAGTTGAGTTATGGCATCAAAGACTTGGCCACATTAACTATCGAGATTTGAAGATCTTAGATAAGTTCAAGGTTGTGCGTGGTCTCCCTAAGCTTGGGAAGAAAGTCGATGACGTTTGTGGACCTTGTCAACAAGGGAAACAAACCAAAAGTATGCACAAGAAAGGCAAGTGTCTTGCCACCAAGGAGCCATTAGAGCTTCTACATATGGACCTTATGGGTCCCATGCAAACCAAGAGTCTCGGTGGCAAGAGATACATTTTTGTTTGTGTTGATGATTTTTCTAGATTTATATGGACATATTTTCTTAGAGAAAAATCTGAAACATTTGAAAAATTTTAAATGCTTTGCACTAAAATTCAAAATGAAAAGAACTCACACATTAAAAGCATTAAAAGGATTAGGAGTAACCATTGGAGGGAATTTGAAAATGCTTGTTTTGAAAGTTATTGCAATAGCTTAGGCATTTCCCATGAGTTTTCGGCTCCTAGAACTCATCAACAAAATGGGGTTGTTGAGAGGAAGAATATGGTTCTTCAAGAGATGACCCGTGTGATGTTGCTTAGCAACAATATCCCTAGGAACCTTTGGGCCGAGGCCGTCAATACGGCTTGCTACATAGAAAATAGAGTCTTCCTAAGGCCCGGTACTAGGCAAACCTCCTATGAATTATGGAAGGGTAGGAAGCCAAATGTTAGCTACTTCCACTCATTTGGGAGCAAATGCTACATTCTGAATGACCGAGATCAACTTGGCAAGTTCGATGCCAAGAGTGATGAAGGGATTTTTATTGGCTATGTCCCTTAATAGTAAGGCCTATAGAGTTTTCAATTTAAAAACTCGGAGTGTCATGGAATCATCTAATGTTGTCATAGATGATTGTAGGCCTAAGACTAGAGACCATGATGAGGAGGTCATTGTGCTTGATGATTCTTCCTTGGAGAAGAATGGTGAGACTTCAATTGATGTGAAGTCAATTCCTGATGAAGAGGTCATTCAACCTCTTGATAGAAATCCATCATTGGACTCTAAAGAACCCGCTCCATGGGTTAGACAACTCCACAACAAGAATGACATTCTTGGAGATATTTTATGAAATTAAATATTTGAAATTGAATTTAAAATGTTTGAATTCAAAATAAATATTTAATTATCTTTTAAAATCTAAAGAGATATCAATTAAAGAGTTTTAGTTATAATAATATATATATGATATATATTGATAACAAAAATATAGCACACAAAGGATATACACAAGTGTTTGTATATGATACAAACTCATTATGCATAAAGAAAAACAAAAGAGAAACAAGTGATTGCTGTGCGTGGACAAGAGAATAAATCAAAAAGAGAAACTTTGTTGTGTGTGAAATTTTTTGAAAAAAGAAAACAAAAGAAAGAAACCAAAAATGCACAGGTGTGCGAGCACTAGAAAATCAATAAGAGAAAATTTTGGTTTGTGGTGCAGCACGAATTGAAAAAATATAATATATATATATATATATACATATATTTTTTTTAAGAACAAGAGTTGTTCTATGAACTCTTGGAAGAAATTGTTTCTTCTTCATTCTCTCTACATCCTCCTAAGTTCCTGAGTACGTGACGCGCCCACACGCAGTTACCAGTTCCAGGAATAGCTAGGAAGATCAGTGGTACAGACCAGGAGCATATCGTAAAGTGAAGGAGCCTCCAAACGTTGGTAAGGTTCTAAATTTTCTTTTAATGTATTGATTACAATTTCCTGTGTTTACATATTGTATGTATTAGTTCCGGAAAAAGAATTGCGATCCTAAGTTCACTGGTTCCAGATCGTTTATGATATGTATAAAATTTTTAAAACCTATTTCCGCTGCGTTACCAGTGAACAGGGGTTCCAACATATATGCCATTGCACTTGTTTTGTAAACATTTTGAGGCATTTGAGGTTTTTATAAATTACTTTTGACGGACGTTTTCTAACGACAAAAATGTATCTCGTCAGAATGCCACCGTGGCATACAACTGTCTTAAGAGAGAAAAAACGTGATTCCGATAGTTGCTGCAACATGATGGAAATTGAGAAATTTCACTCCTGCCATTTGCTGCTGAAGAAGATGAAGACGCCCGACATGATAAGGGGTGGGAAAGTGGCCGAGAAACTACTCATAGCAAACATGTATAAAAAGAGACCAAAAGGTCAATGTAAAACTATGATCAATCATAATGAATACCTACATATTTTACTCTTGTTTTGTTTCATGTTATTTTACTGTTCAATTAGGTGTTTTATCTGTTTATTTGCAAGAGCTAATTACACTGAACCTCCATGAGGTTAACCAGTTACACCAAGAAACAATTTTATGGAAAACTGACACTCACCTCCCCTGCCGTTAGTCAATAGACGTCTAATCTAACTGTTGACCTTGTGAGGAAGGGTAATTTTATCCTTTAATACTTTATATACTACACGTCAAACTCATTTAATGCATGTCATAATATTTTGTAATTTGAAATTAAATATTAACAAAATGCAAAAAATATCTAAAAATAAAAATATAAAAAGTAAATTGATTTAAAAAAAAGAATTATGAAATCTGGAAAAAAAGATTTAAAGATCTAGAAAAAATAAATCAATATGGAAATTTTGTTCGACATTCAACTTCAATTCTTCATCCAACTTCTCACACAACTTCATCAACAAATTTCATTCACAAAATCCAACAATCAACTCCATCTCCATCCAACTTCTCACACAACTTCATTCAACAAATTTCACTCACAATATCTAACAATAACTCCACGGTTAAAAACAATCCAACAATAACTCCATCTCCATCCAACCTCATTCAACAAATTACATCCACAAAATCAAGGGGCAAAGCCATGATTTTGGCTTTGGGGGAGGGGTAGGGGGGGCAAGGAAAATATATGAATATTTATAAACTAAGGGGCAGTTCTGTAAACGTTTTTCATTTCCTGTTTTCGAAAAGAAAAATGAAAATGAAAACAGTGTTTTTGGTTTCAATTTCGAAATCTAAAAATGCAGTTTGGTAGCATAAGATAAAAGCTGGATTCTGAAAATGAAAACGAAAAAAAACGTGTCTGGTAGGCTAACTGAAAAATATCAAATATCGTAATTTTCCTATTATTTTCTCTATTGTAGTTTTTTAATTTGAATAAAAAGTGAGTCAATAATTTAACAAATATCTTATAATTGAGAAATAAATACTAATTTTTTTTTAAAAAAAAAAATTAAAGCCTTCCGATTGAAAAAAAGAAAAAGAAAAAAGGTGACATTTTTTTCAATTTGAATCTATGTGTTAACTTTTGTTCTTTTCAAAGGTGAGCTTTTTTCTTTTAACTGTTCTGAAATTCCCTTTATATGATAGTGTCAAATATACCTAGGGGGTGTGAATAGGCATAGCCTCAAAATTCTTGTAATTTCTTTTTAATCACAAGATAGTCAATTTTATAAGTAAGCTATAGCAAGAATATTGATTCAACAAAACAATATGAATACAATTAAGCAAATGATGAATCAATACTAGTTCAAAGAAAGTGAACACAATAAAAATAAAAATCAACACAAGGAGTTTTTAGGTAGTAAAACCTCAAAATAAGGAAACATCTACGGGTTGATACCACAACCACCGACAAAAGTAATTCACTGTGAAAAATAGGAGTTACACACTCAAGAGGCAATAGACACAAGATTCACTCTCTAAGCTATCAACACCTACTTTACCCTCGGGCCTAGTGAACTTACTATGCCAACTTCCTATCCAAGACTTCACGTCTCTAGGAAGGCACCTTACTGGTCTATCCAAATCACCCCGACTCTAGACAAGACTTCCAATGTTTAGCTATCCGGATCACCCAGACCCTAGCCAAGACTTCCAATGCACAAATCAAAGAATCACTCTAAGAAATGTGACTTCCAATGCACAACTTGAAGATTCACTCTCCAAATGTGACTTCCAATGCTCAATCCAATGAATCACTCTAAGGAATGAGACTTCCAATCTCTGCACAAGGCAAATGATCTAAGTGGAGGCAAATGATGCAAACACAAACAAATAGAGCAAGTTGATCAATCAAACTCTATGAACATGCAATTAGAGAACTAGATTAAACTTTCAAAGATCAATCACAAGTATATCTAGAAATCTAAGCATGTTTATCAACAAGAACTAGATTAGAGAAATGAAAATCACAAGATAAAATATCCTAGTTCTTAGAACATGTAACTAAATCCAGAAATCAACAATCAAGCTCAAGAACACAAAATATTTCTAGAATCAAGTTCATGCTTGTCAAGTTTAGCTAAAATATATTCAATTAAAAGTCACACAAGCTAAACTCGAAAATTACTCAAAAAAACCACAAAGTTGAATCCAAATCATTCTAATCATTTTTCTTAGTCAAATAAGAACATTCATGAAGATGATCATCAAAGAAAAATTGAAAAGAGAAAGATTCACTTACAAATGATGACTCACGAACTGAAATCAGATCACTGTGAAAAATCAAGATATCATTTGACTCTGAAAATGCTTGGGGTTTGTTTCTCTCTTCAAGACCAACAATTTTGGCTTTTGAATAACTTAAATCGGAGTTGAATTTGAGAGAGATATCACCAAAACAAAAATAAAAATACACTTTGAAAAATTTCTGAAATTTTTCTTCTTCAAATTGAATTTACGGTGGGAGAGGGAATGTAAAGAGAAACAGGGTTATCCAGTGTGGTAAGCTCACACACGAAGACCCTCACAGCCAAGAGGAAGCCATGCCAAGACAACAAATGCATTTAATTGAGCATGGCACACCAAAATCAATGTACATGCAATGCACGTAACAAAATCCTTTTAAATCATGAAATGAGTTTCTGGCGAGCAGCTCACTTGAACAGAAGAGTGTATTCGGCGTGGAGCCCACGAGCCTACACGGCCAATGGGGCCAATGGCAATTTGCCATCTTTTTTCCCTTTTGCTCCCTTTTACGCACATCTCGTGTTCTTCGACCGTTCTTCGGTCTCCGAACTCTGAATTTGAATCCGTTTTCAGATTACGAATCGAGACTCCCTCACCCACAAAATACGTTATGAAAACTTATACCAAAAAAATGGAATTCAACTTAAAAATCAAGGACGAAAACCATGTACGTTAAAATCACTAAAAGTTTCGTAACCTCTTATTTTGAACTCGAAACTTAATGAATGAGTAAGCAAAATAACCGAAACTTAGTGAGGAATTATATAAACTCAAATTCAAGTTCAAAACCACATAAACAAAAAACAAATAAATACAAGAACACACAAGTATGTCATTTCCTAGAGATAATCCTAGAACATGCAATTTATGAAAATTATCAACTTTAAATTTAATGCATGTGCATACATGTATAAGTGTGTGTATTGTGTTATACCAAATTTTTCACAACGATGAAGTGACACAAATGAATGCAATGTGTGTGTGTGTGCGCTTACGCCTTGCAAGAGGAAAAAAAGTCTCAATACCTTAGTATTCAAGTAAGCATTTTTCCTCTTGAAGACGAGCTTTGCATGCGAAGTTGCTTTCTTTCTTTGAAGCTCGATCCAATCACGAACCACCTAAGCAACTAAGCAACACAAACAAAGAGCGTTTTGTTATGGAATCAAGCTAACACAAATCTAAAACCTAACAATCTCCCCCTTTGGCTATTCCATGACAAAACCTCAACCTCACCATACAATGATCACTCAAAGTAACTCATAGTTGATTGCATTCTCACATCCTCACATTACAAAGAGAACCCTAAACTAAAATATCTTCAAGTCTTCATGAGTCATCAAGTTCTCCTCTTTAATCATCAAGACACCTGTGAGAAAAACATAACCAAACAAACAAGAAATCTTCTATAAAGAAGATTGGTGAGATATATCCACAAAAACAAATAAGACTCCCCCTATCTCATATAAAAGTTCACTTTAAAGCACTCCCTTTGTTCCTTAACCTCAACACACAAGAATTCTTTACTCCCCCTTAAGAAAAGAATTCTCCCCCTTAATCAAGAAGGCAATAATCCACAAAGAAGTATATTCTCCCATATGAGGTACATTTCTCCCACACATGGTGAGGTATACATTTCTCCTCGTTTTTGTCAAGGAATAATAAATAAAAAACAAACAAGGGATAATCAAGATATAAGAGGCAAATATATGGGATAAGTAACATGCATTTTCAATGTTCAATTATGTCATGTTTTTATCAAAAATAAAATCATGTGAACATATCATAAAAGAGAACAAAGTCTAGCATACAATGCTCCCCCTTGATAAGTGCTCTATCTAAGATCAAGATAGGATATTGTTCGCAATGATATTCAGACAATCACACAATCAAGCAATTTTAAAGAAATTCAACAAAATAAGCTCCACAAAATATGAGAGATACACCAAGATTTTCAACCTCTCTCATAATTCTTCTAACATTGCTAGTATATCAAATTCACTTGAAAGCAAAACAATTGTGTGTGTGGATTTGTTCAAAAATATATAAAGGAGTAATTGGATCATCAACATGCAAACCATATCAACATCTATTCATCTTAAGCTTTTCCATAAAAGGTCAAACCGATTATCATCTGAAATTTTTGCTTTTAAGAGAATAGATTTCAATAAATGATAGTGTGTGTGTGTGTGTATGTGGCTCGTTATCCCATTAATGTTTTTCAACCCGAGAAATCACAATTTTCAACTATACTCCTTTAAGCCTTTTTTTTTTAGGCTTTGAATCAAAGATTTTTTTATTGATTCTTTTCAACACTTCTTCGATTTTTCTCACATAAACATATACACTTCATGACGGCTTTCATTCATCATAATGGTGTAGCCCTTTTCATGAAGGTACTCATTGAGTTCTATGTAGTTGCCGAAGCAAAATGGATACTAACCATATGTCATCTTTAACGTACTAGTTATAAGACTTCAAGGTGCCTCCATAACTCACATATCTTCAAACTCAACTTACTCAAACTAAATGTATGAGAGAAGTAAAGTGTGCACTTTTGAAAACCAAGTTTTAAGGCTAAAAAGTGCATGATCTAAAAGCAATACAAAGAGACTTACTTAAGATCATTACTTCTCAATAGAGTAGCTTTCATTGAATATGAAGCTCATATTTTTCAAAAATACTGTCACTCATCATTCAAACAAATATAAGATATAACACATGCATCATGTAAAAGATCTTTGTGAACAATTTCACTAAATGTTCTCTAGATGACAATTATTTAAAGAGAAACATATGTATCATAAACAAAGTTCTCTAAAATAACATGCCATATGATGTCATGCACACATAGAGTTGAAAAGATGAAATAAGAAAGCAAGCTTTAGAGTAGAGATATACCTTAGCATGTTTTTTCATCAATGTAAAGCCTTTGCCTTTTTTATGAGCTCTCTTGACTTGTTTGTCCTTATGACAACAAGTTATTGGTGTGTCTTCTCAAGAGAATAAAGACTAAACATCTCAACTCAAACAAACGTATAAAACGAATTTCTCGAAAATCTTAACAGATTACACCAAATAGATTTCAAAAATAGACTTCTCTAAAGTCAATCAACAAATTTTGACAATCATAGTGAAAATATGAGAACATTAAGTTCATGTATTGACTAGAGATTTCAAGTTTGAATACTAGACCTAACATATTACAAATAGCTTAGTCAAGCATCAAACTTATCAAACAAGAACAAAAAAAATATTCTCATATGTGCTACTTAATCAAGTATGAGAGCACTCACATTTGACCATATTGGTCTTAGGTGAATCAACACAAACAACATCATGATCATTACACATGGCAATATGAAATCTAGAAGACAAATCATCAACTATCTTCTTCATGAAAATATCAATCATATTAAAGTTATCATTATTGCCATGCACAAATATTTCATCAAGACAAGGTATATGACCATCATGCTTTTTCAAATTCTCATCCACACAAACCTTCTTGACATTATTCTTCACATGTTTATCATTATTTTGCACAACATTCAAAGATTTATCAATATCAACATGTTTAGAAGAATGACTAGGAACCTTTTTCACATCATGCTTCTTAATCCAGATTTTCCTAGTAAGTTTCTTCTCAAGATCATAATCAATATGCACATTTTTCAAAGCATCAAAACTATTATCATGTTTAGAATCTTTCAAAGAAGATTTGTTCAACTCACTAGCATGCAAATTATTCTTCTTAACCCAAAATTTCTTTGTTAATTTCTTTTCATTAACATGTTCATCATGCATAGTCTGTAATGCCCTAACATGTTTAGAAACAACCAAAGGAAGTCTTTTCATCTCACTAGCATGCATCCCATTTTCTAGTTTGCATTGTCTAATATACTTGTAGCATTTAGGTTTGATATGCCCATCAACATTGCAAAAAAGACAAACCGGGATAAACTTAGAGATGTTATGTTTGGCTTTAGACTTAAACCCATGCTTAGGAGAATGATTAGATAACTTTTTTCACATCTTTATCATGTTTCACATTTCCTAGTTTGCATTGCCTAATATATTCATAACATTTAGGCCTAATGTGACCAACCACATTACAATGATGACAAACCGGAATGAATTTAGAAAATTACCTTTTTGGTGTACATGCTTTGGTTGAGAAGTCGGTTGAAAAGCTCCATAGCTCTTCTTGTCTTTGCCTTTGATTTTGGAAGGAAAAGTAGTTAGTCTTTCTTCTTCTTGGACTTTCTTGACTTGTTCTAGGTTGTAGGAGTCTTCTTAACTTCTTCTACAAAACCCAAGCCACTCTTATCTCCATGATGCTTTCCAAGTTTTATTACTTCATCAAGCTTAATGGCTCCAATTTTCATGTCATTAATAGAATCTTTGAGCAATTTGACTTCATCTCACACTCCTTTGTCTTCAAGATAGTCAAAGTGTTTTCTTTTTGCTTAATCTCTCCTTCTATGACAAACAACTTCATAGTAAAGTCTTCTTTTAAATCATCTAGCTCTTAAGCACTTTCCTCGACCTTTGAAAAATATTTTTCAATGGTCTTTTCATGCTCCTAGATGACTTCACTTTGCTTGCTTATCTTCTCCAAAGACATCTTCTTTTCATTGTCCAGAGCTTTGATTGTAACCACTAAATTGGCATTGATCAACTTCAACTTGTTGTTTTCATCATTCTTCTTGACATTTTCACTTGTTTGTTGAAGGATCTTGTCATTGAAGTTTGTTTCATCATGATTTGAGGAAACTTCAATCTCTTCATGGTTGGAGGAGACTTCACTATCTTCACTACTTGAAGAGTATTCACTTTCCTCACTATTTGAGGAGTCTTCACTACTATCCTCAAATCTTCCTTCATATATGGCCGGGTGAGCAATGTAATTGCTAGTATATTTTTGATCATCTGTGGACTCCTCTTCCTCTTCTACATCACTCACACTCATATCACTCCAAGTAGCCGCCATTGCTAAGCCTTTCTTAGACTCTCTCTTCTCATTAGTACGGTTGGTAGAGATAAATCCAATCCCTTTGCATTCATGGCATCGAATTAGCTTCTTCTTAGATTTATCCTTGCAATCTACCACTTCTTTTGGAGGGATTTTCTTGTTGACTTCCTCACTATTACAACATATGTTCTTTAGAAATTTCTTCAAAGTTCTCACCATACTAGCCACATCATCTTCATCTTTACTCTTCTTATTGGTCACCTTGAGTGCTATTCCCTTACCCTCATTCTTCAGTTTAAACCCAAGCTCATATGTTTGTAGAGACCCAAAAAGCTCATCAACCCTCATAAGATCGACATTCTTGCTTTCTTCAATTGCGGTCACCTTTGCTTTAAATCTCTTAGGCAAGGATCTGAAGATTTTCCAATTAATTCTTTTTTGTGGATATAGCTCTCCCAAAGTTTGACTTTGGTTGGTGATATTCAAGAGTCTAGTTTGGAAGTCTATTAACTTCTCATCCTCATCCATAACAAGACTTTCAAGTTGAGAAGTAAGCATTTGTACTCTAGACAATCGAACTGCCAATGTACCCTCATTGATAGTTTGCAAAGTATCGCATGCTTCCTTTGCCAATTCGAGGTTTTGGATGTAGATAAATTGAGTACTATCTATACCTCCAAAAATAGCATTCACCGCCCGATGATGCCACTTAGCATTATCAAATTCAATAGCCATCCATTCGGCTCTAGGATTCAAAATCATAATGCCATCTTCAAGCCTTTGGTAGATATCTCATAACCTTCCTCGACACTCATCTATGCTTTTTCATTGATGGATCTAATGTAGGCTTTCATCCTAATTTTCCAAAAGGGGTAGTTACCACTCTTCAAGAGTGAATGTCTAGCACTAGAAGCACCTTCTGGCAACAAATCACCCATAGCTAAAAAAAAAGACACTATAAAAAGGATCTACCTAATTACCTCTAGACACCCGCTCTGATACCAATTGAAATTCCATTTATATTATAGTGTCAAATATACCTAGAGGAAGGTGAATAGGTATAGCCTCGAAATTCTTGCAATTTCTTTTTAATCACAAGATAGTCAATTTTACAAGTAACTTATAGCAAGAATATTGATTCAAAACAATCTGAATACAATTAAGCAAAGGATAAATCAATACTAGCTCAAAGAAAGTGAACAAAATAAAAACAAAATCAACACAAGGAGTTTTTACGTGGTAAAACCTCAAAATGAGGAAACATCCACGGGTTGATACCACAACCACCAGCAAAAGTAATTCACTATGATAAATAGGAGTTACACACTCAAGAGGCAATCAACACAAGATTCACTCTCTATCAACACCTACTTTACCCTATCCAAGACTTCACGTCTGACGTTTTTAGGAAGGCACCTTGCTTGTCTATCCAAGTCACCCTGACTCTAGACAAGACTTCCACTGCTTAGCTATCCGGATCACCCCGATCCTAGCCAAGACTTCCAATGCATAAATCAAAGAATCACTCTAACAAATGTGACTTCCAATGCCTAAGGAATGAGACTTCCAACCTCTTCACAAGACAAATGATATAAGTGGATGCAAATAATGCAAACACAAACAAATAGAGCAAGTTGATCAATCAAACTCTATAAACATGCAATTAGAGAACTAGATTAAACTTTCAAAGACCAATCACAAGTATATCTAGAAATCTAAGCATGTTTATCAAACAAGAACTAGATTAGAATAATGAAAATCACAAGCAAAAATATCATAGTTCTCAAAACATGTAACTAAATCTAGAAATCAACAATCAAGCTCAAGAACAAAAAATATTTCTAGAATCAAGTTCATGCTTATCAAGTTTAGCTAAACTATATTCAATTAAAAATTACACAAGCTAAACTTGAAAATCACTCAAAAAAACCACAAAGTTGAATCCAAATCATTCTAATCATTTTTCTTAGTCAAATAAGAACATTCATGAAGATGATCATCAAAGAAAAATTGAAAAGGGAAAGATTCACTTACAAATGATGACTCACGGACTGAAATCAGATTACTGTGAAAAATCAAGATATCTATTTGACTCTGAAAATGCTTGGGGTTTGTTTCTCTCTTCAAGACCAACAATTTTGGCTTTTGAATAACTTAAATCGGAGTTGATTTGAGAGAGACATCACCAAAACAAAAAATAAAAATACAGTTTGAAAAATTTCTGAAAATTTTCTTCTTCAAATTGAATTTACGGTGAGAGAGGGAATATAAAGAGAAACAGGGTTATCCAATGTGGTAAGCTCACACACGAAGACCCTCACAGCCAATAGGAGGACATGCCAAGACAACACATGCATTTAATTTAGCATGGCACACCATAATCCATGTACATGCAATGCACGTAACAAAATCCTTTTAAATCATGAAATGAGTTTCTGGCGAGCAGCTCACGTGAACAGAAGTGTATTCGGCGTGGAGCCCACGCGCCTACACGGCCAATGGGGCGAATGGCAATTTGCCATCGTTTTTCCCTTTTGCTCCCTTTCATACACCTCTCGTGTTCTTCGACCGTTCTTCGGCATCTGAACTCCAAATTCGAATTCATTTTTGGATTACCAACCGAGACTCCCTCACGCACAAAAGACTTTAAGAAAACCTTTACAAAAAATATGGAATTCAACTTGAAAATCAAGGACGAAAACCATGTCCGTTAAAATCACTAAAAGTTTTGTAACCTCTTATTTTGAACTCAAAACTTAATGAATGAGTAAGCAAAATAACCGGAACTTAATGAGAAATTATATAAGCTCAAATTCAAGTTCAAAATCACATAAACAAAAACAAATAAATACAAGAACACACAAGTATGTCATTTCCTAGAGATAATCCTAGAACATGCAATTTATGAAAATTATCAACTTTAAAGTTAATGCATGTGCATACATGTATAAGTATGTGTATTATGTTATACCAAATTTTGCACAACAATGCAGTGACACAAATGAATGCAATGTGTGTGTGGGCACTTACGCCTTGCAAGAGGAAGAAAAGTCTCAATACCTTAGTATTCAAGTAAGCACTTTTCCTCTTGAAGACGAGCTTTGCATGCGAAGTTGCTTTCCTTCTTTGAAGCTCGATCCAATCACGAACTACCTAAGCAACTAAGAAATACAAACAAATAGCGTTTTGTTATGGAATCAAGCAAACACAAATCTAAAACCTAACATGTTCTACCTTAAATTCAATGTAGGAGGTTTAAAATGACTTCAATTATTTTCTAAATCCAACCTCCAACCAAACAAATCCAAGAACTTCAATTATTTTCTATAATCCAAAACCCACTTCATAATTTCAAATTGAAACTCACAACCTAAAAACCCATCATAAATCAAAACCTAAAAATTTTATAGGAGCTGATTTGCTCATAAAGGAGCAGATCAATGGTGTTAAGGCTGGATTAGATGCAGATCGGCCGAACTCCAGCATGGAGGAGAAGATTGGCAACACTCCGGCGATGGCCCATCATGGAGAAGATGAAGAGAATAAGAATAAGAAGAAGATGCGACAAAGATGAGATGATGAGGTGAAAATGATGAGATGATGAAGAAGAAGTCAA
Organism: Dipteronia sinensis; assembly: GCA_033220585.1. Classification (NCBI taxonomy): domain Eukaryota; kingdom Viridiplantae; phylum Streptophyta; class Magnoliopsida; order Sapindales; family Sapindaceae; genus Dipteronia; species Dipteronia sinensis. Next base: position 33,151,977 of record CM065639.1, on the reverse strand, counting down.
AGATCGGAAAAGAAGAAAAAAAATGAGCATTAAGAATTTTTTTTTTTCGTTAAAAAACAAAACGAAAAACAAAATGAAAAACATCTAAAACATGTTTTCCGTGTTTTACAATTTTAACACTGGTTTTGTTTTTCATTTTGTTTTTGTTTTTTGAGATGAAAAAGAAAAACGGTTAACGAACGTGAATTCGAAATCGTTTTTGGAAAACAAAAACGAAAATGGGCTGAAAAACAGCTACAGGATAGACCCTTAAGTTATTAAAAAATCAAATGTAATATCATTTAGTCTCATATGTAATAGTATGATTATGGTCTTTTCCTACACGAGTTAAAAAAGTACAATTGTTAACATCGCTAACTGTTTTGCAACTTTTAAATTCATTAGTAATGAAATCAATCACTACAACAATGTCTAATTGGCCTACTAAAGAGAAAATATGGTTGACATAAAGTTGTATGTTTTGTAGGATAATATTCTATAATATAGAAAATAAATGAAACCAAGAATACTAGATGCTACTTGGTTTAATATAAGATCGGCAAATTTTATCACTTTCATTGATGGGCTCCACACACAAATGATGAATTAAAGTCTTGTTGAAAACAGAACTATTCCCCTTCCCATAAAAGGAATCAAGTTCTTTTTCCCAATTACTTTTTTATGGAATTTGATTCCCTTTTATTTTATTATCGATTAGTAACCGCACTAAAAATTGAAACTCTTGAAATTAGGGATCTGCATCCCCTCCTCACCATACATTGTCCTCACCTAAATCAATGTTCTTGACTAATTTTAGCTTTTGTTAGAGTAAAATCATAAAAATTAATATAAATAATTCATACATTGATTTGTTATATTAGACATGTGGCAATAGATTATGAAGGTAAGAACAAGGTGATGACAATTAAGGTGAGAAGAAGATCAAAATCCTGAAATTAGATATAATTGGTTAGATCTGGATCCTTTCTTCACTGTAAGTATCCTCACCTTCATAATCTATTTTCGTGTGTCTAATATAGAAAATCAATGGTCAGATTATTTCTATCAATTTTTATGCCTTTACAAAACCAAAGATAGAATTAATTTATACCATTAATTTTTAGGTGATGATAAGTTAAGGACACCTAAATGTGAGGGGATCTAGTGGTGACGCATGTTTTTTCTTTATTTGGTGTAATATAAATGTTTTAAATTAAACTATAATAGGGGGCCACACAGTTTATTAGATATATTATATAGGATAAATGCATACAATACTATTAAAATAACCGCTTACAACACAACATTGTTAACTTATATTGACATTATTAGTATACAACACTATTATATATTTGTTAAAGTTTATGTTAACGGAAATTTTTCTCGAGACGAGAAATCTCAGTTAACACCCTCGAAACCACTACCACGTAGGTGGTTGCCAAGATTGATCGTATGTGTAGCAATGTTTTATAAAATGACAAGGAATAATGATACAATTCATCACCCAAAAGAAAGCAAAAATATTTTCTTTATTGAACGTGCATGGTATACAAATTTCTCTATTTTTGCTCTCAATTCTCTCTAGGGTATGGTCGAGTATTTGTCGTATGCCTATCGAATAGTAGTCTCTTCCTTTTTCTTTCTTTCTTTCTATTTATACATAGTTTTGTGGGTTAAACAAACTGATTCTCCCCTTGATTTTCTCAGTCTCTCCCCTCCTTATCGGGCGGGATTTCTCGTTTAAATGTCATTGACTTTGAGTTAATAGCTGAATTGAGAATATCTTGGTGGAGATCAGTTTGTTTCTTCTTTGGACTCTATTACTTGTTCTGCATGTAGGTAACGTTTCCAGATATGATCCAGTGTATCTTCGTATCTTCACAGCATGATCCTTCATAGAGGTCGTTGAATATGGCATGGTGTGGTGCATCAACTAGTGAGGTTGATCAGTGTTCCGACCTCGATATCTGAGAAGTTTCATCCAGCTAGGAGCAAGATCTGGCTTCCCTTGACCTTTTCGAAGCTAGGTGCGGCTTCCCCTGAACTTTCGAAGCTAGGTGCGGCTTCTTAGGGACATTCTCCTATGTCAGCGAGGTATAGGTGAGTCTCTAGAGCAATTGCGAGGTGACCTCGATTTCGGGGAATTTCTAGTTTTGGTGATGCAGGGCTAGATCTGATCATTTCGGGCTCTATCCCGGATGTTTCCGGAGCCCGTCCTTGTTCCTACGGGGTGGTATCGTAGCTCGGCTCTGGATAGAATGGTCTCTTGGTGGAAACTCTCGGGTATGGAGCCAGGTCTGGGAGGTGGAAAATTTTCCTTTGGTCCTTAGCCAATTTTGGCTATTAACAGTTTACTTTAAATAATAAAGAATAAACAAATAACATAGAAAGAGAGATGAAAAAATAAATGAGAGATGGATGTGAGAGAGACGAGTACCGGCGAAAGAGAGAGAGAAGATTAGCAAATAGCAATTGTCCCTTTTTATTGAACTTTTCTAGCTCGTTTACAAATGGTGAGACAAATATATATATATATATATATATATATATATATATATATGACACGTATTTTACCGTAGTATGCAATATCAAAACAAATTTATGAATACCAAGATGCACTCAAACAAGTATAAAACTAGTATACGGCAAGTATGAGTATCGTTCCACAGAGATCGAGCTATAGATGTGATTAAACCTTGACTCTAGACTTAAATGCAGAAAAAGTGAATTGAAATGGTTGTTGAAATGAATTTAAACTAATATGCAACTAAACTTAAACTAACTAAAAATGCAACTAAGTTAGTAGATGAAAATGGATGATATGTGGACTAAGGAGTTGATGGATCCATAGAGCAAACACTAAGCAAATATGAACTCACAATAATGATCAATAATCGAATGTAACCAACCTAGGATGTATAGGATTGGTTGTTTACCACTTATGAGTGTCCAATCTATCATGTATAGTATTAGCCACCCACAAATGATTGTGCAATGCATGAATAGCTATCAAATAGGGGACTAATCTCTTTGTTAAGTTCACCAACCTAGGATGTGTAGTGTTGATGCTTAGTCTCTCACAAGCAACCAATCCTAGGATGCATAGTTTTGGTTACCCATTTGAGATTAGATAGAGATGAGATTAATATGTCCGGATTTTACACAAGTCATGTACTCTTGTTCAATCCTTTTATTCAAATGAGCTTAAGAGAGCCAAGCATCATGTATACTCAATTCTCTACTCAAATAATTTCTCAAACAACTTGCAAAGAGAATCATGTACAATCCAAGACAAATTGTTCTTGAAATCAATTAAACAATGAATAAAACATATTTGATAGATTTACTAAAAAGATTTGAGTTCATTACAATACTCATGTTTACAAATGAGTCACATCAACCCCTTAGTGGGGATTTACCTATTCATGACAAATGAAATAAAATGATAAATATGAGAGAAATAGAAAGGACCCATGTGAGACCTTCTTTCTTCAAGCTCAAATCCACCTCCAATGTCCTTATTGAGTAGCAATTGATGAAGATGATGATGGATTTTTTGATGATTTGGGAGAAAAATGATTTTGAGATTAAAGAGAGAAAAATGATGTCAAGGGGTGTGTGGGCGTGTCCTTTGAATTTTCAGAAGTGATTCCTTATATAGCCCTTCCAAAAATAGGTTTGAATGCTGATGTGGTAGTCAGATTGTACGTAGTGTGCGGGTACATGTGTAGGGGTATAGACCCGTGCAGTGACCCGTGCACATTCCCTCCAGTAACTTCCATCTTCAGTTCGCTGGTGACTGCGCTGGTCTCTACCCGTGTATTACCAGCGAACTGGGCACTTTGATAATTTGGGAAGATTTTCGACCTCCGGTTCCTGGGTAAGTTTGCTGGTGCGGCCAGCAAAGGTCTGAAACTAAGACTGTGTGGGTAGTGCATGGTGGGTAAGGGTACCCGCGCACACACCAGTGCACTTCTTCCTTCTCAACCTTCTCAATTTGCTCGCTTTGCGCCCGAATTCTTCACTTTCTTCTCCACGACCGAGATTGCATCAAATGTCTGCAAACATGATAAAAGAGCCCCATAAGACACGAAAACATGCTCGAAAACAAGATAAGGAATGAGGAATGAGGGCCAACATATATAACATTTTTGGTTAGATCAAATGCCCCCAAACCAAACATTTGCTCGTTCTCGAGCAAACTCTAGACAAAATAAAAACATCACAACAACAATGACTCAATTTAACATTTCGTAGACTCTACAACAAACAATTCAAACTGTCGTATGTCCAACCAGTGATTGGATGCAAGAATGTGTGATAGAGAGAAGTAGACATATGCAAAACATTCTAAAACAACTCAGAAGCACTAGAGGGAAACTTGCAATATCACTAATCCCACACCTATAAGTGCTCTCATATCGGGTACTACTAACTCTCACATCTTGAGCATAATTCACTCAACTCTAATCCTCACCTGGATTCACTCTTATTTTTCCACTTTGAGTCCTAGGTTCACACTCATGCAATGTATGCAAAGATACACTTTATGTATATGAATCTAATGGATTGCATACATTTGTCAATGAAAGATTGCTATTTGTTGGTGAACTAGCCTAAGAAAGATTTACAAAGCCATGAATGTGGAAGATCGAGCATCAACAAACATTCCCAATCAAGACATATCATAGATCAAATAGGTCTTTCCCTTTGGTTGTAATGTGGCCATAGGGTTGGATGTGGTGAAACAATGAAATAGGAAATCTGAGTTCAAAAATCACCAATCATGCTTACGCTTACTCACACACCCCATACAAAGCTCTTTCAAACTTCAATTCCATTCTAGCGACTAGGCATCCACTTACATAGGCATTTGTGCTACAAATTTGTACTTCACATTGTGAGTACTTAACAATTATTTCACAAGGCTCTTTTCTCATCATGTTTTTTTTTTTGCACACTTACATTTGTGCAATTTTTAGCATTTTCTTGCACATTTACATTGTTGCCTAAGTACATGATATTTCAACATTAGAGCTTACACCTTTCAACCACCTTACTCACACACACAACCGACATGATTGGCAATTAAAGGGTTGGTTTGTGTTTGGATTATGGTTATATGGTTTAATGTGGTTCCTAAAGAAAAGGGTAAGTGTTTGGCCTCAAAATTGGCTATGGAGCACACATAAGGGATTAGGAATGTGTTTAGGCTTATTTAGTAGTTAAATGCACACATTGCCTAAAATCATTTCCATAATTAGTCTATCAAGGGAATGAATGCATCCGACAAGCAATCCACATTATATGTACGATGAATGTTCTATGGCATGTGACACATATGACAAGAAAAGTGTTTAAAGAATAGAACAATTAAAAACTCAAATATGCTTTTTAATAGGCTTGTGTTTGTGAACTCACGGGTGTCTCCACTATTAGAACAAGGTGCAAGAGCACCGAATCCCCTCAATTTAAACACACAAAGGATGGAACTAACCAATGATAAGCAAGTAAGACCCAAGAGTGACAACAATTTGTTACACAAGCACAAAATGCATTCATAAACTCGCCAAAAAGAAACACTCAAGGCATCACAACTAAGCTAGTTAAAGCTCGAAAATTTGGCCATTGTGACAAATTTGAAATTTTTTGACCAAAATGACTCAAAAACAAAAAGATGACTCAACGAAGGCGTCTACACCCCCAAACAAAAACTCAACATTGTCCTCAATGATGAAGACAAGAGAGCCCGGCCTAGCGGCGCTCACCAAACTCGATTCAAAACACACAAAAATCTAGGCACTAATCACGCGCAATCAATGTCCATCAAAATAAAAGACTCAAAAATAGGCTCATAATAAAATACGGCATTTAAGTAAACATGGCAATTAAGTTCATAGTTCAACCACATCAAACATCTTTTCACAATATTATTGAAATGAGGTTAATGACCTCCAAACCGATTCCAACTATATGCTCATTCATGTACAAGTATATGCATGAATTCAAAACCCTCAAACCAAGTTGGGCTATATGAAATGAAAACCTATAAATTCATGTGCAATATCCACAAGAGCCTTCAGCTCATCAAATCAAAATTGAATGAATCAATAAATGCAAAATTTGGAAGTCGAAATTTCATTCACTCACAACTATCCACACATTCAACCTAAATTTATATGCAATATGTATATCCGCACTCACCAATTATTCACAAATGTCTATAAACAGAGATAAGGAGAAAATAAAGTGCAAGAGTTTGAGATGAAAGGATTAAACCAAGGTGGTTGCTCTCTTGAGGTTCCAAATTGAGTAGGTTCTCGCCTGTTTTATGAGCACTCTTGGCTTGATTGTTGTTATGCTTAAATTTATACATGATTATCATACCATTATTACTTAGTTTTATGTTTGTTTCTTGTATTTTTAGTGACATTTACTTGCTTATTTGTGGTATAGGTTGAAGCAAGCAGTCATTGGAGATTTGTGGCAAAAAGAGCAAAGAATTAGAGGTTTATACTTAAACCAGAAACAGAGGACAAATTGCTCAGAGCACTAAATTTGTTTTCAATGGAAGAACGACTTTTAGGAGGAGTTTTTAAGCAAGACCAATTGGATAATAAAGCTAAGACCTTGAAGAGGCTTGTACAATTTTTCCATAATTTTTACAGCAGCCAAACAAACCAGCTTTGACGACCAAGTCAGCCATGTTTGTCAAAATCGTCATTTTGCGCATCTGAAGGAAAAAGGAAGTTTGAAGGGTTTCCAAAATTTTCCCTGTGGAAAATCTTATATATTTAGAAAGATAAGGAATAAAGCTTCAGTTTACATAATTTTCCAGATTTTTCTAGAAGTCGGACCGTAATCCAAAGAGGCAATCAAGTCTGATTCATGTTTCCTTGTCAGAGAAGGATTGAGAGCTAAGACATTCCTAATTTCTCTTCTTTCCACCGTGAAGGAGTTCAGACGAAATTGAAAATTTTTCCTTTTTGTTTTAGCCTTGCCTGTAGACCTAATGCAGAGATATATAAGCATAAAACCCTAGAGAGCAAATGAGATTTCAGAGAGAACAAAACAAGAGAGCTCTTGTGCGATTTTGGCGAGGAACTTAACTTTCTGTCATCACTTCAGGGTTGTGTTTATGAACATTGTTATGGATTCTTTTAGTATTACTATGAAATAATTTTCTTTGCTAGGGCTACGATGTAGCCTAGCTATGAAAACTCAATTTCATTGATTAATGTTATTTATGATTGTTATTCCATGTAGAGTGTTTATTACTGTGCTTAATCCTTTCAAATGTATGGCCAATGTTTGATTGATTTGGAGATCATATTGAGACTGAGGGGTGATGTATGGTGTTTGCTTCTTGTGATAGATTCCATGAAGTACATGGGAGACAGAGATCTACTAACATGATTCATGCAGTTTTCTTATAGGTTACCAATGATCGTAATCGGTTCTTGTATATTACAATTCACATAGAGATAAAGTGGATTAATATATGTGAATACTTTTGGTGTTACTCGAGAGAGAATATCGAATGAATTTGGGTTTACCAACTGTCAACATGGGTGACAATTTTAGTAACATGTTAAAGGAATTGTTTGGGATTAGCTACGGTGAAATCGAATGCTCTAGTGCTTAATCACTTGGATTTTCTCTTTGTTTATTTGAATTTGTTTTCTTTTACTTCTTAATCAAATCTCATTAATCGATTTCTCAAATAAAATTTAGGATTAATCAACCTTGGTACTTAATAGGTTAAATAGTCCTTGTAGGAACGATACTCTAATCATCACTTTATTACTTGTTCAATTCGTATGCTTGCGAAATTGGCAGCAAGTTTTTGGCGCCGCTGCCGAGGACTTTTTGGTTTTAATTTGATTTTCTTTTCAGGTACCTTGTGCATTGCATGAGACGTTCGCGAAGTTTTGAGCTTGTACCTCTTGATCAAGAAATTGAACGAACATTCCACAAACGAAACAAGGAAAGGAAAGAAGCTTTAACAAAGTCGCTTGTCATCATGGCTTTGGGTAGAGCCGAGGATACTAGAGCATTAAGAGACTATGTTGTGCCCACTGTTAACGGTACTCCCTCAAGCATTCGACGTCCATCAATTTAGGTAAATAATTTTGAGATTAAGCCAGCCATAATTCAGATGATTCAAACTGTAGTTCAATTTCGTGGCTCGTCGAATGATGATCCAAATAGCCATATTGCAAATTTCCTTGAAATTTGTGATACCTTCAAGCATAACCGTGTGTCTAATGATGCCATAAGATTGAGATTATTCCCATTTTCTTTAAGAGACAAGGCAAAAAGAATGGCTGAATTCACTTCCTTAAGGGACAATTACAACTTGGGAGGAACTAGCTCAGAAATTTTTGGCTAAATTCTTCCCTCCTACGAAGACAGCTAAGATGAGAAATGACCTATCAACTTTTGCTCAATTTGACACGAAACCATTATATGAAGCATGGGAAAGGTATAAGGATATGCTGAGGAAATGTCCACACCATGGATTGCCTGGATGGTTGGAAATCCAAACTTTTTACAATGGGCTGAGTTATGCGACTAGAAACATGGTAGATGCCGCGGCTGGTGGGGCATTGATGGGGAAGACACATGACAGAGCTTATGAATTGCTGGAAGAAATGGCTTCTAATAATTATCAATAGCCCTCGGATCTTTTAGTGCTAAAGAGGATTGATGGACTGCACGAGATTGACATTATCACTGCTTTAACTGTACAAATGGCTACTTTATCTAAACAACTAGGTAAAGTAAACGTTCATGCTATTCAAACTCCTACTCAAGTGTGTGAATTATGCAGTAGAAACCATGCCAATGTTGAATGCCAAGCAGAGAATTCATTTACACCATCTGCAGCTGAGCAAGCACATTTTGTGTCCAATTTTAATCGTCAGCAAAATAATCCATATTCAAACACTTATAATTCTAGATGGAAGAACCACCCGAACTTCTCATGGAGCAACACTCAGAATGCTTTGAATCCACCCCAAAATTTTCCACCACAAGAGAAGAAGGTATCATTGGAGGATGCTCTTGCTCAACTCACCATGAACACATCTCAATTCATGACTAAGGTCGAGACAACTTTGCAAAACCAAGCTGCATCTCTCTGAAATCTTGAAGTACAAATGGGCCAAATGGCCAACATATTATCTGGAAGACCATAAGGTTCCTTACCGAGTAACACCGAAACAAATCCAAAGGAGCAGGTAAATGCGATCAAACTCAGAAGTGGGAAACCAATCAAAACAGCTGTGGATTTGGATGCTGAGAGGGAAAATGTGAAGGAAAATCTGCTGGAAACCGCAGAAAACCCTGTTGCAGCTGCTGTACCATCACTGAAACCATCAAGCACTGTTGTAGACACAATTGTGGAGCAACCAACAACTAATGTCAATTCTGCTACAGGTTTTACAGAAGAAAAATATGTTGTTCAACAGCCTAAAACAACCAGTCCTACCAAAGAATATGTGCCACCAATTCCATTTCCTCAATGGCTTCGTAAAAATAAATTGGATAAGCAATTTTCTAAGTTTCTTGATATCTTAAAAAAATTGCAGATTAACATTCCATTTGCAGATGCGTTGGAACAAATGCCAAGTTACATAAAATTCATAAAGGAGATTTTATCCAACAAAAGAAAATTGGAGGAGCATGAAACAGTGAAGCAAACAGAGGAAAGTAGCGCACTCTTGCAAAATAAACTTCCACCTAAGCTAAAAGATCTAGGGAGTTTCACGATACCTTGCACTATTGGGAATTCTTATTTCGAAAAAGTGTTATGTGATTTAGGTACAAGTATAAATTTAATGCCTCTCTCTATTTTCAGGAAACTAGGCCTGGGCAAAGCAAAAGGAACAACAGTTTCTTTACAATTGGCGGATAGATCGATTAAATATCCACAGGGTATAATCGAAGATGTTTTGGTTAAAGTTGACAAATTCATATTTCCTACTGATTTCATTGTGTTGGAAATGGAGGAAGATTGTGAAATACCTATCATATTGGGCAGACCATTCCTAGCTACAGGGAGGACCTTAGTCGATGTTCAACAAGGGCTATTAATTCTGAGAGTTCAAGATGAACAAGTCACCTTCAATGTTTTTGAGGCAACAAGATATCCATCTGCAGCTGATTCTTGTTTTCAAATTGATACCGTGGATAAAATGGTGGCTGAAACATTCAAGGTTGTACATCCTAGTGAACCTCCCGAAGCTTGCATAGTTCATGCTGAGTCTACCAAAGCTAAAACTGCAGAAATTGTTGATTATGCACATTACCTAGATGCTGCACCGCCACACTATCATGGAAGGAGGCAGAATTTTGAGCAACTTGGGACAGGTCTTTCCAAACCTGTTCCATCCATTCAAAAGCCTCCAACGCTTGAACTTAAGCCTCTGCTGTCTCATTTGCGTTATTCATATTTGGGTGATTCTGAGACACTTCCAGTCATAATTTCTGCCTCACTTAGTGATTTGGAAGAGGAAAAATTGCTTCGGGTTCTGAGAGAAAAAAAACTACTCTTGGGTGGTCTATTGCTGATATTAAGGGTATAAGTCCTTCATTTTGCATGCACAAGATTTTAATGGGGGATAATTTCAAGCCTACAGTCGAACATCAACACCGTTTGAATCCTAACATGAAAGAGATGGTGAGGGCTGAAGTTCTGAAATTGTTGGATGCCGGAATAATTTATCCAATTTCTGACAGCCCATGGGGTGAGTCCTATGCAGGTGGTGCCTAAGAAAGGAGGTATGACAGTGGTGAAAAATGACAACAACGAGCTCATTCCAACAAGGACAGTCATTGAATAGCATGTATGCATGGATTATCGCAAATTAAATGATGCCACACGTAATGATCACTTTCCCTTGCCCTCTATCGATCAAATGTTGGAAAGACTTGCTGGCCATTCGCATTATTTTTTTCTTGATGGGTATTCTGGGTATAATCAGATTCCGATAGCACCCGGAGATCAGGAGAAGACCACATTTACCTGCCCTTATGGAACGTTTGCATATAGGCGAATGCCTTTTGGATTATGTAACGCGCCAACTACTTTTCAGCGTTGTATGATGGCCATTTTTTCTAATATGATGGAGAAATTTATTGAAATCTTCATGGACGATTTCTCAGTCTTTGGGTCCTCTTTTGATATGTATTTGAATAATTTGGCTTTGGTTTTACAACGATGTGAGGAGACACATTTGGTGCTGAATTGGGAAAATGTCACTGTATGGTGCAAGAAGGTATAGTCTTGGGCCATCGAATTTCCAACAAGGGGATCGAAGTTGATCGAGGTAAGATTGAGGTAATTGAGAAGTTGCCACTACCTACTACAGTAAAGGTAGTGAGAAGCTTCTTGGGGCATGCCGGGTTTTATCGCTGCTTCATCAAGGATTTTTCAAAAATCACGAAACCTCTATGCAATCTGTTACTCAAAGATGTGACATTTAACTTCAATGATGAATGTTTGACAGCATATAATATGTTAAAGGCTAAGCTAACATATGCACCTATAATTGTAGCACCAGATTGGGAGTTACCTTTTGAAATCATGTGTGATGCAAGTGACTACGCTGTAGGGGCTGTTTTGGGGCTACGAAAGAATAAATTACTTCATGTAATTTATTATGCCAGTAAAACGTTGTCGGATGCTCAACTGAATTATGCAACTAGTGATAAAGAACTTATGGCTCTGGTATTTGCTCTTGACAAGTTCCGTTCTTATTTGATTGGGGCCAAAGTGATAGTGTATACTGATCATTCGGCTCTTAAGTATTTGCTTTCGAAGAAAGATGCAAAACCAAGACTAATCCGTTGGGTGTTACTCCTGCAAGAATTCGACTTAGAAATCCACGATAAAAAGGGCTCAGAAAATGTTGTAGCTGATCACTTGTCTTGGCTAGTGCAGGAAAAGCAAGGAGAAGATGAGGCTGTCCCTATCAATGAAGTATTTCCTGATGAACAATTGTTTGCAATAAAAGCCTCTGATGTATCTTGGTATGCAGATTTTGTGAACTATTTGGCCAGCAACATTGTCCCTTATGAATTATCATCCCAACAAAAGAAGAAATTTTTTTCCTTGGTCAAGCATTATTTTTAGGAGGATCCATTTTTGTATCAACATTGCCCAGATCAAATAATTCATCGATGTGTGCCTGAGGAAGAAATGCTAAACATCTTGCAGCATTGTCATAGTTTAGAGTATGAGGGACATTTCAGTGTGACAAAGACAGTAGCTAAAGTACTGCAATCTGGATTTTTCTGGCCAACATTATTCAAGGATGCCTACACCTTTGTTGCCGCATGTGATCGCTGTCAATGCACTGGCAATATATACCAGAAAAATCAGATGCCTTTAAATATTATTCTCGAAGTTGAATTGTTTGATGTTTGGGGAATAGACTTCATGGGCCCTTTCCCGGCATCGCTCTCTAACAAGTACATATTAGTCACAGTTGATTATGTCTCCAAATGGGTAGAAGCTGTCGCTCTCCCTACCAATGATGCCAGAGTGGTTCTCAAGTTCTTACGAAAAAGTATTTTCGCCAGGTTTGGCACCCCTCGCACAATTATTAGTGATGGAGGTACGCATTTTTGTAATCACCAGTTTAATTCTCTATTAGCCAAATATGGAGTTACCCACAAAGTTGCTACTCCGTATCATCTGCAAACCAGTGGGCAAGTTGAAATTTCAAATAGAGAATTAAAGAAAATTCAGGAAAAGATAATAAGTGCTTCAAGGAAAGATTGATCGAAAAAATTAGATGATGCACTTTGGGCCTATCGCACAACGTTTAAAACTCCAATTGGAATGTCGCCGTATCGTTTGGTGTTTGGTAAAGCATGTCATCTACCTATGGAACTCGAACATAAAGCATATTGGGTAATGAAGGTGTTGAATTTTGACATGGCTGCTGCTGGTGAGAAAAGAATGATACAATTGAATGAGATGGATGAATTCCGAAACGATGCATATGAGAATGCCAAAATCTACAAAGAACGAATAAAAAAAATGGCATGACAAACACATCTTGAAACATGATTTTGTTGCTAGTCAGAAAGTTCTTCTCTACAACTCTCGCCTTCGACTTTTTCCAGGAAAATTACGCTCTCGTTGGTCTGGTCCATTCACAGTGGTTAAAGTCTATCCACATGGCGCGGTTGAAGTCCATCATGATACCAAATGAACATTCAAGGTCAATGGCCAAAGGTTGAAGCCGTACATGGAATTAGTTTATGATCAACAAAGGACTTCCATTCCCTTCAGTGATCCTAAATAATTACTGCAAAAAAGTCAGGCTGAAGACTATAACTCAAGCGCTTCTTGGGAGGCAACCCAAGCTCTTTAAAATTTATTTCGATTTGTTTCTTTAATTTTTTTCCCCTGTTTGTTGGCTTACTAATTTCGTCTTACTAGGTACTACCCAGTTTGAGGGTGGACAGTGCTAGCTCTTGCATGCGTGTTTAATACTCGAAGACGCAATTACATTCTCGCACGCCACCTCAGGAAGTTTCTCTTTTCCCTCCTAAGTTTGTTTTATTGTTTCCTATGTTCTTTACATTGAGGACAATGTGACTTTTTAAGTTTGAGGGTGTAGAATTTCGAAAAAAAAATTAAAAAATTGTTTGAAGACTGCTCTGTTTGTTTTTGTTTTTGCTTTGATTTTCTTGTCTTTTCTTGTTGTATCTCAAGTTTTGTTTAGTGTCTTAAAAAAATATTTCAAAACTTCAAAATCCAAAAATATTTTCTTGTTTTCTTGTGTGTTTTTGTAAGTTGACCAAATGCCAATGATAAGAACTGGGTTGAAATTGAATATGGTTTATTGATGTTGCCGAATATTGTTTGTATTCTTAAATAGTTCTTTAGTCAATTTTATCTCAAATGTGATTCTTCGAACTCTCTAAGCACATAGCCATGATCATTCTATTACTCTGCTTGCTTAGAGAAGGTATATATGGATTAAGCAGCTCCTAAGATCTCATCGAACGCTAGAACTTGCTTCAATATCTCTCGAGGCGAAATCCTAGACAATGCAATACCAGGGACATGATTTAGGCAATTTTTGGATCGTTTGAGCCTATCTAGCCAACCCTTTGTAATTATATCCTTAGTTAACCCTTTGAGCCATACATGTGTTAGCTGTTTTCTTTGATTAAACCGCATTATCCTTACCCTGCCAGCCCAAACACTCATCCTTTCCTTTTCTAGAGAACATTTAATGCAAACATCTTTCAGAGAGAGTTCAAAAGTGAAATATATATATATATATATATATATATATATATATATTATTGAGGAGTCAAGGGAGGCAGCAGAGACCACCTAGGTTGAGTTGGAGGAAAAAGCCAGCAAGGTTGTGCCTGAAGAAGTAGAAACAACTATAGAGAAAACTGAAGAAAGTGAAGCTCCCAAGGAGGAGGAGGTGGTCGTGGAAGTAGCAATACCACATGCTGCTGCTGTTGTTGATCAGAGGAGGAAACTTATAAAGATGAAGAGCAAGTCAAAGTGTCACAACCCAAGTGTGTCAAAGTAATAAGTTCGAGGGTTGTGGTAACTCATCAAAAGAGATTTAAAAGAGCCGCAAAATGTATGTATGAAAAGTGAAGAAGAAAAGCTCAGAAAACTGCAGCTTTCCCGTAGCAAAGTATCAGCACTCTCTATGCTTCATAATATGTTTCATTGAAGTTCTCTAGTTTTGTTAAATCCTATCTTTTCTTTGTTTACCCAACACCCTAGCCCAACGTTGCAACCCTTGTAAAGTCCTTTAGATCTTTGGTGTTGTGTGTTAGTCTACATTAGTAGAGAGTTGATATGAAGAGCAAGCTTATGGGGTTATAAAATCTTTTTATAGAGATCACTAACATTTTACTTGTTTAATTTGCATATGCTTATCCGAGTTGCGAGTGATGCGGTGTTATTGGCTATTCACACACACTTAAAAAAAAACTGTGAGGTTTGGTTGACTCTGGAATCAGAAGTAGAACCCTTACAATGTTTGGACCTTTCTTTGAGATATTTACTTTATGCAATCTTTGAGGCAGCCTTCAAAAAATCTAATCAGTCTTTGTTTTGTTTTGTTTTGCTCAAGGACTAACAAAAAGTTAAGTTTGAGGGTTTTTGTTGTGTTAAAATTTATACATGATTATCATACCATTATTACTTAGTTTTATGTTTGTTTCTTGTATTTTTAGTGTCATTTACTTGCTTATTTATGGTATAGGTTGAAGCAATAATTCATTGGAGATTTGTGGCAAAAAGAGCAAAGAATTAGAGGTTTATACTTAAACCAGAAACAGAGAAAAAATTGCTCAGAGCATTGAATTTGTTTTCAATGGAAGAACTACTTTTAGGAGGAGTTTTTAAGCAAGACCAATTGGATAATAAAGCTAAGACCTTGAAGAGGCTTGTACAATTTTTCCATAATTTTTATAGCAGCCAAACAAACCAGTTTTGATGACCAAGTCAGCCATGTTTGTCAAAATCATCATTTCGCGCATCTGAAGGAAAAAGGAAGTTTGAAGGGTTTCCAGATTTTTCCCTGTGAAGAATCTTATATATTTGGAAAGATAAGGGATACAACTTCAGTTTACATATTTTTCCTGATTTTTCTAGAAGTCGGACCGTAATCAAAAGAGGCAATCAAGTCTGATTCATGTTTCCTTGTCAGAGAAGGATTGAGAGCTAAGACATTCCTAATTTCTCTTCTTTCCACCTTGAAGGAGTTCAGATGAAATTGGAAAATTTTCCTTTTTATTTTAGGTTTTCCTATAGACCTAATGCAGAGATATATAAGCATAAAACCCTAGAGAGCAAATGAGATTTCAGAGAGAACAGAACATGAGAGCTCTTGTGCGATTTTGGCGAGGAACTCAACTTTCTGTCATCACTTCAGGGTTGTGTTTATGAATATTGTTATGGATTCTTTTAGTATTGCTATGAAATAATTTTCTTTGCTAGGGCTACGATGTAGCCTAGCTATGAAAACTCAATTTCCTTGATTAATGTTATTTACGATTGTTATTCCATGTTGAGTGTTTATTACTGTGCTTAATGCTTTCAAATGTATGGCCAATGTTTGATTGATTTGGAGATCATATTGAGACTGAGGAGTGATGTATGGTGTTTGCTTCTTGTGATAGATGCCATGAAGTACATGGGAGACAAAGATGTACTAACATGATTTATACAGTTTTCTTACAGGTCACCAATGATCGTAATGGGTTCTTGTATATTACAATTCACATAGAGATATAGTGGATTGATATATGATAATACTTTTGGTGTTACTCGAGAGAGAATATCGAATGAATTTGGGTTTACCAAGTGTCAACATGGGTGACAATTTTAGTAACATGTTAAAGGAATTGTTTGGGATTAGCTACAGTGAAATCGAATGCTCTAGTGCTTAATCACTTGGATTTTCTCTTTGTTTAATTGAATTTGTTTTCTTTTACTTATTAATCAATCTCATTAATTGATTTCTCAAATAAAATTTAGGATTAATCAACCTCGGTACTTAATAGGTTAAATAGTCCTCATGGGAACAATACTCTACTCATCACTTTATTGCTTGTTCAATTCGTATGCTTGCGAAATTGGCAACAATTGTCCCTCCGAGAAGTGCAAGTGGTCGGTGTGTCAACTCCAAGAGATAAAGAACCTATCATTAACCATAAAGGTTAACAACCACATAAACATACTCAAACTAAAATGTCTCTCACACGAATATCATCCACAACAATATTATCTACCAATTATTAGGATGTCAAAAAGCAAACGAAAGATAGAATGCATAAACCTCAATAGGTTGCCTCCCATAAGCGCCTTAATTAATGTCTTGGCAAGACGTTGTCGGGTGCTTTAATCATTACTTATATCTAAAGATCCAACTCCCTCTAAACTTGCTCCCACTCCTCTGTAAGGGTTTAGTCTCTGCCCGTTCACCTTGAACGTTCCATCATTTCTTAAGCTCTAGATTTTCACTACTCCATTTGGCAAAACGTCGACTACTCTGTATGGTCTAGACCATCGTGATTTCAATTTTCCCGGGAAAAGCCTCAACTGAGAGACAAAAAGTAACACAAGCATTCCTGGGTGAAACTCTTTCCTAATCAGGTTTCTGTCATGGATGAGCTTGGTCCTTTCCTTTTAGATCATTGCGTTCTTATAGGCTTGCAACCTGAATTCCTCCAATTCATTCAACTAGAGACTTCTTTCTTCACCGGCCTTGTCATATTCCCAATTTAACTTCTTTATAGCCCACTAAGCACGGTATTCCAATTCCATGGGGAGATGGCATGCTTTTCCAAATACCAACCTATAGGGACTAATTTCAATGGGAGTTTTGTATGCTATCCTATATGCCCATAGAGCATCATTCAATTTGTCTTCCCGATCTTTCCTTGAAGAGTTGACTATTTTTTCTAAGATCTGCTTAATATGCATGTTGCTTACTTCGACCTGTCCCGAAGTTTGTGGGTGGTACGGTGTGGCTACTTTGTGACGGACTCCAAACTTCTTCATTAGGTTGCCGAAAATTTTGTTGCAAAAATGTCTACCTCCATCACTGATTATAACTCGAGGAGTCCTAAACCGAGCTAGGATATTTTCTTTTACGAACTTAACCACCTCATTGCTATTGTTTGTCCTTGTGGCAACTGCTTCTACCCACTTCGAAACATAATCAATGCCTGCCAAGATATAGTTGTTCCCCTTGATGGTGGAAACGGTCCCATAAAATCAAGCCTTCAGGTATCAAATATCTCTACCACAAAGTTCCCTGTCTGGGGCATCTCATTCCTCTTCCCAATGTTTCCCGTGCATTGACATCTATCACATGCTACACTGAACTAGTGGGCATCCCTGAACAAAGAATCCTAGTAAAAACCTGATTGGAGCACCTTTAGTGCAGTCTTTCTTGCATTGAAATGACCCCCACATTGCAATTCATGGCAGAACCGTAGAATGTCCATCTGTTTCGACTCTAGCACGCAATTCCTGATTACCTGATCTGGCCTATGCTTAAACAAATATGGTTCGTCCCAGAAAAACTGCCTAGCCCTTGCTATTAACCGTTTCTTCCCATGTGAATCTAACTCTGGTGGGAGAACTCTGTGGGTCAAGTAGTTAGCTAAATTGGCGTACCAAGCTCTTCACTGTGTACTACCCACAACTGCTCATCTGGGAAATTTTCTCTCAATGGAACCTCTTCCTCACCTGATGGACATTCACGAACCAGTCTACTAAGATGGTATGCTACCACATTCTCACAACCCTTCTTATCTCTGATCTCTAAATCAAATTCCTGAAGTAACAAGAGCCATCTGATCAACCTGGGTTTAGCATCCTTCTTTAGTGATCCGAATACACCACCACCTTGGCGCCCATCAAATATTGTTGGAATTATTTGAGTACGAACACTACTGTAAGCAATTCCTTCTCTGTTGTAGAGTAATTCAGCTGAGTGTCATTCAAGGTCCGTGATGCATAGTATATCACATAAGTGACCTTGTAAACTCTCTGTCCCAGAACAGCACCTATAGCATAATCTGATGTGTCACACATTAGCTCAAATGGTAGTTCCCAATTTGGTGGTTCCATCACTAGGGCTGAGGTCAGGGCCAACTTCAATGACTCAAATGCTGCCAAGCACTTATCATCGAATTCAAAGTCCATATCTTTCTATAATAGCTCACATAGTGGTCTGGAGATTTTTGAGAAATCTTTAATGAATCTCCCATAAAAGCATGCATGACCCAAGAAGGACCTGATGTCCTTAACATTAACCTTAATCACATCAACCTTAAGACTGAGGTGGAGGCAGACTCTTAATCACTTCAACCTTTGCTCGATCTACCTCAATCCCCCTGCTAGAGATGATATGCCCTAAAACAATTCCTTGTTGCACCATGAAGTGGCATTTTTCCCAATTTAAAGCCAAGCTATTTTCTTTGCACCTTTTTAAAACTGAGGACAGATTATCAAGGCATCCACTGAAAGAATCCCTAAAAACTGAGAAGTCATCCATAAAGACCTCTATGATCTCTCATATCATGTCTGAAAAAATAGAAGTCACACACTTGGGAACGTCTTTGGGGCATTACAAAGCCCGAAGGGCATCCTCCTATAAGCATAAATGCTGAATGGACATGTAAAGCTCGTCTTCTCTTGATCCTCTAAAGCTATTGCTATCTGGTTGTACCCTGAGTACCCGTCCAGAAAGCAATAAAAACTATGTCCGGCCAACCGTTCTAGCATCTGATCGATGAAGGGTAATTGGAAATGGTATTTCTTAGGTTGCTGTGTTCGGTTTCCTATAATCTATGCACACACGCCACCCCGTTTGAAGGCTCTGAGCCACTAGCTTCTTCTTCTCATTCTCCACTACTGTAATACTAGATTTCTTCGGCACAACACGAATTGGACTGACCCATCGACTATCTGATATAGGGTATATGATCCTAGCATTCCATAGCTTCAAGACATCTTTCTTGACAACCTCCTGCATGATGGGGTTGAATCTTCTCTGAGCCTCCCTAGTGAGTTTAGTGCCTTCTTCCAACAGGATCCTGTGCATGCAGACAATAAGGCTAATTCCCTTGATATCTTCTATAGTCCATGCTATTGCCTCATTGTGCTCTCTTAACACCTCGAGTAACCTTCTCTCTTAAGATTCATCTAAGCTTGCTAAAATGATCACCGAACTTCTCTTTTCTTCATCAAGATAAACATACTTCAACTCAGGAGGGAGTGGTTTGAGTTCTAATTCCTGGGACTTTTCTTCTTGTTCCTTTGTGTCTTCTTTTCTCAGCTTGCCCAAACTATTTCCCATATCTTCTATGACTTGTTTTAGGCCTTCAACATCACTTCCTTGGCTCGCATCTTCATAGCTCTCAATTCCTCATAACACTTCTTCTACAGCCTCATCTAACTCATCTTCTAGCATGTTCACCGTTTGGCAGTCCTCTGATCCAACTAGGTAGGTCATACAGTAAAAAATATTGAACTCGATTGATTCATCCAAAACTTTCATGGTCAGCTTTCCTTCAGTGCATATCTATCACAACCTGAGCTTTAGCCATGAATGGACGCCCCAATAGAAGTTTCACATCTTTTTCGTCTCTTCTTTCATCCATGTTAATAACTACAAAATCCATTGGGACTATCAATTTCTTGACTGGAATCAAGACATCTTCAACTATACCCTTCAGACTTCGTGAGGACGAATCTGCAAGGACAAGTGACATGGTGGTAGGCTTGAGATCCGTTAGGCCCAACTTCTGGTAGGCAGAAAATGGCATGAGATTAATACATGCCCCAGAGTCTAACATTGTTTTCTCATAGTTTTCCCCTCCTATGTTGATGTCGATAATCACACTTCCTGGGTCTTTTATTTTCTGAGGCACATTCTTCTAAATCACTGCACTAACATTCATATTCAACTGTTCCTGCTGCTTTGGCCTAAACATCTCATTGTCTTTGCTCAGCTCTTTGAAGAACTTCCCATAAGCAGGCATTCTCTGAATCACTTCCAACAACGGCAAGTTGATATTCACTTTGGATAAAATGTCATAGATGTCTTGGAAGGATTTCTCCATCTTGGAATTCTTCAACCGTCCCAGGAAAATGTATAGGTGGATTGTAGGGGTTAGGTGACTTGTGAAGTTGTTGCCTCGGTTCCGGTGGAGTAGCTTCATTATTGTCTTCATTTTCTACCTCTTTTTCAACTTTGCCTTCCTTTTGTGCCATTTCCTTTTCTTTTGCAATACTTTCTTTGCTTCCATCCCCCAGTATACGTCCACTTCTAAAGACTGCATTTGCTTGTTTTGCTTGGCAAGGAAACTTATCTTTCTCATTTTCTCTCAAAATTTTTGCCAACTGCCCAATATGTTTTTCAATACTTCTAATGGAGACATCTATCCCATTCACTCTTCTTTCATTTTCCTTGATATATCTTTGCAACTTCTCCCTTGTTTTTCTCACTGAATCTTGGAGTTCATGTGCTGTTTGTTATGCTAGCTGTGTAAAACTCCTCATTTGTTCTTCAAGAGAATCAATGCCTATCTGAAAAGTATATCCATACTCTTAGTAGCAAAAACACTATTCATATGATTGTTGTGGTGTTTGCCAAGATGCTTTAAGCTCTTCACCTATCCGCTTGTTGAATTTCACAAAATTCCTCACTTGTTCTTCAAGCGAAAGGACATTGATCTCATAATTGTTCCCTTGAAGTTCCGGTCCATTTCCCCACTCTTGATCATATGGGTAGTCATACATCCCATAGCTTGGCCTTGAATCTTGCCAGAAATAATCCATGAATCCTGAAACAAAAAGAAACAAGAATACTAAAAGAAGTAACAAGAAACCAAAGAACTAAAAATACTAACTAAAGCAAAATCTAATCACAACTATATACACTGATCCCCGGCAGCGGCGCCTTTTTTGACACGCATTTTTCCAGAGTATGCAATATCAAACCATATTTATGAATCCCAAGATGCACTCAAACAAGTATAAAACTAGTATGCGGCAAGTAAGGGTATCGTTCCACAGAGATCGAGCTATAGATGGGATTAAACCTTGACTCTAGACTTAAATACAGAAAAAGTGAATTGAAATGGTTGTTGAAATGAATTTAAACTAATGTGCAACTAAACTTAAACTAACTAAAAATGCAACTAAGTTAGTAGATGAAAATGGATGATATGTGGACTAAGGAGTTAATGGATCAATAGAGCAAACACTAGGCAAATATGAACTCACAATAATGATCAATAATCGAATGTAACCAACCTATGATGTATATGATTGGTTGTATACCACTTATGAGTGTCCAATCTGTCATGTATAGTATTAGCCACTCACAAACGATTGTGCAATGAATGAATATCTATCAAATAGGGGACTAACCTTTCTGTTAAGTTCACCAACCTAGCATGTATAATGTTGATGCTTAATCTCTCACAAGCAACCAATCCTAGGATGCATATTTTTGGTTACTCATTTGAGATTAGATAGAGATAAGATTAATATGTCCAGATTTTACTCAAGTCATGTACTTTGTTCAATCCTTCTATTCAAATGAGCTTAAGAGATCCAAGCATCATGTATACTCAATTCTCTACTCAAATAATTTCTCAAACAACTTGCAAAGAGAGTCATGTACAATCCAAGACAAATTGTTCTTGAAATCAATTAAAACAATGAATAAAACATATTACATAGATTTATCAAAAAGATTTGAGTTCATTACAATATCCATGTTTACAAATGAATCACATCAATCCCTTAGTGCGGATTTAGCTACTCATGAAAAATGAAATAAAATGATAAAGATGAGAGAACTAAAAGGGAGCCATGTGAGACCTTCTTTCTTCAAGCTCAAATCCACCTCCAATGTCCTTATTGAGTAGCAATTGATGAAGATGATGATGGGTTTTTGGATAATTTGGGAGAAAAATGATTTTGAGATTTAGAGAGAGAAAAATGATGTCAATGGGCGTGTGGGCGTGTGGGCGTGTCCTTTGAATTTTCAGAAGTGATTCCTTATATAGCTCTTCCAAAAGTAGGTCTGAATGTTGATGTGGTCGTCAGATTGTATGTAGTGTGCGAGTACATGTGCGCGGGTATGGACCCGTGCAGTGACCCGCGCACATTCCCTCCAACAGCTTCCATCTTCAGTTCTCTGGTGACTGCGCTAGTCTCTACCTGTGCATTACCGGTGAATTGGGCACTTTGATAATTTGGGATGATTTTGCCACCTTTGGTTCGTGGGTAAGTTTGCTGGTATGGCCAGCAAAGGTTTGAAACTAAGACTGCGCGGGTAATGTGCGGGTAAGGGTACCTGCGCACACATCAGCACACTTCTTCTTTCTCAACCTTCTCAATTTGCTCGCTTTGCGCCCAAATTCTTCACTTTCTTATCCACAACCGAGATTGCATCAAATGCCTACAAAAATGATAAAATAGCCCCATAAGACACGAAAACATGCTCAAAAACAAGACAAGAAATGAGGAATGAGAGCCAAAATATATATCATTTTTGGCTCGATCAATATATTTATATATATATATGCAAGCACTAAGCCACTTGCATCCCTATTGTATCCATATCTTAATGGTGAAGTCAAGTGGAGAGGTCAAATGGATTGGGTCAAGTGGATTGGTGTTATAGGCGGTGGAATTTAGGTGGCGGAAAGCCAAAGCCATTTAATTACAACACTCCCTCTTGGATTTCCACCACTTGTAGTTCAATTTGTTAGGTAAAACCCAATGAGACAAAAACCTCGGCAAAAAATATATAAAATTATCTCTGGATCTTGTGGTGTTGGATGTTCTCAAAACTATCTCGTTAAAAATCTTGTTAGGAAAACCCAGTGGGATAAAACCTGATCGAAGGGAAAAAGAGTATAGTACACATTTGTCCAGAATTATTATTTTCTTCAAAACATTTCTCACATTTATACTTTGTTAGGGAAAAACCCAATGGTAAAAAATTTAGCAATTATATCCATTGATCTGTCATATGAAAGTAATATTTATGATGATCTTATGGATCAAGATAACATATATACGATGATTGGCAAGATCAAAGTAATATTTACAATGATCTTCTTGATCAAGACAACATATATACAATGATCAACTGGATTCATGTAATATTTATGATGATCTTTATGGATCAAAAGAATTTTGGGTGTGCTTAGAGAATTGCCTCATTAAAAACCTTTATCAAGAAAACCCAGTGGGACCAAAACCTGATTGAACGAGAAAAGAGTACAATGCACATATCCCTAATTAATATACTTCGATTTGATATGCTCCCACCGATAGGACGCTCCCTCTGATGGGACGCTCCCCCTGATAAAAGTTATTTTGAAGCAATCTTCTGGATTGCTAGAACTGACGCATACAGATGTTTATTTCATGAAATGAAATAATGTCATAAATTATTGGAGGGAGTATAAGCAAAGACTTGCTTTATGCAGTAATATCCATATGAAATCTCTTCATAATCTTTTCAACATATTCTGATTGATGGACAAACATTCCATTTGATCCATGCTCGACCTTCAGGTCGAGACAATGTTTTCTTTCTCATTTCTTTATGAAGACACATGAGTATATAATATGATTATTATATCCTTATCTTTATCGGATATTAACTGAGACAGTTATACCATATCCATTCATATTTTATTTAATCCATAAAAGGATTTTTGTATGTTCATCAAATACAGATTACGAGATCTCGATTTACATGCTTCTAGCATTTTAAATCCTTCAGGGATTATAAATATCTCCATTGAGTGAATCATATAGGTAAATGATTACTACGTTTAGAAGACGCATTTCAAGCCTTTCAAAGGCAGCCAAATTTATTAAAAATTTGAAATGTGATCGTATTCATCAGTAGTGAATACCAAGTTTCTGTAAGAAACCTTGTACTACGAGTCGTGCCTCAATCTCACGATCTCGTTTTTCTTATTATGTTTCCGTATAAAGACCCATTAGTATCCAACTAGTTTGACATCTGAGTGTCTGAAGTACTAGTGGTTTAAATACTTTTTGTTTGGCTTATGAAGTCAATTCTTCTTGAACTGCTTCTTTTCATTTAGGCCAATCATGCCTTTTGTCTACAATCATTGATATTATGAATATTGTAATTATCATTTATAATTTGAGTAGCGCTACTGTGTATAAAAATACATCATCAATGATTGTTTCTATATGATTCCACATTTCTCTCATATGATTTACATAAATTTTCTCAATTTCTATACTCGTGTATCCCTGTTGAGATTACTTCCATTTTAATGGATTTAATCATTTCATAGACTTGTATGATTTATAGAATAACTCTCAATTTCTATATTCTTGTATCTTTGTTGAGATTTCTTCCATTTCAATGGATTTAGTCATTTCATAGAGTTGTGTCTCTTTAGATCTATCAGACTCTTATAGAGTTGATTTAGAGAAAGTGGATTTATAACTCTAGTTTTGTTTACTTTTTCGGTTCCCG
Organism: Dipteronia sinensis; assembly: GCA_033220585.1. Taxonomy (NCBI): domain Eukaryota; kingdom Viridiplantae; phylum Streptophyta; class Magnoliopsida; order Sapindales; family Sapindaceae; genus Dipteronia; species Dipteronia sinensis. The sequence continues at coordinate 33,126,937 of CM065639.1, read as the reverse complement.
ATAAAAATACCTTTCAAAAAGGTTATAAGCTTATGATATGCATCAGATGATTTATTTGTTGCCCTTCACTCTGAATTGTTCTTCAAGAACAATCACCCGACCAGGGGTTTATGAAATGGCAACTTATAAAATCTTGTTACCTTTAATATATCAGGTAACAGATTAATAATTATATGATAATCAATTATCTTTAGTATTTGAGAGATATGAAGATTGAAATGAGACACATTTATATATTTAGAGAACCGAACTGGTATCTCTATTTTGTATAGAGTAACTTCTCATTTACTCCTATTCTGGAGAAACTTTCCATTTTAAAATTAATCAACATGATAATTTGCAGATTGTGCATAAAAATATAAACTATCAGAAGTTTAAATGATCTAATAGAAGATTAATCAAAATCCATATTAATCTCAGAATGATATAGAAGTTTTATCTTTGATCATGTCAGATATGCAACAAGGAGATATGCAATACAATCAAATATCTTAAAATATGAGTAAGTCTCTATATGGAACTTAATAATTGTATCGAAATAATGAAGTTCTCGCAAGTACCCGGAGACGTTTGATAAGTGATTCCCCTGATCCATTTGATTATGAGTATATCTGAAAACTGGATGTTGAACATCAATCTCAGCTGCTTTGTAATATTCATTAAATATCTTGTAAGTTCAATCAAGTTAATATCCATGAAAAACTAATAATCAATGCAGGTAATATGGAGATGTTTGATAATAAACAAACATGTGATCATCTCGCAGATGCATCAGTTAGAACTATAAAATAATGAAATGGTTTATTTGGTGGATGAATATGTCCACATATATCTCCTTGAATGATGGGATCCAAAACAAACTTTAGATTGAGATGGTTTATTTGGTGGATGAATATATCCACATATATCCTTTTGAATGATAGGGATTCAAAACCAAATTTTTGAATGAGATGGTTTTATCATTAGTCTCCATTTGTGAATATGCAGTGCATATGCGAAAGTATGCAGCTTCTTAATAATGACCTTCTGGCTCAAATCATGCACAAATATTCAACACTCTTATTATTCATAATCTCAATAATGTCATATGCCTTTGATCTAATCAGATTTCTTTATGTTCTGCTTGAATGATATAAAGTATCATAGATACACAATTTAATACCATCCGGTAATAAGATGCGGCTCTTCTAGAGCCTTTAATCAGATCCGCTGGATCTGATCTGGTATTAACCTTTTATGTCTTTGAACTAAGAATATTTCCTTATGTTCTTCTTGAATAATATCAAGTATCATTGATATAATTTAGTATTGTTTGATAACAATATTGTGGCTCTTCCAGAGCGTTCTATCAGATCTGTTGTACCTGATACAGTATTAACATTTGCTCTGAACAAAGTCAAATTCATAAAATATTTATAACTCCACAGAGTTGTATGAGTCATTGCACTCTCGACAAGAGATATATCCTCTCTCTTTTTATCTTCCGGGAATTTTATAGACATTATATATAATTCCATTTTATATCTCATCTGAAATGATGATAATCTTTTCAATAGGTTTATGCTATAAACCTTTTCTCTTGTCATTTACAAACATCCACTCCTAGGGTATGTTTTGATATCTCATGAATATAAATATATCCAAATTTACTCTCTTGATATTGCTCCTTTAGGAGCAATTATAAAATGGATAAAATATCCTTTACAATCTCATTATACATGATATTAGGATCTTAAATCCTTTTATGATACTCACAACATCTTACTAGATGTGTAGATCTTTTTTCTCAAATGAATCATACGTTAGGATCTTAAATCCTCTTTTATGATACTCACAGCATCGTGCTGGATGTGTATGAAATGGATAAAATATTATTTCCAATTTCATTACTAGCTAGGATCTTAAATCCCTTTTATGATACTCACATCATCCTGTTGGATGTGTATGAAATGGATAAAATATTATTTCCAATTTCATTATTAGTTAGGATCTTAAATCCCTTTTATGATACTCACAACATCCTGTTGGATGTGTATGAAATAGATAAAATATTATTTTCAATTTCATTATTCGTTAGGATCTTAAATCTCTTTTATGATACTCACAACATCTTGTTGGATGTGTAGATCATTCTCTCAAATAAATGACATGTAAACATATCACTTCATATATATGAGATAACTTCATATTTTGAACGGGTTTGAAACCACATGTTCTAAATAATGAAGTATGACATTCATATATATATATATATATATATATACATATATATATATATATATATCACAGGATCCAAAACTCCAGGTTCTCATCGGTTTTCAAAACAGTGCCAACTTAAATATAAAAATTCCAAGAACTTTAAGTTCTGGTTAGTCTGTCTAGCCAATCTTATATAATGCATATAAAAAAATAAATACAAATATTTAAACAATTTATCTGGAGACATTGTATAAGCCAGTCTCGAGACACAGCATAAGCCAGTCTCGAGACACAGCATAAGCCAGTCTCGAGACACAGCATAAGCCAGTCCCATTTACTGCATAAAAATAAATGCTAAATATTTAAACAATTTATCTGGAGACACAACATAAGCAAGTCCCGAGACACAACATAAGCCAGTCTCATATATTGCATATAATTAAACAGTTCTAGGAGGCTAAGCTCGCCTAATATGTGCATAAAAGTAAATGATTTCAGAGACATGAGTTCACCTGATATGTGCATAAAAATAAACAATTTCAGAGACATGAGTTCACCTGATATGTGCATAAAAATAACAATTTCAGAGGCATGAGTTCACCTGATATGTGCATAAAGATAAACACTGAATATTTAAATAATTTATCTGAAGACACAGCATAAGCCATTCCGGAGGTACAGCATAAGCTAGTCCCGAGACATAGCATAAACCAGTCTGGAGACACAGCATAAGCCAGCACCGAGACACAGCATAAACCAGTCTCATTTATTACATAAAAATTAATGTTGAATATTTAAATAATTTATCTAGAGACACAACATAAGCCAGTCTTAAGACACAGCATAAGCCAGTCCCGAGACGCAACATAAGCCAGTCCCGAGACGCAACATAAGCCAGTCTCATATATTGTATAAAAATAAATGCTGAATATTTAAACAATTTATCTAGAGACACAACATAGATAAATAAATAAATAAATCCTAAACTATATATATATATATATATATGTTCCGTTGACGGCATAGGCCATCTAGTATACGGAAATATTTATTGATCCAGAATATTGGGATGTAAGTAAATCACCCATCAAGGGATCCTCTTTATTTATATACAATCATGCTGATAACGTGTTATAAATTAATTGAAATAATAAAGAATAAACAAATAACATAGAAAGAGAGATGAAGAAATAAATGAGAGATGGATGTGAGAGAGACGAGTACCAGTGAAAGAGACAGAGAAGATTAGCAAATAGCAATTGTAATTTGTCCCTTTTTATTGAACTTTTCTACCTCGTTTACAAATGGTGAGACATATATATATAGGGTAAACTTTATAAGTAACCAAAAAATTAGAAGCTTTATTGTTTTTACCCAAGATTAGTATTTTTATTGTTTTTACCAAAAAAATCCACTTTTTGGACAAAATTGCCCTTCTTTTTATTTTTGTCATGGTGTGTTTAATTGAGTTGTCCTGGTGTTTAATTGGTCTGTTTTGTGTGTTTAATTGGTTGCCTGATGTGTTTAATTGGTCTGCCTTGGTGTGTTTAATTGGTGGTCTGGTGTGTTTAATTGGGTCTTCCCAATGTGTTTAATTGGATTGCCGTGGTGTGTTTAATTGGTGGTCTGATGTGTTTAATTGGCCTTCCCTTATATGTTTAATTGGTGTCCTGGTGTGTTTAATTGATTTACACCTTGTGTGTTTAATTGGATTACCCTGGTGTGTTTAATTGGATTGCTCTGGTGTGTTTAATTGGTGGCCTAATGTGTTTAAAGAAATCTGGAAAAATTTCCAGATTTGAACAGATTTAGAAATTTTTCAGATTTTCTCATGCCAAAAAAATTAGATTTTCTCATGCAAAAAAAATTAAAACAATCTTTGAAGAGATCTGTATGGATTTTCAGATCTTTTCAAATAAAAAAGTTGTACAAAAAACTAGAAACTAAAAACCATTAACCAAAATCAATTTTAATTCAAACCAAAATCCACCAACATCATCAACTGAACCACATCAGTACATCACCACCACAAATCCCATCATCATCAAACCAGAACCAACACCACAACAAAACCCAAAATCATTTCAACCAAATTCAAGATCTAGATCTCTTTATATATATAAAAACAATTGTGGAAATGGAGAAAACACCATTGGAGATGGCTGGAGGAGAGGCAGTGACCACCGGAGATGGGTGGTTGACCACCAGAGATGAGCGACGGCCGGAGACGAGGTAGCGACCACCAGAGACGAGGTCGTCGGCGCGGCTGAAGAGCGGCGGTAGTGAGAGAACGAAGAGATAGACTGAAGAAAGAAGAGATTGAAGAGAGAAGGTGGGTTTCGTGGTGGCCGGTGTTGGCAGCGACCACCGGAGACGAGGTCGTCCGCGCGGCTGAAGAGCGGCGGTAGTGAGAGAACGAAGGTGGTGGTGGCCGGTGTTTTCGGTGGCTGGGTTTCGCGGGAGATGGATTAAAGGTGGTGTCGGCGGCATGGAGGGAGGCGGCGGCGATGATGGGTGTGGTGGGTTTTGCTGGGATTGAAGAGAGATACGAGAGAGAAGAGATTGAAGAGAGATAAAGAGGAAGAGAGAGAAGAAAAAATGTTTCTATAGGGATAATGAGGGGTAATTCAGTCTTCACAGCCATTTATTGGGTAGAAACAATAAATTTACTAATCTTGGGTAAAAACAGTAAACATCCTAAATTTTTGACTAAAAAGACCTATTTTCTCATATATATATATATATATATATATATATATATATATAGAGAGAGAGAGGCAAGCACTAAGCCACTCCCATCCCTATTGTATCCATATCTTAATGGTGAAGTCAAGTGGAAAGGTCAAATGGATTGGGTCCAGTGGATTGTTGTTATAGGCACTGGAATTTACGTGGTGGAAAGCCAAAGCCATTTAATTACAACAATATTCATATTATATAGAATGTTTTAAAAAAAATTGTTGGGGTGGGGGGATGGCCACAATAATCCAAGTTCTTATCATATCCACAAAAAAAAAAAAAAAACCATCAGTTTCCACTTTTCTCAAATTAGCTATTTTTCTAACACTTTAATATTCTATAATGTAAATTAAAATATTTTTGTTCGTAGAAGTATACTCAGAAACCAAAATCAAAATATACAAACCCAACTTTGAAATAAACTAGCAACCTCCAATTGATTTTCCATCTCAAATTTTTAGCGATTGAATTTTTTTCTTCGTTGATTCTCCATATTCATTAGTGATTGAAGCATATTAAAGCTTTAAGGGTTTCGTCTTTGTCGTCGATGTCCATCTTCCTCGTAACGCTCCACCTCCGGCCACTCCATCCTCTACACAAGCTTTAGCATCGCTCCATCTTCTATCTGAACAATATTAAACGCTGCTCAATCTCCGACCACTCTCCATCAGTCCATTTTCGGCCGTTCCATCTCCTGATAACATGAAGATTAGTGATGGAGTAGACCTCATTCTCTTTTTTTGAAAATATCTCTCTTTGTTTTTTTTTTATAATAGCTTTTTTTATTGTTTTATTTTTCAATGAATCTCCACCGTCAATCTAATATATGGACGGTGGAGATTATAACTTTAAAAAACAATTTATTTAATTTAGGATTTTAGTCATTTTGATTGTCTAACATGTTCAATAGTTAGATTAGACAGTCGTTGACTAACGGTAGGGGAGATGAGTGTCAATTTTCTAAAAAAAAAATTTCTAGATGTAAAATGGCAAAACTCATAGAGGTTTCTTGCAATTAGCTCTGTTTGCAATCATTCATTAAATTGCTATCATTAAAAGCATTAGCAACCAAGGCAGAGTTCCACTGTTCTCGCCTTGATCATATTTTGATTCATAAAATACCTAGGCTAGATCTCGATATTCTCACTGTTGGAACCCCGTTCACTGGTAATGCAGTGGAAATAGGTTTTAAATTTTTTTATACATATCATAAATGATCTGGCACCAGTGAATTTAGGATCGCAATTCTTTTTCAGGAACTAATACATACAATATGTAAACACAGGAAATTGTAATCAATATATTAAAAGAAAATTTAGAACCTTACCAACGTTTGTAGGCTCCTTCACTTTACGATATGCTCCTAGTCTGTACCACTGATCTTCCTCGCTATATCCCTGGACTAGTAACTGCATGTGGGCGCGTCACGTACTCAGGAACTTAGGAGGATGTAGAGAAAATGAAGAAGAAACAATTTGTTCCAAGAGAAAACAAAAACTAGAACCATTCTAATTTCTCAAAAAAATAAATATAAAAAATATTAAAAAAAAAATTTCACGCACACCAGTGCGTTTTTTTTTCTTCTTCTTCTTTTTCTTGGTTTCTCACGCATAGCACTTCTCTTTTTGTTACACACATTATGAGTTTGTATCATATACAAACACTTGTGTATATCCTTTGTGTGCTATATTTTTGTTATCAATATATATCATATATATATATATATATTATTATAACTAAAACTCTTTAATTGATATCTCTTTAGATTTTAAAACAAAATCTTTTAAAATTGATATATCATATCTTTTATTTTAAAAGATAATTAAATATTTATTTTGAATTTAAACATTTTAAATTAAATTTCAAATATTTAATTTAATAAAATAAAATAATCATATTATCTTATTCTATTTAAAATCAAATATCAACTCACATCCTCCATTTAGTGATTAATAACAAAATTAAATAATCTTATTATCACATTTATTTAATCATCATTATTCATAAATTAAATAATCTCATTATTCAATTATTTTCCGAATAAATACGTGTCACTTTCGTAACACAATTAATTGGACAATCCAATTAATTAACCGTGACCCTTGTTACCTAAATCGATCGGGCTAGTAAGGGGACATAATAGACCCACAGTATTTTGAGCTCCAATAATCATTGGAATCATTAATTAAACTCTTTAATTAATATTCCTTGATTATTAACCCCGCTGTTATTCCACTAAAAACCCGAAGCTGCACTCTCTCACTGCAGACGCTTTTACACAGACCGATACAACTCGGTGTCCATTGATATAGCTATTACACATGGTGTGATCCTCCACAGTAGTGCATAATTAGAGATGGGTCATAATGTCCGTTATACCCCTCTTATTACATATATCCTTTAAGTACCGTTGATTCTCTAATGAACAATAAATCATATTTCCTCACGGAATTAGGAGAGCGCTCATATTGTCCAAGCCCCGAATCAACTCTTAAGGGAACTACCATCTACTTCTCATAAGAAGGAGTGGATTCCACTATTGTGTACATACCTTCCCAGCCACAAGCCAAACCGCAATCCCAACATACGGAGTATATTAATCAGGAATTGCATCTGACCTCACCCATGGTATATCAAAGACCACGATCTAACCTGAAGGAGTAGATAAGACACTCATGATTAAGATCACCCACATATAGCCATCATTAGTTGATATATATGAATCTCATCAGTAAACGGATCTTGGTGAGAGATTCATATAGATCATGGCCTAGTCCTATATGATCACGTCATACAAGGTGCCTCAATTCCCATATCTCATATAAATGATTCACGATAGAATCACCGTACATTACGGAATGGACCGCAGCTATAGATTAACCACAAATAAAGTACCCAGCTTTATTTGCTATCTATGGACTCTTTAGATTGTACGTCTTTCATTGTATCCATCTGTATATGACACTCATATACACAGTTCGAGATTACATCCGGCAACCTAGGATGTTAATATATGCACAAGTTATAAAATAAACAACACAACAAGAATGAATTGAACTTTTCTTTTTATTTATTTCATAAATCCATTTACAAATTACATTTTTTAGGGCATAAACCTCCACAATCTCCCACTTGCACTAAAGCATGTGAGGCATGTCTCGTAACCCTAGACCATCTAGGTGACCCGAAAACACTTTAGCCGGTAAGGTCTTCGTAAATGGATCAGCATGATTGTCTTGTGAGGCTATCTTGGTGACAATCACATCTCTTCTCTGCACTATCTCTCTAATGAGATGATACTTTCTCTCTATATGCTTCCCTCTCTTGTAGCTTCTTGGTTCTTTGGAATTAACCAAAGCACCACTGTTATCACAATAAAGTGTGATGGGCTTATCCAGATCTGAAACAACTTTCAGATCACTCAAGAACTTACGGAGCCAAACAGCCTCTTTAGCAGCTTCACAAGCAGCTACATATTTGGCTTCCATGGTGGAGTCAGCAATGCAAGATTGCTTTATACTTCTCCACACAATGGCTCCACCACCTAGGGTGAAAATTGATCCAGACGTGGATTTCCTAGAATCCCTGTCTGACTGAAAATCAGAATCTGTGTAACCTAACGGGATCAAATCTTGTCCGAAATACCATAGCATATAGTTTCTTGTTCTCCGAAGATACTTGAGAATAGTCTTGACAGCAACCCAATGATATAATCCCGGGTTGGACTGGTACCTGCTGACTACTCCCACTGCATAGCAGATGTCCGGTCTCATGCATAACATAGCATACATGAGACTACCTACTGCTGATGTATAGGGTACACGTCTCATATCCTCAACTTCTTGAGGTGTCTTAGGACACTGTTCCTTAGATAAGTGAACTCCATGCCTAGAGGGTAAATTAGGACACTTGAGCTATCTTCTCCCCATAGCCACCAAGACTTGGGCATGATTCTGATGAATGTCCAGGATTTGTGCACACCGCGCACACTTGAGCTCTTAGAATCAATTTTTTCACCAAATTAGTCAAGTTAGCAATTTGTGGCCCATAATCATTCGTACTTACCTCATATGCACCGACTTTATTTGGAGGAGCTCTTCGGTAATTGAATTATTGAGAGTTCTCAGAAAGAGTCTCAAACATCTCTCTTGCTTCCATAGCACTTTTGTTCATCAAACCTCCTCCACTTCTTGCATCCACTATAATTCTTTCAGAGTCAAGTAAACCTTCATAAAAGGATTTCATGAGCAGCCATTCTTCTATCCCATGATGAGGACAAGAATTTAAAAGTCTCAGAAAGCATTCCCAATATTCGTGGAACGGCTCATTGTCGAGTTGTTGCACTCCCACGATCTCCTTCCGAATTTTGTTTGTTCGTTGAGCTGGAAAATTTTTTGAAAGGAATTTTGCTGCTAGATCAACCCATGTTGTGATAGATCCACTTGGTAATGAGTAGAGCCACTCCTTGGCTTTTTCCTTAATTGAGAACGGAAATAGCCTCAGCCGAATCTCTTCGTCGCTCACACCTCCATTCAAAATTGTAGCACAAACCGCGAAGAAATCTTTGATATGAATATGAGGATCTTCTCCCGGTTTCCCATAAAATTGTGGTGAAAAGATGAATTGTACCACTCTTGATCTCAAAATTGTTGTTGTTGTGCAGAAGAGTAATGCATGAGGGCTGGTCTAATGCTTTAGGGACCGTGAAATCTTTGAGAGGTCTTGTGAGATTGTTCAACGCCACTTGGACAATCACTTGATTTGGCGGAGGATCGTCCGCCATGTTACACTAAAAAAAATAATAAATATAAAAGAAAAGAAAAGGAAAAAAAATAAAAATAAAAGACCTATAAAGAAAAATAATAAGCCTAAAAAAACTAAAAGAAAATAAACTCAAAATAAAAGTAAGTAATTTAATTCCCCGTCAGCAGCGCCAAAAACTTGTTGGTTGCAAAATAGCAAACAAAAATATTATCAAACCTTGCAAGTGCACAAATCGAAACAATAACACAGTGGTTAAGCAAGGATCGTTCACACGAAGAATTAATTACCTACTAAAATAATGAGTTTATATCTATGACATTCTAGGACTCTAATCTAACTAAAAATATAAAAACAAAGACTCTAAATGCACACTCACGAATGGGGTTTTTGAATTGATTATTAAAACTAAGAAATTAAATAACAAGAAATAAAAACGCAGCAGAAAAATAATGAAGGAAAAATATATGGAAAACACTAGTTAGGACCTCCTATCCACCGCTAACCAATCATCCAATCCATAGACAAATAATGAAGTTAAAGATGTCAAACATGATGAAGATATTCACGACAAGGTGATGGTGTCTCACTCAAGCCGTATGATTCTCTCTTAGTTGGCATGTAAATTGCATGGTGTCTACATAAATACTTATATTCCAAATTACAACCTAGCATGGTGTCTACTTAGATTTAATAATTGGAATTCATTAAGAATACAGAGAATATGAATATCATATGAACCCTAAAACATGGTATCTTTCATAGGTAATTCATGAATCAATTTTCCTTAATTGGGTCTTATTTCAATTAATTGTTGCAACCAAGGATAGATTCGTATGGTGTCTGACTTGTATCCTTGCAACATAGATTCTATAATAAAATAATTATGCTCTAAGGTGATCAATCAAAGAAACATAATAATAGAATAACAATATTTATGGAGAAATTAAAACCATCATGTTGAGAAAATAATACTTAATTAAAACACACTTGTCTATGGAATTAAAATCATGTCTAGGGCTTCAAGTTAGCCCTAACTAACAAAGAAATTAGCTAAACATAAAAACTAGAAAAATAAATAAAAACATCTAATCTAAAGAAAGGTAGAAGAAAAGAATGTTGATGGAGTCTTCAATCTTTAATCTTCAACTCTCCACCCATCCATTCCTCTCTTGTAGAAAACTCTTGGTATTTATAGTTGACTTCTCCTTGTAGAATCCCAATTTGCTTTGTTGTAGGAAACACACCAAGTAGGAAAATAAATTAATTAAGGAATGAAAATTCTTTCCTACTTGGATTTCCTACTTGGAAATTAATTCCTAATTTGAGTTTAGAAAATTTTCCAAACATGTCGTGATTTTTTAGAGTCTTTAAGGATTTGATTTGGGAAGTTTTGGGATAATTCTGGACCAATTTGGAACCAATTCGGAGTAGAAATCCGTCAAAAATAAGCAACGACCGCTGTGAGTCCGCTGCAATAATTTAGAGCGCAATTGATAGCGTAACTATACTGGAGAAACATCGCTGTGTAAAAGTGCAGCGATCCCACAGCGTATGCACAACGTATCACATACTGATATTGGAGCTCTGTGTGTACCGCTGCCATAATACACATCACAAGTGACAGCGGTCCACAATTAACAAAGGCCGATGTGTGGCCGCTGTTAAAAAGCTAAAGCGATGCACATTTTAATTGCAAAGGCTGCTGTTGAACATATAAAGAGGTGCAATCATTGCAAATTGACTTGGTTAATTATGCTTTAGCCCCTTTTTATGACAATTGCACTTTAATCCCTTCATTCTCTTTAAATCACCTTTTTATCTTTAAATTTACTCCAAGAGCTCTACACAATCTCAACAAACACATTAAAATATTCAATTTCACCCAAGAACATAACATAAAACATAAGAATTAGGGGTCTCAAATATCAATATTTATCGACCTAACAAATACCCCCAAACCTAGCTTTTGCTAGTCCTCGAGCAAAATCGAAAAAAATAAAATAATTAAAAATAAACTAATCTAAACTAGGCCATTTTCGTAGGGAAACACGTTAGCGTTGAGCATATGCTACAAGCCTTTAAACCTCTAGGTGTCCCTAGTAGGAAGAGTTATAGTCTCCTGAGGGTTTACAACAATGCTACCCACAAACATATATTTCTGCCGAAAAATCAAATAATCAAGATGCAACTCAAGTGTACCATTCAAAGCCAATGCATGCTAAAGCCACTAAATAAAGACTAAAATTATGCCACAAATTTGAATGCATGCTTGGTTTTAATGAAAATCCCACACTCGAGACACGCTAGTTTCAAAAACACATTCGTCAAACGCCATAGATATAATTCGCCTCGACTCTAATTCTCACAAGATGTCACTCATTAATTCACACAGAACCTAGGCAAATAAACTCATCAAGCATATGCAAATGAAGTTATGCACAAGAAATTTCAAGTTATAATCGCATATGAATATATCATTGAAAGAACGTTTGATTTATATGCAAAAGATCTCATGAACGGAATCAAACATTAAGAACAAGATAAAGTACATGTTTACCTTTACTCTCGAGCTAGTATTCTCAAAAGATCAATTAGGTCTTTTCTTTGGTTGTAATGGGGTCATTGGGTGAAAGGTTAATAGAAAGAACGGAGAAAGGAATTCAAAGAGCTTAAGATCATGCCAAGAGATGTATCATGATATGTCGATGCGTGGACATCTCTTCTTTGAATCTTCTTTGTGATTGCTTCCAAGCTTCTTCATCTTCAACTTCTCTTTCAAGTAAATATTCAACTTGAATTCATCTTCTTTTTCCATTATTCTACTTTCTTTCTTTTCATTGCCTTGCTCTCTTTTTTTCAACACTCTTTTTTTTTTTTGGTTTTTTTTTTCTTTCTTTTTTATCTTTTTTTTTCTTTAAGGAAGAGCATTTTTGATTCCTTTCTATACCTTAGTACATGCATTCCATAGAACTTACCCATGTTTATCTTCTTTTCTTCATCTTCATCTTGAACTTGAACCTCATCTTCTTCTTGAACTTCTTCCACTCAACATGATCCCAAGCTATAGGGTATGGCCAATATATATTGGGTATAAGGGATAGGGATTATGTGGGTGATGAAAGAAAAAGACTCATAAGTGGTTGGCTTCAAAAGGGCTAATGGAGCACACATATGGGTAGGGAAATTTAAGGCCTTTTATGTAGGTTAAACACACATTGCTTATATCACTTCTAATGGTTCAACCAAAACAAGAGCAAAGTCCACATGTGATATCTTTTTATGATGAATGTTCTTTAATGTCCAATGCATAACCTATTGAGATCAATTCTAATACTAAGAACCTAAAAAGTGTTTAGGAGTAGAAACAACAAAACCCTCATATAATGACATTTATTGTACGCTTTTTGGCTTAGTGAACTCACAATGGTAGTCTCTACTATTAATCATGGCAATCCAACTAAGCATCCTATCCACTATCACATCAAGAGCATATCATAAGTTTTGACAAATACAATGCACTACTCTAAGTGGCAAGACGTTAGTCTAAACTCAGTGAATAAAACATACATTACGGCTCTTAAAGTACACAAAAGAAGCATCTCAATATGGAGGACAACAATTCCAAAAACTGGTGACTTTCGAAATCGACCTTTATCCGTCAATTGGAGCATATCTCTAAGAATATTCAAATTAATTTTCTCCAATTTTAACACAATAAAATAGACATGCAAACAAACACTTTTCATTCAGAAAACATTTCAAAAATCGATTTGAAAAGATGTGAAACAAGTGATGAAAACAGCTCACTCGCGGATTCACGAAACAGAGCATCGCTTCTGACCTTTGCTAAAAGAATTGATCATAACTTTAAAACTACCGCCCAGAAATTTTCGTTCTTTATACCGTTGGATTCGTATCGAAAAATCAAAGAACTCAAAGTGGACAGAAAAATTTATTTCCTTGCCAAAAGATACAGTTTTAAAGAAAACGTTTGTCCAAAAATGTCTCCAGCAGAACAAGAAAACTCAAAGACTCAAAAACACACAAAAAACAAAAACGAAAAACTAAACCACACCCCCAAACCTAATCTAAACATTGTTCTCAATGTATTAACAAAAAATAGAATGAAAGAAATAGGAAAGGAGGAGCGACACAAACAAAAACAAAAAGGAAAGAAAAACCTGGATGGGTTGCCTCCCACCTAGCGCTTGGTTTAACGTCGCGGCTCGACGCATTCAGCTCGGCTTCATCAATCCGGATCACAGACCTTATTGATATTATGAGACTCATAGAAAATCCTCAATCTGTATCTGCTCACCTTAAATGTATTCCTCTTCTTTTCATTACAAATCTCTACACCACCACGAGGGTGTTGGATCCTAGGGTTACAGATTGCGCAGCGGAAGGGTTTAAAATTTTTATGCAATCATTAAACTAACCCATTTGTACAGTAATAATCAAATGAAATAATAAAGTGATGAAACATTTTCATACCTACGTAGGAGGCTCCTTCACTTTAATACGAACTGCTCCTGATTTGAACCACGTGATCTTCCTCGCTATCTCCTGAAACTGGTAACAGCGTGTGGGCGCGTCACAATATTCAGGACTTGTATGGAAGAAGAAGAGAAGAACACACACAAAAAACCAACTCTAGAAGTGTAGCACTTGTTGTCTCACCACACAATAACTTTTTCTATTTGTTTGCTTTTTGCTTTTGATGTGTACGAACACTTTTTTTCTTCTCTCTTTCAAAGTAATCTAATTACTTTTTATTTGTTGTGTCATGTTCTCTCATTCGGTTTCTCTTTTATTTTAATTAAATATATATCTCATATATATCAAATAAAAACAATCCAAAATCTTATTTGATTTTTAAAACTTTTCAAAAGAATATCTCATATCCTTTTAAATTAAATATTTATTTTTGAATTTAAACATTTTAAATTCAAATTCAAATATTTAATTTAATAAAATAAAATAATCATATTATCTTATTTTATTCAAAATCAAATATCAACTAACACCCTCCATTTAGTGATTAACAACATAATTAAATAATCTTATTATTTAATTTATTTAATCACCATTATTCATTAATTAAATAATCTCATTATTCAATTAATTCCCGAATAAATACGTGTCACTTTCGTAACACAATTAATTAACCGTGACCCTTGTTACCTAAATCGATCGGGCTCGCAAGGGGACCTAATGGACTCACAGTATTTTGAGCTCCAATAATCCTTAGAAATTATTAATTAAACTCTTTAATTAATATTTCATGATTATTAACTTCGGTGTTATTCCACTAAAAACCCGAAGCTGCACTCTCTCAACTGTAGACGTTTTTACACAAACCAATAACTCTCGGTGTCCATCGATATAGCTACTACATATGGTATAATCCTCCACAAGTAGTTCATAATTAGAGCTGGGTCATAATGTCCGTTATACCCCTCTAATCATATCTTTCCATTAAGTACCATTGATTCTCTAATGAACAATAAATCCTACATTCCTTACGGAATTAGGAGAGCGCTCATATTGTTCAAGCCCCGAATCAACCCTTAAGGGAACTACAATCTACTTCTCACAAGAAGGAGTGGATTCCACTATTGTGTACAAACCTTCCCAGCCACAAGCCAAACCACGATCCCAACATACGGAGTATAACAATATTTATGGAGAAATTAAAACCATCATGTTGAGAAAATAATACTTCATTAAAACACACTTGTCTATGGAATTAAAATCATGTCTAGGGCTTCAAGTTAGCCCTAACTAACAAAGAAATTAGCTAAACATAAAAACTAGAAAAATAAATAAAAACATCTAATCTAAAGAAAGGTAGAAGAAAAGAATGTTGATGGAGTCTTCAATCTTCAATCTTCAACTCTCCACCCATCCATTCCTCTATTGTAGAAAACTCTTGGTATTTATAGGTGACTTCTCCTTGTAGAATCCTAATTTGCTTTGTTGTAGGAAACACACCAAGTAGGAAAATAAATTAATTAAGGAATGAAAATTCTTTCCTACTTGGAAATTAATTCCTAATTTGAGTTTAGAAAATTTTCCAAGCATGTCTTGATTTTTTAGAGTCTTTTAGGATTTGATTTGGGAAGTTTTAGGATAATTCTGGACCAATTTGGAACCAATTCGGAGTAGAAATCAGTCAAAAATAAGCAACGACCGATGTGAGACCGCTGCAATAATTTAGAGCTCAATTGACAGCGTAACAATACTTGAGAAACATCGCTGTATAAAAGTGCAGCGATCCCATAGCGTATCACATATTGATATTGGAGCGCTGTGTGTACCGCTGCCATAATGCACAGCACAAGTGACAGCGGTCCACAATTAACAATGGCCGCTGTTAAAAAGCTAAAGCGATGCACATTTAAATTGCAAAGGCTGTTGTTGAACATATAAAGAGGTGCAATCATTGCAAATTGACTTGGTTAATTATGCTTTAGCCCCTTTTTATGACAATTGCACTTTAATCCCTTCATTCTCTTTAAATCACCTTTTTATCTTCAAATTTACTCCAAGAGCTATCTTCTACACAATCTCAACAAACATATTAAAATATTCAATTTCACTCAAGAACATAACATAAAACATAAGAATTAGGGGTCTCAAATATCAACATTTATCGACCTAACAATTTTCAACTTCAGCTCGGAATTCTTTGAACTTTTCAAATGTTTTCGAATTTCGTTGCATCAGGTAGACATATCTGTATCTTGAGTAGTCATCTATAAAGGTGACATAATACTCATAGCCACCCCTAGCTCTAACATTCATCGATCCGCAGACGTCTGTATGTATGAGTTCTAGTGGCTCTATAGCTCTAAGCCTTTTTCCAGTAAAAGGTCTCTTAGTCATCTTACTTTCTAAACAGGATTCGCATACAAGTAAGGTGCCAACCTTTAACTCACTTAAAGGTCCGCTTTTTACTAGTCTGTCTGTCCAGTCAAGGTTGAAAGGACCAAGCCTTAGATACCAGAGATACATGTCATTATCTGGAGAAATCTTATGTCGTTTAGTTTTTGGTTTTTCAACCTTAAACATTTCGGTGTTAAGCAGTGCAGTATGTATTAACGGTCCTAACACATACAAATTGTTTTCATTAATTCCTGAACAAATATTCAGACCATTCTTTCCAATAATAACAGACTTATTATTAAAAGAAACAGAATACGATTGTTCTAACAATTTAGAAACGGAAATCGAATTCCATGTAAATCCAGGAATATAAAAAACATTGTTCAATAATAGAAAACTATTATTATTACAAAATTGCAATTTTATTGCTCCCACTGCTTTGGCCGACACGACATCCCCCAACCCCACACGCATTAAGAAGGCTCCCTCCTCTAGCTGTGTCCAAGAATCAGTCCGTTGCAAAAAAGAACAAACATTGTTAGTGACCCCCGAATTAACTATCCAGGGTGAAGAATCATCTTCCACTAAACAAGATTCAAGAACAAGTAAATCATATTTACCTTTCTTCTTCTTCTTGGCTACCTCCTCCAGGTACTGAGGATAGTTCCTCTTCCAGTGCCCGACCTTGTCGCAATGGAAACATTTTCCTTTGCATTGGTCGGTGGAGGTGCCCTTCTTTTTGCTCAGGGCTTTCTTGGGTTTGGGCTTACCCCGCACCTTCCCAGCAGACCTCTTCCTCTTCTTATTACTGGAGGAAGATGCTTCAGTAACATTTGCCTCACTGGTCTAACTTTTGCTGTCCTTAGTCAAGGACTCAAAAGTAGAGAGCTCATTGAGCAACTGTGTGAGGCTGAACTTTAACTTGTTCATCCCGTAGTTGCTCTTAAACTGATCGAAACTCTTCGGAAGAGTCGACAGTATGATGCTCACTTGACTGGGTTCGTCAATGGCCCCGCCATTGACTTCTGCCGTGTTGAAGTAGGACATCATACTCTGAACATGTCCCCGAACTGTTGTACCTTCCTTCATGCCAGCGAGCATAGCGGAACGAACAACTTCGTGTCGTTTTTGCTCGGAGTGCTGCCCGAACATAGCTTGCAGTGACTCCATAATTTCGAATGCTGTAGCCATTGCTTCGTGATTTGTGACAAATACGTCTGTCATAGAAGCCAACAGATATGTTCAGGCCTTCTCATCAGATGAGACCCATCGCTGGTATGCCTCACAAACAGTTCGTGTGGCATTGGCAGTAGGCACCGGAGGACATTCCTCCGTAAGCACAAACTCGAGGTCTTTGGTGACCAATATTGCATTAATATTAAGTTTCCACTTAGTGTAGTTATCACCTGTTAATTTGTCGTTTGCGAGAATTTGAAGTAATGCAGAAGACATAATTGCTGAAATAAATAAAACATTCATTCAGTTATTTATTAAAACAAGTGCGAGTGCTTTGGCATAAATTTAAACATGATGCATGAACATGTTTAAGGAACTAGAAATACCCAAAAACAGTTACTATACCACAGCAATCCAACATACCACAAAGAAGTGCCACCTTAGGGTCGGTCAAGTCTTTGCATGTTGGACCGAGACATTCTCAATCAAATGATATTCTAGAATAACTCTTATTCCATATCATTCAACCATCGTTTATTCAGTCAGGTTTTTAATTAACAAAACTTAATCAAAACCTTCGTGAGTGTAACCCACTATTTCAGATCTCACGAGCTTAACTCGAGAATTGCCGCCTTAGGGTCGGTCAATCCCGAAAAACCCTCAGAAATCCTATCTATTAGGAAGTCAACCTTGGTATTGATCTTTGTGGAAACCCTCCTTAGGGAGGACGAAAGCAAAGTCGTCACGAGGCCCCACTCGGATCTCACGGTGTTGAACTAATGATAGAGACTGTGGGATATATATGTCATATATCCCCCTCCCACTCACTATTTAAAACTTAAGGTTTTCTATTATCCGTTAATGCACCTAGACTCTACATGATCAAACGGCTAACTTTAATCAAGTTATCTAGCGCATTAACAAATTCATTATTAGAAATAAATTCTAATTAACTAATATATTATTAATGATTTTTAATTATTAAAAAATCTATTAGTGAATAATCTAAGCTTTTGTAAACTATTTACTACACTCGGATTATTAGGATAGTATTTACTAAGTTTTAACTATTAAAACTCTAATACTTTATTCGGTTCATTTATTATTAGGTCATTAATCATATTAATACTAATTTTAATGAATGACCCTATTAATCTAACTTATTAAACACTTTAATAACCAGATTAATATTAATGAGAATCAACAAGTTTTCTAACAATTAAAAAACTAATCTCATTTTCATAGCCAATAATGTATTTACTGATTTTAATCATATTAAAAAAAATACATAAAAATTACGCTATGATGCATGTATGACATATCAAATATATTTGTGTAGACACATCTAATCTAAATGACATACGTATGCATGACAATGCTTTTATCATCACATAATATAAATCATACATGAATTGACCAAGTATTGTGGACTATTTAACCTAAAATAAAATTGGAATCTAAAATTACAAAAATATGCCCAAAGCATTCCTTGGTCTTCTTGTAATTTCAGAGTCTTCTAGTCTCTTCAGGTCACTCCGATTCATCTCATGAATCCGAAATAGGAAATTCGCACAGAACACACTAGGCAACACTTGCCAACGGAACCGTGCAAGACGACGTGAATAGTGCCTGACATAAACAGTACCCGCATGAACAGTACCACGTATGAACAATACCATGTATGAACAATACCAGTGACAGTATGTGTGAACAGCACGTGAACAGTACTGTGAACAGTACCCGTCACGCGTATTTCCGATTTCGCCCTTCCAACTTCACGATTTTTCTAGGTCTTCAATATAGGTTACATTTTTTTACATTACAATAACAGGAAAAATATATAATAAAAAAAATGTAATACAACCCATGAACCCTAAATCCACAGTACCATATAATTAACGATCAATCATGTTTTCGTAAATTAACAAATTTAATATACATACAAAAAAAACATACAGTCAATTTAAACAGTGCCTACACAATCATACATATAGGAGCATCGAAAACAATTTCATGTTTCAAAAAAAAAATAGGGTCTGATACCAATTGTTGGAACCCCGTTCACTGGTAACGCAGCGGAAATAGGTTTTAAAATTTTTTATACAGATCATAAACTATCTGGGACCAGTGACCTTAGGATCGCAATTCTTTTTCCGGAACTAATACATACAATATGTAAGAACATGAAATTGTAATCAATATATTAAAAGAAAATTTAGAACCTTACCAACGTTTGGAGGCTCCTTCACTTTACGATATGCTCCTGGTCTGTACCACCGATCTTCCTCGCTATATCCCGAGACTGGTAACTGCGTGTGGGCGTATCACGTACTCAGGAACTTAGGAGGATGTAGAGAGAATGAAGAAGAAACAATTTCTTCCAAGAGAAAACAAAAACTAGAACCATTCTAATTTCTCAAAAGAATAAATATAATAAATATCAAAAAAAAAAAATTCACGCACACCAGTGCGTTTTTTTTTCTTCTTTTTCTTGGTTTCTCACGCATAGCACTTCTCTTTTTGTTACACACATTATGAGTTTGTATCATATACAAACACTTGTGTATATCCTTTGTGTGAAATATTTTTGCTATCAATTTATATCATATATATATTATTATAACTAAAACTCTTTAATTGATATCTCTTTAGATTTTAAAACAAAATCTTTTAAAATTGATATCTCATATCTTTTATTTTAAAAGATAATTAAATATTTATTTTGAATTTAAAAATTTTAAATTCAATTTCAAATATTTAATTTAATAAAATAAAATAATCATATTATCTTATTCAATTTAAAATCAAATATCAACTAACATCCCCCATTTAGTGATTAATAACAATTTAATTTATTTAATCATCATTATTCATTAATTAAATAATCTCATTATTCAATTATTTCCCGAATAAATACGTGTCACTTTCGTAACACAATTAATTAGACAATCCAATTAATTAACCGTGACCCTTGTTACCTAAATCGATCGGGCTAGCAAAGGGACCTAATGGACCCATAGTATTTTAAGCTCCAATAATCATTGGAAACATTAATTAAACTTTTTAATTAATATTGAGTTTAATTAATATTTCTTGATTATTAACTCCGGTGTTATTCCACTAAAAACCCGAAGCTGCACTCTCTCAACTGCAGACGCTGTTACACAGACCGATACAACTCGGTGTCCATTGATATAGCTATTACACATGGTGTGATCCTCCACAGTAGTTCATAATTAGAAATGAGTCATAATGTCCGTTATACCCCTCTTATTAGATATATCCTTTAAATACCGTTGATTCTCTAATGAACAATAAATCCTATTTCCTCACGGAATTAGGAGAGCGCTCATATTGTCCAAGCCCCGAATCAACCCTTAAGGGAACTACCATTTGTTGGGATTTATGCCCTAAAGATGTATTTTGTAAATGGATTTATGAAATAAATAAAAAGAAAAGTTCAATTCATTCTTGTTGTGTTGTTTATTTTATAACTTGTGCATATATTAACATCTTGGATTTCCGGATGTAATCTCGAACTGTGTATATGAGTGTCATATACGGATGGATACAGTAAGAAACATGCAATCTAAAGAGTCCATAGGTAGCAAATAAAGCTGGGTATTTTATTTGTGGTTAATCTATAGCTGCGGTCCATTCCGTAATGTATGGTGATTCTATCCTGAATCATTCATATGAGATATGGGAATTGAGGCACCTTGTATGATGTGATCATATAGGACTGGGCCATGATCTATATGAATCTCTCACCAAGATCCGTTTACTGATGAGATTCATACATATCAACTAATGATGGCTATATGTGGGTGATCTTAATCTTGAGTGTCTTATCGACTCCTTCAGGATAGATCGTGGTCTTTGATTTACTATGGGTGAGGTCAGATGCAGTTCCTGATCAATATACTCCGTATGTTGGGATTGCGGTTTGGCTTGTGGCTGGGAAGATATGTACAATATAGTGGAATCCACTTCTTCTTGTGAGAAGTAGATGGTAGTTCCCTTAAGGGTTGATTCGGGGCTTTGACAATATGAGCGCTCTCCTAATTCCGTGAGGAAATAGGATTTATTGTTCATTAGAGAATCAACGGTACTTAAAGGATATATGTAATAATAGGGGTATAACGGACATTATGACCCAGCTCTAATTATGAACTACTGTAGAGGATCACACCATGTGTAATAGCTATATCGATGGACACCGAGTTGTATCGGTCTGTGTAAAAACGTCTGCAGTTGAGAAAGTGCAGCTTCGGGTTTTTAGTGGAATAACACCGGAGTTAATAATCAAGGAATATTAATTAAAGAGTTTAATTAATAATTCTGAGGATTATTGGTGCTCAAAATACTGTAGGTCCATTAGGTCCCCTTGCTAGCCCGATCGATTTAGGTAACAAGGGTCACGGTTAATTAATTGTGTTACGAAAGTGACACATATTTATTCGGGAAATAATTGAATAATGAGATTATTTAATTAATGAATAATGGTGATTAAATAAATTAAATAATAAGATTATTTAATTTTGTTATTATTCACTAAATGGAGGATGTTAGTTGATATTTGATTTTAAATAGAATAAGATAATATGATTATTTTATTTTATTAAATTAAATATTTGAAATTGAATTTAAAATGTTTAAATTCAAAATAAATATTTAATTATCTTTTAAAATCTAAAGAGATATCAATTAAAGAGTTTTAGTTATAATAATATATATATATATATATATATATATATGATATATATTGATAACAAAAAATATAGCACACAAAGGATGTATACAAGTGTTTGTATATGATACAAACTCATATTGTGTGTAACACAAAAAGGAGAAACAAGAGAGATAGTGTGCGAGTGATTTTTTTTTAAAAGAGAAACAAAAGCTGCTGTGCATGAGACAAGAAATTGATAATCATAAAATTTGTGGCGTGCACTATTTGATATAAGAGAAAATAAATATATAAGATATAATTTTTTTGTAACAACTAGAATTGTTCTAGTTTTGTTTTCTCTTGGAAGAAATTGTTTCTTCTTCATTCTCTCTACATCCTCCTGAGTTCCTGAGTACGTGACGCGCTCACACGTAGTTACCAGTTCCGAGAATAGCTAGGAAGATCAGTGGTATAGACCAGGAGCATATCGTGAAGTGAAGGAGCCTCCAAACGTTGGTAAGGTTCTAAATTTCTTTTTAATATATTGATTTCAATTTCCTGTGTTTACATATTGTATATATTAGTTCTGGAAAAAGAATTGCGATCCTAAGTTCACTGGTCTCAGATCATTTATGATTTGTATAAAAATTTAAAACCTATTTCCGCTGCGTTACCAGTGAACGGGGTTCCAACACCATCTACTTCTCACAAGAAATAGTGGATTCCACTATTGTATACATACATTCCCAGCCACAAGCCGAACCGCAATCCCAACATACGGAGTATATTGATCAGGAATTGCATCTGACCTCATCCATGGTATATCAAAGACCACGATCTAACCTGAAGAATTCGATAAGACACTCAGGATTAAGATCACCCATATATAGCCATCATTAGTTGATATATATGAATCTCATCAGTAAACGGATCTTGGTGAGAGATTCATATAGATCATGGCCCAGTCCTATATGATCACATCATACAAGGTGCCTCCATTCCCATATCTCATATAAATGATTCAGGATAGAATCACCGTACATTACGGAATGGATCGCAACTATAGATTAACCACAAATAAAGTACCCAGTTTTATTTGCTATCTATGGACTCTTTAAATTGCACGTCTCTTATTGTATCCATATGTATATGGCACTCATATACACAGTTCAAGATTACATCCGGCAACCTAGGATGTTAATATATGCACAAGTTATAAAATAAACAACACAACAAGAATGAATTGAACTTTTCTTTTTATTTATTTCATAAATCCATTTACAAATTACATCTTTTAGGGCATAAACCCCAACACTCACCACGTCCATTCCAGGTGTATCCGAGACGACCCTCTACAAGAATCACCTAGTAGATTCTGGTTAACAAATTTTATCGTTAACATTACAAATTATAAAGATTAAATGGTCCTAAAAAAATGAAAATCGATAGCTAAACATAAACCCCAAAGTAAAGTCTAATAAAAAGTTTAATCCTTACAATTGGGACATTCAATAAATGAAAATTAACAATGTTCTTAAGATTAAAAAAAATGAAGCTCTAATGTTCAACTCTTCTACTGTAGCAACTCCATAAATCTAATTACTCATATCCCATAGACCGGTACTACTCTGCAAAATGGTGATGATGAGGGGTGAATCGTTAACTCTGTAAGTAAATTCATGCATAACAGTTGATATTGATGGTAATATAAATGTGAACCTTAATATATCATTAAAAGCATGTAACTGCAATTTGTCCTACTGTCAATCCATTGTCATAAACATTTATAATTTATTATTAATGGATCATAAAATACATTATAAACAGTAATAAGATAAAAACAAATCATTTAGCACATGTCCCGTAGTGCCACAAGTACTTGAGAGATAGTGGCAATAACCTCTCTCGATCCCATGTTGCTCCTCTATGGGATAGTTTTTCCAATGCACTTTCACAAACAAAAACACCCTTGTTCTCAACACTTGTTGCTTCCTATCGAGAATCTCTGATGGCTACTCTTCATAAGTCATATCTTCTGAAATTTGAAATGGTTGATAAAAGATCAGCCACATACTTCCTTAAAACCGACACATGAAATACATTATGATGTTTGGATAGATTTGGTAGCAAGGCCACACGATATGGCACGGTAACTATCCTTTCTAGTACTTCAAAAGGCCCTATAAACCTAGGGCTATGCTTGCCTTTTTTGCCAAAACGAAAGACTCTTTTGCATTGCGAGACTTTTAAAATAACAAAGTCTCCTACATCAAATTCTAGATCTCGTCTACGGTGATCCACATAACTCTATCTATTTTAGGCAGTACAAAGACGTTCTTTAATAAGCTTGATTTTATCCAAAATAATCCTGACAATTTTCTCTCGCCCATCTCATCCCATGAATAGGCGATCTACATTTCCCACCATGTAATGCTTCATAAGGTGGCATACCAATACTGGAATGGAAACTATTATTGTAAGAAAATTCAATCAGTGTCAAGTGTTTCTCTAAACTACCGCCCAAATTTAGGACGTAAGTTCACAACATGTTTTACATTCTCTGAATGGTACTCTCTGATTGATCATCAGTCTAAAAGTGGAATACGGTGCTGAAATTAAGTTTAGTACCCAACCGCTCATGTACACTAGCCCAAACCTAGAATTGAATCGAGGATCTTTATCAAAAGGAATAGTTCCTGGTACACCATACGACCTGACAACTTCTCTCATGAATAGTTTTGTTAACTACAATGGTTTATCTGTGCTTTTAGGCGCTAAGAAATGGGTTGACTTGGTCAAATGGTCCACAGTCATCCATATGGAATCACAGCCTCTCCTAGAACGATGTAATCCACCAATAAAGTCAATTGTAATCTTTTCACATTTCCATTCAAGAATACGAAGAGATTGTAGAGGTCCAGTAGGTCGTTGATGTTCAATCTTTATTTGTTGACATGTGAGACACCTCGATATAAATTCTGCCACTTCCTTATACATATTCTTCCATTAGAAGTTTTGTTTCAAATCATGATAAATTTTAGTGTTGCCTGGATGCACACTATATGTTGTAATATGTGCCTCCCTCACTACTTCTTACTTGAATTCACTATCGCCGGGTACACAAAGTCTTTGTCCATACCATAATAAATCATTACTATCCAACCTAAAATCAAGTTTGACACCCCTCTTAACAACATCATCAATTCAAACAAGCTATATAAATCACACTTTTGAGCAATTTAAATCTATCCACCAATGTCGAATGAACTCTTAAATGAGTTAAGAAATCAGTCTGCCCAAGCGTTACCACCATTACACCACATTTTTCAAGATCCTTCAAAATGTAGTTTTTGATAATAATCAAATGTGCCAAACTCCCTGATGATTTCCTAGTAAAAGCATCTACAACTACATTCGCTTTACCCAGATGATAATAGTTTATTATAAGTTCAACCACTTTGTGATTGACTCATTTCCGTGACAAACCATTAATGGGGTTAATGTTATAAGGGTCGATTTAGGTGATTGGACTTGATCGTTTTTGAAGCTCCTTCTGGCATCCCCAAAGCTTCAAGAGCAAAGAGCTACAAAGGTATAACATTGGACTTGTACTCTTGAAGAGAATTATGTGTGCACACACACACTCTCTTGATGCTCATTCATTTGTGTTTAGTCATTTTATTAGTGTGCATCACACCTATCACACTTGCACTTCATGCATTTAGAATAAGTGTGGTTGGCCACTTGAAAGTTCATCTTACTTATCTTCTATGTGTGGCTTGGTGAGTTTTTTCGCCGTGGTGAACCGCGATTTTCCACTAGGTATTTTCGTGGTCCAGGTTTCACTGTGAGCCACAGAAAAATCATGACAGTGAACTCTTTTCCATAGATTCTCCATGTCCTTCTTTTGCCGCGGTGGACAGCGAACTCGATGACGAACTTTGCTCCAGAGATTCTCATTGTCCATCTTCGCCCTTGTCGACAGTGAAATTTTGGCATGCCGTTTCATATTCTCAAGTTCGCTGTCATATTTCCACCCTACTGGACAGTGAAGCCTTCTTGTATTTAATAACTATGTTGTTACAATTAATTTCTTCATTTAGTTAAGCCTTCTTGTATGTTTATTTAGGCATCTTTAATAACTTGGATTGTTATAATCCATTTCTATCTTTCTAGTTAAGCATATTGTGTGTTGTCTTGCACTTTACTGCATTTAGGACACTGATACATGTTCATTTAGACTTAATTCTCTTCATTAGAGTCCAAGGCTTGTGGCTACATGTGGTAGTTGCACAAGCATTGTCAAGACTTACATTTAAAGGCATGCGGGTAGAATAGTTTGTGTTACAAACCTTGAGAAGTGTGACTAGGGTGTCAACTTAGGTTGTAAATAAATATTCAATTAGTGGTGTTTCTGTGACTAAGTGGCTGGCGAGGCTAGTTCTGTGGTTTTTTCCAATTTCAGAGTTTCCATCTAAAAATCAAGTGTTCATTTATGTTCTGCAATTTACTTGATTTTTGTTGTTTGTGTATTTAATCTTAATTAATCTTGGTAATTAATTTGATTGAAAACTCATTCACCCCCCCCCCCCCCCCCTTAGGTCTAGATTGTCTTAGACACATTAGGGTAGTTTCAATAGAATAGTCATAATCCTTCACTGATTCTAACCATCATCTTTATCTCATATTCAACTCTTTTTGAGTAAAGAGGTAATTCAAACTCTTATGATCTATAAAGATTTCACAAGTCTCTCTATAAAGATAGTGTTTTAATATTTTCAAGGCAAAACCCACCGTTTCCAACTCTAGGTCATGAGTTAGATAAGTATGTTCATGGGTCTTCAATTGCCTTGAAGCATAGGCAATCATCTTCCCAGGTTGCATTACAACATAACCCATTCCCTTATTAGAAGCATCACTGCAAATGACAAAACCACAACCACTAGAAGGGATAGTTAAAACTAGGGTAGAGACTAGTCTAATTTTGAGTTCTTAGAAAGTTTTCTCACATTCATCACTCCACTCGAACTTGACACCCTTCATATAAGCGAGTTGGATGGGCTGTAAGACTTAGAAAAACTTTTAACAAAGTGTAGATAGTAACCAGTCAACTCAAGAAAACTCATCTCCTCTGTGACATTAGTAGGTCTATTCCAACTCACTATCGCCTCAACCTTAGTTGGATCAACATAAATTCCATTTCTAGTCACCATATGCCTTAAAAATACCACCATATCCAGCCATAACTCAAACATTTTAAACTTTGCATAAACTTTCTTCTCCCAAAGTGTCTGAAGTACAATTTTCAAATGCCTCTTATGTTCCTACTTGTCCTTGGAGTATATTAATATATCATCGATGATGACGATAACAAATTGGTCAAGGTAGGGTTTAAAGATCCCATTCATCAAATCCATAAAAGTCGTACGAGCATTTGTTAACCCGAAAGACATTACTAAGAACTTAAAGTGCCCAGAATTAGTTCGGAAAGCTATCTTAGTCACATGGACATTTTTAACTTTCAATTGATGATATCCTAATCGCAAATTAATCTTAGAAAATACAGTTTCACCTTGCAATTAGTCAAATAGATCACCAATCTGAGAGAATGGATATCTGTTTTTAATGGTGACCTGGATTAGATGCCAATAGTCAATACACAACGAGATATAACCATATTTCTTCTTCACAAACAACATCGGAGCACCCCAAGGTGAAACACTAGGGTGAATAAAACCATTATCAAGAAAGTCTTGCAATTGTAGCAAAATCAATCTCTCGATTAGGAGGCAATTCGTGTAAGTCAGGAATATTCTCCAAGCTAATTTCGTTATTGTTGTCGCTTGACAAAATAGCCAAAAATCTTTCACACCTTTCATTAGTATTTTAATAGCTTTAGCAGCAGAGATTAAAATGTTACAAGAGTTTTGTATCCCTTGAAATCAAAACTCTTTTTCTCTTGGTTTATTAAACACAATATCCTAAAGAAACAATCAATACTAGCATAATAAGTGGCAAACCAATCTATCTCTAAAATGACATAAGAGTCATGCATTTTCAATGGTAAGAAATCTACCAAGAAATCCCTTCCACCAACATTGATCAAACAAGATTTGAAAACTTGATTAACAAGCATACTATCTCTCATTTGAGTCGCAATAGTCGTACATAAATCTTGAGGTTCAACAGATCTATTTGCATAAGCTTCAAATGCACGAGATACAAATGAGTGGGTAGCACTTGAGTTAAATAGTATTATAGCTTTTCTAGAAAATAAGGATAATGTACCTGATATGACATTGTTTGATGCATATATATATATATATATATATATATATATATGCATCCTGCTCGGTGATGGCAAGAACAAGTCCTTGAGTTTTTGACTTCTTCTGTTGAGTTTCATCTATCAATGATTTAATGGAACCAAAACGTCTCTTTAGGAAATCCTTGATCTTGTGATCCAATTTCCCACAACTAAAGCAAGCCACAATAATCATATAACATTCTTCTGCATGAGAATGTCTACCAGGTTGACAAAGATGAGTGTTTTTCTTGAATGGAGTATCTCCAACAGTCTTCTCGCTACCCTTATTGCCACCATTATTGTGCTTCTTGAACTAAAGGCACCCTCATTACGAGATCCCCGTTGCTAATTGTGAACAATTATGTTTATTGTTATTGTCTGATTTTTTTTCCTTAATACATAGGTCTTATATATATACTACTATTACATAATCAAATCCCTACCAATTAGCTAACAATCAATCACTTACAATGAGCTACAATCAATCACTTACAATCAGCTACAATCAATCCCAATCAATCTGCCAATCAATAAGTTAACACTCCCCCTCAAGTTGGAGAATGGATGTCATTGATTCCCAACTTGCTAGAAATATCTCTAAATGTATGTCCTGCCAAACCTTTACTAAAAATGTCAGCTAGCTGACTCTTTATAGATACATACGGTGTGCAAATGAGTCCACCCTCAAATTTCTCTTTAATGAAGTGATGATCCACTTCACCATGTTTAGTGCAATCATGTTGCACCAGATTATGGGCGATGTTAATTGTCGACTTATTGTCACAGTACATCTTTATGCTACCTTCCCGTTGAACTCCTAAGTCACTCAAGATGATTTTGATCCATAGTAACTTTCAAATCCCTTAGGCCATGGCTCTGAATTCTACTTCAGCACTGGATCTTGCTACTACCGTTTGCTTCTTACTTCTCCATGTCACTAAATTTCCTTCTAGAAACGCAGGGATCCTGGATTACCGATCGTGCAGCGGAAGAACTTTTAAAAAAAATTATTTCAATGAAATACTGAAACTGCGACCAGTAAACCCTGAGATCTATTTTTTGAAACAGAAAAAAAACAAACGGAATCGAAATCAAAACATAAAAGAGAAGAGAAGAAACAATTTTCTTCATACCTATGTAGGAGGCTCCTTCTCTTTAATACGATCTGCTCCTGGTTTGAACCACTTGATCTTCCTGGCTACCTCCCGGAATTGGTAACGGTGTGTGGGCGCATCACGGTACTCAGGAACAACAGGAAAATATAGAGAGAAGAAGAAAAAAAAATTCATTTTGGCCGAACCCTAGAACACTTCTAGGTATTTTTTTTCTTTTCTCTGAACGCTCAAAACTCTTTTGATCGTATGTTTTTAGTGTTGTGTTGTAGTTTCCAAAAACATATATCATATATATATATATATATATATATATTTAAACTAATTAATTAAATCTTTTAAGATATCTGATATCTTTAAAGATATTAATTATATTTTTGATTTGAATTCAAACTCTTTAAATTCAAAATTCAAAATTTAATTTAATAAAATAAAATAATCATATTATCTTCTTTTATTCAAAATCAAATATCAATTAACACCCTCCATTTAGTGATTAATAACATAATTAAATAATCTTATTATTTAATTTATTCAATACCATTATTCATTAATTAAATAATCTCATTATTCAATTAATTTCCGAATAAATACGTGTCACTTTTGTAACACAATTAATTCGACAATCCAATTTATTAACCGTGACCCTTGTAACCTAAAACGACCGAGCTAGCAAGGGGACTTAACGGGCCCACAGTATTTTGAGTTCCAATAATCCTTAGAAATAATTAATTAAACTCTTTAATTAATATTTCATGATTAATAACTCCGGTGTTATTCTACTAAAAACCCGAAGCTGCACTCTCTCAACTGTAGATGTTTTTACACAAACCAATAACTTTCAGTGTCCATCGATATAGCTATTACATATGGTGTAATCCTCCACAAGTAGTTCATAATTAGAGCTGGGTCATAATATCAGTTATACCCCTCTAATTATATCTTTCCATTAAGTACCATTGATTCTCTAATGAACAATAAATCCTACATTCCTCACGGAATTAGGAGAGCGCTCATATTGTTCAAGCCCAGAATCAACCTTAAGGGAACTACCATTTACTTCTCGCAAGAAGGAGTGGATTCTACTATTGTATACAAACCTTCCCAACCACAAGCCAAACCGCGATCATAATATACGGAGCATATTGATCGGGAATGCAACTCCGACCTCACCCATGGTATATCAAAGACCACGATCTAACCTGAAGGAGTCGATAAGACACTAAGGATTAAGATCACCCACATATAGCCACCATTAGATGATATATATGAATCTCATCATGTAACAGATCTTATTGAGAGATTCATAAAGATCGTGGCCCAGTCCTATATGATCACATCATAAAAGTTGCCTCCATTCTCATATCACCATATGAATGATCCAGGATAGGATCACCGTACACTACGAAATGGATCACAGCTATAGATTAACCACAAATAAAGTACCCAGCTTTATTTGCTATCTACGGACTATTTAGATTGCTCGTTTCAAAATGAATCGATCTGTATATGACAATCATATACTCAATTTGAAATTACATCCCGCAATCTTGGATGTTAAATGCACATGTTATACACAATATATGACATAAGAAGAATGAATTAAACTATTCTTTTATTTACAAGTTTTAGGGCATAAACCCCAACAATCGCCCACTTGCACTAAATCATGGGAGACATATCTCGTAACCCTAGACCTTCTAGGTGACCTGCAAACACTTTAGTTGGTAAGGAATTCGTAAATGGATCAGCATGATTGTCCTGTGAGGCTATCTTGGTGACGATCACATCTTCTCTCTACATTATCTCTCTAATGAGTTGATACTTTCTCTCTATATGCTTCTCTCTTTTATGGCTTCTTGGTTCTTTGGAATTATCCACAGTACCATTATTATCATAATAAAATGTAATGAGCTTATCCAGATATGGAACAACTTCCAGACCACTCAAGAACTTGTGGAGCCAAACAGCCTCTTTAGCAGCTTCACAAGCGGCTATATATTCGGCTTCTATGGTGGAGTCTGCAATGCAAGATTGCTTTATACTTCTCCATACAATGGCTCCACCACCTAGGGTGAATACTGATCTAGATGTAGATTTCCTAGAATCCTTGTCTGACAGAAAATCAGAATCTGTGTATCCTAACAGGATCAAATCCTATCTGAAATACACTAGCATATAGTTTCTCGTTCTCCGAAGATACTTGAGAATAGTCTTGACAGCAACCCAATGATCCAATCCTGGGTTGGACTGGTACCTGCTGACTACTCCCACTGCATAGCAGATGTCCGATCTCGTGCATAACATAGCATACATGAGACTACCTACTGCCGATGCATAGGGTACACGTCTCTTATCCTTAACTTCTTAAGGCATCTTAGGACACTGTTCCTTAGACAAGTGAACTTCATGCTTGGAAGGTAAATTACCTTTCTTGGAGTTCTGCATCAAAAAACGCATAAGAATCTTGTCGATATACGATGCCTGAGACTGTGCTATGAGTTTGTTCTTACGATCCCTTATAAGTTGGATCCCTAAAACATAACTCGCCTCTCCCAAATCTTTCATTTGGAATTGGCTAGCCCGCTAGCCCTTTACTTCAGACAGCACTCTCACATCATTCCTAATGAGTAGGATGTCATCTACGAATAGGACCAAGAAAACTACTTTCTTGTCAATGATGCGCTTATAGACACAAGGCCCATCGACGTTTTGCTCGAAGCCATAGGTTTTGAGCACATCATCAAACCTTATTTTCCAAGATATAGATGCTTGCTTAAGTCCATTGATGAACCTTTGCAGCTTGCAAACCTTTTGCTCTTGATGTAGAGACACGAATCTCTCTGGTTGAATCATATAGATGCTCTCGTCAAGATTGTCATTCAAGAATGCAGTCTTGACGTCCATCTACCAAATTTCATAATCGAAATAGGCAGCAACGGATAAGAAAATTCTAATACACTTAAACACGGCTACTAGCGAGAAGGTCTCTTCATAATCGACCCCCTCTTTCTGGGTATAACCATTGGCCACTAGTCTTGCCTTGAAAGTCCCTACCTTCCCGTCTACTCCTCTCTTTCTCTTATAGATCCACTTACACGCTATGGGTTTTACCCCATCTGGTAAGTCTACAAGTTCCCAAACTTAGTTAGAGTATATGGACTCCATCTCGAGATTCATGGCTTAAGCCATGAATCTCTATCAGGATCTTCCATTGCATTCTTAAATGTCAATGGATCATCCACACTATCAGCAGAGACAACATATTGTCCCTCACTTACACCCAAATAGCATTCAGGTTGTCTCACAACCCTCTCACTACGTCTAGGTGGTAAGGTATCTTGACTAGGAATCATCTGACTCTCAGATTTTAATGGATCAACAACTCTTGTAGACTGAGTACTGGTCTCACCAGGCTCCAACTCATTCAATACAATTTTAGAACGAGGTTTATGGTCACTAACATAGCTATCCTTCAGAAATGTTGCATTTGTCGATACAAATACTTTGTTATCTTCAAAACTATAGAAGTATCCACCTCTGGTCTCCTTGGACTATCCTAAAAACAAACAGACCACAGACTTGGGATCTAGCTTTCCAATTTTGTTCTTCACTACGTGTGCCGGACACCCCCATAAGCAGAAATGTCACAAACTAACTTTATGACCATTCCACAACTCTAGGGGAGTCTTAGGAACAGATTTGGATGGCACTACATTCAAAATGTATGCTGCTGTTTGTAACGCATTTCCCCAAAAGGAATTTGGTAATGATGAGAAACTAATCATAGATCTCACAATTTCTATTAGGGTTTTATTTCTCCTCTCCATGACACCATTCTGCTGAGGTGTGCCAGGAGCTGTGAGTTGGGAAACTATCCCATACTCGACCATAAAGTCTTCAAACGCTTGGTCAAGATACTCACCTACACGATCCGATTGTAGAGTCTTGATAGTCTTTCCTAACTGATTCTCAACTTTAGCTCGGAATTCTTTAAAGTTTTCAAATGTTTCCGACTTTCGTTGCATTAGGTAGACATATCTGTATCTTGAGTAGCCATCTATAAAGGTGACATAATACTCATAACCACACCCCTAGCTTTAACATTCATCGGTCTGCAGACCTCTGTATGTATAAGCTCTAGCAGTTCTTTAGCTCTAAACCCTTTTCTAGTAAAAGGTCTCTTAGTCATCTTACCTTTCAGGTAAGATTCACAAACAGGTAAGGTGCCAACCTTTAACTCACTTAAAGGTCTGTTTTTTACTAGTCTGTTTATCCGGTCAAGGTTAATATGACCAAGCCTTAGATGCCAGATATATGATTCATTTTCTGGAGAAATCTTATGTCGTTTAGTTTTTTGTTTTTCAATCTTGAACATTTCGATGTTGAGTAGTGTTGTATGTATTAACGGTCTTAACACATACAAATTGTTTTCATTAATTCCTGAACAAATATTCAGACCATTCTTTGCAATAATAACTAATTTATTATTAAAAGAAACAGAATATAATTGTTCTAACAACTTAGAAACAGAAATTAAATTCCATATAAATCCAGGAATGAAAAATACATTGTCCAACAATATAAAATTATTATTACAAAAACACAATCTAATTACGCCCATTGCTTATGCCGACACGACATCCCCTAAACCCACACGCATAGAGAAGGCTCCCTTCTCAAGCTATGTCCAAGAATCAGTCTACTGCAAAGAAGAATAAACATGGTTAGTGGCCCCCGAATCAACTATCCAGGGTGAAGAATCATCTTAAACATGACTCAAGAACAAGTAAATCATATTTACCTTTCGTTTTCTTCTTCTTGGTTACCTCCTCTAGATACTGAGGACAGTTCCTCTTCTAGTGCCCGACCTTGTCGCAATGGAAACATTTTCCATTACCCTGGTCGGTGGAGGTGCCCTTCTTTTTGCTCTGGGCTTTCTTAGGTTTGGGCTTACCATTCGCCTTCCCAACAGACATCTTTCTTTTCTTATTATTGGAGGATGATGGTTCGGTAACATTTGCCTCACCGGTCTTACTTTTGCTGTCCTTAGTCAAGGACTCAAAAGTAGTGAGCTCATTAAGCAACTGAGTAAGACTAAACTTTAGCTTGTTCATCTTATAGTTACTCTTAAATTGATCAAAACTCTTTGGAAGAGTCGTCAGTATGATGCTCACCTGACTGGGTTCATTAATGGCCCTGCAATTGATCTCTACCATGTTGAAATAGGACATCATGTTCAGGACATGTTCCCGAATAGATGCGCCCTCTTTCATCCGAGCAAGCATTGCGGAAAGAACAACTTCGTGCCGTTTTTGCTCTGAGGGCTGCAGGAACATAGCCTACAATAACTCCATTATTTCGAATGCGAAAGTCATTGCTTCGTGCTTTGTGACAAGCACGAATGTCATACTAGCTAACAGATATGTTCGGGATTTCTCATCTGATGAGACCCATTTTTGATATGCCTCACGAACAGTTCTTGCGGCATTGGTAGTAGGAGCTGGAGGACACTCCTCCATAAGCACAAACTTCAGGTCCTTAATAACCAAAATTGCATTGATGTTGTGTTTCCATTTAGTGTAGTTATCACCAGTTAATTTATCATTTGCAAGTATTTGTAAGAGTGCAGATGACATGGCTGAGATAAACATAAAATAAGAAATTCATTCAGTCATACATTCATAACAAGTGCGAATGGTTTGGCATAAAATTAAACATGATGGATGAACATGTTTAATGAACAAGAACAACCCAAAAAGAATTACTACGCCATGATAATCTAACATACCACAAACAAGTGCCGCCTTAGGGTCAGTCAAATTCTTGCATGTTAGATCGAGACACTCACAATCAAATTATATTTCAGAATAACTCTTATTCTTATATAACTCAACCATCATTTATTCAATCAGGTTTTAAATAAACCAAGTTTAATCAAAACCTTGTAAGTGTAACCCATCATTTCATATCTCATGAGCTAAACTCGAGAATTGCTGCCTTATGGTCGGTCAATCCTGAAATACCCTCAGAAATCCTATCCGTTAGGAAGTCAACCTTGGTATTGATCTTTATAGAAACCCTCCTTAAGGAGGACGAAAGCAAAGCTGTCACGAGGCCCCACTCGGATCTCACGGTGTTGAACTAATGATGGAGACTGCTGGATATAATGTCATATATCTCTCTCCCACAACTATTTTATAACTAGGGTTTTCTATAGTTGTTAATACACCTAGATTTTTACAAGATTAAACAGCTAACTTCAATCTAGTCGTCTAGCGCATTAACCTTTCTTTATTAGAATCTAATTCTAATTAACTAATAAATTACTACTATTTTTAACTCTTAAAAATCCAATCTATTAGTAATAATTCTAATCTATGTAAACAATTTACTAATACTAGAATTATTAATGTGTTTTTACCAAGTTTTGACAATAAAAAAACTAAACACATTATTAGGTCCAATTATAATTAGGGCTTAATCGAATTAAACCTAATATTTATAAAGGACCCTACTAATCTACATAATAATAGATTAGTAATTAATGAGAATTACCAAGTTTTTACTCCTAAAAACTAATCTCATTAACTTATAGCAAATTATGTGAGTTATCCATTTTAATCAAATTAAAATTAAACACATAATATAGAAGGCTATAATGCATGTATGACATATCAACATATATATGTGTAGGCACACCTAATCTAAATGATATGCATATGCATGACAATGCTTTAATTATCTCATAATAAAAGCATACATGAGTTGACCGAGTATAATGGGTTATTTAACTTAAAATATATATATAATTACAAAAATTATCCAAGGTATTTTTTGGTCTTTAAGTAATTCTTATATTCTTCAAGTCTTTGGGTTCTTTTTATTTTGGGCTTTTAACCAAGTCCAACGTGATAAATTTTTTTATTTTTAATGTGATCCATCTCATGAATCAAACATAAAGCTAAAGTGTTACTCTATCACTTATTGGGGGCCCAAGGCAATATATATATAGCCCAAAATCTTTTGCTAATTCAGAAACCCTAACGTCGTGAATTTTCATCCCATAACGCTTTCGCGCATAGCCGTCAGTCTTGCACATAGGTTGCCTACACCAGTACCGCGCGAACAAACTACATGAATAGTGTGCGAACAATACCGTGTGAACAGTACCCATATGAACAGTGTCTGTCACGCGTGTTTCCGATTTCGCTCTTTCGCCTTCCATCTTCTTCGTCCGATTTCTTCATACATATTTTACAATGAAATACATAGCAGAAAAAATACAACAAAGAAAATACACAGATATATGAACTTAAGACAAAGATCTTAACTATGAATCGGCAATGAAGGCCGACGGAGAAGACAATTCCGGCTATGAAGGTCGTATGGAAGAACAAAATTGGCATTGAAGGTCGATTATGGAAGTAATTTCGGCGATGAAGGCCGAATA
The DNA here is from genome assembly GCA_033220585.1 of Dipteronia sinensis. Classification (NCBI taxonomy): domain Eukaryota; kingdom Viridiplantae; phylum Streptophyta; class Magnoliopsida; order Sapindales; family Sapindaceae; genus Dipteronia; species Dipteronia sinensis. Next base: position 33,089,627 of record CM065639.1, on the reverse strand, counting down.
GAAAGTAATTTCGGCGATGAAGGCCGGACTGAAAAAAGAAAGTAAACCCTAGAATTGATTTAGGGCTTTGATACCACATGAGCAATTGTGTTTATTTTTATTGTCTGATTTTTTCCTTAGTATAGAGGTCCTATTTATACAACTATTACATGATCAAATCCCTAACAATTAGTTAACAATCAATCACTAACAATCAACTACAATCAATCACTAACAATCTGCCAATAATTCAGTCAACACTGACTATTCTTTCAGTAAGCCTCTCGTGCTTTCTTACGCTTCTATAGGGATCTCTCAGCAATTAAAGCTTGATCAACAATATCAGCATATCTAGTCAACTTGAAGACCTCCACTTTACTCTGGATGTCTCGATACAACCCATCAAGGAAGCGTTTTCCCTTGCTTTCATCATCAGCAATCAATTTGGCTGCAAATCGAGACAATAAGGTAAATTGCACTTCGTAATCTAAAATAGACTTGCTTCCTTGTTTTAGATTGAGAAAGTCCCCCACCATTTTGAAACGAACACGATCCAGAAAATATTTTTCATTGAAGGAATTCTAGAATATTTCTCAAGTGATATGATTATTTCTTGCCAAGGTAGTCTTCAAAATACGAGATGTGGCATCCCACTAATGATCTGCCTCATCTTCAAGCATAAATGAGACAAACACTACTTTTTGTTCATCAAAGCACGCTCTGATGACGAAAACATTTTCAATCTACTTCAGTCACACTTCAGCCGCCATAGGATCATATGTTCCTTTAAAAAATGGTGATCCCGATTTCTTGAACCGCTTAACCACAACTCCACCATTACCAACATTGTTATGATCTTCCACATTTTTGCAACAATGGTGCATGTCCACAATCAACCTATTTTGTTGATTCAATAATCTCGTGATCAAATTCGTCACAAGGTTAGCTTCTTTAACAAGTTATGAAATGGTAGGATCGCCATCTTCATTCACATCTTGATTAGCTCACAAGTTCTCACCACATGTGGTATTTTGGTTTCTATGTGACAAACATCTCTATTGTAAAACTAGAATATAACAATTAGCTGTCGAAAACAATAAATAAAGATTGATAAAGTTACTAACCTTAAACAAAAAAATATAAAATCTAGAATGTGTAGGAAAACTAAAGGTCCTTACTTCTCACTAAATCAATAAGTATATAACTGACTCCAATCCTATAATATGCAGAAATTGAAGCCTGCTATCGAATTCGCATACCATAAGTAGATGAAATCATAACCTAGTTTGCAGAATCAACCGGCTCTAATACCAAAATATAACACTCCAAATCCGATACCCAACGAACTAGGACGATACTTGGTTAAAATTCTTTAAAACCTCCAAACTTATAAATTATAAAGATTAAATGTTGCTAAAAAAAATTATTATTGATAACTGAATATAAACTCCAAAGTAACAATTTATTAAAAGTTTTAATCCTTACAATTGAGAAATCCAATAAATGAAACCTAACAACGTTCTTCGAAAAATTAAAGATATAAAATAATCAAGCTCTAACGTTCAACCTCTCTATTGAAGCAACTCCATAAATCTAATTACTAATCTCCTATAGACCGGTATTTTTATGTAAAATTTGATATCGATGGTAATATAAATATGAACGTTAATATATCATTTTTTTAGTGATAATGTTAATATATATATATATATATATATATATATCATTAAAAGCATGTAACTGCAATTTCGAATACTAATGCCAATCCATATTCATAAACATTAATAATTAATAATTAATGCATCATAAACTATAGTATAAACAGTAATAAGATAAAAAAAAATCGTTTAGCTCATATTATATAGTGTTACAAGTACCCAAGTAACACAACAATAACAATAACTATGGCATTACCTGAGTGACGCAGCAATAACAATAACAGCAATAACAATAACAGTACGTGTGCACATAGAATCCCAGCTAGTTTAGTAATAGTAATGGTAACTACAGACATTAAATTAAAGGGACCGGCTGCTGTGCAGGGGTTTGCAAAATCACTGCATCATGCAGTGATGAATAGTGGAAGACTTATCACAACAGCCGGTTTCCAATCGGCTATCACCTTTTTTTATTATTTTTGTTTTGTTTTTGTATTTGATAATATAACATTATAATTTTTATTAAATAAAAATCAAACACAAAAAAACTAGTTCAACATTAAAAATTATATAAAAACTTTAAAAAATTACATCTAATTAAGAAAAATTAATAAATTGTTTTTTGAAATTTTGAAGTGTAACCATTTTCACGGTTTTGGTAACCACCATCACGGATATGGTAACCATCTTTACGGATATGGTAACCATTTTCAACATTTGAATTTTTGACTTGTAACCATTTTCACGCCCATGGTAACCGTCTTCACGGCTTCAGTAACCATTTTCACGGATTTGGTAACCATTTATCAAATTTGGGAATTTTGACTTTTAACCATTTTCATGGATATATTAACTACCATCGCGGCCACGGTAACCATTTGTATGCCATTGGTAACCATTTTTCAAATTTGGAAATTTTGACTTGTAACCATTTTCACGGATGTAATAACCACCTTCACGGTCACGGTAACCATGTATACGCTTTTGGTAACCATATTTCAAATTTGGGAATTTTGACTTGTATCCATTTTCACGGATATGGTAACCATCTTTACGATTTCGGTAACCATTTATATGCCTTCGGTAAACATTTTTCAAATTGGGGAATTTTGACTTGTAACCATTTTCACGGATATAATAACCACCTTCACGGCCACGGTAACTATGTATACGCCATTGGTAACCATATTTAAAATTTGGAAATTTTGACTTGTAACCATTTTCACGGATGTGGTAACCATCTTTACTGTTCTGGTAACCATTTATACGCCTTTGGTAACCATATTTCAAATTTGGGAATTTTGACTTGTAACCATCTTTACAGTTCCGGTAACCATTTATACGCTTTCAGTAACCAGTTTTCAAATTTGGGAATTTTGACTTGTAACCATTTTCACAGATATAGTAACAACCTTTACGGCCACGGTAACCATTTATACGCCTTCGGTAACCATATTTCAAATTTGGGAATTTGACTTGTAACCATTTTCATGGATATAGTAACCACCTTCACGGTCACGGTAACCATGTATATGCCATTGGTAACCATATTTAAAATTTGGGAATTTTGACTTGTAACCATTTTCACGGATATGGTAATTATCTTTACGGTTCCGGTAACCATTTATACGCCTTCGGTAACCATTTTTCAAATTTGGGAATTTTGACTTGTAACCATTTTCACTAGATATAGTAACCACCTTCACGGCCACGGTAACCATTTATACGCCTTCGGTAACAATTTTTCAAATTTGGAAATTTTGACTTGTAACCATTTTCACGGATATAGTAATCACCTTCACGGTCACGGTAACCATTTATACGCCTTCGGTAACCATTTTTCAAATTTGGGAATTTTGACTTGTAACCATTTTCACGGATATAATAACCACCTTCACGGCCACAGTAACCATGTATACGCCATTGGTAACCATATTTAGAATTTGGGAATTTTGACTTGTAACCATTTTCACGGATATGGTAACCATCTTTACGGTTCTGGTAACCATTTATACGCCTTTGGTAACCATATTTAAAATTTGGGAATTTTGACTTGTAACTATTTTCACGGATATGGTAACCATGTTTACGGTTTCGGTAACCATTTATACGTCTTTGGTAACCATATTTTAAATTTGGGAATTTTGACTTGTAACCATTTTCATGGATATGGTAACCATATTTACGGTTCCGGTAACCATTTATACGCCTTCGGTAACCATTTTTCAAATTTGGAAAATTTGATTTGTAACCATTTTCACGGATATAGTAACCACCTTCACGGACACGGTAACCATTTGTACGCCCTTGGTAACCATTTTTTGAATTTGGGAAATTTGACTTGTAACTATTTTAACGGATATGGTAACTTTCTTTACGGCTCCAGTAACCATTTATACGCATTTGGTAACCATTTTTCAAATTTGAGAAATTTGACTTGTAACTATTTTCAGGGATATGGTAACCACCTTCACGGCTCTGGTAAATATTTGTACGCCTTTGGTAACCATATTTCAAATTTGGGAATTTGACTTGTCAGCATTTGTACGGATATGGTAACCACCTTCACGGCCGCGGTAACCATATGTACGCCTTTGGTAACCATTTTTCAAAATTTTCAAATTTGACTTGTAACTATTTTAACGGATATGGTAACCGCCTTCATGGACAGGATAACTATTTGTACGCCTTTGGTAACCATATTTAAAATTTGGGAATTTTGACTCGTAACGATTTTCACGGATATGGTAACCACCTTCACGGCCACGGTAACCATTTTTGGTAACCATTTTTCAAATTTGTGAATTTTGACTTGTAACCATTTTGAAGGATATGGTTATAAGTTCCTCATATTTTGATTGGCTTATTTCGTTGACATACCACATTGGGGATTAATTTTTGTAAGGGTATATTAGGCTTCATTGGGTGTGATCAAGCTTCAAGGACTTCATCTCTCTAAAGAGCACTTCAAAGGTATATCACTTGCTTAATTCTCTTTGAAGAGGTTTTAGTTGCACACACTCACATTCTATGCATTTGTATTGACATGCATGTACGGTTGCACACACACACTTCTTGCATTTTGGAGTTGATGGGCTGCACAGTAGGTTAGGCGACATGCAAGGCCACTTATGCATGTCGCCTGACAAGTCGCCTTAGACTTAGGTTTTTCCCACAGTGTGTTAGGCGACATGCAAGGCCACTTGTGCATGTCGCCTCCAATGTCGCCTTAGTCATGTTCTTTTTTATCCAGTGTGTAAGGCGACTTCATAGGCGACTTGGGGATGTCGCCGTACATGTCGCCTTTGACATCTTGATTTTTTCCACAGTGTGTAAGGCGACTTCATAGGCGACTTGGGGATGTCGCCTCACATGTCGCCTCAGGCAACGTGTTTTCTCACAGTGTGTTAGGCGACTTCCAAGGCGACTTGCTCATGTCGCCTTGCATGTCACCTTTTTCACCCGAACTGGGCATTTCAGGTATTTCACATTGTTAGGATTATGCTCAATGGCAAGTGTAATATTATAATTGACAATCTTCTCATATTAATAAAGTGAATTCTGATTCTTAGAATTACTTATAGCATTTATTATTATAATTGTCAAGGTAAATAATCATAAGGTCAAAAGACTATGAGACATGAAGAATTATTCATACATCCGGATATGTATGAGGTAGACACAATTCTTTAGTTAGTCTTGAATAACGTTCACAACTTAAGTTAAAGGTTGGGCACCTCTATCTTGTTAAAGTTGTAGAATTCTTTTACTAGCATTTGAGTGGGATCAAATGAATATGATGAGTCTAAAATCATCGAAAGGTTTTCGAGTAAAAGAATCTAGTGCACTAGGTGCATTGAACTGGATCACAATGAAATACTTTATCTAGAACCGTCACTAGATATAAGTCTTTTCATTAAAGAGGACAATCGGAGAGTCTATCTTAATCCTGAGATAAATGATGGACTTATGGTTGCAAGTGTTATCTTTAGAGCTATCAATGAATACGATTATATAGCATAGTCTATCCTCGATAGTTTGGTGGTATACATTTGTTAATCGATAGAGGACTTCATTTATAGATATGGACATCGTGGCTCCATTTATTAAATGAGAGTATAATATCATCATATGAATATTTTGAGGTATTTGATATTAAATCTCAACGTTGAGTTTTCAATAATGATTACTGAAAACATGACTTCTGGACAAGTCAAAGTATCCAAGTTCGAAATGTGGTCATATGAGGAAATATGGTAACTTGGAGAACTATAGGCGGTCTATAAGCTCTTGGCGATTACTGATATTATTCACGAGGATACACCATCTCCTATAAGATTGTCTAGGGTATGAATGAGAAACATCTCCTTATTCTATCTTTATTTAAGAGTTCAATTTTAGCTCTTTAGTGGAATGAGTTAAAATTAATAGATTGGACCTAAGCGAAGCATTTGTTGATTGTGATTAGGTTGTGTCTATTGAAGCTTAAATTTAGATAGCCCGCCAAGATCCCCAATCCACACGTATTTGCATGGATCACTTGATATATTCTACCGGGCCGATTTAAGGGTCCATCTAGAATTGTTTTTAATATATCAAGAATATAATATGTCTATTATTTAATTAATGGGCTGCACTATTATATTAATATATTAAAAGGAGACATGTGGGCTTGTTTCTTTTAGTAAGAATGGGTCTGGTTCACATGTGGGCTTTTATTTAAAGTCCAATTGATTAAATGAAATAAGAAAATAATATATGGCCCATTTATATAAGTGGGGCGGCAAGGTGTATATATTAACCTAATATATTATTTTGTTTCATTGTTTTAATTAAATAAGAATTAGTTAATTTATTAATTAATTGTTTAATTAAGAAACAAATCTTTTTATGATCAGGAAATATATTTCCTAAAGTTATACTATTGGTAGTAGTATATTAAAAGTAAAAGACTTGTTTGTTAAGAAAATAAATAATTAGTTTTATTTATTTAATCAAATAAGAAGTCTTTTTATTTAGTTAATAAAAGAATAAAAATATCTATGAGTTGGATTAGGTTTTGAAGTCTAAAGGTTGATGGAAATTAGGGTGCAACACAAACTCTTTTTGGTATGTGATTTGCGGCAACCCTAGTCCATTTAGAGGAAGATTTCGGCAATCATAAATAGAAGAGGAAGTAAAATTTCGGCCACCTATATAATACCACATATAGAATTCGGCCACCATAGTTGATTGAATGATTCAATTTTTCTTCTTCTTCTCAATTCATAGAAAAGGATAATTTTTATTCTACTAAACATAAAAGAGAGAAGAGATTATTCTTTGATAGTACACGGATTGCTTGTTCATCAATAAGCTTGTGTGTACAACATCGAATTAGGTTCACGCGAGTTTCGATCATTAGATTGAGAACTCAAAAGTGACCGGAATAATTTTTGTCTTCTTTTGATTGTTTTGTGACTAACAAAAGAAAAAGAAAACTTTGTTCATCCATTCTCAGGTTTGCAATTCAAAGAAAAAGGGAGACCACGCTCCTAGGTGATTCACGTACGTGTTCGGATTGGAAGATCTTGCGGTACTGTTCACGATCACTATTTACGGCGGGGGGGGGGGGGGGGGGGGGGGGGGGGGTACTGTTCACAATCACTGTTCACGCGGGTACTGTTCACGGGCATCGGAAAAGATTTTACGAATTACCAATCGACGTAAGTCAATCGGATCACGCGTCAAGAGGTATTTAACTCTAACCGTATATATTTGAGTTTAATTAATTAAAAGGTTAAGGTTCAACTTTGAGAAAAATTTTAAAACCATACGAAATCTATTTTTCGTTTCTTTCGCTGCGTTTTATATCGATTTTTCCCTACAATTGGTATCAAAGCCCGGTTGTACCTTTTAATTAATTAACTTATATATACGTGAAACTATTTCTTTTTTATTGTGATTATACATGTTTTAGAAAGAGATGGCACTCTAGGTATTCGCATATATAATTACATGTTGAATGTATGGATTTATATATGTTTTATAAAGTGAATTGTTATTGCTCGATTTTGGTCCTAGAATTTCAATGTAATTTTTGTTTCAGATTTGTAACAAGAAGGGTGGTCTATTATCGCCATAATTCCTTCTTGGTAGTTGCTAGGGTTTTATTTTTTTTTGTATGTAAAATAAGTGCAGTATTTTTTTTGTAATCAGGTGCAGTATTTTTTTTGTAAATCTTACTGCAGTAAAATAAATAAAAAATTTGCTGCAGTAATTTATTCGTAATATGATGTAATGTATTCGGGTATTGAAAATTCGAAGACACGAAGAAAAAGGAAGCAACCGGAATCGAGAACGAGCATCGTGCACACCCTAGGACTGGATTGGGCTGCGCATGGCAAGCCCAATCCTTGGTGGGCTGCGCACGGCAGCCTTGTGTGGCCTTATGGACTGCGCAAGGCAGCCCCTTTGTGGGGTTGTGGGCTGTGCACGTCCATGGGAGGAGGCCGAGGGATGAGCGTATGGTTGATGGCCACCTGAAGATCTTGTATTCCTAACAATTGTAATTTACTTGCTTTTCTAGGATGGGCCAAAATTGTTGCTATTTAATTTTTGCTTAAATATTACAATATTTGTTGTTGTATGATAACATGACATTTTAGAATAGGAGTGTCACTCATATATCTCTTTTGGTATGAACATGCATTGAATGATTTAGGTATCTAATTGGCATCTAGATAACTTGGTAAAAAATGATTCTTTGGGATTTAATCACACGCCTTAAATAATTGAGTGGGAGAAGGTGTGCAAGAACGCCTATGGCCTCCAAGATTAGTTGAGTTTTATTATTTTTGGTAATCCCCCCAAGGGGCGTCCATAAATGGAATTTAACAATATACTTCCTTACAAGGATAGACTAGACAATTGACTTAAACGAAATCTACTCCCCAAGGAGGGATTTTCGTGAGAGAAAATTGAGAGTCGATATCTTGGTAACACACTCAATGTAATTTTATTAATATCCTCCCAAGAGTTCTTGTTAATAAAAATTACAAGGCTAAAATTAAAAACACTGGTTGTTATGTTAACAATTAGGTGGGACCTAGTCTAACTAGTAAATAGTGCGAACTCCCAAATGAGGCGTAATATTTATGGGTGTTGGATCACCGTTGAATTTTTATGATTGAATTATTTATTTTAATTCAAGATAAATTTTTAAAAGTGCTATTATCATGATTATTTACTTATATATGTTTTTGTTTTAATCAGAAATCATGACCCCATCACTTATGAACATCCTGAAAGATAACACCTTAATTGGAGATAACTACGTAACATGGAAAAGGAAAATTGGGTTGTTGCTGCAAAGTGAAAAACATAAGTTTGTTCTGACCACTCCTAAACAACCCCTTCCTAATAATGAATCTAATGTGATGCAAAGAGATGAGTATGAGCAGTGGAAGACTTCTGATGATATGGCAAAATGTTACATTATGGCCACTATCTCCGACGTGTTGCAACAGCAACATGAAGGAATGTAGTCTGCTGCTGATATAATGATGTCTCTAGAGGAAATGTTTGCTATGACGTCTAGGACGACTAAGAGAGAGGCAGTGACTGCTTTTATGAATCTTAGGATGAAACCTGGACAATCTGTGAAAGATCACATGATGAAAGTCATAGCACATCTCAATATTGCTGAACTAAATGGTGCTGAGATTGATGGTGAGACCAAAATTGATATGGTAGTTAACTCACTGTCAGATTCCTTTGATCAGTTCAAGTTGGACTACACCTTGAACAAAAAGGAATACACCTTGCAGGGCCTGATGCAAGATGTTCTAAGCGCTGAAAAGATCCTTGTGAAAAACAAAGGTCAAGAGATTCATTTGGTTGGTAAAGTTGCTACTGTTAAGACCCGTAAGAAGGTCAAGAAACAACAGAAGAAAAAGCAACTTGGGCCTACCAAGAAGGAAACCAAGAAAGTAACCAAGATCAAAGGGAAATGCTTCCTTTGTGGTGAAAAGGGACATTGGAAAAGAGATTGCCCAAAGTCCCAGAAAAAGAAGGAAGAAGGTAATGTTAATTATCTAGAAAAATGCTTTCTGGCAGATTCTACTGATTCTTGGATCATAGACTCTGGAGCCACTAATCATGTTTGTTATTCCTTGCAGGGGTTTCAGGAAAAGAGAAGGTTGAATGAAGATGAAGTCAATTTGCGCTTGGGCAACGGAACGTTAGTGTCTGCAAGTGTAGTGGGAGATATTAGAGTTATTTTAGATTCTAGTAGGCATTTAGATTTAATAGACGTTTATTATGTACCTCAATTCAAGAGGAATTTAATTTCAGTTTCTTGTTTAAATAAGTTTGGATATTCGGTTACTTTTAATAAAACTTTTATTATTAGTAAGAATGACAAAGTTGTTTGCAAAGGTACATTGGAAAACGGTTTATTCTTTTTGCATAGAAATATCTCTCACTCGTTAGACACAGAAATAACGAAACCTAATCATAAAAGAGTAAAATTATCAAAAGATGAAACCTATCTTTGGCATTTACGCCTAGGTCACATTAACCTTAATAGGATTAAAAGATTGGTATGTGACGCAACCTTTAAGTGACTTAAAGGTTGATGATCTACCAACTTGTGAATCTTGTTTGGAAGGTAAAATGACCAAAAGGCCGTTCAATACCAAAGGTGCAAGAGCCACTGAATGTTTAGGACTAGTACACACTGATGTATGTGGTCCTATGAGCATTCAAGCTAGAGGTGGATATGAGTACTTCATCACCTTCACAGATGATTACTCAAGATTTGGTTATGTGTATCTCATGAGACATAAGTCGGATGCATTTGATATGTTCAAAGCATTCAAAGCGAAGTAGAAAATCAGCTTGAGAAACATATAAAAATCTTGAGATCTTGTCGTGGTGGAGAATATCTATCTGGAGAGTTTCAGCAATATCTTATTGATAATGGGATAGTTTCTCAGCTTTCTGCACCAGGTACACCTCAACAAAATGGGGTAGCAGAAAGGAGAAATAGGACTCTTTTAGAGATGGTTAGATCAATGTTGAGTTATTCAACACTTCCTATTTCTTTTTGGGGATATGCTCTACAAACAGCAATATATATTCTAAACGATGTACCATCTAAATCTGTCCCTAAAACCCCACATGAATTATGGACTGGGCGAAAGCCTAGTTTACAACACATGAGGATATTTGTGTTGGGGTTTTTGCCCTAAAGCTTGTAATTTGTAAATATAATTTGAACATATATAAAAGAAGTAGTATATTCATTCATATAGTGTAATACTTTATATAACATGTGCACTTAACATCCAAAATTGCCGAATGTAATTTCGAACTGAGTACATGAGTGTCATATATAGATGGATTCAGTTTGAAACGAGCAATCTAAAGAGTTCGTAGATAGCAAATAAAGCTGGGTACTTTATTTGTGGTTAATCTACAGCTGCGGTCCATTTCGTAGTGTACGGTGATCCTATCCTGGATCATTCATATGTAGATATGAGAATAGAGGCACCTTGTATGATGTGATCATATAGGACTGGGCCATGATCTATATGAATCTCTCACTAAGATCCGTTTAACGATGAGATTCATATGTATCAACTAATGATGGCTATATGTGGATGATCTTAATCCTGAGTGTCTTATCGACTCCTTCAGGTTAGATCTTGGTCTTTGATATACCATGGGTGAGGTCGAAGTTGCATTCCCGATCAATATACTCTGTATGTTGGGATCGCGGTTTGGCTTGTGGCTGGGAAGGTTTGTACACAATAGTGGAATCCACTCCTTCTTGTGAGAAGTAGATGGTAGTTCCCTCAAGGGTTGATTAGGGGCTTGAATAATATGAGCGCTCTCCTAATTCCGTAAGGAATGTAGGATTTATTGTTTATTAGAGAATCAATGGTACTTAATGGAAAGATATGACTAGAGGGGTATAACGGACATTATGACCCAGCTCTAATTATGAACTACTTGTGGAGGATTATACCATATGTAATAGCTATATCGATGGACACCGAGAGTTATTTGGTTTGTGTAAAAACGTCTACAGTTGAGAGAGTGCAGCTTCAGGTTTGTAGTGGAATAACACCGAAGTTAATAATCATGAAATATTAATTAAAGAGTTTAATTAATAATTTCTAAGGATTATCTGAAGCTCAAAATACTGTGGGTCCATAAAGTCCCCTTGCTAGCCCGATCGATTTAGGTCAAGGGTCATGATTAATTAATTGGATTGTCCAATTAATTGTGTTACGAAAGTGACACGTATTTATTCGGGAGTTAATTGAATAATGGGATTATTTAATTAATGAATAATGGTGATTAAATAAATTAAATAATAAGATTATTTAATTATGTTATTAATCACTAAATGGAGGGTGTTAGTTGATATTTGATTTTGAATAAAATAAGATAATATGATTATTTTATTTTATTAAATTAAATATTTGAATTTGAATTTAAAATGTTTGAATTCAAAAATAAATATTTAATTAATTTTAAAAGGATATGAGATATTTTTTTTTTGAAAAGTTTTAAAAATCAAATTAGATTTTCGGTTGGTTGTTTTTTGAATATATATGTGATATATATTTAATTTAAAAAAAAGCGCAATAACCGAACGACTTTTAAAGAGTAATGTGATTACTTTGAAAGGGTAACAAAATACACTTGAACAGAGAAGACAAAAAAGTGTCGTGACACACAGCAAACATAGAAAGCAAAACAAAAAGAAAAATATTAGAGTGTGGCGACTTCAAGGGCTGCATTTCTAGTTTTTGTTTTTTAGTGTGTGTGTTCTTCTCTTCTTCCTCCATACAGGTCCTGAATATCGTGACGCGCCCACACGCTGTTACCAGTTCCGGGAGATAGCGAGAAAGATCACGTGGTTCAAATCAGGAGCAGTTCGTATTAAAGTGAAGGAGCCTCCTACGTAGGTATGAAAATGTTTCATCACTTTATTATTTCATTTGATTATTACTGTACAAATGGGTTAGTTTAATGATTGCATAAAAAATTTTAAAACCTTCCGCTGCGCAATCTGTAACCCTAGGTTCCAACAATTGGTATCAGAGCCAATTTTTGTACAGTATAATCGAATTCGATTACTCCTGATCTGTATGAATGTGTAGGCACATATTTTTTTGATGAGTGTATGATATTTTTTTAATTAAATTGTTTAATTTAAAAAACATGGTTGATCGTAATTTTTTATGGTGTTGTGGATTTAGAGTGTTTCTGGGTTGTATAATGTTTTTTATTTTACTTTTTTACTGTTGTATTATTAAAAAAAATGTAAAATCGCAAGAAATTGCACCTGGTGGTTCACGAAGACTGAACGCACACTACCAGTGCACCTGCAGTCCAGCGCATGCCACCCATCAGCGAGCTTGACCAGCACATCAACCTCCAGCGCACCTGCAGACTAGCGCTTGCCTACCACCTGCGCGCATGCACACCAGAGCGTGCCACCAGCGATGCCCACCAGCGCGCGCCTACCAGCGCGCAATCCTTCCAGCGCGCAAGCTTCCAGCGCACTCCTACCACCTGTGAGCATGCAGACCAGCGCATGTTGACCAGTGATGCGTGCCAGCGATGCTACCAGTGCACATGACCTGAAGAGATTGGAAGTCTTGGAAATTACAAGAAGACCAAGGGATGCCTTGGGAATATTTTTTGTAATTAGATTCCAATTTTTTAGGTTAAATAATCTACAACACTCGGTCAACTCATGTATGTTTTAATTATTTGATGATTAAGCATTGCCATGCATATACATGTCATTTATAATTAGTTGTGCCTACACACATATATATATATATATATATATATATGTTGATATATCATACATGCATTATAGCCATCTATATTATGTGTTTAATTTTTTTTAATTTGATTAAAATGGGTTATTCACATAATTGGCTATTTTTAATGGGATTAGTTTTTAGGAGTAAAAACTTGGTAAATCTCATTAATTACTAATCTTTTTATTAAAGAGTTTAAATACTTAGATTAGTGGGGTCCTTAATAAATATATTAGGATTAATTTGATTAAGCTCCTAATAATAATTGGACCTAAATAATGTGTTTAGTTTTAATAGTTAAAACTTGGTAAATACACATTTAATAATAATTCTAGTCTTAGTAAACAGTTTACATAGATTTGAATTATCACTAATGAACTAAATTTTTTAAGTGTTAAAAATCAATTTAGTTTATTAGTTATTGGAATATGATTCTAATAATTTGTGATTAATGCACTTGACGCTTAGATTAAAATTAGCCGTTTAATCTAGTTTAATCTAGGTGCATTAATATTAATAGAAAACCCTTAATATAAAATAGTGAGTGGGAGAGGGATATATGACATTATATCCCGCGGTCTCCATCATTAGTTCAACACCGTGAGATTCGAGTGGGGCCTCGTGACGGCTTTGTTTTCGTCCTCCCTAAGGAGGGTTTCCATAAGAATCAATACCAAGGTTGACTTCCTAACAGATAGGATTTCGGAGGGGATTTCGGGATTGACCGACCCTAAGGCGGCAATTTTCGAGTTAAGCTCCTGAGATCTGAAATGATGGGTTACACTCACAAGGTTTTAATTAAATTGGTTAATTAAAAACCTGACCTAATAACAATGGTTGAATGATATTGGCATAAGAGTTATTCTGGTATATCCTTTGACTGAGAAGGTCTCGATCCAACATGCAAAAATTTGACCGACCCTAAGGGGGCACTTGCTTGTGGTATGTTGGATTGTCGTGGCATAGAAACATTGTTTTTAGGGTTGTTCTTGTTCATTAAACATTTTCATGCATCATGTTTAATTTTATGCCGAACATTAGCACATGTTTAGAATGTATGACTGAATGAATCTTTAATTTATGTTTTTTCAGCCATGTCATTTGCACTATTACAAATACTTGCAAACGATAAATTAACTGGTGATAACTACACAAAATGGAAACTTAACATTAATGCAATACTGGTCACCAAAGACCTCAAGTTTGTGCTTACGGAGGAATGTCCTCCGGTGCCTACTGCCAATGCCACACGAACTGTTCGTGAGGCATACCAGCGATGGGTCTCATTTGATGAGAAGGCCCGAACATATCTGTTAGCTTCTATGACAGACGTGCTTGTCACAAAGCACGAAGCAATGACTACAGCATTCGATATTATGGAGTCATTGCAAGCTATGTTCGGGCAACCCTCCGAGCAAAAGCGACACGAAACTGTTCGTTCCGCTATGCTCGCTCGCATCAAGGAAGGTACATCAGTTCGGGAACATGTCCTGAGCATGATGTCCTACTTCAACACGGCAGAAGTCAATGGCGGGGCCATTGATGAACCCAGTCAAGTGAGCATCATACTGACGACTCTTCCGAAGAGTTTCGATCAGTTTAAGAACAACTACGGGATGAACAAGTTAAGGTTTAGTCTCACACAGTTGCTCAATGAGCTCGCTACTTTTGAGTCCATGACCAAGGACAGCAAAAGTAAGACTAGTGAGGCAAATGTTACTAAACCATCTTCCTCCAATAACAACAAGAGGAAGTGGTCTGCTGGGAAGGCGAAGGGTAAGCCCAAACCTAAGAAAGCCCAAAGCAAAAAGAAAGGTGCCTCCATCGACAAGAGCAAATGAAAATGTTTCCATTGCGACAAGGTCGGACACTGGAAGAGGAATTGTCCTCAGTATCTGGAGGAGGTAGCCAAGAAGAAGAAAGCGAAAGGTAAATATGATTTACTTGTTCTTGAGTCATGTTTAGTTGAAGATGATTCTTCACCCTGGATAGTTGATTCAGGGGCCACTAACCATGTTTGTTCTTCTTTGCAGTGGACTGATTCTTGGACACAGCTTGAGGAGGGAACCTTCTCGATGCGAGTGGGGTCAGGGGATGTCGTGTCGGCACGAGCAGTGGGCGTAATTAGATTGCGTTTTTGTAATAATAATTTTATTTTGTTGGACAATGTATTTTTTATTCCTAGATTTACGTGGAATTTAATTTCCGTTTCTAAGTTGTTAGAACAATTATATTCTATTTCTTTTGATAATAAATCAGTTATTATTACAAATAATGGTCTGAATATTTGTTCAGGAATTAATGAAAACAATTTGTATGTGTTAAGATCGTTAATGCATACAACACTGCTCAACACCGAAATGTTTAAAGTTGAAAAACCAAAAACTAAACGACATAAGATTTCTCCAGAAAACAAAACGTATCTCTGGCATCTAAGGCTTAGACATATTAACCTTGACCGGATAAACAGACTAGTAAAAAGCGGATCTTTAAATGAGTTAAAGGTTGGCACCTTACATGTCTGTGAATCTTGTCTAGAAGGTAAGATGACTAAGAGACCTTTTACTGGAAAAGGGCTTAGAGCTAAACAACCACTAGAGCTTATACATTCAGACGTCTGTGGACCAATGAATGTTAAAGCAAGGGGTGGTTATGAGTATTATGTCACCTTTATAGATGACTACTCGAGATACGGATATGTCTACCTAATGCAACGGAAGTCGGAAACATTTGAAAAGTTCAAAGAATTCCGAGCTGAAGTTGAGAACCATTTAGGAAAGACTATCAAGTCTCTACGATCAGATCGTGGAGGTGAGTACCTTGACCAAGAGTTTGAAGACTTTATGGTCGAGTATGGGATAGTGTCCCAACTCACAGCTCCTGGTATACCTCAGCAGAATGGTGTCACGGAGAGGAGAAATAGAACCCTAATGGAAATGGTGAGATCTATGATTAGTTTCTCATCATTACCAAATTCCTTTTGGGGATATGCGTTACAAACAGCGGCATACATTTTGAATGTAGTGCCATCCAAATCTGTTCCTGAAACTCCCCTAGAGTTGTGGAATGGTCGTAAAGCTAGTTTACGACATTTTCGCTTATGGGGGTGTCCAGCACACGTGCTGAAGAAAGAACTGGAAAGCTAGATCCCAAGTCTGTGGTCTGCTT
Source organism: Dipteronia sinensis (assembly GCA_033220585.1). Taxonomy (NCBI): domain Eukaryota; kingdom Viridiplantae; phylum Streptophyta; class Magnoliopsida; order Sapindales; family Sapindaceae; genus Dipteronia; species Dipteronia sinensis. The sequence goes on along the minus strand of CM065639.1, from coordinate 33,072,994 downwards.
GTTTGTAGGATATTCCAAGGAGACCAGAGGTGGATACTTCTATAGTCCTGAAGATAACAAAGTATTTGTATCGACAAATGCAACGTTTCTTGAGGATAACTATATAAGTGATCATAAACCTCGTTCTAAAATTGTATTAAATGAGTTGGAGCCTGGTGAGACCAATACTCAGTCAACTAGAGTTGTTAATCCATTAACATCTGAAAGTCAGATAATTCCTAGTCAGGATACACTACCACCTAGACGTAGTGAAAGGGTTGTGAGACAGCCTGAACGCTATTTGGGTGTAAGTGAGGGACAAGATCTTGTCTCTGCTGATAGTGTGGATGATCCATTGACATTTAAGAATGCAATGGAAGATCTTGATAAATAGGAATGGCTTAAAGCCATGAATTTCAAGATGGAGTCTATGTACTCTAACTCAGTCTGGGAACTTGTAGACTTACCGAATGGGGTAAAACCCATAGGATGTAAGTGGATCTACAAGAGGAAGAGAGGAGTAGACGGGAAGGTAGAGACCTTCAAGGCAAGGCTAGTGGCCAAAGGTTGTACCCACAAAAGAGGGAAGCATATACAGAGAAAGTATCATCTCATTAGAGAGATAGTGCAAAGAGGAGATGTGATCGTCACCAAGATAGCCTCACAAGACAATCATGCTGATCCATTTACGAAGACCTTACCGGCTAAAGTGTTTGAAGGTCACCTAGAAGCTCTAGGGTTACGAGACATGACTCACATGCTTTAGTGCAAGAGGGAGATTGTTGGGGTTTTTGCCCTAAAGCTTGTAATTTGTAAATATAATTTGAACATAAATAAAAGAAGTAGTATATTCATTCATATTGTGTCATACATTATATAACATGTGCACTTAACATCCAAAATTGCCGGATGTAATTTCGAACAGAGTATATGAGTGTCATATATAGATGGATTCAGTTTGAAACGAGCAATCTAAAGAGTCCGTAGATAGCAAATAAAGCTGGGTACTTTATTTGTGGTTAATCTACAGCTGCGGTCCTTTTCGTAGTGTACGGTGATCCTATCCTGGATCATTCATATGTAGATATGAGAATGGAGGCACCTTGTATGATGTTATCATATAGAACTGGGCCATGATCTATATGAATCTCTCACTAAGATCCGTTTAACGATGAGATTCATATATATCAACTAATGATGGCTATATGTGGGTGATCTTAATCCTGAGTGTCTTATCGACTCCTTCAGGTTAGATCGCGGTCTTTGATATACCATGGGTGAGGTCGGAGTTGCATTCCCGATCAATATACTCCGTATGTTGGGATCGCGGTTTGTCTTGTGGCTGGGAAGGTTTGTACACAATAGTGGAATCCACTCCTTCTTGTGAGAAGTAGATGGTAGTTCCCTTAAGGGTTGATTCGGGGCTTGAACAATATGAGCGCTTTCCTAATTCCGTAAGGAATGTAGGATTTACTGTTCATTAGAGAATCAATGGTACTTAATGGAAAGATATGATTAGAGGGGTATAACGGACATTATGACCCAACTCTAATTATGAACTACTTGTGGAGGATTATACCATATGTAATAGCTATATCGATGGACACCGAGAGTTATTTGGTTTGTGTAAAAACGTCTACAGTTGAGAGAGTGCAGCTTCGGGTTTTTAGTGGAATAACACCGAAGTTAATAATCATGAAATATTAATTAAAGAGTTTAATTAATAATTTCTAAGGATTATTGGAGCTCAAAATACTGTGGGTCCATAAGGTTCCCTTGCTAGCCCGATCGATTTAGGTAACAAGGGTCACGATTAATTAATTGGATTGTCCAATTAATTGTGTTACGAAAGTGACACGTATTTATTCAGGAGTTAATTGAATAATGGGATTATTTAATTAATAAATAATGGTGATTAAATAAATTAAATAATAAGATTATTTAATTATGTTATTAATCACTAAATGGAGGGTGTTAGTTGATATTTGATTTTGAATAAAATAAGATAGTATGATTATTTTATTTTATTAAATTAAATATTTGAATTTGAATTTAAAATGTTTGAATTCAAAAATAAATATTTAATTAATTTTAAAAGAATATGAGATATTTTTTTTTGAAAAGTTTTAAAAATCAAATTAGATTTTCGGTTGGTTGTTTTTTGAATATATATATGTGATATATATTTAATTAAAAAAAAAGAGCAATAACCGAACGACTTTTAAAGAGTAATGTGATTACTTTGAAAGGGTAACAAAATACACTTGAACAGAGAAGACAAAAAAGTGTCGTGACACACAGCAAACATAGAAAGCAAAACAAAAAGAAAAATATTAGAGTGTGGCGACTTCAAGGGCTGCATTTCTAGTTTTTGTTTTTTAGTGTGTGTGTTCTTCTCTTCTTCCTCCATACAGGTCCTGAATATCGTGACGCGCCCACACGTTGTTACCAGTTCCGGGAGATAGCGAGGAAGATCACGTGGTTCAAATCAGGAGCAGTTCGTATTAAAGTGAAGGAGCCTTCTACGTAGGTATGAAAATGTTTCATCACTTTATTATTTCATTTGATTATTACTGTACAAATGGGTTAGTTTAATGATTGCATAAAAAATTTTAAAACCTTCCGCTGCGCAATCTGTAACCCTAGGTTCCAACAATTTGGTTGTCCTGCACATGTGTTGAAAGGAAAGACAGAAAAGATGGAGTCCTGTTCGGAAACATGTATATTTGTGGGGTATCCAAAAGGAACTAAAAGATATTATTTCTATAGTCCTTCTGATCTAAAAGTATTTGTTTCAACAAATGCTTCATTTCTAGAAAAGGACTATATGAATAATTTTATGCCCAAAAGTAGAATTGTCCTGAATGAGATGTCAGGAGATACAATTCCACAAGAGGTTTCACAACCCAGCCCAATTGTAAGTTCCACTCCAACACAAGATCAACAACCTACCATTCCTTGTCGTAGTGGGAGGGTTAGAACACAACCCGAAAGATATATCGGTCTAGGAGAATCTGTTGAGAATCTCCTGGACGACGATGATCCCTACACGTATAAGCTATAGAGGATGTTGATTGTCGTCATTGGCAAAAGGCAATGCAATCCGAGATTGAATCGATGTTCAATAACAAAGTCTGGTCCCTTGTAGACTTGCCTAAAGGGATAAAACCCATTGGGTGCAAGTGGGTATACAAGAGGAAAAGAGGTATGGATGGTAAGGTGGAAACCTTTAAAGCTAGACTAGTAGCTAAAGGTTATACACAGAAAGAAGGTATCGATTACGAGGAAACCTTCTCACCTGTGGCCATGCTTAAATCGATTAGGATACTCTTATCCATTGCAGCATCTCTAGACCTAGAGATTTGGCAAATGGACGTCAAGACAGTTTTCCTTAATGGAAGTCTTGACGAAAGCATCTACATGATGCAACCAGAGGGATTCATTGAAAAATGCCAAGAAGAAAGAGTATGCAAGTTGCAAAAGTCCATATACGGACTAAAGCAAGCATCCAGATCCTGGAACATAAGGTTCAATCAAGCTGTAAAGGGTTTTGGATTTATTTAAAACCCTGACGAACCTTGTGTATACAAGAGGATCAAAGGCGATAAGTTGGTTTTCCTCATTCTTTATGTTGATGATATACTACTCATTGGAAACGATGTAGGTGTATTGACATCAGTGAAAGAATGGTTAGCAAAACAATTTGATATGAAGGACTTAGGAGAAGCAAGTTATATTCTTGGTATCCAAGTAATAAGGGATAGAAAGAATAGAACGATTGCATTATCACAAGCTTCATACATTGATAAAATCTTGTCTAGATTCACCATGCAAGATTCCAAGAAAGGTATGTTACCTTTTAGACATGGAATCAAACTTTCTAAGGGTCAAGCACCTAAGAATGTGCGTGAAGAGCAATTCATGAGTAGAGTTCCATATGCCTCGGCAGTTGGAAGTCTCATGTATGCAATGCTCTGTACTATACCAGATATTTGTTTTACTGTTGGCATAGTTAGCAGGTTTCAATCGAAACCTGGTCCTGATCATTGGACGGCAGTCAAGCATATTTTCAAGTATCTCAAGAGAACTAGAGATTATATGCTTGTATACTCTGGAGGGGATTTAATTCCCGTTGGGTATACAGATTCTGATTTCTAGTCGGATTCTGACTCCAGAAAATCCACATCAGGATCTGTGTTTACCATTGGAGGAGGAGCAGTCATATGGAGGAGTATCAAGCAATCTTGTATTGCTGATTCCACCATGGAAGCTGAGTATGTTGCTGCATGCGAAGCTGCCAAAGAAGCTGTTTGGCTCCGCCAATTCTTGACTGACTTAGAAGTGGTTCCTAGTGCGAATAAGCAGATCACTATACACTGTGACAACAGTGGTGCAGTGGCTAATTCGAAAGAACCAAGAAGTCATAAGAGAGGTAAACACATTGAAAGGAAGCATCACCTTTTGAGGGAAATTGTTCATAGGGGAGACGTGACGATCACCAAAATCGCGTCGGCAGAAAATCTAGCGGATCCTTTCACAAAGGCTCTACCCCAAAAGAGCTTTGATGGACATCTAGAGAACATGGGAATGAGAGATATGACACACTTGCTATAGAGCAAGTGGGAGATTATTAGGATTATGCTCAATGGCAAGAGTGTAATATTGTAATTGACAATCTTCTCATATTAATAAAGTGAATTCTGATTCTTAGAATTACTTATAGCATTTATTATTATAATTGTCAAGGTAAATAATCATAAGGTCAAAAGACTATGAGACATGAAGAATTGTTCATACATCCGGATATGTATGAGGTAGACACAATTCTTTAGTTAGTCTTGAATAACGTTCACAACTTAAGTTAAAGGTTGGGCACCTCTATCTTGTTAAAGTTGTAGAATTCTTTTACTAGCATTTGAGTGGGATCAAATGAATATGGAGTCTAAAATCATCGAAAGGTTTTTAAGTAAAAGAATCTAGTGCACTAGGTGCATTGAACTGGATCACAATGAAATAATTTATCTAGAACCGTCACTAGATATAAGTTTTTTCATTAAAGAGGACAATCGGAGAGTCTATCTTAATCCTGAGATAAATGATGGACTTATGGTTGCAAGTGTTATCATTAGAGCTATCAATGAGTACGATTATATAGCATAGTCTATCCTCGATAGTTTGGTGGTATACATTTGTTAATCGATAGAGGACTTCATTTATAGATATGGACATCATGGCTCAATTTATTAAATGAGAGTATAATATCATCATATAGATGTTTTGAGGTATTGGATATTAAATCTCAACGTTGAGTTTTCAATAATGATTATTGAAAACATGGCTTCTGGACAAGTCAAAGTATCCAAGTTCGAAATGTGGTCATATGAGGAAATATGGTAATTTGGAGAGCTATAGGCGGTTTATGAGCTCTTGGCGATTATTGATATTAGTCACGAGGATACACCATCTCCTATAAGATTGTCTAGGGTATGAATGAGAAACATCTCCTTATTCTATCTTTATTTAAGAGTTCAATTTTAGCTCTTTAGTGGAATAAGTTAAAATTAATAGATTGGACCTAAGTGAATCATTTGTTGATTGTGATTAGGTTGTGTCTATTGAAGCTTAAATTTAGATAGCCCGCCAAGATCCCTAATCCACACGTATTTGCATGGATCACTTGATATATACTGCCGGGCCGATTTAAGGGTCCATCTAGAATTGTTTTTAATATATCAAGAATATAATATGTCTATTATTTAATTAATGGGCTGCACTATTATATTAATATATTAAAAGGAGACATGTGGGCTTGTTTCTTTTAGTAAGAATGGGTCTGGTTCACATGTGAGCTTTTATTTAAAGTCCAATGGATTAAATGAAATAAGAAAATAATATATGGCCCATTTATATAAGTGGGGCGGCAAGGTGTATATATTAACCTAATATATTATTTTGTTTCATTGTTTTAATTAAATAAGAATTAGTTAATTTATTAATTAATTGTTTAATTAAGAAACAAATCTTTTTCTGATCAGGAAATATATTTCCTAAAGTTATACTATTGGTAGTAGTATATTAAAAGTAAAAGACTTGTTTGATAAGAAAATAAATAATTAATTTTATTTATTTAATCAAATAAGAAGTCTTTTTATTTAGTTAATAAAAGAATAAAAATATCTATGAGTTGGATTAGGTTTTGAAGTCTAAAGGTTGATGGAAATTAGGGTGCAACACAAACTCTTTTTGGTATGTGATTTGCGGCAACCCTAGTCCATTTAGAGGAAGATTTCGGCAATCATAAATAGAAGAGGAAGCAAAATTTCGGCCACCTATATAATACCACATATAGAATTCGGCCACCATAGTTGATTGAATGATTCAATTTTTCTTCTTCTTCTCAATTCATAGAAAATGATAATTTTTATTCTACTAAACATAAAAGAGATAAGAGATTATTCTTTGATAGTACACTGATTGCTTGTTCATCAATAAGCTTGTGTGTACAACATCGATTAGGTTCACGCGAGTTTCGATTATTAGATTGAGAACTCAAAAGTGACCGGAATAATTTTTGTCTTCTTTTGATTGTTTTGTGACTAACAAAAGAAAAAGAAAACTTTGTTCATCCATTCTCAGGTTTGTAATTCAAAGAAAAAGGGAGACCACGCTCCTAGGTGATTCACGTACGTGTTTGGATTGGAAGATCTCGCGGTACTGTACACGATCACTGTTCACGTGGTACTGTTCACGATCACTGTTCACGTGGGTACTGTTCATGATCACTGTTCACGCAGGTACTGTTCACAATCACTGTTCACGCGGGTAATGTTCACTCGGGTACTGTTCACGGGCATCGGAAAAGATTTTACGGATTACCAATCGACGTAAGTCAATCGGATCACGCGTCAAGAGGTATTTAACTCTAACCGTATATATTTGAGTTTAATTAATTAAAAGGTTAATGTTCAACTTTGAGAAAAATTTTAAAACCATACGAAATCTATTTTTCGTTTCTTCCGCTGCGTTTTATATCGATTTTTCCCTACACACACCAGCTCATTTTTTGGTCTCTATAAATACATCTTCTTCTCCACCATTTAGACCTAGAGCTCTGAAAATATATCCCTAAGAGACAGAAAGTAAATCTAAGAGAGAGAGAGCTCCAAGAAATCTTTTTTACTCAACCAAACTCATACCCATGTGCATCTGAGCTTCTTTCTTGCATCTATTCTTCATTGGTCTTCATGCTCTTCTTGACTAGGTAATCAAACAAGTCTTAGAACTTCCTTTTTATCTCTATGTTCTTGTTTACCTAGGGTTAGCAATTATTTGTTAATTAATTGCATGTTTATTTGGTTTAGCATGATTTGAGTATGTTTGTGATTATGTTTGTTGGTTGAGGTTGTATGTTCATTGATAGCTAGCATTTAGGACGTTTTTACCCTTCTAGCTAAATCTTCATGCATTTGCATTTAGATATTGATATCTAGGATTTGCACTCATTGACATCTTTATATCCTTAGATAAGCATTTAGTGTTGCCTAGCATTAATTGCATGTTAGAATATTTTTACATATTCACATAGGTTGTTTAACCTCTTCATTGATTGTTAAGCTTTGTGGCTAAGTGGATTAGTGCACAAGCTTGTGGTCTAGAATCACTATTAAAGGCCCGTTGGGTAAAGTGAAAGGGTTAGTGACCAAGTAGGTGTGACTTGAGGTCAACCTAGGTTGTAAACTTTCATTCAAATAGTGGATTTGAGGACCGAATGTGGCTAGAATGATAGCCCGTGAGTTTTGCTCAGTTTGAGGGTTTCTCACGTAAATCAATCCTTGTGTTTTTATTGTTTTCTGCATGTTTATGTTATGATTGGTTGATTGCTAATATGGGGTAGGACTATTAAAATAGATTAAGTCAAAAAGTTGGTAATAAATCAACTAAAACCTATTCACACCCCCCCCCCCCCCCCCCCCCCCCCCCCCCCCCCTCTCTAGGTTAATAGGCACACGCTATATAGTATTTTCAATGGTAACCATCCTCACGGATCCGGTAACCATTTGTACGCCTTTGGTAACCATTTTTCAAATTTGGAAATATTGACTAGTAACTATTTTGACAGATATGGTAACCATCTTCATGGCTCCGGTAACCATTTGTATGCCTTTGGTAACCATTTTTCAAATTTGGGAATTTTGACTTGTAACAATTTTCACGCCTATGGTAACCACCATAATGGCTCCGGTAACTATTTATACAGCCTATGTAACCATTTTTTAATTTTTCACATTTTGAGTTATAACAATTTTCACGACTATAGTAACCACCTTCACTACTCTAGAAACAATTTCAACGGCTTTGCTTTTGATTTCAAGTTTTGTTCAAAATTTGTAACTACTTATACTATGGTGGTAAGTACATTGTTGTTTTCTTACTTTATTCCATTTCCTCCCTCGCATTGAATTTATTTTTTTCGTATCTTTAAAAAGGCCGGATGCATTATAATAATAATACATATTGAAATGTTTTGATACTATAATTACTCTACAGTTGTGACAGCATTATTGATTACGTTTGTACATATACAGTGCTACGTTTATTATTTTCTAAAGTGTGCGTACTTTAAATATAGTCTAAATAATTTTCAAACTAGAATAAATTTTGTTTCATTTCTGTATTTCAATCAATTAACATTTAATTCAACTATGATTAAAACAAAACACATTTAGTACAAGGACTATGAGAAATTGTTTTTTATTCAAATATACAATTCCTACCAAAATTAATTGAATGAAATTTAATATCCTTACAAGAAATGTTAATGTATTCAAACAATACTCTCCAGTTTAGTGTTGTAATTAAATTAGGACAACCATCACATTTTTGCTGCATATAATTGATAAATTTTTGTGACTTGGTGGGGCGTTGAACTACTTATTACAACAGTGGGAGGGAGTTAAAACTCCATTAAATCCCTTTACTCCTCCCTACCTACTCTACCCACTTTACTTATCACTCGGTTGCTAATTAACACCACTCAACCAATACAAATTTATCCACCATCAATCTCTACATTTCTCTTTCACTTGCTTCCTTTATTTTGTTGTTGGATGATTATTGTCTTTGCTCCCTTTATGTTGTTCGTCTGCTCAAACATCTGGATGAATTCCACATTGCTTCCTTTATGTTTTTCGTATGCTCAAACATCTGTAACTAAGATATTTGGTGATGCTGAAACCTTTGTATTCACCATTTATCTGCTGCTCAAACATACATATTCAACATTTTGTTGCTGCTGAAACCTTTGAATTCAACAATTTGCTGCTACTCAGTCCTTTGTATTCAACATTTTGTTGCTGCTGAAACCTTTGAATTCAACAATTTGCTGCTGCTCAGTCCTCTGTATTCAACATTTTGCTTCTGTTCCAACACCTATATTGGACAACTGTGATCTTCTCTCATAGAGGTTTGTAATTGTTTTGTGTTTAACTTTTGTATGTTGCATTTGTGTTTAAATATATGCCTATTGCATTTATAAACAAAATAATAATTAAATGAACAATTTCAGGCTGTTATTAACACTTGACAGATGAAACCCGAGTCATACATTGGTAGCACCTCCAACTCAAATTTTGATTACAAATAAGGGGGTCCTTCAGCTTCGGATAACACAAACACACCATATAACAACTACTACTATGGTGGTTCTTCTTACAACACCAATGACCAAGATGTTAAAATTGATCATTCGCTTTTCATCGATCATGTTCCCTCAACCCCACCAGTGTGTAGTTCAAACAATACTACTACTCCCGAGTTTGCGTCAAAGTTATCGGAGTTAGATCACCAAATTGATTTTTCAAGCTTGCAACCTGGTGATGTAATAGGGAAGGAGTTTGCTTCTATCGAAGATGCTGAGTCCTTTTACAATAACTACTCAAAGTTTGTTAGGTTTAGAACAAGAAATGATGAAAAGAGGCGTGATAAACAAGGTGTTATAGTGTATGTCTCTATGGTCTCATCCCCTAGCAACCCAAAACCGAAAATGGCTGTAGAATTGTGGTGACTTGACGCCAATAAGCATTACAAGAGGTCTCCGATACACATTAGTTGTGTATGTTGCATCGAATGCTAAAACATCTCCAAAATAGCCATAGTCGGAACGAGATGTTGAATCTGCTCAGAACAAGTTGCCGAATCGATCATCTTCATCCAATGTGTAATCAAAGAAGAATTCAGGATCCATTACCGCTTTTACAGTCAAGTATGATATAACGCAATCGACATCAGATGTTTGAAGTTCATCCCTACGAATTGAATCGAAACGATTTTACAAGTCTTTCTTCGTATGTCCGACATTGAATAACTACATGCCTTGTCAACAAGGTGGTCCATGACTTGAGCAGTTTTGACACCAACTGATCGCCATGACTTTAATTGTGCAATTTCGGAAATCTTGAACATTTCGATGTGAGCGTAAGAAATGAATGTGATTAGGTGGCACCGAATTGTGAGTATGTTGAGTAACAAACTCCTTAACAACCCATACATCATTATTTCTTTCAAAATGAACTTTGAATGCCGCATGACATCCTTCTCGAGTTTGGCATGTGGGTTCACGTTTTTTGTCTGTTCTATCAATATACTTCTGTGCTCTGTAGCCTTGCTTAGAGCAAACCCACCTACGTATTGTAATAACACCTTGTTTATCACGCCTCTTTTCATCCTTTCTAGTGCTAAACCCAACCAACTTTGAGTAGTTGTTGTAAAAGGACTCAACATCTTTGACAAAAGCAAACTTCTTCCCAATTACATCACCAGGTTGCAAACTTGTAAATTCAATCGAGTCATCTAAGTCTGATAACTTTGAGTCGACTTCTACAGTAGTTGTATTGTTTGAAGTACACACTGGTGGGGTTAAGGGAATATGATCAGTGAAAAGCGAATGATCAATTGCAGCGTCTTGGTCATTGGTGTTGTAATCAGAACCACCATAATAGTAGTTGTTATCACTACAAGAAAAATTGGCTTTTATCACGCAATTTTACAACGGTTTTTTTTAGCCGTGATCAAGTGATACTAGTCTTTTTAATTTGTCGTGTGTTTATGACGTAATTTAAAACTGACATCAAAGTATCACGGTCCTTTAAAATGTGCAACAGTTGGATACCATTTTTTATTAACCGTGATTAAGTTATCATATGTTTATCAAACTGTGATCAAGTTATTACGAATTTTATTAATCGTGACAAAGTTATCACGTGTTTTATTTTTATATGTAATCTAATTATCATACTATTTTTTTTAGTGTGATAAAGAAATATAATTTTTTTAATTTTAGAAATACACTAACTATAATTTTTAATTTTTAATCTCTCAAATTTATTAGTCACAACACTTTACAAAAAAAAAATACAAACAATCGTTTTTGTAGTAAAATATTAAAATATAAAAAGTTAAGAAAAGTTAAAACATAAATTTAGGTTAATTTTTTTATATATTTAAACATATCATTAGAATAATTGATAGCTAACTTTTCCCACTTTCTAACCCTAACCACCCGCCACTCTCACATCTCTTACTTCTTCTTTTTTTCAATATTCTCTCACTCACAATCTTCACTCTTCACAAATAAAAGAACTCTATTCATGGTGAGTTTTAACTTCAAATGAACTCAACACATAATTTGGATTATAAATCTCTTTTTTTATGTATTTATTTATTTTTATTGGTTAATTTATTTATGTATTGGTTAGGAACTTGTAGCGATCTCTGGTAGTGAGTAACTTACATTTGTACTATTTTGAATATGAATGTTTATACAAAACAAAAGATCATGATCTCACATCTATCTACGCAATCGGGCACCGTTTCGTCAAAGTTGTCCAAAAGAAAGTTTACGTCAACGTTAAAAAGAGGTTAGTTAGTTTCGTTTCGATCTCCTTTAGTTTTCTCTTTCTTTTATTGATAAAATAAGTTTTTATTATGATTTGATGTTATAGTATAGTTTTAGTTTTAGTTTTTTTTTATATATATCAATTTTATTGTTCGTCAAACTTATTCCTATCGTTTCTCATACTATGCAGCCGTATATTCGAAAGGAAGCCTCAAGGAAGATGAACAAAGATTTTTTTTTCATGTATATGAACAAAGAAAATTTAAACATAGCTTTTGTTATTAATAGTTTGTATTTTAGAATTGATTTTGCTAATAAATTTTTGTTTATTTTGGTGTTGTTTGTAACTTTTTATTTTAATATCTTCAATACATTTTGATCTTGAATAGATATTATTTTTTGAAAGTTTGAATAGAGATCTTTAATATTTATTATATATATATATTTGGAAAATATATAATATTAAAAATAAATTAACAAACAAATAAAGCAGTATATCTTAACAATATCATCATCAAGAGATTTTGTGTATATATATATGGAAAACAATATAATATTAAAATAAATTAACAAAAAAGTAAAACAGAATCTCTTGATAATATCGTCAAGAGATTATGTATATAATTTTGTTTTTTTTTAAAAAAAAAGAACTTTGTAACGGTTTTTAGCCATCATCAATTTGGTTCACAAGGTTTAAAAGCTGTCAGAAATTGTTGACAGTGTTTGAAAACTATGATAAAAATTCATGATGATTTTTAAAAACCACGATAAAAAGTAAAACCGTGATAAACTTTTTATTACAATGGCTTTAACAACGCTTATAAAACCGTCATTAAAACCTTTTCATAACGGTTAAAAACCATCATTAAAAGCATTTTTCCTTGTAGTGTATATGTTGTGTTTGTGTTTTCCCAAGCTGAAGGACCCCCTTGGTTCAAATCAAAATTTGATTTAGAGTTGCTACCAATGTATGAGTCAGGATTCATCTGTCAAATGGTAATAGTAGCCACACATTGTGACATTTAAATTTTTTTTGTATATAAATGCAGCAGACATATGTTTTACATCTTTCAATTGCAACATACAAAAGTTAAACACAAAGTAATTACATACCTCTACCGGAGAAGATAACAATTGTCCAATACAGGTGTTGGAGCATAAGCAAAATATTGAATACAGAGGATTGAGCAGCAGTAAAATCGTTGTACCCTTGCAGTTTTGAGCAGCAGCTAAATGTTGAATATATAAGTTTGAGCAGCAACAAAATATTGAGACAACGCCACAGGTGTCTGCCTAAGAATCATATTGATTACAGATGTATGAGGAAGTGAACAACATAAAGGAAGCAAGGGAAATTTGTTTCATCCAACAACAACATAAAGGAAGCAAGGTCCAACAATAGATTTTTGAACAGGTGAACACCAAGAACAATAGTAAAGGAAATAATCATCCAACCAACAACATAAATGAAGCAAGGGAAAGAGAAATCGAGAGAGTGATGGTGGGTACTTTGAATTTGGTTGAGTGGTGTTAATTATCAACCGGGTGATAAGTGAAGTGGGTAGGGAGCAGTAAAAGGATTTAATGTTGTGTAACTCCCTCACAGCCAAAAATTTGTTAACTAGGCAAAAACCAACATATTTAAATATTAATTTTTTATCTATCTTTTTTTTTCTTGTTTCTACAAATATTACAACACTAAACTTTTGTATGGTTACAAGTCAAAATTTTACAAATTTATAAATGGTTACCAAAGCCATGTAAATGGTTATCGGAGACGTAATTGTGGTAACCATACACTGTAAATGATAACAAGTCAAAATTTTAGAAATTGTAAAATGATTATCACAACCGAAAAATGGTTACCGGGGCTCGTTGATGTGGTTATTATATTGATGAAATTTTTTTTATAAGTAATATTAGTTTTTACAAAAATAAATTTCATTCAATTATATATCTTACATAATACAAAATTAATGGTCTACTTCAATTTAAAAAAATAGTGGTTGTATTCGATTTTCATTTTTTGTTAAACTATTAAATGTTTATTTAATTGAAATAGAAAAATGAGAAAAAATGAATTATAGTTTGATAAATATTTAGACTATATTTGAAGTAAAAACACTTTTTAAATTAATAATCCAAACAATGTATACGAATTGACGTAACTATGAATGCTATCATGACGATAGAGTAATTAGAGTATCGAAACGTTTCAAAAATTACCTTCACACTTGATCAATAGTTGAACACAATGGATACGGCTTATTTATAACATTGCAAAATTTAATCGGATTAGATAGTAATTCTCTAATATGTATATAAGTTTATATATTTCTCTTGTATATCAAGATTACGATATAAATGATATTGGATTAGTCGAGCTGCAGCATTTATTTATATTTCTCAAATAAATATTTTTTGAGTCAACTCGATTATTATTATTATTATTATTCATCCTGCCTTTTCAAACATACTTAAACAGAATTTCAATGCTAGGAGGAAATTAATTAATGTAAGAAAAAACCAATGTAGTTACAAATTTTGAAGAAATGATGAAATAATAATCAATACAAAAACAAAAAATTAACAGGCTGCTTCAACACAACTCCGACTTGATATCATTCTAAAGAAAAAGTAAACTTCAAACTTACTTTTAGAGAATGAATTGTTTCTCTACAGGGGGTGTGCCAATAGCATAACTTGCTTATTATGTAATATTTTAATTTTAATAATCACAATTAACGTTTACTTTATATTTGGACTCAAATCACTTGTTCAAAAATGATTTCCCAATTTGTGTTAGACCAAGTCAAATTGGGACATGTGTCTACATTTATGGGTCTAACACAAATTGAGACATCTTTTTTTGATAGTTGATTTGAGTCCTTTATATTTATATCAAAATACATTAAGTTTCTATACATGATGAATTCATGTATGGAAACTTAAGAAATGTTTCGTGAAAATAATTAAAAGCCAAAATTATACAAATTGAAAAATTGTTACCAATGCCGTAAAAATGGTTATTGGATCCGTGAAAATGGTTACTAAAACCGTGAAAATGGTTACAAGTCAAAATTGACAGAATTTAAATATGGTTACCAAAGCCAAATATGGTTACTAAAGCCGTGAAGATAGTTATAAGTCAAAATTTAAAAAATTATTAAATGGTTACTAAGGTCGTAAATATAGTTACCAAAGCCGTGAAGGTGGTTACCAAAGCCATTTAAATGGTTACAAGTCAAATTTTCAAGAGTTTAAAATGGTTACCAAAGCCGTAAAAATGGTTACAAGTCAAATTTTCAAAATTTTCAAATTAGTTACCTCAGCCGTAAAAATAGTTACTGAAGCCGTGAAGGTGGTTACTTAAACCGTAAAAATGGTTACAAGTCAAAATTTCAGAAATTCTAAAATGGTTACCAGAGCCGTAAAAATGGTTACCGAATCCTTGAAAGTGGTTACCGAATCCTTGAAAGTGGTTACCAAAACCGTAAGAATGGTTACAAGTCAAAATTTAAGAAATTGTAAAATGGTTACCTAAGCAGTGAATGTGGTTACCAAAACCGTTCAAATGGTTACAAGTCAAAATTTCAGAAATTCTAAAATAGTTACCAGAGCCGTAAAAATGGTTACCAAAGCCTTGAAAGTGGTTACCAAAACCGTAAGAATGGTTACAAGTCAAAATGTTAAGAAATTGTAAAATGGTTACTAGAGCTGTCAAAATGGTTACCAAAGCCGTGAATGTGGTTACCACAACCGTTAAAATAGTTACAAGTCAAAATTTTAGAAATTCTAAAATGGTTACCAGAGCCTTACAAATGGTTACTGAAGCCTTGAAGACGGTTGCCAAAACCGTAAGAATGGTTACAAGTCAAAATTTCAGAAATTCTAAAATAGTTACCAGAGCCGTAAAAATGGTTACCAAAGCCTTGAAAGTGGTTACCAAAACCGTAAGAATGGTTACAAGTCAAAATGTTAAGAAATTGTAAAATGGTTACTAGAGCTGTCAAAATGGTTACCAAAGCCGTGAATGTGGTTACCACAACCGTTAAAATAGTTACAAGTCAAAATTTTAGAAATTCTAAAATGTTACCAGAGCCTTACAAATGGTTACTGAAGCCTTGAATACGGTTGCCAAAACCGTAAGAATGGTTACAAGTCAAAATTTCAGAAATTGTTTAATGGTTACCAGATCCGTCAAAATGGTTACTGGAGTTGTGAAGGTAGTTACCGAAACTGTGAAAATGGTTACAAATCAAGTTTTCAGAATTTTACAAATAGTTACCTAAGCCGTAAAAATAGTTATCGAAACCTTGAAGGTGGTTACCAAAACCGTAAGAATGGTTACAAGTCAAAATTTCAGAAATTGTAAAATGGTTACCAGAGCCGTCAAAATGGTTACTGGAGCAGTGAAGGTAGTTACTGAAACTGTGAAAATGGTTACAAATCAAGTTTTCAGAATTTTACAAATAGTTACCTAAGCCATAAAAATAGTTACCGAAGCCGTGAAGGTGGTTACCAAAACCGTAAAAATGGTTACAAGTCCAAATTTAAGAAATTGTTAAATGGTTACCAGAGCCGAAAAATGGTTACTGGAGCCCTAAATGTGGTTACCATATCCGTGACAATAGTTACCAGTCAAATTTTCAAAATTTTAAAAATGGTTACCAGAGCCGGTAAACATGGTTACCCGAGCCGTATAGGTAGTTACCAAAACTGTGAAAATGGTTACAAGTCAAATTTTCAAAATTTTAAAAATAGTTAACGAAGCCGTGCAGGTGGTTACCAAAACCGTTAAAACGGTTACAAGTCAAAATTCAAGAAATTTTAAAATGGTTACCAGAGCCGTAAAACTGGTTAGTGGAGCCGTGAAGGTGGTTACCATATCCGTGAAAACTGGTTTTCAAAATTTTACAAATGGTTACTAAAGCCGTAAAAATGGTTACTGAAGCCGTGAAGAAAGTTACCAAAATCGTAAAAATGGTTACAAGTCAAATTTTCAAAATTTTAAAATTGGTTACCAAAGCCGTAATAATGGTTACCGGAGCCATGATGGTGGTTACCAAATCTATGAAAATAGTTACAAATCAAATTTTCAACATTTTAAAAATATTTACCTAAGTTGTAAAAATAGTTACCAGATACGTGAATATGGTTACCAAAACCGTAAAAATAGTTACAAGTCAAATGTTCAAAATTTTAAAAATAGTTACCTAAGCCGTACAAATGGTTACCGAAGTCGTAAAAGTGGTTACCAAAACCGTAATAATGGTTACATGTCAAAATTTCAGAAATTGTTAAATGGTTACCACAACCGTATAAATGGTTACTAGAGCCGTGAAGGTGGTTACCATATCCGTGAAAATGGTTACCAAAGCTATGAAAATGGTTACTGGAGCCGTAAATGTGGTTACCAGATCCGTGAAAATGGTTACAAGTTAAATTTTAAAAATTTTAAAATGGTTACCGAAGCCATGAAAACGGTTACTAAAGCAGTAAATGTGGTTACCATATCCGTGAAAATGGTTACAGGTCAAATTTTCAAAATTTTCAAAATGGTTACCAAAGCCGTATAAATGGTTACCGGTTACGGGAAGGTTGTTACCAAAACAGTGAAAATGGTTATAAGTTAAAAATTCAAAAATTGTAAAATGGTTACCGTAGCCATAATGGTGATTACCATACCCGTGGAAATGGTTACAAGTCAAAATGTCAAAAATTAAAAGATGGTTACCGAAGCCGTAAAAGTGGTTACCAAAACCGTAAAACTGGTTACAAGTCAAATTTTCAAGAAATTTAAATGGTTACCAAAGCCGTAGAAATGGTTACTAGAGCCGTAATGGTGGTTACCAAAGCCGTGAAATTGGTTTCAAGTCAAAATTTCATAAAGCAATGGTTACCAAAGCCGTATAAATGGTTACCGGAGCCGTGAAAGCAGTTACTATAGGCGTTAAAATGGTTACAAGATTAAATTTCAAAAATTGAAAAGTTGTTACCCAAAACGTAATAATGGGTACTAGGACCGTGATGGTGGTTACCAAACCCGTTAAAATGGTTACAGATCAAAATTTCAAAATTATTTTGAGAAAATATTTATTTATTTTATCTTAATTAAATATAAATTTTAAAAATGTTAATATAATTTTTAAAAGTTTTAATATAATTTTTTATTGTTGAAAAAAAATTTTTATGTTTGATTTGTATTTTATAAATTTTATTCATAAATATTAATAAATTAAAAAAAATAAAAAAAAATAAAAAAGGGTTACAGCCGGTTGAAAACCGGCTGTGGTGTTTTTTGGTCTACTGTTTATCACTGCATCATGCAGTGGTTTTTGTCTTCACTGCATAGCAGCCAATCCTTAAATTAAAACACTTATAAATTCATATAGAAAGAAAACAATGAGGAAAGAGAATTGGAAAATCTAGAAAACTTCAGATCTCTCTTGCATCCCCATCTAAGACAGAGCATTTTAGATGGAGAGATGAAAGAGATGGAGGTGATGGAGACTCCATCTCTAGTGAAGCATATCATCGCGTGAAGCCTCCTTCTAAGATAAAGGAGAGAAGTATATCGGGACTAGCATATCGCTCCTCGTGCAATATTCGTTTGCTTCTCTGTGTTGGGAATGGTTCCTCGCAGAGGAGTAAATCCTCCACCTCAAGTGGAGTTGTTTGTACTTAATTGTGGGTATAAAGAAGATGAAGACTTTATCTTTAGTGAAGCAGATCGTCGCATGAAGTTCATCTCCAACGAAGCAGATCGTGCGAAGCCTCTATCTTCAGTGAAGTAGATCATTGCACGAAGCTTCCAATTGAGATGAAGAAGAGAAGCAAAGCATCACACGAAGCCTCTGTCTAAGATGAAGGAGAGAAACAAGTTGTTGCGGGGAGGAGCATATCGCTCATCGTGCCACATTCGTATGCTCCTCCATGCGAAGAGCGACTCCTCATGGAGAAGCAGGTCCTCTATTGTCGGTAGAGTTGTTTGTAATTTATTGTGGTTTTTTGTGTGTAGGTTTTGGTATTGCCGATGT
The DNA here is from genome assembly GCA_033220585.1 of Dipteronia sinensis. Classification (NCBI taxonomy): domain Eukaryota; kingdom Viridiplantae; phylum Streptophyta; class Magnoliopsida; order Sapindales; family Sapindaceae; genus Dipteronia; species Dipteronia sinensis. The sequence continues at coordinate 33,054,082 of CM065639.1, read as the reverse complement.
TTTGATGATAAAATACTGATTGTGTGATGAAGATGGAGTTGTTTGTACTTGATTGTTGTAATTTGTTTTTTTTATGTGATTGGGTTTTAAGTGGTGTTGTGGATGAATGATTCAACTTTTAGAATTTTTTCTTGGAATTGATGGTGTTTAGGGGCCAAGGAAATGCAAGTAGATGTATTTTTATTTCCAAATTGACGAAAAATGGTGGAATTGATAATGTTTGAAATGTTTAGAATTGGTGTTGTTTGATTGAAGACGGATTTTTTTTTAATTGTTTTTCAGAATGAAGATAAATATAATATGAGGAAATCGCTGGTAAAGGTGGTGGGGTTTGAGTGGTGGTAGGTTAGGGTTAGGGCTAGGGTTAGGATTATGGTTTGATGTTAGAGATGGATGGCGGGGAATAAGAGATGAGAGTGAAAGCAATGATGTGTGTAGATGGTCGTTCTACAATTAGTGGATCGGATCAGTTTTTGGTAGGCCCACACAACCTGCTGACTCGGTCAACTTCATTGAATCGTCTTCTTCAGAGAAACACCTGTAAAAAAGATGAAATGAAACAGAAACAAGAGAAATGGTGGTGGGAGTTTGAATTTTGGCCTTAGATTTGCTTGGGCTGAGCGTTAATAATAAGTATATTGAAACGAGATTGAGTGACTAATTTCAGTGATCGGAGAGGTGATTCTGGCAGAGTTTCGGCTAGCTTGATAGTATTTTTTAAGAGGTTTTTTCCAGAGAGCTTTTATGTTGAGAGTCCCCCCATTTTTATAGAGAGATGGAGGGGCCTTAACCGGACTTTTGATCGTGGTTATTTGAATTCCCCGAATCTCTCCTGTTGAAATCCAGAATCTCTCCTCAAGATCACGATCACATCGTGACCTTATTAGTTTGTTTTAACTAACAGCAAATCTGGAAGAAACAGTCAACGAAACCTTGTTAAAATAATCAGGGTCGACCCAGATTACTTGGTCCTAATCCAAGCCCCACACGATTTTTGATTGGCTTCAGGTGATAAAGCCCAGAGGCCACTTTTGGCTACCACAGTTTGTCCCCCACTCTCTGAAGTAATAGTCTGAATTTAGAGAGTAGTTTTTCATTTAGGTCGAACTCACGCTCAACCGTAGGTCGATCGACGTGGTACTTTCGACCGTAGGTCGATCGAAGTGTTTATAAGAGATCGAATGCTTTCAGAATCATGGAGAAAATGAATTGATAGTTTATTTCCTAGGGCTGACGTGGTGGCAATTTGGCGCTAACTTATAATTTTAGGCGCACTTATCGAGACAGGTCAAATTTCAAAACTCAATTTCGTTTACCCTGGTTAACCGTTCACCATCATGATAACTACACGTGGCTCTTTAGGTCAACTCCTTGGGTTAAAAAATTAAGTTATTTAAATGCACTATTCCTCTTTCTGCTTCATCGTTTCATATTCTCAAAAGCAGAGGTTCTTCTTTGATATCTGCACAAAACTTGTTCGAAGGCGATTTCCTTAGATATCAGATCGTTGTTTTTGTCCAGACAGTTTCCTGTCAGATCATCATCGTTTTTATCCTTCAAGGTTAGTACGATTCCCTCTTTTCTTCGTCTTTAATGCAACACCTAATACTGTTTTGCATATAGGAATCATATTAATACCTAGAAATGTTCTGTGCATTTTTTCGCTCTTTGCTTTTTAGTTTCGAAATTCATCTTTGTCAATTATTCTGTGTTTGAACTTCGATACGTATTTATATTAGTTTTTAACAATGATTTCTAGTCGATCGACATAAATTTCATAAGTCTTAGTAGAGCCACGAAATTCCCAGGTTTATTGTTTAGAAACCCTAGGTTTTGATCTCCAAATCTTAGGTTGTGATCTCAGATTTAGTTAAACTGACTTGAGTTACCTGCATTTATCAGTTTTTTAGAGATATGTCGAACGACTCTTCAACCTCAGAACCATCTTTCACCTGGACGAATCTTGGTTCGAAGGATGATGTTGGAGGTATCGAGGTCGACTCATTAGATGTCAGTCGTCAAATAAAGGTAGCAAAGCCAACATAAATACTGATAGATTCATCCAGGATATTAGAATATGGTGCTGTATGCGCTATTTTGCAAAGGGATAAGTCTCCAGAGTATATAGATGTTGATGAGCCATCATGTTTTGGTAGACCGCTTGGTATTTTGGCCGGTGACAATCCGGGAAGCTTGCTTACTGAAGCTGATATGGAGGGTATAAGAACGCTCTATGGGATTCTAGAGAGTGTCGTTCTACATGCCCCAAAAGAACATGAGCGTGCAGATTAGGATATCCCTGGTTGGACCTGCTTTTACGAATATAATCTTCGTCAGCGGTTCAGGTTTCCTGTCTTTTCATTGGCTCGACGTCTATTGGTGTATTACGATATAGCTCCTGGCCAGTTGATGCCCAACAGTTGGAGAATACTCATAAGTCTTTCCGTTTTGCGTGAAAAATATAATTTACCCTTTGGGATAGGTTCACTTTTGCATAACTATTATCTGAAGGAACATGTCCATGAAAATGTAGGGAAAAATCGATATAAAACGCAGCGGAAGAAACGAAAAATAGATTTCGTATGGTTTTAAAATTTTTCTCAAAGTTGAACCTTAACCTTTTAATTAATTAAACTCAAATATATACGGTTAGAGTTAAATACCTCTTGACTCGTGATCCGATTGACTTACGTCGATTGGTAATCCGTAAAATCTTTTCCTATGCCGTGAACAGTACCCGCGTGAACAGTACCGTGTGAACAGTGATTGTGAACAGTAACCCCCCCCCCCCCCCCCCCCCCCCCGTGAACAGTGATCGTGAACAGTACCGCGAGATCTTCCAATCTGAACACGTACGTGAATCACCTAGGAGCGTGGTCTACCTTTTTCTTTGAATTGCAAACCTGAGAATGGATGAACAAAGTTTTCTTTTTCTTTTGTTAGTCACAAAAAAATCAAAAGAAGACAAAAATTATTCCGATCACTTTTGAGTTCTCAATCTAATGATCGAAACTCGCGTGAACCTAATTCGATGTTGTACACACAAGCTTATTGATGAACAAGCAATCAGTGTACTATCAAAGAATAATCTCTTCTCTCTTTTTTGTTTAGTAGAATAAAAATTATCCTTTTCTATGAATTGAGAAGAAGAAGAAAAATTAAATCATTCAATCAACTATGGTGGCCGAATTCTATATGTGGTATTATATAGGTGGCCGAAATTTTGCTTCCTCTTCTATTTAGGATTGCTGAAATCTTCCTCTAAATGGACTAGGGTTGCCGCAAATCACATACCAAAAAGAGTTTGTGTTGCACCTTAATTTCCATCAACCTTTAGACTTCAAAACCTAATCCAACTCATAGATTTTTTATTCTTTTATTGACTAAATAAAAAAGACTTCTTATTTGATTAAATAAATAAAATTAATTATTTATTTTCTTATCAAACAAGTCTTTTACTTTTAATATACTACTACCAATAGTATAACTTTAGGAAATATATTTCCTGATCAGAAAAAGATTTGTTTCTTAATTAAACAATTAATTAATAAATTAACTAATTCTTATTTAATTAAAACAATGAAACAAAATAATATATTAGGTTAATATATACACCTTGCCGCCCCACTTATATAAATGGGTCATATATTATTTTCTTATTTCATTTAATCCATTGGACTTTAAATAAAAGCCCACATGTGAACCAGACCCATTCTTACTAAAAGAAACAAGCCCACATGTCTCCTTTTAATATATTAATATAATAGTGCAGCCCATTAATTAAATAATAGACATATTATATTCTTGATATATTAAAAACAATTCTAGTGGACCCTTAAATCGGCCCGGTAGAATATATCAAGTGATCCATGCAAATACGTGTGGATTGGGGATCTTGGCGGGCTATCTAAATTAAAGCTTCAATAGACACAACCTAATCACAATCAACAAATGATTCACTTAGGTCCAATCTATTAATTTTAACTCATTCCACTAAAGAGCTAAAATTGAACTCTTAAATAAAGATAGATTAAGGAGATGTTTCTCATTCATACCCTAGACAATCTTATAGGAGATGGTGTATCCTCGTGAATAATATCAGTAAACGCCAAGAGCTCATAGACCGCCTATAGCTCTCCAAGTTACTATATTTCCTCATATGACCACATTTCGAACTTGGATACTTTGACTTGTCCAGAAGCCATGTTTTCAATAATCATTATTGAAAACTCAACGTTGAGATTTAATATCCAATACCTCAAAACATCCATATGATGATATTATACTCTTATTTAATAAATGGAGCCACGATGTCCATATCTATAAATGAAGTCCTGTATCGATTAACAAATGTATACCACCAAACTATCGAGGATAGACTATGCTATATAATCGTACTCATTGATAGCTCTAATGATAACACTTGCAACCATAAGTCCATCATTTATCTCAGGATTACGATAGACTCTCCGATTGTCCTCTTTAATGAAAAGTCTTATATCTAGTGACGGTTCTAGATAAAGTATTTCATTGTGATCCAGTTCAATGCACCTAGTGCACTAGATTCTTTTACTCGAAAACCTTTCGATGATTTTAGACTCATCATATTCATTTGATCCCACTCAAATGCTAGTAAAAGAATTCTACAACTTTAACAAGATAGAGGTGCCCAACCTTTAACTTAAGTTGTGAACGTTATTCAAGACTAACTAAAGAATTGTGTCTACCTCATACATATCCGGATGTATGAACAATTCTTCATGTCTCATAGTCTTTTGACCTTATGATTATTTACCTTGACAATTATAATAATAAATGCTATAAGTAATTGTAAGAATCAGAATTCACTTTATTAATATGATAAGATTGTCAATTACAATATTACACTCTTGCCATTGAGCATAATCCTAACAGAAAAGGGGCGATATTCACTGATATTGAGGTCGAATGCGAAGCAGATTAGAACAGATCTCACAACAAATGACCGTAGATGGAAAGATACATTCTTTTTTGCTAAGGGTCTATTGATCGATGGTCCGTTTGGGAATGAGATGTACGCCTACTGGAGGGTATGGAATCGTTATGGTGAGTGTCGTCCCTAGTGTTGTCGTTTAGATCTATCTTAGTAATTACTAAGTTTTAACAATTTTTATCCTTGTAGAGTTGATAAATGCGGAGAGTAAACCTAGGTGCGACGATGCCGTTAGTCGTACGCAAAGAGTATTAGCGATTCCTGCTGAGAAGAGAAGTTGGAAAGTGTTGATGGCCGAAGGTAACCTTAGGCTTGGAGTCCTCCCCGGAGATGGACCCTTTACGGCCACCCAAGAGAAGGAAGACCACTGAAGATAAAGGCAAGGGGAAGTTGATCGAAGGTAGGTTGAAAGGTGCTTCGACTGAAGTAGTCAGAAATAAAGTAGACCTGACTTCAGTCACATTTCTGAAGGAAGTCTCTGTTTTCAATGATCCTGACAGCTTTTTGAAGAAGTCGAGCGACCTGTCGTTCTCAATAGATGGAGATCTTTTGAAGGGAAAGACGACGGAGGGGATGATGGATGCAAGCCTTATTTCTACTTTTCAGGTATTAATAGTCTCTTTAATGTTTTCAGATTTGTCGTGCGCTCTACTAAAAAATATTTCTATATGTAGGCTTTCCAGATGCAGCTGGCTTTGAAAAACAGACATTTAGCAAACAGGAAGAAATGCTCTGATCTATAGAAGGCTGAAAGACAGTCTTAAGCGGGATCTTGAGTCGACCGTCAGAGAGAAAGAATTGGTCGAAGAAAAATTTAAAACGCTAGGTACGGAGTTAGCCAAGTCTAAGAAGAGATTGTCGATAGAGATCAAAGGCTAGCGAATGCTGATGTAATTATCACTGAGAGAGATCGACAAATAGTAGAACTTAATGAGCTGCTTACGAATATCTCGGTTAAGGCTATGTGCGCTGCCAGAGTCGACCTCTTCAGGCAATATTTGGCTGGGGAGCATACAAAATGGGATCCCCATGCTGAAATTGCAGATTGGGAAGAAGCCGAACGTTTTGAGGCTGAAAAGTCACCTGGAGACAGGCATGATAGACCTGATACCGACTCTAAAGATGCTACTGCTGTTGACTCTCTTCCTCTGTTGGATGCTGTCGATCCTGATCAGCCGACTCAAGATCCTGCCTAGGACCAAGCCAATCTTTGAAATGTTTTCTTCGTAGATATTTTATTTTATTGAACCAATTGTCCGATGGGACTTCTATTTCATGATCTAAAAAATTTCATTCTAACATTTGCATTACTCATTTGTGTTAACTTTCGAACTGTATGGTTCGACTAGGTCGAAAATTGCTCAACTGTTTGCGTGTTTAAGATCGACTCGATTGTTAATATTGCGTACACGCGTTTATAAATTCAGTCGACACGACTTTTACAACAATACCGCGTACATGCGTTTTATAAATTTATCACGTACATGCGTTTATAAATTTCAGTCGACACTACCATTACAATAATATCGCGTACATGCGTTTTATAAATTTATCGCGTATATGAGTTTATAAATTTCAGTCGAGTCGACTTTTACAACAATGCCGCGTACATGCGTTTTATAAATTTAGTCGACACAACTTTTACAATAATATCGCATACATGCGTTTTATAAATTTATCGCGTATGAGTTTATAAATTTCAGTCGACACGACTTTTACAACAATACCGCGTACATGCGTTTTATAAATTTATCGCGTACAAGCGTTTATAAGTTTCAGTCGACACGACTATTACAATAATACCGCGTACATGCGTTTTATAAATTTCAGTCGATACGACTATTACAACAATACAGCGTACATGCGTTTATAAATTTCAGCCCGACACGACTTTTACAACAATATCGCGTACAAGCGTTCATAAATTTCAGTCGACAAGACTTTCACAACAATATCGCGTACAAGAGTTCGTGATTGTAGAACGACAATTTACAATTATTTGATGTAGTCATCATTATTCCCCCAACTTCTCGTAGTAGGAATGCGGGAAGTTGTAGTAAGTCTGGAGTTGTAACTGTCTGTCGAAGTAGGATGTCGAATCATTTCTCCTTGAATGCAGGGTCTCATCAACAAAATCTGTAATAGTTATGCAACAGCTTGCCAATCGACAAGCTTCAAGTATTAGGTAACAAATTCCTTTGCAAAAATTGTTATTAGTGAGCTCAGTTTTGCACTTAGTTGCAACTAGTGTGTCATCATTGCCCTTGTAGATAGATGTTAGTTGAGGAATCGATAAAATTTAATAAATAAATACTATTGAAGAAATAGTAGAGTTTTAGAAGTGGTATTGTTTTAGATGTAGAGCGTTCCAGCTGTTGTGTACTTCCCGACCGTCTAGGCATCTTATTTTGTAGGCGCCTCGACCTTTTACGTCTGTTATTTCATATGGCCCTTCCTATGTTGGACCCAGCTTCCCTGCTTCTTGTTCTCTTGTATTTTGGAAAACCCTTCGTAGTACCCAGTCGCCGATTTTAAAAACTCTGATTTTGACATTTTTATTATAATTTCGAGTGACTTGTTGATAGTCCTGGATTTTTAAAGCCGCCAGTTCACGATGTTCGTCGAGGTGATCCAGTTCATATCTGAGTTCTAGACTATTCTGTCCTTCGTAGGGGCTTTCGCATCGAGCTGTAAGGAGCTGGGTTTCGATTGGGATGACTGCTTCTGATCCGTATACGAGCGAAAACGGTGTTTCTCCTGTCGAATGACGTGGAGTCGTTCTGTATGACCATAGGATCTCCGGAAGTTTGTTGGCCCATTGGCTTTTTTCTGTCTCGAGTCTTTTTTTTAATGTAATTATTATAGTTTTGTTCGTCGACTCTGCTTGGCCATTTGCTTGGGGGTAGCGTGGGGTTGAGAAGCTCAATTTGATTCCATACTTGTTGCAAAAGTTCTTGACGTCGATGGAAATAAATTGAGACCCATTGTCGGTCACGATTTCTTTCGGGATTCCAAACCTGCAAACTATTTATTTCCAGATGAAATTGCGTACCTATATATCCCTTATGTGTTGAAAGGCTCCTGCTTCGACCCATTTAGAGAAGTAGTCTGTCAGGACGAGCATGTAAACGACTCCTCCAGGTGCTGCTGGGAGTTTTCCTACAATATCCATTCCCCATTTCATAAATGGCCAAGGGGCTGATATTGAGTTAAGCATACCTGGTGGAAGGTGAGACACTTGAGCGAATCGTTGACATTTGTCACAGTGTTTTACATGTTTCTGGGAATCGGATCGCATTGTCGGCCAGTAATAGCCAGCTGTGATTACTCTGTTCGACAAGCTCCTAGCACCGGAATGGTTTCCACATTCTTCATAGTGGAGGCTCTTTAGGACATCGTACGCTTCTAAAGGCGAAATACATCATAGATATGGACCTGTAAAGGACTTTTTATAGAGCTTACCGTATAATATGCAGAATTTGGCTGATTTAGCTCTGATTTTCCTTGCTTCGGATCTGTCGTCTGGTAGCAAATTTGACTGTAAGTAATCCACTATCGGGTCCATCCAATTTGAACCATTATCGATTGGCGATACATTTTCTTCCTCGTGTATCGCTGGTACAAGTATTTGTACAATGGATATTGATTTGGGGCCGTCGTTTGTCGTAGTGGACCCTAAGTTGGCGAGGGCGTCTGCTCGAACATTTTCTGTTCTTGGTACCTACAGTATGGAAAATTGGTCGAATGTGGACTCCAATTGTTTTGCTTTAGCCAAATATGCTGCCATTCTTTTGTCCTTGGCGTCATACGTGTCGTTCATTTGTCGAACAACAAGTTGTGAGTCAATGAGAACTTTGATATTTTTGATACTGAGGCTTCTAGCAAGGCTTAGCCCAGCCAACAGTGCCTCATATTCTGCCTCGTTGTTGGTCACACGAAAATTGTAGTGGACTGATTGTTCGAGGTTTTCTCTTTACAGGGATTGGAGCATAATACCAAGTCCGCTTCCCTTGATGTTACTGGACCCGTCGACCGACAAGGTCCAACTTCCTTGGGTTGTGCTTCCTTCGAGGCTCATTAGTTCCTGTTCAGCCTGCATTTTTTCGTTAGGAGTAAAATCTGCTATAAAATCGGTGAATACCTGAGATTTCATCGCTATTCGCGGCTGGAAAGAGATGTCGTGTTCGCTGAGTTCGACCGCCCATTTTGTCAATCGACCTGAAAGTTCTGGTTTATGTAATATATTTTTGAGTGGATAAGAAGTACGTACCAAGATTGGATGACACTGAAAGTATGGCTGTAGCTTTCGTGCGGATGTGACAAGTGCCAAGGCTAGCTTCTCCACTTTGCTATATCTGGTTTCTGTGACGAGCAGGGACTTGCTTACATAATACACCGGGTGTTGTGAACCCTTTTCCTCTCTTACCAACAAGACACTGCTGGGTACATGTATAAGGTTTCGTTTTCTTTCGTTTTTGACAGTAAAGGAGGTGAAGTCAGATATCGCTTAAGATCTTGTAGCGCCTCTTCGTAATCTTTGTTCCACTCGAACGCTTTGTTTTTCTTAAGGATGTTGAAAAATGGTTGGCATCGTTCGGACGACTTAGAAATAAATCTGTTGAGAACTGCTACTCGACCTATAAGTTTCTGTTCGTCATTGACACATTTTGGTGATTCGATTGCTTTAATGGACCGAATCTGGTCTGGATTGGCTTCGATTCCTCTTTGAGTCACCAGATATCCTAAAAATTTGCCAGAAGAAACACCAAAAGAGCATTTTGAAGGGTTGAGTTTCATATCGTATTTATCGAGTATATCGAAAGATTGTTTCAGATGTTTAATATGTTGTCGACCGACAAGTGATTTAACCAGCATGTCGTCGATGTATACTTCCATAGTTGATCCAAGCATTTCTGCAAACATCTTGTTGACCAATCTCTGATACGTCGCACCTGTATTTTTTAAGCCGAATGGCATAACTTTATAACAAAAAAAAACCTCTTTCGGTGATGATGCAGTTTTTTCTTGGTCACTCGGATGCATCAGAATCTGGTTGTAACCTGAATAAGCGTCCATGAAGCTAAGTAGTTCATGCCCTGCTGTTGCGTCGACCAACATATCGATGTGAGGTAGTGGGAAAGGATCTTTGGGACATGCCTTGTTGAGGTCTGTGATGTAAGTTCCTCATATGTTGATTGACTTATTTCGTTGACAAACCACATTGGGGATTATTCTTTGTAAGGGTAATTTAGGCCTCATGAGTGTGATCAAGCTTCAAGGACATCATCTCTCTCAAAGAGCACTTCAAAGGTATCTCACTAGTTTAACTTTCTTTGAAGAGATCTAGTTGCACACACTCACTTGCATGCATTATGTTCCTATCTTCATGTAATTGAATGATGTATTGTATGCCTCTTTTCACACTCCACACTTGCACATTTTGCACATCTCTTAGTGTGTTGAGTTTGCCCAGAAAAGAGAATTTCTTCTCTTAGCTCGGCCTAGACCGTTTGGCAAGACATGCTTGCACCGCGGCATACAGAGTGGTATACCTCAGCAGAGTCATGCTTCACGTACCGTTTCCTGTACTCTTGCACGCAAAGCGACCCAAGTCGCGGTGTTGTCCAGTAAGCCTCTGTTGCCCATACCGCGGCATGTGCACCTGCATGCACAGCGCCCTGCACCGCGTTATTGTCAAGACGGTGCACTGCTGTGTGTACCGCGGTCTGGACACTTGCCTGCGACGCGGTCCATCTAGCGGTATTGACGGGATTTTGTGCCCTAAGTTCAAAACGACGCTGTTTCAACTAGGGCTCCCTTATATATGCTCTATCTTCTTCCTTGCTCGTTTTTTATGAGTTCAAGAAGCCATTTTTGATAGGCCAAGCTTCCCTTAGAGAGAGAAACTCCTAAGAACTCATCTTTACTCAACCAAACACAAATCCATGTGCATCTAACCTCTTCAAGCATTATCTCATCATGGATTCTTCTTGCTTTCATTGACTAGGTAACTTGAACATGCCCTAAATCTCTTGGTATTTATTTATGTTCTTGTTTGCCTAGGGTTAGCTCTTTTATGTGATTTTATTGCATATCTTTATGTTGATTGGCATTTATAACATGATTGAGTTGTTGTGTGTTGGTTGAGAGCCTTGTTCATTAATAGCTAGCATTTAGGACGATTTTACCCTTCTAGCTAAATCTTCATGCATTTGCATTTAGATATTGATATCTATGATTTGCATTTATTGACATCTTTAAATCCTTAGATAAGCATTTATTGTTGCCTAGCATTAATTGCATGTTTGAATATCTTTTACATATTCACATAGGATGTTTAACCTCTTCATTGATTGTTAAGCTTTGTGACTAAGTGAGTTAGTGCACAAGCTTGTGGTCAAGAATCACTATTAAAGGCTCGTTGGGTAGAGTGAAAGGGTTAGTGACCAAGTAGGTGTTACTTGAGGTCAACCTAGGTTGTAAACTTTCGTTCAAATAGTGGATTTGAGGACAGTATGTGGCTAGAAGGATAGCCCGTAAGTTTTGCCCAGTTGGAGGGTTTCTCACGTAAATCAATCCTTGTGTTTTTATTGTTTTCCGCATATTTATATTGGATTGATTGATTGCTAATATGGAGTAGGATTATTAAAATTGATTAAGTCGAAAAGTTGGTAATAAATCAACTAAAACCTATTCACCCCCCCCCCCCCCCCCCCCTCTAGGTTGTATTAGACACACTTTGTGTATTTTCATGTGAAATCGATGCATACTTGCCATTTCCCGTTTTTCTTCTTTACGACCATGACGTTTGCCAGCCAGTTAGGGTATTTCACCTCTTTGACCGATCCGACGTCGATCAGCTTTTAGATTTCCTCATTTATGATTTTGTTTCGTTCTGGCACGAATTTCCTCCTCTTTTGCTTTACTGGCTGGTGGTTGGGGTCGACCTGTAACTGATGAACAATAATGTCAGGGTCGATTCAAATCATATCCGAATGGGACCAAGCGAAGCTTTTTCGATGTTCTTTAAGGAAATTAATCAGCAGTTCTCGTAATTCTTCTGGCAGTCTCGATCCAATTCGTACTTTATGTTCTGGTTTGTCTGGGTCGATCGACACTTCGTCAAGATCTTCAACATTTGGCTCGCTATTTGTCGACTCAACCTTCGTTTCCTGTAATTGCTGTAATTGCTCATTCCTCTTTTTCATTGCGTTTTGATAACATTCCATGGCTGCCCGTTGTTCACCTTTAATCTCACGTGCTCCACATTTAGTAGGGAATTTAATCATCGATGGTAGGTCGATGGGACTGCTTTCATTTCGTGGATCCAAGGTCTTCCCAAGATTGCATTGTAGGGAGACTGGCAGTCGATCACCAAAAAGTTGATGTACAAATTCACTCCTTCTACATAGACTGGCAGTACGATTTCTCCGAGTGTGGACTTTTGTTCGCCGCTGAATCCTGTTAGGACTGTCGTTCGGCGACTGATTTTGGATTCTTCAACCTGCATTTCTCTGAGCACAGAGTTAAATAAAATATTACAGGAACTACCATTGTCAATTAAAATTCTCTTAGTTAGGCAATTAGCAATGTGTAATGAAATAACTAGAGCGTCATGGTGAGGAGAAAACAAATCTGATTTATCGGTCGACTTGAACATAACCGTTTCGTCGATATCGTTTGGATAGTTCCTGCCTGGCTGAATCTTTGCGTTTGACACCTGTCGAGTGTGTCTTTTGGCAGATGAATAACTCACTCCGCTAACCTCTGAGCCGCCTGCTATGTAACTAATAATTCGTTCTTGTTGAGGTGGTGCTGGTGGTCCATCTTCCAGGTTTGTCTATTGTTTTTCCTTACGTGGGACGACAGTTTGTTTCCCTATGTCGGTTTGATACTCTAGTAAGTGCCCTCTTTTCAACAATTCTGCTACTTCAAGCTTCAGGGCGACACAATCTTCCGTCCGATGCCCGTGGTCTCCATGGAATTCGCATCGAAAATGGGGGTCTCGGTGTTCTGGTGGTGCATTCATCTTTCTTGGCCATTTGACCGTTATACCCATCTCTTTCATTACCGCTACTAGGTTGATTGGTTCTATACAGAGGTTGTATTCTAGGATCGGGGCTCGTGATCGACCTGTTTTGGGGGGATTCTAGTCGTATGATCTCCCCCTGTCGCTCCGGTTGTAGCTGGAATTATTGCGTCGATTCCCTGTTGGATAGGGTTCGACTCTTCTATCGTTTGATCTTCGGTTGACTCTGTCATTGCGCCTAATATGGTAGTTTGATTTAGCAACGTAGTTCGCCTCATCTTCCTCCCATTTAATCTGTGCCCATGCTTTCGCTAACACGTCTTCCATCGTCTTGCATGGATATTTGGTAAGTTCCGAAATGGCTGTCGATTGGTTGCAATTTGGGATCTGCACCTTTTCTCTGTTGAATTGTCCGACGTAGGCTCTCAGATTTTCCACGCTTCTTTGGGCAATCGTGTATAGGTCGTCCGACTGTTTTTCCAGTTTTCTGCTGCTTGCAAATTGCTCCACAAATGTATCTGTTAACTGCGCAAAAGAGGAAATCGAGTTATTAGGTAAGTTTGTATACCATTGCAAGGCTGGACCACCAAGACTGGATCCGAACGCCTTGCACATGCATGCTTCCCTAAGGTCACGTGGGATTGCAGCAGTGAACATGCGCTGCTTGTATTGCGCTATGTGGTCGTCTGGATCTGTGGTTCCCTCGAACTGTTTCATGTTGGGGAAGTTGAACTTCCTGGGCATCTCTAGTAGCGTGATTGCTTCAACAAACGGTGAATCCGCGAAGCTATTCGTGGTACTTTTCTTTATAGGGGTTGGTACTCCCGGGATCCTGTGAATAAGGGCCTCTATTTCTGCAAACCTGCGAGGGAGCTCAAGGTCAGCAAACAAATGTAATCCAGAGTCTCCGGTTACCATATTCGGTATCGACTGCAGTGATACAGGGGCTTTTAACATGTTCTCCTGACGCTGAACGACGATTGGGATTGGCGCTGGTGGCACTTCATGCTGGGTTTGTGAATCAGGTTAGTTTGCCTCAGCGCGTGTTATTTGTGCCTCATTACGGCTCGACCTTTGATTGTTGTTCCCCAAAGTTGAGGGGTCGACTTTGTCTGCGTTCTGTTCCATGTTGAGTACTGGGATTGGAGGTGCTGGGGTTACGTTGTTGGATACTCCATCAATGATGGCTCATAATTCAGCGTTGCGAGTTCGGACTACAACATTCTCTGCCTCCAACACTCGCAGTCGTTCGGCATTCGCAGTCATCTGGGCAGTCAGAGTTGCGATCTGTTCTTCGATGGTAGGAATGTTTTCCTCTCCAGACATGTTGAGAACGTCTTGAGCGATTCGACTGATTTGGTTGTCAAGCTGTAGTGGGCCCCACGGTGGGCACCAAACTGTAGATGGTCGTTCTACAATTAGTGGGTCGGATTAGTTTTTGGTAGGCCCACACAGCCTGCTGACTCGGTCGACTTCGTTGAATCGTCTTCTCTAGAGAAACACCTGTAAAAAAGATGAAATGAAACAGAAACAAGAAGAGAAATGGTGGTGGGAGTTTGAATTTTGGCCTTAGATTTGCTTGGGCTGAGCGTTAATAATAAGTATATTGAAACGAGATTGAGTGACTAATTTCAGTGATCGGAGAGGTGATTCCGGCAGAGTTTCGGCTAACTTGATAGCATTTTTTAAGAGGTTTTTTCCAGAGAGCTTTTATGTTGAGAGTCCCCCACTTTTTATAGAGAGATAAAAGGGGCCTTAAACGGCTCTTGATCGTGGTTATTTGAATTCCCCGAATCTCTCCTGTTGAAATCCAGAATCTCTCCTCAAGATCACGATCACATCATGACCTTATCAGTTTGTTTTAACTGACAGCAAATCTGGAAGAAACAGTCAACGAAACCTTGTTAAAATAATCAGGGTCGACCCAGATTACTTGGCCCTAATCCAAGCCCCACACGATTTTCGATGGGCTTCAGGTGATAAAGCCCAGAGGACACTTTTGGCTACCACAGTGTGGATATATGGTGATGCCTTTTGATCTCCACCGTCCATATGATGATTAGATGGACAATAGAGATGTTTTTTGGTTTGTTTTTAATTTTTTATATTTTGTTAAATATTTTTGAATAAAATATTTATTAATGGCCTATTTAGCCATCGTATGTTATTATTATTCTTTTAAGAAAAACAATTAAGGGCAAATGTGTTTTTTGTTTCTCCTTCCTTCCAACATATGGGCCAAGGGAATTTTTATCCTTATGTGAACATATATTTACATTTTTAACAGCATAGGAAAAATGACGAAGACGGAGTAAAACATTGTTCCAATCATCAGTGGGAAAAATAATAATATCCCTTTAATAATAATATCCCTTTAATATAGATGTTTAGATATAAATCATAAGTCTATTTAACCTTACCCTTATTTAAACTATTTTTAAAATATTTATTTTATAAAATTATTTTTTAAGATAAGATACCCTTAAAATATTTTGATTAATCATTTTAAATATTTTTGAACTAACAAATGCATCCTTACAAAAAAAAAAAAAAACCAAGTATCTTCTTAAATATCTAAGTGCTTTTTACAAGATAATTACAATTATTCTTTTTTTTTTATATATACAAAAAGTCTCCTAAAAAGCACCCTTTTTCATAAATCTTAAAAGCACTCATAAAAATTATTAAAAAGTAATTACATAAAACCTACTCGAGGTTCCCCTAATTACAAACGAAAACAACTTTTGTTTTAAATGATACAGACATTGAATCATAGACACGCCTCCAAGGGCATGTAGCCCGTGTTGGACAAGTATCCGTGTCAGATACAAGTCCGACACGTCTGGATACATGTCTGACATGTCTGGATACATGTCCGACATGGATTTTTACGTGTCAGTTGGCTTTTTTGAAAGTCAATAAAGGGGACACGCGGAGGATACGGCAGGGACACGTGAAGGATACAGCGCTGACGCACGAAGGAGACGGTAGGGCGGTTTTGTAATTATTTTTTAAAAAAAGGGGTCAAATTATGAATTAAAAAAATTAGAGGTCAAAATCAAATTATTCAAACATTATAGAGTAGGGTCTAGGGATGGCAAGTTTATCCAAACCAGTGGATATCGAACCGAGCCAGAACCGTGTGGGTCGGGTTCGAGTTTCGATATTTGGGTCACGAGTTGGATTTGATTATCACAATGCAAACTTGAAGCGGGTTTGGGTTCAGGTTTAAAAATAACTAAACCAGAACCCGCGAACCCGAATATAATTAAAAAAACCCTTGCTTGAAACGACGACGTTTTGAGCTCCTAAATTATGAACTCGGAACAAAATTGTGAACTCAACAACATCATTTTGATTTTAAAAAAAATGGAAATTTTGCAATAATGTATCCTGACATTTGGTGTATATACAATTTTTATTTAATGAATAGTTTATATGCAATTAGATCGTACTTTTACCATAATTACAAAAAAGTATCCTTAACTAGCCCTTTGAAAGTTAGAGTTAATAGTTGACCAACCAAATATTTTGAAATGTATAAATTACCCCTAAGTGTCAATAAAACAAATTTACAGTTGCTAATTAAAAGATGCCACATCATCAAATATTAAAAAAAAAACAAATTCATCTTAAAACTTTTTTTTACAGTTATCGATTCATCTAGAGATATCTCATCCAAGTAAATATGGTCCTCCAGAACCGATCTCCTCAGAGCTCAACACGAGGGAAGACGGTGGCAGCACGTGGACATAGTGGAAGATGGATAGATGGTTATGTCGGCAGCGGAGGCAAGTTGAGGGATGGGGCGGTGGTTGTGAGGGGTTTGGAGGGTGGAGAACTCCAATAATCGAGATTTGAGTTTTTGTTTGAGATTTTTGTTGATTTGGTCTTTGGTGGGTGGAAATCTCAGGAGATTTTGAGTTTTTGTTTGATAGCGAAGAAGAAATGTCGTTGATGATAATGTTATCCCAAAAATCTGGTTAGGACTTTCCGTACAACATTTAGACCAGATGGAGCGGTACTCCACGGTCGGAGGGGGAGGGGTACGAGTACCCTGCCAATCGGGGCTTCGAGGATAAGGAGAAGAGATGGTGTTTGATATTCCCTTGCTAGTGTGAAGGGCTGGTCCTGATCCCTAGTCCCGGTCCCGGTCTCTGGTCATGGTACCCAGTCCTAGTACCTGGTCTCTTCTCTAGGTCTCCTCCGCATTTCCCTGACCCAAATAGCATGCAAGGAGGAGGGATTGGTGCTCTTCAATGATATAGATGTGGTCATGAAGGATGGGACCATCCGGTAGTGATTCTTCTCCTCTAGGTCCTTCCGGTCGGGGTCGAAACCCGTTCCGGTTCTTCTAGCTTGTCCAATGGCTCTTCTAGGGTGTGCTTGAGTAGGCTACTATAGGCCCAGGTGTCGGATCCTTAAGAAGGCTGCTCGCTCATATAAATAAGGTATGGGGGAGCTCCTCGGCTCCCCGGTTCCCTGACTTCTTTCTAGCGGGTCCAGATGGTTTTTCACATCTTTATATGTGACTTGACATGCAAATAGGTGGATAAGAGAGGTAGGACAAGTGGGGTTGAAGCCTAACACCCATACATGCATAATAAGGAGATAGATGATAGAATCTATATGTTACAGCATGTGATAGACAATGGAGCACTCTTTTGTTAATAAACAAAGAATGATACAGAATTAGATGATATAATGGTGGTGTAGAGGGAATTCAAGTAAGGTATTTTTGACACTGTAGGCGATGGCAAACTCGTGCTAGTCGACAAGTAGAACTTGGCTCAATAGGCGATGGTGTCTGTATTTTTAGTTGACAAGTAGATTTCTTCTTATCTCCTCCTTTCAAAGAGAGATATCTGTAAAATTTATACCCTTTCTTCACATGTTTCAATCCTGTTGTCCATTCTGTTAATTGGGTCAATTGTTTAGTAATTAAGGGAATAATAATTTGGCGTTGATGGTGGCCGTGATTAGGCACTGGAATTGTCCCTAGAATCAGATAATTGCTTCCATTTCGGTTGGATTGATGGGGTTGACTATCTCCATAAATGGCATTGTGAATGGCGAGAAAATGTCATTTTTTTTCTCCTTTTCTGCTGGAGGTGCTATGCTATTACACGATTCTTTTCTCAGGACATGATCTTACTTCCTTTGCTAACGCACTCTATGCTAAGTGGACAAGAAGTGCTTAGTGGACCGGTCTGGGACAGGAACCGTACCGCGGTACCGGTGCTTTTAGGTATCAAGGAACCAATGTGCCATGACAACGAGGCTCTCTGGACCGTGATATCATAGTTTCTTGGTACTAGGGAACCATGGTAACCCCGATCCTGGTTCTGGTTTGCACGTGGCTGGCTGTGGGCTTGCTAATCCGGGTCCTTTCATGGGATGGCCTGATGCTTCCTGTAACGCTCCCTACCTTGAGCAATTTTGGTAGGAGAGAAAAAATCTTTTTTTGACCTCTTGCCTTTTTAGGCGGTTAACAAAAGTCTCCTCTGACTTGAACACCAGTAGCTGGTTGGGGTTGGAGTCAAGATTTTGTAGCACTTGAAGGATTTTATTCATCCTACCTCGATGCTACCTTGTAGCCATGTTAAGATGACTTGAAGTGTGAATCCCAGTAGGCACCCCACTCCACTGTCTTCAGAAATGGTTTGGGAGGTAGTCCTCTAAGGGTACTTAACCCAAAGCAATAGGGGACCTCTATAGGTTGTTGAAAAACTTATGATTAAAGGCCCTTGCTTGGTACATGGCCAAGTGTGTCTAAGTACCAGATCCGCCCTTTGGAGGGTTCATTTGTCATTAAGGATGATGACAGTAGTAGGCAACTAAGACCATTTGTGCACCCGGTCTTCCTTGGAGATGGTCCATGGTATTGGGTATTCTTGCACCAGAAATACAAGTTTCAGGCGAGAATCTTGGTAGGCAACCAAGGCCACTTAAGCACCAGGTCCTTCATGGAGGTGATCAGGGTACCGGGCTTTCCTGCACTAGGAATCCCAGTCTTCGAGCGAGGATCCTGGTAGGCAACTAAGGCCACTATAGCACCAGGTCCTTCTTGGAGGCGATCCAAGGTATCGGGCATTCCTGCACCAGGTCTCCCGATCACTAGGCGAGGATCCTGGTAGGCAACTAAGGTCACTTTAGCACCAGGTCCTCCTTGAAGAGATTGGGTTCCGTCTAAGGCTTCAGGAGTACCGTATAGGCTTTCCTGGTCTTGAGGATACGGCGGGTAACCAGGGCCATGAGGCCGGATCCTTGGTCTGGTAGGCAACTAAGGCCACTTTAACACCAAACCCCTACTGGAGAGACTAGGTTCCATCCAGGGCATCAGGAGTGCCATATGGCTTTTCTAGTCTTAAGGCGATGATCATGATAGGCAACTAAGGCCACTTAGATCACTTCTTAAAGGGGGTCTAGTCCCAATCCAAGGCATCAGGCATTCCTACACTAAGAATTTTGGTCTTCAGGTGATGATCGTGGTAAGCAACTAAGACCACTTGTGCACCAGATCACTTCTTAGAGGGGGTCTAGTCCCAGTCCAAAGCTTCAGGCATTCCTGCACTAGGAATTTCGATCTTCATGCGATGATCGTGTTAGGCAACTAAGGCCACTTGTGCACCAGATCACTTCTTGGAAGGGGTCTAGTCCCAATCCAAGGCATCGGCCATTCCTGCACCAGAGATTCAGGTCTTCAGGTGATGAACGTGGTAGGAAACTAAGGCCACTTGTGCACCAGATCACTTCTTGGAGAGGGTCTAGTCCCAATCCAAGGCATCGGTCATTCCTGCACCAGGAATCCCGGTCTTCAGGCGATGATCGTGGTAGTTAACTAAGGCCACTTTAGCACCACATCACTTCTTGGAGGGGGTCTAGTCCCAGTCCAAGGCATCGGGCATTCCTGCACCGGTGGCTCCTCTCCGTTTGTACCGAGCCACTCAACTCCCTAGTGAGCCACTAAAGTCCCGATTTGTTTGAGGAAAGCCCATAGGCATGCTTGGGATACTAGATGATTTAAAAGATGATTTAAAAGACTGTTGTTAACATTCTGCCATTTTAGGCGGTTAACAGATGATTTAAAAGAAAAAACTGTTGTTGACAATGCTTGAAGGAAAAAGAAAAGGAAGTTTTGGGTTCTCAAATATATATATTTTTAAGGAGAGATTGGTGTTCCCATACTCTCAAAAATAAAACCTTTATTATTTTTCTCTTTGATTTTTTTTTATATATAAAAATTTGTTATAATGATGGAGATTTAGGTTCTCTAATTGACGATGATGATATAGAATTGGAGATCTGGGATTCTAGATTCCAAAAAGAAAAATTATTTAATTTTCCTTTAAATTTGTTAACTTAAAAGAAAAAAATATTTAATTGATAGTGATGATTGATGATTCCCCATATCTCCAAACAAAAAAATCTTCTTCTTTTTTCTCATTTTTACAATTTTTTAATATTACTAGGTTTTGAGGCACATGCAAAACAAGTGCTTCCTAAATACACGGTTTTGTAATAGTATGTTAAATAAATACGTATTAAATCAGTAACAAAGGAAGTGACGTAATTTAGAAGTTACCGTACAATATAAAACTTGTTTTAGGTTAATATTTGATCTTATATATATATATATATATATTTACACACACTTGCTTTTAATTAAATATTATACATGAAAACTCAAAATTAACATTTAACAACATAGTAAAATTCACCGGAAATCTCAACAATAACTTAACAACACAAACCACACCAAATGAATACAAACTCAAACGAGTCACAATTGTCAAAATGTATTTCTTTTTTTGAAACTATAAATGATCATTACTAAACTGTAATACACTTTTGAAATGCTCACAACCTGTAACCTTCAATCAGCTCCTAATAGCTACTTCAAATCAACTAACACACACAATACTGATTTACAAATATAAACCAACAATCTATAGCGTAGTTTTAATTGTTATATATAGAAATATAGTTGTACATTATGTAAAATAAACAAAATTCTAAAACCCAGTGACTAAAAGCTTATAGTTGTGTAAAATCATAAACTTGCAAAAATTATGTACATCAATTTTAGTTTGGGTTTTAGATAAGCTAATAATGTTATAACATTATTTGTACAAATATAGTAAAGGGTGTCTTAGCAAGTAAACAAAATGTAAAGTATGATGATCATCAAGTAAATAAAATTAAGATAAGGCTCCCACAACAAAGTGACACATCATCATCACATGGAAACATTTGGAAAATTAAACAATGAACTAAATAGATTTGATTTCACCTGAACCCAGACTTGTCTAGTTATGATAAGTGTATAAATTATCAATTGGACTAATCATTTCAGGCACTTAAGTAGGAAGACATGAGGTGTCACTGTCATTAAAAACGATTTCAGAATCTTTGTTTTGTAACATTACATCTATGATATCTGTAATATTAAATATACAAAACAAAAGTTCGGAACTACCACTGATCGCGCCAAAATTGTTATATATTTTAGCCATCATTCATTATCCTTATTCTTATTTTCGAGCATGTTTTCGTGTCTTATGGGCTATTTTATTGTGTTTTTAGGCAATAGGTGCAATTCTGGTCTTGGAGAAGCAAAGCGGAGAATTTGGGCACGAAACCAACCAAAAGAAGCAAGAAAGAAGAGTGTTAGTGCGCTGGTAGGTACGCGGGTCCCTACCGATGCAATCCAAGTCACCAGAACTTTGTTGGTCCACACCAGCGCACCTACCCACGAACTGGAGATCAGAAATCCTCCAGAAATGACCAAGTGCCCAGTTCGCTGGTACTACGCGGATCCCTACCAGTGCAATGACCAGCGAACCGAAGAATTTAGCAACTGGAGAGTCTATGCGCGGGTCACTGCTCGAGTACCCTACCTATGCACTAAGTGCGTCAGACCAGCCAAATCAGCATTTTAGACCTAATTTTGAAAGCCCTATATATACATCATTTTCTTATTTCAAAAAGGGGATCCACATACTACCATCCTCTTCCAGAAACACTTTTTTCTCTCCCTTACATCACTAACCACTAACCTAGATCTAGGAATCTCTCCCACCTATCTAAACCTATCTTATATCACCTTCTTCCTCATCTACTCAAGTACACTTGGAGATTGGAATGAATCTTAAAGGAAAGAGTTCTTTACATGGGTCTTCTCTATATCTCTTTTCCTAATTATCTGTTTGTATTTGTCATGAGTAGTTAAATATCTCACTAAGGGATTGGTTGGGCTTTGTAATGAACTCTATCATTATTAAATCTATCAATTATGTTTCATTCATTGTTTTAATTGCTTCCTTTAATTGGTTTGTTTTTTATTGTACACTCCTCTCTTTGCTAATTGATTTAATTGAGTAGTTGAATAGGTATACACTCTACATGGTCATCTTAAGCTCATTTGAATGGAAGGGTCAAAGAAGAATACACTCCTCAAGTGAGACCCGGACTTAACAATCCCAATCATTATCTAATCTCAAATGGATAATCAATTCTATACACTCTAGGTTGATGACTTGTAAGAGGTTAAGCACCAATACTATACACTCTAGGTTCGTGACTTTATAAAGAGATTGGTTCCTTAATTTGATAGATGTGCATTCATGGAAAATCCTAAATGCGTGGTTAATCCTATACAACTCTAGGTTGATCATTTATGAAGGATAATCTCAAGTGAGTGGCCAATACTATACACTCTAGATTGGTCATTTATGAGGGATAAATAATCAACACTATACACTCTAAGTTGATTACATAAGATTAATGTACACTCATGAGAGTTCGTGATCTGCCCATTATTCATTTGTTGGATCTATCAATACCTTAGTTCTCACTTTCATATTTCTTTTTTACATTAGTTGCATGTTAGATTAACTAGCCTAATTGTAGTTCGCATTGTAGCTATTAACTTTCAAAACAACCATCTTTACATCTTCATGTTTTGTTTTAGTTTAATAGTTTGGTTTCCCTTTCCATATGGACGATACCCTAACTTATCGTTATACTTGTTTAGAGAAATTTCAAACACATAGCTAAGGTCTTTTATAAATTCTTTGACTGACATTTTCTAACGACAAAAACGTTCCCGTCAACTACTTAACTTTGATTGGTAGTAAAATATATTTATTCAGTCTATTAATTTCGAGATGCAAGTCGTAGTACGGATGTTATACAGAAAAAAGAAAGAAAGAAAGAAAGAAAAACACAAAGGTCGTGTAACTTTTATTAGTTGTGTAACATTATTGAGTTACATTTCAAAAATAAAGTTCTTGAATTTTTGTTTTCAACGCCAATTTTTTTTTATTCATATAGCACATACAATGGCAGGTAACTCTATCCTCGTATATATTATTAGGTTAAATGAGTGTTATTCTAAACGATTGACATTGAAACTGTTATAAACAATAATGTTATTTATTGTCACTTATATGGATTCTAAAATAAAATCTTATAAAAAAATTAAAAAAGATGAACATAAGTAAAGAACAAAAGGAAGCTTGAGGCTCACAGACAATGTCATCAACTATAGAATATATTCGAGTGGCATGTCACATTTCTCTCTATTGCTGAGAGTTTGGAGACAGTTCTGCAAGCAGCAAGCAGCATTGGATGCTCATTAGGATCAATCAATAAGCATTCTCTAAAACAATGATAACAATTAATCTCCAATGGTTACAAAACAGTGAACAAGCAAAATAATTCAAAAGGGACAGGCAAATCTGATAATGAGCAGTTACCGGAAAGCATAGTCCCATATGTTATACACAAAATCCTAGTCAACAACAACTCCATCCTTTAGGGTACGTTTGGTACGCGGAACGGGACATGACATGACAGGACAACGTATGACAGTTTCTTCTTATCCCACGTTTGATGCGGCCTTAGCATGGCACATGACATGATAGGGTGGGACAAAAATCACAAAACTCTGTCTAACCCAAGACCCTAGGACAACTTGTCCCATGACTTGGGACAAATGTCTAAAAGACCAATTTACCCTTTAAATTTTTAAACAATTACATTCATGTCCAATGTATTATATTTATATATATAATATTATTTAATAATATATATATCCTATATATAATAATATTTAATATATCATATATATATATATTATAATCTTTAATATATTATAATATAATATATATATGATATATCAAACATTATTATTATATATAGGATATATATATATATATTATATTATATAAAATATATATGTAATATATAATATATTATATTTTATTATTATATATAATAATATATAAATATTAAATATTATTACCTATGTAATATTATTATTACCTATACAATAATATATTACATGTAATAATATGTAATATTATATATATATATATATATCTTGTTATGATTATATATTTGCTATTTATTATCTTGTGGTTTCTGTTGTATAGCATTAGTTTTACGTTTTGGTATCAGAGCCTTGAGACTTGTTGAAGGGGAATATTAATAGTGTTGTTTAAGGTGCAAGAGTCAGTAGTCTTATAGGGTTTTTGCCATTAGACAAGAGGACGTTAGGCTGTGTACCCGTCTAGACAAGCTGTGAGTTAAAACTTTAAATTTTACTGTTTATCTTCCTCTTTACCATGTCTAATAGTAGCTCTCGTCCCGGAATTGAACCTGATGATGATAATAGTATCACAGGACAATCTTTAGCTAATTATGAGACTAATTGGAATGACAAAGATTTGAATAACTGGCAATTACCTGACATACAGAAGTCCAGTATTTATAAAAAGAAAAACATTTTAGATTTCAGGACTTTGTTAGGACCAAAGACTAAAGAAATAAATGTCAAATTCCAGCATAATACTTTTTCTGCAAACTTATTAAACAAGAACAGTCTCAATCACTATTGCAAAATTGGCTATAATGATTTACATATCGGAAGTGTCCAAATTGGAATAAAACCTTTATCCAAAATTGGCCTTAATAATTCATTACTTGTTGTCCTTCGAGACAAACGCATAACTGATTATAAAGAATCTATACTCGGTATGGCCGAAACAACCTTGACTTATGGACCCATATATTTTCAATGTTACCCCAATTTCACTATTGCTTTAAACACTGATGAACATAAAGAAAAATGTGTTGTTATTGATATACAAACACATAATTATAAATTCATCGAACGATCAAGTCCTTATAAGCTGGTTTATCGAGTCCATTACCGTGTTCTCACATCTGGACTTATTCCCAGCTTTATACCCCCTGTTATTCCCGCAGGCCAAACTATATGTTTTAGTGCCTCACCTTCTGTCAATGTTATGGTTCCTGCTCCAGTCAAATGGGAAAACATTGCTTTCCCAAATGAATGGATTAAGGAAAAGGTCGACCAACCTTCTTATCAACCACCGTCCCGTAACCTACATGACTGTATAACTGACAATGATGGAACTCTAAAAATATCCTTCAGACACGGAAACTCTCATAGACTTCCTAGTATCTCTAATCCACCTAGTGAAAATAGCTTCCAAACTGCCAGACACTCTCTTTCCAGTTTATCCAGAGATCATATAGCTAGCCAAATTCCTAGCCTAATCCTGAAAAACAAGGGAAAAGCTCCTCATAATCCTACTCCTATTCCTAATGATCAGTATCATTACAAACCAGAATCAAGTGATACGGAAGAAAATGAACATATTAATCTTATCCCCAGACGACGTCGAAAACCATCCATCAATATACCCACACACGTGACCAACATTCTTAAAACTCCTAACCAAACAGCTCACCCTATACACCAGTATGATGGACCTACTTCACCTACTCCTTCCCAAGCTTTAACTGATAGTATTCCTGCTGGTCCCAATATCAGAACTGTTGACATTATAGACTCTGAAATCCATAGCCATCGTTTAGCTGACTATAATGCTCCTGCAAATCAACATTTAAAGCAAAAATATGAGAAAAATTATTCCCATAAAAAACGACAACAATTTCATAATAGATGGTTATCTACTATCACCAACCTCAACAAAGATATACCTTTATTTGAATGGTATACTAACCGCAAAACTCTAGAAGATGAACAATGCTTAGTTTTAAATCAAAAACAAAATCGCATCTATAAAACTAAACGAGGGGAACAAATCCAATTTCATCCCCCTCCCAGAAATTTTGATATTGACTTTATCAATGAAGATACTGAACCAATCGTTCCCTCTACCACTAGTTGTTCCCCCTTTGTTATCTTCGATGGTGAACTATCCCACAATATAGCTTCATCCTCCGCACAAGTAGGTGCTATTATAAAACAAAACAACTATACTAATATCTTCTTAAACACTCTAGGAGAACAACTTGACAAAATAGAACTAAATATGACATCTTCCACTGCCCCAAAAATTCCTTCTACTTCTAAAATCCTTAAGTGTTTGTTCCTCAAACTCGTACACATACGTCTAGTACACCTACTCCTAACATAGATTCTTCTACTTCAGACATTTTGCTGTTTCCTGATCCTACCGGTATTGAAAAATGCTTTGACCATTTTTTAAATGAAGAAGAACTTTTGAAATCTCTGGAAGAACGACTTAAAAACTTACCCAAACCAGAAATCCACACCTTGGATGATTCTATTTCTCTTTCCGAAGTTGATAATATTGAACAAATGTTAGCTCGAATAACTACTACTGACAAAATGGACAGTTATAATCATGATAAATACTATCACAACACTAAACCTTATTACCCACGACCGACTCCGCCAGATCTTCAATATGAAGAAACCGTCCCTTACCGTGCCTATACTGGTAACGCTTGCTACCAGTTTAATATTGATGGACTATCAGAATATCAAACCATGACTGTCCTTAGACAGATGCATACCATAGGATATATCTACATCAAAAAACAAAACATGACGCATTCTGATGCTGTTACTTCATTAGCCACTGGCTTTGAAGGACAGTTATTTGGTTGGTGGACTCATACTATGACTCCAACAGCTCGTGAAACTATCATCCATCACACTAAAGAAATTATCACAACCAATCCTTCTTCTTCTCTGACTCCAGCTTCTACAACAACTACATCCCAACCTGATGGTATAGATGTATTATGCTACACTATTCTTATGCATTTTGTTGGAAACCCTAATCGTTTTCAAGGAAAAGAATTTTCTAAATTACAAAATTTAAAATGCAAAAAATTAAGTGATTTTAAATGGTATAAAGACATATTTCTAACCAGAGTTCTTCAACGATCAGACAATGCTAACTCATATTGGAAAGAAAAATTTATCTCTGGCTTACCTACCCTTTTTTCCACAAAAGTCAGAGACAAAATGGTTGAACAAATGGCTTGCTCGGACTGGTCCCAAATTGACTTCAACACATGGACATACGGTGAAATCATTAATACTATCAATGTAGTTGCTATCCAATTATACACTGACATCCGACTTAAAAGCCAACTTAAAAAACAAAAACTCACTACCAAGAAAGAACTTGGATCGTGTTGTGAACAATTCGATTTTGACAAATTACCTGTCTCTAGAAGAAAATATTCAAAAAATAAACCAAAACCTTATCGACGTAGATACAAAGGCACAACACCACCAAATCCCAACAATAAGCAATATCGAAAATGGTATAAACAAGGGAAGCGTGCACTTCCAAAGACTGTAAAACCTTCTAAGAACACTTCATCTAAGAAAACACCACGTAGACAAAATGACAAAAAACCTGTCAAATGTTTCAATTGTGGCAACGAGGGACATTATGCTAATCGATGTCCTGAAGTAAAAAATAAAATTAGAACCCTTGACATCTTAGAAGAAATTAAAGACAAACTTGTCCAACTCCTTTATAATGACATATCATCTGATGCTGACTTCTTTGATTCTGAGAGCCTTCAGTCTTCTGATAATGCTATTCTAGCCATTAATGATACTTCTGACTCAGATTTTTCATCCTCTTCCACCCAGTCTGATTATCCAGCTGACAAACAACCCTGCATATGCAAAGAAATTAATGTTCTAGATCAACATGATTATTCTATGATAATCGGTATGATTGATAATATTAATGACCCTATTGTTAAAGCCAAATATATTAAAGACCTACAACATAAAATAATTACTAATCAATCAACATCTCAATCCCATTCAACTCCTAGTATCCCTTATAGTACTCCAGATTTTGATTCAAATGTTATTGGAAGATTTCAATCAAAACCCAGAAAAATCACTATGTCTGATTTACAAACAGAAATTCAAAAACTCAAAGATGAAATTAGACTTATTAAAATCAATATTTCTAAACTTGAACAACCTGGCCCTATACAGAATGACAAAAATGACAAAATTCAAACAGATTCTAAATTTAATAGTTCTAGTGATTCTGAGACCAATAATAAAGATTCTCCTAATGAAGGAATTAATCAACCAGCTGTTTCTACTGTTCTCTCTCCTTCACACCCTAATATTGGACAAATAAAATCTTACAAAATTCAGAAATGGTATATTGAAATAGACATAAGAATTTCTCAAGACTATAATCTTATTGTCAATGCTCTTAGTTGATACTGGAGCAGACCTAAATTGTATCCGAGAAGCTCTTGTTCCCACTAAATATCTTGAAAAGACTACTGAATCCCTTTTTGGTGCTAATAAACAACAATTAGACATTCAATATAAATTAGCCAATGCCAAAGTTTGCAACCAAGGCATTTGCTATACTACCGATTTTGAAATGGTTAAAACCATATCTCAAAATGTTATCATTGGTCTTCCCTTCCTTCACCTTATATCCCCTTTCAAAGTCACCAGTGAAGAAATTGTTACTGAATATCTACAAAAAGAAATTTTATTTCCCTTTATTTATCCTTTAATCATTCGAGACCTCGATACACTCAAAAAAGAAAGTATCCATTATCAATCTTCTCCTCCCCCTTTAAACCAATGTATCGCTAATCTAAATATCAAAAGACAACAATTGTCCTTTCTTAAAGATGACCTTTCTTTTGAAAAACAAATCATACAGACTGACTGATCCTCACATGCAAGAAAAAATTAAACAGTTCCAAACTCAAATTGAAAAAGAAGCATGTTCTTCTTTTCCTAATGCTTTTTGGTACAGAAAGAAACACATTGTTACTCTACCTTATAATTCTGAATTTTCTGAGAAAGGTATTCCTACCAAAGCTCGTCCTATCCAAATGAATGCCAATCTTGTTGAATATTGTAAACAAGAAATAAAAGACTTACTAAACAAAGGCCTCATCAGACCTTCCAAATCCCCATGGAGTTGTCATGCCTTCTATGTCCAGAAAAATGCTGAAATTGAAAGAGGCATTCCACGCCTTGTTATTAATTATAAATCACTGAACAAGGCCCTTCAATGGATTAGATATCCTATTCCAAATAAATCTGATTTATTAAAAAGACTTTATGATTCTAAAATATTTTCTAAAATTGATATGAAATCTGGTTTTTGGCAAATTCAAATTGCTGAACATGATAGATACAAAACTGCTTTTACTGTACCTTTTGGTCAATATGAATGGAATGTCATGCCTTTTGGACTAAAAAATGCTCCTAGTGAATTCCAATGTATCATGAATGATATATTTAATCCCTATTCTGAATTCGCTATTGTTTATATCGATGATGTCCTTTTATTCAGCAATAATATAGACAAACATTGGAAATATTTACATATATTCCTCAGAACTATCAAACACCATGGCCTTGTTATCTCTGCCCCAAAGATTACCTTATTCCAGACTAAAATCAGGTTTCTTGGCCATAAAATTACCAAAGGAACCATCTTTCCTATTCAAAGAAGCCTCGAATTTGCCAATAAATTTCCTGATGTTATCAAAGACAAAAATCAGTTACAAAGATTCCTAGGTTGCCTCAATTATATTGCAAATTTTTACCAGGAACTCAGACTTATTTGTAAACCTCTATTCCAACGACTCAAGAAAAATCCTCCTTCCTTGGACTGGTGTCCATACCCAAGCTATTAAGCAAATAAAGACTCATGTTCAATCTCTTCCTTGTCTAAATATTTGCCATCCCACTGCTCCAAAAATTGTAGAGACCGATGCTTCTGATTTAGGATATGGCGGTATCTTAAAACAAACCATTAACAATAAAGAATGTCTAGTCTGATACATTTATGGTGCTTGGAATGACACTCAACTTAAATATTCCACTGTCAAAAAAGAAATCCTTGCCATTGTTTTGACCATACAAAAATTCCAAGATGATCTTATTAATCAACAGTTTGTTCTCAAAGTTGACTGTCAATCTGCTAAATTTATTTTAAATAATGATGTTAAAAATCTTGCCTCCAAACAAATATTTGCCCGGTGGCAGGCTCTCTTATCTGCTTTTGATTTTACTATAGAACATATTAAAGGTTCTGACAATAGCCTACCTGATTTCTTCACCCGTGAATTCTTGCAGGGACATGTCTAGTATTAGAGGACGAGGTCCCCGAGAATGAGGCCGCAGTACCCGTGGCGGCCGAGGTCTTAGTCTTAGACCACGCCTTTCTGAAATATCCACATACTTATCTTTATCTACTATTCCTTCCTCATCACGACCCAGTCACAAAGACAAGTATGCCAATATTGGCTTTTCAAACATCTGTTCTAGAGATGGTTCTCCATCATTGACACTAGCAAGTTCTCCATCACTGGCAATAGCAAATACCTTCAGCCCCTTACAATTAGATTCCAGGCTCTCTTATCTACTTTTGATTTCACTATAGAACATATTAAAGGTTCTGACAATAGCCTACCTGATTTCTTGACCCGTGAATTCTTGTAGGGACATGTCTAGTATTAGAGGACGAGGTCCCCGAGAACGAGGCCGCAGTACCCGTGGCGGCCGAGGTCTTAGTCTTGGACCATGCCTTTCTGAAATATCCACAGACTTATCTTTATCTACTATTCCTTCCTCATCACGACCCAGTCACAAAGACATGTATGCCAATATTGGCTTTTCAGACATCTGTTCTAGAGATGGTTCTCTATCATTGACACTAGCAAGTTCTCCATCATTGACAATAGCAAATACCTTCAGCCCCTTACAATTAGATTCCCCTTCATTCAAAATAGTGACATCTTCTCATATCAGTCCCCATTCCATTAAACAAAACAAACCTAGAGATCTCCATCAATCTCCAACACAGACATCTCTCAGACCTATAAATTACTCTTATCCCTACATTATCAAACCATTTTTTGATTCGATTTTGCACCATAGAATTACCTATCCTGTCAGATCAGTATTTTGATGAACCAAAAAGACTAGCTGATGCCGTTATTGATCCTCTCTTTTTCCGATTTCCTGAGGATCGTTCCAAACGACATGTGTTTTACTGAATTTATTTTAGTAGATACTGACTTTATCCTCCTCTCCGATGTTTTTGACAAAGTCGATAAAGATAAACTCCTCTTCCGAAAAATCAAACTTTGTAAAATTATTTCTTTGGAACTTTGGGGCAACCCTAATTCCAAAAAACCTTTTTCCCAACGATTTATGGTCCCCGATTTTGACTATTGGGATTATATCAAAGCATGGACCTATTTATTGTATGGACAAAACCCATGGAATTCACTTTCGTGGTTTATCTATTTCGACAAAAATTTCCAGCTTGACATACCATTCTGGTTCCTCAAATGGTGGGACAAATACGGGCCTACTACTGATATCCTTCCTCATCCTGTTTATGACGGTTACCAGTACTGGATTGATCATTTTGACAAACCTTCTACCTGGGATTTTATCCCTGACCTATTAATTTTCTTTGAACAATTTAGCCTCACATGGATCCTTATGTTAGAATATGCTATATGTGACAAACTAGTTGGAAATATTAATGTTCCTTACTTTGGACGACAGACTAAAATCAAATGGTGGAGCGGGATGAACATTGCTGATCTTGGCACCCAACGTGTGTCTGCTTGGTTCAATGAGAACCCTACTCTATGCAAGACCATTATCGATCAATCTCTTTTCCTTATGGCAAAATCCCAATCCAGAGCACAACTTGCTGCTGCCAGCTCCCGATTGGCTACTGCCAGCACACCTGACGAACTCAGGACTATTGCCAAAGACATGGAAAAAGCTATGAATACGATTTCCTCCCAGATGGACACTGGGTCCAGCAGTCAAAATGACAGAGACTTTAGTGATGATGACGACCCGACCAAGTCTTCTGCCACGACGAAGACAAGTCACAACATCCTTGATCCTATCCCCTTATCTTCTTATCCGTCGGCAAAACAAGACAAAGCGGACAAACAGTAACAATGACAGCTGGACTGTCGGCAGATAAAGACAATCCTTGAAGAATTTGAAGAATCTACTTTTCAGACAAAATTATTAAAGTATCAATAATGTAATCAAACTATGGTTATGTTTACTATAGTTATGTTGTACTCTAGTTAATCTTAACTCACCTCTTCTTGTCTATATAAGAAGCTACGTCTTCTTAGTTGAGGCAGAGTTAGTTTCAGTTTCAAGTTTGCTTTTGAGAGCTTAGTTTTCT
Source organism: Dipteronia sinensis (assembly GCA_033220585.1). Lineage (NCBI taxonomy): Eukaryota > Viridiplantae > Streptophyta > Magnoliopsida > Sapindales > Sapindaceae > Dipteronia > Dipteronia sinensis. The sequence goes on along the minus strand of CM065639.1, from coordinate 33,021,525 downwards.
CTTTGAAATATTTCCTCTCTATTGTAATCTTTCCTCTCTCACTGTAAAATATTTTGAGTGATCAATAAAGTTTGCGACTTATTCCTGTACTTCAGTGCTGTCAGACTATTACAATTGTCGTAAGAATTTCTGATCTGTTATTCTTGTTATGATTCTATATTTGCTATTTATTATCTTGTGGTTTCTGTTATATGCATTATTTATATATATATATATATATTATTTTTATATGTAGTAATATTTAATATTATATATCTCTATATATATATATATATATCTTATATATATTATTATATATATAAGGAGGGCACTTTGGTCATTTGAACCTCTTGTTCCGTCTTGTCTCAGTCATATCAAACGTAAACAGTACAGTCCACAATTCTGTCCCAGACATTCCAAACACAATACGGAACAACTGTCCAGTCCTAATCCAGTCCAGTCCAATCCTGTCTCGTCCCATCCAGTCCAGAAATCCAGTCCAGTCCAATCCCGTCTCGTCCCATCAAGTCCAGCCCAGCCCAGTCCCATACCGTTCTATTACGTCCCGTCTCATCCCGTTACATTCCGTCTCATCCAATCCCGTCTCGTCCCTGTACCAAACGCACCCTTAAGGGTGATGGCACCTGATAACATAACAGAATTACTTATCAAAATCAAAGAGCCCAGTAAATGTAAGAGCAAACTGGCCTCCATAAAACAATATTTTATGAGATCTATAGGTTGGGAGACAACTAATCACATATGTAAAACAATATTTTATGAGATTCTTTTAAGCGTTTTGGGTAGATCCCGCTAGAAACTAATAAGTCCAACCCAGTTGGCAAAATCATAAAGTTCACAACCAATGTTAATCATCTGAAAAAATAAGCCCCCCAAAGAACCACAGAACTTATACAATTTTGCACCAATTCATAGCAACCTTGAAATTCAAACAGTAGAGCCTATAAAATTTCCCCAAATTAAAACACGGAACCTATAAAATTTTGCACCAATTCGTAGCAACTTTGAAATTCAAACAGCAGAGCCTATAAAATTTCCCCAAATTAATCCACAACCAATAAAATTTTGCACCAATTCATAGCAACTTATCAATAAAGAAAGTGGTAATGGAAGAAAATGTCCACTTTCAAGTTTGGAAGAGAAAAAATGTCTCCACGATGTTTTTCTTGCATTTGTGTCCCCTTGGGCACATGAAATTCCAGGAATACCCTTAATGGGGATTTTAGTTATTAAAACATTTTAAAAGTGAAATCCCCAAATTGCCCAAATCCCCAACCCCATTAAGCATCATTACCGATTTGCCCTAACCTATTGAAATTGAAAATCAGAGAGAATTTTCGCTCCACATTCAGAGACTGAAATCCTCCAAATCAAAAGAAGAAGAAGAAGAAGCCAGCGAAAGAAGAAGAAGCGAACGAGAGAGAAGAAGAAGAATCAGAACAGATCAGGTTTGACAAGACCCGAGAAGAGAGAAATAGTAGAAGAAACTGTTTTAAAGAAGAAGAAGAAGAAGAACACTAGAAAACCGAGACCCAGCCCCACCGTTTTTTCCTTGCCGTAACTCGCCGGTAAAGGTATTGTGAAGTACCAGTTTTGTATCAATTTAACTTTGCTCGAAGTACCAGTTTTGTATGGATTGTGAAGTACCTGTTATTCAGTAAGAGGATGGTGGGTTACCATTGGTTCGTATTGTTGTTTGTTGTTGAAATTTACTTTTCAGTAAATTGTGAAACAAATAGGCTTCGTCATGAGTGAATGATAACATCAGTAGTTATCTTGCAGTTCGGGGTTCATGCCATGGCGGGGAACAAATGGTTTTGTTTTGTTTTTTAATTGAAGTTTTGAAATGTGGGCCCATTTGTTTGAATATTAAGCCTTGATAAAGGGATTTTAAGCCTTGTAAGCGATCGTGGGGCGATTGTGAAGTGTAGTGTTCTTGTTGTAGATGGTTTTGTGATTTTATATGTTATGAAGTGTTGGATTTTGCAAATCGTGGCCCCTTTTTTGGTGCCTTGTTATGTATTTTTTGTGTGTTGACATACATGTATAGTGGTAGGAAAAGATGTCATTTCCAAGGCTTGAAATTCTTTTTCCAGTTCCTTAAATCCCTTTGCCAGGGCTTGATATCCCTTTATAGGGCTTGAAATCCCTTTACAGGGCTGGAAAACCCTTTACAGGGCTTGAAATCCCATTACAGGGCTGGAAATCCCATTTGTGTTATACTTAGCAGCCATTAATTGAATTTTTGTTTTGTTGTAAACCAGATGCCGGCTGATTGTTTCAAAAAACAATAGCGGTATCCAGACCACAAAACATGAGTACACGCGAGAATAAACTCGCACAATAAAAAAAAAAATTTCTTCGAGATTTAGAGTTGGTCTTGACACATTGTTGGATCCCCGTTAACTAGTAACGCAGCGGAAATAGGTTTTAAAATTTTTATACATATCATAAACGATCTAAGACCAGTGAACTTAGGATCGCAATTCTTTTTCCAGAACTAATACATACAATATGTAAACATAGGAAATTGTAATCAATATATTAAAAAGAAATTTAGAACCTTACCAACGTTTGGAGGCTCTTTCACTTCACGATATGCTCCTGATCTGTACCACCGATCTTCCTAGCTATTCCCGGAACTGGTAACTGCGTATGGGCGCGTCACGTACTCAGGAACTTAGGAGGATGTAGAGAAACGAAGAAGAAACTTTTTCTTCCAAGAGAATACACAAACTAGAACAATTCTAGTTGTTTAAAAGAAAAAAAAATATTAAATTTATTTTTCTTTGTTTTAATAGTACCCGTACTATTTACTCCTTTTTTTTTGATTGATTCACGCACAGTTGTGCGTTTTTCATTTTTTGTTTCTCTTTTTTTTTTTAAATCACACGCACACTATCTCTCTTGTTTCTCCTTTTTTGTGTTACACACAATATGAGTTTGTATCATATACAAACACTTGTGTATATCCTTTGTGTGCTATATTTTTGTTATCAATATATATCATATATATTTTATTATAACTAAAACTCTTTAATTGATATCTCTTTAGATTTTAAAAGATAATTAAATATTTATTTTGAATTTAAACATTTTAAATTCAATTTCAAATATTTAATTTAATAAAATAAAATAATCATATTATCTTATTCTATTTAAAATCAAATATCAACTAACATCCTCCATTTAGTGATTAATAACAAAATTAAATAATCTTATTATTTAATTTATTTAATCACCATTATTCATTAATTAAATAATCTCATTATTCAATTATTTCCCGAATAAATACGTGTCACTTTCGTAACACAATTAATTGGACAATCCAATTAATTAACCGTGACCCTTGTTACCAAAATCGATCGGGCTAGCAAGGGCACCTAATGGATCTACAGTATTTTGAGCTCCAATAATTCTCGGAATTATTAATTAAACTCTTTAATTAATATTCCTTGATTATTAACTCCGGTGTTATTCCACTAAAAACCCGAAGCTGCACTCTCTCAACTGCAGACGTTTTTACATAGACCGATACAACTCGGTGTCCATCGATATAGCTATTACACATGGTGTGATCCTCCACAGTAGTACATAATTAGAGCTGGGTCATAATGTCCGTTATACCCCTCTTATTACATATATCCTTTAAGTACCGTTGATTCTCTAATGAACAATAAATCCTATTTCCTCACGGAATTAGGAGAGCGCTCATATTGTCCAAGCCCCGAATCAACCCTTAAGGGAACTACCATCTACTTCTCACAAGAAGAAGTGGATTCCACTATTGTGTACATACCTTGCCACAAGCCAAACCGCAATCCCAACATACGGAGTATATTGATCAGGAACTTGCATCTGACCTCACCCATGGTATATCAAAGACCACGATCTAACCTGAAGGAATCGATAAGACACTCAGGATTAAGATCACCCACATATAGCCATCATTAGTTGATATATATGAATCTCATCAGTAAACGGATCTTGGTGAGAGATTCATATAGATCATGGCCCAGTCCTATATGATCACATCATACAAGGTGCCTCCATTCCCATATCTCATATGAATGATTCAGGATAGAATCACCATACATTACGGAATGGACCGCAGCTATAGATTAACCACAAATAAAGTACCCAGCTTTATTTGCTATCTATGGACTCTTTAGATTGCAGGTCTCTTACTGTATCCATCCGCATATGACACTCATATACACAGTTTGAGATTACATCTGGCAATCCAGGATGTTAATATATGCACAAGTTATAAAATAAACAACATAACAAGAATGAATTGAACTTTTCTTTTTATTTATTTCATAAATCCATTTACAAAATACATCTTTAGGGCATAAACCCCAACAATCTCCCACTTGCACTAAAGCATGTGAGGCATGTCTCGTAACCCTAGACCATCTAGGTGACCCGAAAACACTTTAGCCGGTAAGGTCTTCGTAAATGGATCAGCATGATTGTCTTGTGAGGCTATCTTGGTGACGATCACATCTCCTCTCTGCACTATCTCTCTAATGAGATGATACTTTCTCTCTATATGCTTCCCTCTCTTGTGGCTTCTTGGTTCTTTGGAATTAGCCACAGCACCACTGTTATCACAATAAAGTGTGATGAGCTTATCCAGATCTGGAACAACTTCTTGATCACTCAAGAACTTAAGGAGCCAAACAGCCTCTTTAGCAGCTTCACAAGCGGCTACATATTCGGCTTCCATGGTGGAGTCAGCAATGCAAGATTTCTTTATACTTCTCCACACAATAGCTCCACCACCTATGGTGAATACTGATCCAGACGTGGATTTTCTAGAATCCCTGTCTGACTGAAAATCAGAATCTGTGTATCCTAACGGGATCAAATCCTGTCCGGAATACACTAGCATATAGTTTCTCGTTCTCCAAAGATACTTGAGAATAGTCTTGACAGCTAGGGGTGGCAATGCGGGTTACGACACAACGGGTTGACACGACATGAACACGATTATTGTGGGTTTGGGTTGAGCTTAAACGGGTCGTGTCAATAAATGGGTCAACCCGTATAACCCGTTTAATAATCGTGTCGTGTTAGGGTTATGCCTCGCGGTCACGGGTTGACACGATTAGTAAGGGCAAATATGTAATTTTAGTGTTCAATGGCATTTATGTAATTTTTACCTATATTATATAAACTTAAATGTGAAACCCTAAACATAAATTCATTTCACACTTCACACCTAACAGTTCACACCATCAGGCATTCAGGCATCAGACATCCAGCCGCAGCCGCTTCTCTCATTCTTCAATCTTCACTCTTCACGTCTTCACTTCACTTATTCACTTCGTGTCTCTTGTCACGGGTAATGGATTTTTTTATCTTTTTCTCTCTAATTCACTTCGTGTCTCTCTCTCACGTTCATATTGTTGCTTTAATTTTAACTTTGAAAACATTTGATATCAGTAAACTTATATGAGTGTGATACTGTGATTGAAGGGAATTCTTTTTATTTTCTTTTTTTTTTTAAACGAGAAGTGTCTATATGGTTGTTAATCTTCTTTTTCATTTTTTTTCTTCAAAAAGAATGCTTTGAATCATATGATTGAATCAAAATAGTTGTTGATTAGCTTATTAGGGTTATCGAGTTTTTTAGATGGTAGAATCAAAAGATCCTATAATAAATTTCAAAAGTTAATCAATTTAGGCCCTCACTTTTAGTAAGATTTATGGCACACTAATTAAATATTATGTCATATGTCTTTGTATCAAAATATTTATGCCACACTAATTAAATATTAGTAAGATTTATATCAAAAGATCCTATTGCTCTATATCTGTATGTGTATATATATGTTTTTGTTGTGTTTCTACTCTGTTGTTTGTTTCTTGTGCTAATGTGCTCTGTAGTCTGTTACTCTGTTTACCCTCCTCTGTCTGTGCATGTATGTATAATTGTATATGTGTTTATATTTTCATTTTTTTTGAAGTATGATCTGAAAATGATTTTCTTAATCTTAATTTACATCTGGGTATATTAATTAAATTTTGTTCAGGATTTGATTTATGCAATCACATTTTAATTTTTGATCTGATTCTATTTAAGGTTTTGTAGTAAAGAATTTGATCAACTCATTAAAAAGAACATTGCTTTTTGGATCTAAATTTGCAAGCTTTAAATCTATTAACTTGTTGATCATTATGTCAAAGAACGGTCAGTTGGATCCAAGTTCTCATCTGACAGCGTATTTATTTTCACAAATGTATTTATTTTTCCTCTGACCATGTCCATATAAGTGGTCTGTTTAGTTATATAGTTTCTATCTGTTTCTGCTTCTTCTATTTTTCTCAGGAGATGTTTATTTGTATTCACTCACTTGTTGAGTTTAAATAACTTGATGCCATAGATTATGCATGTTTGTTTTTGAATCTGTCATCTAATCAAGTACTCAAGATCTATTAGTGTTAACTGTTAATAATTTTTAAACAACTTTGAAAGCTTTGGAAAGCACTCTCTTGGATTGTGTGTATATATATATATATACACTATATGTGATTGCATGCTCTCGGTTTGTGGTGCAAGTTAGGTGGGTCTTTGATTGAATTGGTTGTTGATTCACATATAGACTTGTTTGTTAAAAGTATTTTTCTTATTACTTATAATCTAATGTATTGAATTTATCTTGTAAGTTTATGAACAGCAAGTGAGCAAAAAGTTTAACATCAACTCATCAAGGCATCAAGAAGAGTTAACTGTTATTTTAGTGTAAATATTATACATACATATTATATTTGTAGAGTTTGATTAGCAGTCTTAGATATATTAATATATTATACATACATATACATAAAATGGTTTTAAAAGTTCTTCATCTGCTTTCTGACTCTGATTTGTGTCATATTATCAGTTTAGTAATATATTATTGAACTTGTTTTTTTCTTTCTTTCTAGTTGGATCTAATAATTTGTGTTATTTATGTAGGTTAATCTATGGATCCCGATAACCTTGATGTCGAAGATATTCACTCTGTGAGTATGGAAGAGGATTATGATGGTGGTGAAACTCAAGTAGAGGAGGTCAATGATTCGGCTAAAGGGAAAGAGAAGGTCTCGAAAAAGAAGCCTCCTCGCCAAAGGAAGTCAACTTCAAAGGTTTGGAGTTTGTTTGTCAAGCTACCATGAGGCAAAGATGGAAAGTTACATTGTAAATGTAAGATGTGCGGTAAGACATATCGCTGTGAGAGTTGCTACGGTACAGGTAACATGAAAAGACACATGGATAATTGCCCTAAGATTGCACATTATGATTTAGAACAAATGTTCTTATCCAAAAGTAATGGGGGTTCTATGTCAATTGTTAATCGTAAAGATCCCCAAGTATTTCGGGATATGGTATCTTGTGCTATCGTTTGCCATGATTTACCTTTTCAATTTGTTGAGTGGACATGGATTAAGAGAATTATTGAATACTTGTCTAGTGATGTCACTTTAGTCTCTAGGAACACCGCGAAAGCGGATGTGATGAAGATGTTTCTTAGAGAGAAATCAAAGATAAAAACAATGCTAGAACATACTCCTGGTAGAATTTGTTTGACTTGTGACCTATGGACTTCTATTAATACCGATGGTTTTTTATGTCTCACTGCACATTTTATCGATAGGAATTGGATTTTGCAAAATAAAGTGTTAAATTTTTGTGTCATGTACCCACCACATGATGGGGTTTCCTTATCTCAAAAGATTAATACTTGGTTACATGAATGGGGAATTGGAAATAAGATTTTTTCAATAACTTTGGACAATGCCTCATCTAATAAAGCTTTTGTTGATATTTTGAAAAATCAAATGAACTTACATAAGGCACTTGTATGTGATGGGGAGTTTTTACACATACGTTGTTGTGCTCACATTCTTAATTTGATAGTTCAAGATGGATTGAAGGAAATAGATGAGGTTGTCTTGAAAATTCAGTGAGAGTATTAGATACATTAAAGGGTCACAAATTAGGAAACAAAAGTTTGTAGAAAGTGTCAATCATGTTGGTTTGGATTCTAAGATGGGAATAAGGCAAGATGTTCCAACTAGATGGAATTCGACTTTTCTTATGCTTCAAAGTGCTTTATATTATTGTCGTGTTTGGTGTGCTTTGGAGATGCTTGATACTAATTACAAACATTGCCCTTCACCAACCGAGTGGGAGAGAGTTGAGAAAATTACAACTTTCTTGCAACATTTCTATGATGTTACTTGTAGTTTCTCAGGATCCAAGTACCCCACCTCAAATTTGTATTTCCCTAATGTGTTATCGACTTATTTGCTTTTGAAAAAAAACTTGGAAAGTAGTGATGCCTTCATGAAAAATATGGCCACTAAAATGTATAGCAAATATGACAAGTATTGGGGTGATTTTTCTGTTATCTTGGCAATAGCTTTGGTTTTGGATCCTCGTTACAAGATGACATTTATTGAATTTGCTTACAAGAAAGTCTATGGCTTCGAATCGGTGGAGCTTGAAAATGTTCGAAACAAGTTGTTTTCTTTATTCAATGAGTACATGATGCATTCTACAAGGAGGGTCACTTCAAACTTGTTGCCTAGTGGAAGTAATAGTCGTGAAAGTTTAACATCGCTACTACTTCAATGCATTCTACGATATCATCTTTGGATCTATTGGAGGTAATTGATAGTGGTTGTATTTTGTTTTATAATTGCTGTTTTTGTTTCATTATAATAATAAACAAGGCTGTTTTTTCTATTATAATAATAAACAAGGCTGTTTTTAGTTTTATAATTGCTGTTTTTTTTATTATAATAATTAATAAGGCTGTTTTTGTTTTATAATTACTGTTTTTTATTATTATAATAATTAATAAGGTTGTTTTTGTTTTAAAATTATGTGTACAGGAGTATGAATCTTTTGAGAGATATGAAGACACTAGTCTTTTGAATAAAAAGACACAGTTGGAGTTGTACTTGGATGAACCAAAAGTTGAAAAGACAATGAAATTGGACATTTTGAACTTTTGGAGGGGCAATGAAGTTCGTTTTCCAGAACTCTCAATGATGGCCCGTGATGTTTTAAGCATCTATGTATCTTCAGTGGCATCTGAGTCGGCATTTAGTGTTGGCGGGCGAGTCCTTGATCAATATCGAAGTTCACTCAAACCAGACGTAGTGGAGGCTATAGTTTGCTCTCGGGATTGGATACATGGTGGAGAGGGAAGTAATCTTTTTTTCAACACGACCCTAGTTTTGAATTTGATAATTATTTGTATTTAATAACATTTTTTTTTGTAGTGAGTGAAACTATTGGAGTGGAAGAAGTTACCGAAGACATTTTGAATTTAAGTATGGAGGAGGGCTCGAACAATGGAAAGTGGCACCTCTAAATTAGTTTAATGGTAATATTAACTTATTAGTTATTAAATGTTTGGTATAAAAAAATGTTCTCTTTGCTTTATGTTAATATCTAATATATATATATATATATTATATATATATTATCCTGCCTGCAGGACTGGTCAGCTGGTCTACACTCTACACTTCTACTTATCAGATGACAAAGATTAGAGATACATGGTTGGACTTGTGCTGGATTTGCTTGTTGCACTTTTGGACTTGTTTTATACACTTTTGGATTGTGTTTATGAATTTTAGAATTGTGTTTAATTGTTTTTGGACTTGTGTTTATGTAACTTTTGGACTTGTTTTAGACTCTCAGTTTGCATTTTGCAAGAAGTTATTTGGACAGTTGGACTTTTGAATTTTATTGGCTAATTATGTGGATTATTTTGGATTGTATCAGTTGTATGTATGTTTGTATTTAGCTAAGTATTTATTTATTTTTGTGATAAATGTATTAAACAGGTTAAACGAATCATTTATACGTGTCAATTAAATGGGTTAAACGGGTTCATACTTCATATTTTATTAAACAGGTTAAACGGGTCATTTAAACGTGTCGTTTTGACCCGACACGATTTGACTCGTATAATAAACAGGTTAGTCGTGTCGTGTCGTGTTGACCCATTTATATTCGTGCCGTGTTCGTTTTTAGGGAGTCTAACCCGTTTAATAACAGTGTCGTGTTCGTGTCGTGTCAAAAATAAACGGGTCGTTTTCGTGTTGAGCCCAACACGACCCGCCAACCCGTTTTGCCAGCCCTATTGACAGCAACCCAGTGATCTAATCCTGGGTTGGACTGGTACCTGCTGACTACTCCCACTGCATAGCTGATGTCCGGTCTCGTGCATAACATAGCATACATGAGACTACCTACTGCTGATGCATATGGCACACGTCTCATATCCTCAACTTCTTGAGGTGTCTTAGGACACTGTTCCTTAGACAAGTGAACCCCATGTCTAGAAGGTAAATTACCTTTCTTGGAGTTCTGCATCGAAAATCGCACAAGAATCTTGTCGATATATGATGCCTGAGACAATGCTATGAGTTTGTTCTTACGATCCCTTATAAGTTGGATCCCTAGAACATAACTCGCCTCTCCCAAATCTTTCATTTGGAATTGGCTAGCCAGCCAGCCCTTTACATCAGATAACACTCCCACTTCATTCCCAATTAGTAGGATGTCGTCCACGTATAGGACCAAGAAAACTACCTTTTTGTCAATGATGCGCTTGTAGACACAAGGCTCATCGACGTTCTGCACAAAGCCATAGGTTTTGATCACATCATTAAACCTGATGTTCCAAGATCTAGATGCTTGCTTAAGTCCATAGATGGACCTTTGCAACTTGCAAACCTTTTGCTCTTGATCTGGAGACACGAATCCCTCTGGTTGCATCATATAGATGCTCTCGTCAAGATTACCATTCAAGAATGCAGTCTTGACGTCCATTTGCCAAATTTCATAATCGAATAGGCAGCAATGGATAAGAGAATCCTAATAGACTTAAACATGGCTACTGGAGAGAAGGTCTCTTCATAATCAACCCCCTCTTTCTGGGTATAACCCTTAGCCACTAGCCTTGCTTTGAAGGTCTCTACCTTCCTGTCTACTTCTCTCTTTCTCTTATAGATCCACTTACATCCTATGGGTTTTACCCCATCCGGTAAGTCTACAAGATCCCAGACTGAGTTAGAGTACATGGACTCCATCTCGAGATTCATGGCTTTAAGCCATTCCTCTTTATCAGGATCTTCCATTGCATTCTTAAATGTCAATGGATCATCCACACTATCAGCAGAGACAACACTTTGTCCCTCACCTATACCTAAATAGCGTTCAGGTTGTCTTACAACCCTCCCACTACGTTTAGGTGATAGTGTATCCTGATTAGAAACCATCTGACTCTCAGATATTTGTGGATCAACAACTCTTGTTGATGAAGCACTAGTCTCACCAGGCTCCAACTCATTCAATACAATCTTAGAACGAGGTTTATGGTCACTAATATAATTGTCCTCAAGAAACGTTGCATTTGTCGATACAAATACTTTGTTATCTTCGGGACTATAGAAGTGTCCACCTCTGGTCTCCTTGGAGTATCCTACAAACAGGCATACCACAGACTTGGAGTCTAACTTTCCACTTCTATTTTTCAGCACGTGTGCTGGACACCCCCATATGCGGAAATGTCACAAACTAGCTTTACGACCATTCCACAACTCTAGGGGAGTTTTAGGAACAGATTTGGATGGCACTACATTCAAAATGTATGCCGGTGTTTGTAACGCATATCCCCAGAAGGAATTTGGTAATGATGAGAAACTAATCATAGATCTCACCATTTCCATCAGGGTTCTATTTCTCTTCTCCGCTACACCATTTTGCTGAGGTGTACCAGGAGCTGTGAGTTGGGAAACTATCCCATGCTCGACCATGAAGTCTTCAAACTCTTGGTCAAGGTACTCACCTCCACGATCTGATCGTAGTGACTTGATAGTCCTACCTAATTGATTCTCAACTTCAGCTCGGAATTCTTTGAACTTTTCAAATGTTTCCGACTTTCATTGCATTAGGTAGACATATCTGTATCTTGAGTAGTCATCTATAAAGGTGACATAATACTCATAGCCGCCCCTAGCTCTAACATTCATCGGTCCGCAGACGTTTGTATGTATGAGTTCTAGTGGCTCTATAGCTCTAAGCCTTTTTCCAGTAAAAGGTCTCTTAGTCATCTTACCTTCTAAACAGGATTCGCAGACAGGTAAAGTGCCAACCTTTAACTCACTTAAAGGTCAACTTTTTACTAGTCTGTCTATCCGGTCAAGGTTGATATGACCAAGCCTTAGATGCCAAAGATACGTGTCATTATCTGGAGAAATCTTATGTCGTTTAGTTTTAGGTTTTTCAACCTTAAACATTTCGGTGTTAAGCAGTGTAGTATGTATTAACGGTCTTAACACATACAAATTGTTTTCATTAATTCCTGAACAAATATTCAGACCATTCTTTCCAATAATAACAAACTTATTATTAAAAGAAACAGAATACAATTGTTCTAACAACTTAGAAACGGAAATCAAATTCCGTGTAAATCCAGGAATATAAAAAACATTGTTCAATAATAAAAAACTATTATTATTACAAAATTGCAATCTTATTGCTCCCACTGCTTTGGCCGACACGACATCCCCCGACCCCACACGCATGGAGAAGGCTCCCTCCTCTAGCTGTGTCCAAGAATTAGTCCACTGCAAAGAAGAACAAACATGGTTAGTGGCCCCCGAATCAACAATCCAAGGTGAAGAATCATCTTCAACTAAACAAGATTCAAGAACAAGTAAATCATATTTACCTTTCTTCTTCTTCTTGGCTACCTCCTCCAGGTACTGAGGACAGTTCCTCTTCCAGTGCCAGACCTTGTTACAATGGAAACATTTTCCTTTGTCTTGGTCGGTGGAGGTGCCCTTCTTTTTGCTTTGGGCCTTCTTGGGTTTGGGCTTACCCTTCGCCTTTCCAGCAGACCTCTCCCTCTTCTTATTATTGGAGGAAGATGGTTCGGCAACATTTGCCTCACCGGTCATACTTTTGTTGTCCTTGGTCAAGGACTCAAAAGTAGCGAGCTCATTGAGCAACTGTGTGAGACTAAACCTTAACTTGTTCATCCCGTAGTTGTTCTTAAACTGATCGAAATTCTTCGGAAGAGTCGTCAGTATGATGCTCACTTGACTGGGTTCGTCAATGGCCCCGCCATTGACTTCTACCGTGTTGAAGTAGGACATCATGCTCAGGACATGTTCCCGAACTGATGTACCTTCCTTCATGCGAGGGAGCATAACGGAACGAACAGCTTCGTGTCGCTTTTGCTCGGAGGGTTGCCCGAACATAGCTTGTAATGACTCCATAATTTCGAATGCTGTAGTCATTGCTTCGTGCTTTGTGACAAGCACGTCTGTCATAGAAGCTAACAGATATGTTCGGGCCTTCTCATCAGATGAGACCCATCGCTGGTATGCCTCACGAACAGTTCCTGTGGCATTGGCAGTAGGCACCGGAGGACATTCCTCCGTAAGCACAAACTTGAGGTCTTTGGTGACTAGTATTGCATTAATATTAAGTTTCCACTTAGTGTAGTTATCATCAGTTAATTTGTCGTTTGCGAGAATTTGAAGTAATGCAGAAGACATAATTGCTGAAATAAATAAAACATTCATTCAGTCATTTATTAAAACAAGTGCGAGTGCTTTGGCATAAATTTAAACATGATGCGTGAACATGTTTAACGAACTAGAAATACCCAAAAAACAGTTACTATACCACGATAGTCAAACATACCACAAAGAAGTGCCGCCTTAGGGTCGGTCAAGTCCTTGCATGTTGGACCGAGACATTCTCAATCAAATGATATTCTAGAATAACTCTTATTCCATATCATTCAACCATCGTTTATTCAGTCAGGTTTTTAATTAACAAAACTTAATCAAAACCTTCGTGAGTGTAACCCACCATTTCAAATCTCGTGAGCTTAACTCGAGAATTGCCGCCTTAGGGTCGGTCAATCCCGAAATACCCTCAGAAATCCTATCTGTTAGGAAGTCAACCTTGGTATTGATCTTTGTGGAAACCCTCCTTAGGGAGGACGAAAGCAAAGCCGTCACGAGGCCCCACTCGGATCTCACGTTGTTGAACTAATAATGGAGACTGTGAGATATATATGTAATATATCCCTCTCCTACTCACTATTTAAATATTAAGGTTTTCTATTATCTGTTAATGCACCTAGACTCTATAGGATCAAACGGCTAATTTTAATCAAGTTATCTAGCGCATTAACAAATTCATTATTAGAAATAAATTATTAATGATTTTTAACAATTAAAAATCTAATCTATTAGTGAATAATTTAAATCTTTGTAAACTTTTTACTAAGGTCAGATTATTATGTAAGCGTTTACCAAGTTTTAACTATAAAAACTCTAACACTTTATGCAGTCCATTTATTATTAAGTTTTTAATCATATTAATCCTAATTACAATAAATGACCCTATTAATCTAACTTATTAAACACTTTAATAACCAGATTAATATTAATGAGAATTAACAAGTTTTCTAACAATTAAAAAACTAATCTCATTTTCATAGCCAATAATGTATTAACTGATTTTAATCATATTAAAAAAAATAATACATAAAAATTAGGCTATGATGCATGTATGACATTTCAAATATATTTGTGTAGGCACATCTAATCTAAATGACATACGTATGCATGGCAATGCTTTTATCATCACATAATATAAAGCATACATGAATTGACTGAGTACTGTGGATTATTTAACCTAAAAAAAATTGGAATCTAAAATTACAAAAATACGCCCAAGGCATTCCTTGGTCTTCTTGTAATTTCCGAGTCTTCTAGTCTCTTCAAGTCAATCCGATTCATCTCATGAATCCGAAATAGGAAATCCATACGGAACGCACTAGGCAACACTTACCAACGGAACCGTGCAAGACGACATGAATTGCCCGACATGAACAGTACCGTGCATGAACAGTACTCGCATGAATAGTACCCCGAATGAACAGTACCACATATGAACAGTATCATGAACAGTACCCGTCACGCGTATTTCCGATTTCGCCCTTCCGACTTCGCGATTTTTCCAGGTCTTCAATATAGGTTACATTTTTTTTTACAATAACAGAAAAAAAAAACTAATAATAATAAAAAATATAATACAACTCATAAACCCTAAATCCACAGTACCATATAATTAACGATCAATCATGTTTTTGTAAATAAACAAATTCAATATACATACAAAAACAACATACAGTCAATTTAAATAGTGCTCACACAATCATACATACAGGAGCATCAAAAACAATTTCCTGTTCCGAAAAAAAAAATTGGCTCTGATACCAATTGTTGGAACCCCGTTCACTGGTAACACAGCGGAACTAGATTTTAAAATTTTTATACAGATCATAAACGATCTGAGACCAGTGAACTTAGGATTGCAATTCTTTTTCCAGAACTAATACATAAAATATGTAAACACAGGAAATTGTAATCAATATATTAAAAAGAAATTTAGAACCTTACCAACGTTTGGAGGCTCCTTCACTTCACGATATGCTCCTGATCTGTACCACTGATCTTCCTAGCTATTCCCGGAACTGGTAACTGCGTGTGGGCGCGTCACGTACTCAGGAACTTAGGAGGATGTAGAGAAACGAAGAAGAAACTTTTTCTTCCAAGAGAATACACAAACTAGAACAATTCTAGTTGTTTAAAAGAAAAAAAAATATTAAATTTATTTTTCTTTGTTTCAATAGTACCCGTACTATTTACTCATTTTTTTTATTGATTAACGCACAGCTGTGCGTTTTTCACTTTTTGTTTCTCTTTTTAAAAAAAAAATCACACGCACACTATCTCTCTTGTTTCTCCTTTTTTGTGTTACACACAATATGAGTTTGTATCATATACAAACACTTTTATATATCCTTTGTGTGCTATATTTTTGTTATCAATATATATCATATATATATATTATTATAACTAAAACTCTTTAATTGATATCTCTTTAGATTTTAAAAGATAATTAAATATTTATTTTGAATTTAAACATTTTAAATTCAATTTCAAATATTTAATTTAATAAAATAAAATAATCATATTATCTTATTCTATTTAAAATCAAATATCAACTAACATCCTCCATTTACTGATTAATAACAAAATTAAATAATCTTATTATTTAATTTATTTAATCATCATCATTCATTAATTAAATAATCTCATTATTCAATTATTTCCCGAATAAATACGTGTCACTTTCGTAACACAATTAATTGGACAATCCAATTAATTAACCGTGACCCTTGTTACCTAAATCGATCGGGCTAGTAAGGGGACCTAATGGACCTACAGTATTTTGAGCTCCAATAATCCTCAGAACTATTAATTAAACTCTTTAATTAATATTCCTTGATTATTAACTCCGGTGTTATTCCATTAAAAACCCGAAGCTGCACTCTCTCAACTGCAGACGTTTTTACACAGACCGATACAACTCGGTGTCCATCGATATAGCTATTACACATGGTGTGATCCTCCACAGTAGTTCATAATTAGAGCTGGGTCATAATGTCCGTTATACCCCTCTTATTACATATATCCTTTAAGTACCGTTGATTCTCTAATGAACAATAAATCTTATTTCCTCACCGAATTAGGAGAGTGCTCATATTGTCCAATCCCCTAATCAACCCTTAAGGGAACTACCATCTACTTCTCACAAGAAGAAGTGGATTCCACTATTGTGTACATACCTTGCCACAAGCCAAACCGCAATCCCAACATACGGAGTATATTGATCAGGAACTGCATCTGACCTCACCCATGGTATATCAAAGACCACGATCTAACCTGAAGGAGTCGATAAGACACTCATGATTAAGATCACCCACATATAGCCATCATTAGTTGATATATATGAATCTCATCAGTAAACGGATCTTGGTGAGAGATTCATATAGATCATGGCCCAGTCCTATATGATCACATCATACAAGGTGCCTCCATTCCCATATCTCATATGAATGATTCAGGATAGAATTACCATACATTACGGAATGGACCACAGCTATAGATTAACCATAAATAAAGTACCCAGCTTTATTTTCTATCTATGGAATCTTTAGATTGCACGTCTCTTACTGTATCCATCCTGCATATGACACTCATATACACAGTTCGAGATTACATCCGGCAATCCAGGGTGTTAATATATGCACAAGTTATAAAATAAACAACACAAAAAGAGTGAATTGAACTTTTCTTTTTATTTATTTCATAAATCCATTTACAAAATACATCTTTAGGGCATAAACCCCAACAGTTGTGGCGTGGTAGATAGGTTTAAACAATGCCCCTTTATGACGTACTTAGAAATTCTATAGCCCATTATGGTTCATGGGATGTTGATCTACAATCTTTTGAAAAGACATATCATTCTTCCCAACTCAGAAAATGAGGATGAAATTTGGTTTGGTTTGGGGCAGAAGGAGGCTCGGTTTGGGAGAGAGAAATTCTGCTTGTGCAGTGGCCTCAACAAGGGCACACTGCCCGAAGGCTTCCGAGAAAAGGAAGAAGTCCGTGAGGAACCTATTTTGACACGACATTTCGCAGATGAAAGCCCGTTGATTGAATTGTTGGAGGCAATCTTTAACTGGCTTAAATAGCCTTTATCAGGTGATGATGCATTGAAGATGGGATACCTATTAATGGTGTCCCAATTCTTCGGGATTGATGAAGCACGGACAGCCATACCCGGTTGGCTATTTTCTTTAATATAGGACATTGATGCATTTGAATGTTTTCCTTGGGGCTCATACATATTCGATGTAACATTGTTTTGGCTGAAGAATGCAGCTGGTAAACACCTTGGTAGGTTAAGAGGCGATGGCCAGAAGAAAGAAGAGAAGGAAGAGAATAAGAAGAGGAAGAAGAAGGAAGAAGAGAAGAAGAAGAAAAAAAAATAAAGTGGAAGATGGAGAAGATAGAGAAGAAGAAACAGACAATGACAATCAGTAAAAAAATGATGTTGTTAAATATTTCACATTCCACAGTTATGGATTTCTACTAGCATTTCAGGTAATAGTTGCAAAATCAATTTATGTGTAAATCAACCTTATGAGAATTTTATTTCTTTATGAGATTTTTTTAATTGTTTAGGTTTGGGCCGTTGAACGGATTACCCGTTTGGAAGGTAAAATCGGCATACGTAAAGGAACAGGGTTCCCAAGATATAAGAATTGGAATTTCAATACAAAGGTTCTAAAAGTTGAATCCTACTTCAGTACAACGGTGAGTATTTTATTTGTGTTTATATTTATATATCTAGTTAATATTAGTGGTAGGTTTGTCCAAATCAGGGCCTGAAATCCCTTTCCAGGTCTTGAAATACTTTAGCCAGGGCTTGAAATACCTTAGTCAGGCTTAAAATCCCTTCCCAGTGCCTGAAATCCCTTCCCAGGGCTTGAAATACCTTAACCAGGGCTTAAAATCCCTTCCCAGTGCTTGAAATCCCTTCCCAGAGCTTGAAATCCCTTCCTAGGGCTTGAAATACCTTAGCCAGGGCTTGAAATCCCTTCACAGGGCTTGAAATATCTTAACCAGTGCTTAAAATCCCTTCCTAGTGCTTGAAATCCCTTCCCAGGGCTTGAAATACCTTAGCCAGGGCTTAAAATCCCTTCCCAGTGCTTGAAATCCCTTTCTAGTGCTTAAAATCCCTTCCCAGTGCTTGAAATCCCTTCCAGGGCTTGAAATTTCTCCCCAGTGCTTGAAATCCCTTCTCAGGGCTTGAAATCCGTTTCCAGGGCTTGAAATACCTTAGCTAGGGCTTAAAATCCCTTCCTACTGCTTGAAATCCCTTCTCAGGGCTTGAAACACCTTAGCCAGGGCTTGAAATACCTTAGTCAGGGCTTAAAATCCCTTCCCAGTGCTTGAAATCCCTTCCCATGGCTTGAAATACCTTAGCCAAGGCATTGAAATCCCTTTGCCCTGCTATTGTGTTGTTGGTTATCTTATGCATACTATTGGGTATCTTTTTGAAACTATTCATTTACCTCAATGTTTTGTACACTTTACATGCAGATGGCTTTGTTCCCATGGAAAGTGTACGATCTTGAAAAGTCAAGTGCTTACTACATATAATGAAGACACATTTCAAGCACTTGACAGAATTACCAAGCCCAAAAAAACAAAGTCCCCACAAATGCCCTTCATTAAACACTACACACAGGCATTCATCAGAACTAAATACTCATCCCAATCAAGCAATATATGATCCCTAATTTTCTTTATTCAACAAAAGACAACACCAACAACTATTGAGCCTAATCAACCATGGTCCTTCTCAATGTATGCGCTATGTGTGTTATGTTGTTGAATGTGGTTGGAATATTTAAGTCCCTGGAAAGAAATAAGGCAATATTCAATTGTAGAGTAATCATTCTTCCCTAAACATAGTACAATTCCTTAAACCTTCCAACATTGTTAGTTGGCAAAAATTAAACATTTTCAGTTTTTAGTTTATTAATGATACAGGCTGCTTTTCTAGTTGCTTGAAGTTGTAATAAACAAATAATCATGATCATCAGAAATATTGTATGCTCAGAGTCTAAACTATGCAAAAGTTTAATAAAAAGCTGTAATCTGTTTCAAAGCTTCAAATGCAATAGATTTAAAGAAACACTCATATGCAGCCAATGGGTTCATATGACATTCGAACCCGGAGAAGCAGACAATCGTTCCTTTCTCAAGAATGTTGAAGGATCCCTCTTTGACTTCCTCACACAGACAACAGCTTCAATTTTCTCACACAGAAGGATCTTCATCTATCTCTGTAATGACTTAAACTCGAGCTTAAACACGAACATATGAAGACTACAGAGAGAAACCCATCATCACCCGTCGTCCCCATCGCCTCTATCACTCACTATCTCTCTGCTTTTAGGGTTTGTAAATCGTTTTTTTGGAATCGGTTGAGTTGAAAAGAGTTTAGGACAAGTTTATCCGGAATAAGAGTAATCAGAACAAATGTAAGAATCAAGAATCTAGAAATGCAGTTGAAGAGAAGAAGGGATTAAACAAAGTTGGGGCTAGGAAGAAAAAGAGATGGATTGGGGCGACTATCAGAAAGGGTCAACTGTCAGGAAGGAAATAGAGGGAGGGAATTCAATTCTCATGGAAAGGAGGAGGGAAATTGGAAGGAAGGGTATTTTCGGGAAACAGAAATGTGGATGGGTATTATTGACATTACAGCCCCATTTATGTGTGGAGCGTAATTTAGTCCAACAGGGGACAATTCATGTAAAGTAAACTTCAATACCACACATTTATGTAAGAAAAACATTGGGGAGACATTTTTACACTTTCAAACTTCAAAGTGGACACTTTTGCAAGGCACCCATACAGAAAACACCTAAAATATAGCATTAATTAAAAGATCGCACAAACATATCTGAAGGTTAAATATCAAATTCACACAGAAGGAAATTGAACTCATGCTTCAATTAGAATAATTCATTCAGAACTTCAAAAAATTTCTGTTTTCTTTCTTTTTGCAACTATTTTCAAGGTAACCAAACAGAAAAGCCTTAGACAACAATCAAAGCATTGTTTGGAAGCCAGAAATTGACGAAACAAAGCATTTTTGAATAAGTGTACCTGATATGCAATTGAAATTTACAAATCCGAGATTTCGGCGAATTTGTGGTGGATTTTGCTCCAAAATCAGATTAACCGTGAGTTTTGCACTAAGCGAACCTCTTCATGATCCTCATCGGAACCCTAACCGTCGTCGAGAACGATGTCGCCGCCTTATCAGTAGCTGGAAACTCCATAGCCACCGCCGCCACTCCTCTCACCGTGTTATCTTGAGTAAATATCATACTCAGTCAATATGTTGGATCCTAACAAAATAAAGCAAAGAGAAATGGTGAGTCTCTGATAATAAAAAAACAAAAAAAAACATAGGAAGTCGATGGAATAGAGAAAGTAAAACGAGAGTTATGGGAGAGAATTAAGGGGGGTGTATTGAATTAGGATTCTCGAGGGACATTTAAAGACTTTATAAATCCGGATGTATTCAATTTGGACATTTAAAGACTTTAAAAATGTCTATATTAATCCAGTGGTATTCAATTCAGATTTCTATGGACTTTTAAAGAGTCCTTCCAAATCCAGGTGTATTGAACAGAGACTTTAAAAATATCTACAAAAATCAAGGTGTATTCAATTAGGACTAGATTTTAAAGGATTTTCTTAGGTCATGGATTTGGTGGACTTGATGGTGAGAGATATAAATATCAATGGCCATAACAAGTCCAACCTTCTCCTCAAGGATTTTGAGTTTTTCTTATTGTTAGGGTTCATTGCTTTTATTTTCCTTTGTTTATCTCTTTCATGGCTGAACTTCTAGAATATCCTAAGTTATGATTCTGATATGCTTAACTTGATGAAAGCAGAGACCATGATGATGATTTATTAGCTATTCAATTGATAGTGGCAGTTATTAGTTTTTATGTGTTTTCGAAATATACAAATGCCTGCTGGAACCTTTTTATGTTAACAAATGGCCAGAATTTGTAAATTTATTTGGGTGAGTTCTTCTATCTAGAAAATTATGAAAAATTATATATAGATAGAATATTATGTCTTATGTTATTTCGTAAAATTTTGTGATTTATGAATGAGTATAAAAATTGTTATAATTTTTGGAGTGGACAAATGTCAATATAGATTTCTGCTGGACAGATTCGGGAAACAATAAAAGAATGAATGTTTTCATATACAAATGACCATGGATTAAATTGATAATTTTACTGTAGAACATTCTATATGGCTAGATTATTCATGTCAAATTTTGTAAGATTTGGACCTATAGAGAATAAATTAAAAATCGTGTATAAAAGAGTGGTCAATTGTGACAAGGTTTGGGTTATGTTTATGTTTTTTTTTTCAATATTTTATGTATAGCTTTGCTTAGTTTGTTCGATTAGTTGATTATTGTTTGTTTATATGATTAGTTGAATAACAATGAGAATCATTGAAGATGAGTTATGAATGTTGAGTATTTTCCTTTTAATTTTGCTCTCAAAATTGTTATAAAATATGTCAATTTCTTTCATTTGTGATTGACTTTAGTAATTGAGTGAAAATTATTAACGTTAATTTTTTTTGGTGTACAAATTTTATTTATATGTGAAGTTTTATGTATTCATAAGTTTTTTTTATTTATCATGGAAGTTGAGATTTTTGTAAAAATTGAGCTTTGAAATGGAGCTTCAGTTGACTAATTATGCCATATACTGGTATAATTCATCCATCTATAATAGAAATCTGAGATAACAAATCCATGAAAGTTTGAGATAGATGTCTAAACCAATTAATGAAAGTCTATGATAGATGTCTAAACAAATCCATAAAAATCTGAGATAGATGTCTAATCAAATAAATGAAAGTTCATGTGGATTTATAAAAGTCTGTGGAAATCCATGAAAATCTGTCACTTAAAAAATGTCTTTAAATGTCCCCAAGAATTCTAATTGAATACACCCCCCTTAGAATACTTGGTATATCTATAGACAATATAGAAAATAAAGGGTGTAAATATGGTATTTCATTATTTTATTTTATTTACAATTATTAACACATTAAAATGACATTTATATTCTTGGAGAATTCTAAAATGACATTTTTTTTTTGTAACAAACGGTATACGTAAGGATAGAAAGGTCTTTCACATTATATAGTTATGGACCGTTTTGAAATTTTACTTGTAATTTACCATATGGTTTTTTTTATTAGTATTTCTCTCATCGACCTTTTTCTCACCATCGTTAAAAGACACCAACTTGTCTTTCTTCTGTCTGATTTATAAGTAATTTTTAATTATATTTGGGACATTAATGGAATAGAAAATTACAACAAAGTCAAAAAATAGAAAACAGGCTATAATTAGGAGGCTTAAGCGCTTTTTTATATAGAGCCTATATGAACGATAAACTTTTTTCTATTTTTTTAATTTCTTAAGACGAAGTGACCTTATTACCCTCTAACATTTTGACATTCGTTAACTTTAATGTTCAAAGGGTTATTCAATGGTACTGTCTTGTTAATTTTGCAAGGGTATTTTATTGCAATTTTCCAATAAAAAAATAAAACTTTTTTTCTTAGCTTCAGTTGGCCCTAATCTCATCGATCATCATTCACCACAGCAAAGCCATCCTCACTCTTCACTCATCAATCAACACTATCACTGTTGCCACCGGACACTTGGAAGTAAGTCCTCAGACCCCAATTTGCATGTTGTTTGAACTTTGAATTAATTATGTTTAACAATTAAATCTCAACTCACTCTTCACCCTTCCTCGCATGTTGTATATGGCTCGTTAATATAAAATTGATTTGAAAGCTTAGGGGCATATGTGAACTTGTTGAAGCTATAGTTGTTGACGGTGATTTTTCGTTGGGTGAAAGATTAGCAAGCCAACAAGATTGTGTTTAGAATAACAGTGGAGAAAACACGAAAAAAATATAAATGGGGTGCAAATTTACGTGGAAAACCCTTGTGAGAAGGGAAAAAACCACATGTGTCGGTGACGACGTAAAATGAAGTTTATTATAAGAAAAGAGATGGTTTACACTACTTACTTTTTTCTCTTGATGCTTATTGTCAGCGTATATCTCTTATATATATTATACATTGAAAGACGAATGATACTTATACATATTTGCAACCCTAAACTTGATGTGCAAGTAGTTGACTTGTGGAATTCTATTGGGATTCTTCTTGCTTGGGTCTTCGTATTTGTTTCGATCTCTTTCTCATTTTATATTATCTCGTAGTAAATTTGGTTGACATTGTGATTGATTTAGGCTCTAATTCCTTTTAGGAGAAGATATGATTGTTTCCCATTTAAAGTGCGATTATTGACCTCGCATCTCGGTGTGATTGCTGGGTATTAATGATGAGCATAAGATTCTGCTTTGGCTGAATGATCCTTGTTGGTGAGATATTCTGGCCGACCGGAATCTTATTTTCGCGAGGTTCTCTTTTACCCGAGCCATCCTTCCCAAAGCCTGTTCTGCTTCGTCTGCTTATTCATTCGGCGATGCTTTTGGTTTGGTTGGCGAGTCCTTGGTTGTCTTTTGATGTTGTGGTGCATTTTTACTTATTTGTCTATTGTGCCCTAAGCTTTTACTTTTCCTGACCCATTTTTAGGGTTCTTAGTGTATGTAATTTATGTATATAATTTTATTAATGAAACTTGTATTTTTGTGCTCTCCCTCTTTCGTTTTATCCGAACGCTTTTAGTTTTATGATTGGCCTGGTTCGCCAGCTCGACCCCTTATTCAGACTACTTTTCAACCTGTTAATAGCCAAATTTGGCTAGGGACCAAAGGGAAATTTTCCACCCTTCTAGTCTGATTCCAGGCCCGAGGTTATCCACCAGAGGACCTCGGTTCCCGAAGCCGAGCTACGATACCACCCCACAGAAATAAAGGCGAGCTCCAGAAACACCCGGAATAGAGCCCGACGCGATCAGATCGAGCCCGCGTCACCAAAGCAGAAATCAGGAAGCTCCCCGAGGTCAAGACTGACTCAAGCTCCCCGAGGTCGAGACTACCTTGCAACCTCTCCGGAAGCTCGCCAAAACCCCACTGCCACAGAAGAAGGTCCACAAGGGGCCGCATCAAGCTCCAAGAGATCAAGGGAGGTCAGATCAAGCTCCTGGCTAGACTAAGCTCCTGAATACCGAAGCCGGGACATTGATCTACCTCGTTATACGAGACAATACATACCATATTCAACGACCTCTATGAGGAATCACGCTGTGAAGATACACTGAATCATATTTGAAACATTACGTACGGGTAGAACAAGTAATAGAGTCTAAAGAGGAAACAAACTGATCTCCACCAAGATATTCTCATCTCAGTTATTAACACTAAGTTAATGACGTTTAAATGAGAAATCCCATCCGATAAGGAGGGAAGAGATTGAGAAAATCAAGGGGAGAATCACAAATTTAACCTACCAAAACTATGTATAAATAGGAGGAAAAAAGGAACCTCCAAGAAGAAAAAGAAAGAACTACTTTTCGACAAGCATACGACAACCACCATATTACACCCTAGAGAAATGAAGAGCATTTGAGAGAAATTTGTACATAAGATATCATCGATAATAAAATCATCTTTATTCTCTTTCGATTGTACCAATATTAGCATTTTAAATTATCATATGAACAAGCTTGGTAGAAAGTATATCAGACCCTGGCCACCACCTCCGTGGTAGTGGTCTCGAGGGTGTTAATTGAGATTTCTCACCCCGAGCAAATTTTCAGTTAACACGACCATTTGGTCTAACTTTTTCCCGTGTTTGCGTTCTGTTACTGTCGGTGTCCTGGTCATTTGCTCATGACTAATTCCTGATCATCTTCAATCTTTGGCCAAATAGTGTTCTAGGATCATTGTCCCATTTCACCCTGTTTTCTCAAGCAAACAAGTCACCAAGGACGTCTCTCGGTTTTGTCTATTTGTAAGGGTTTGTTGAATCATTAGTGCAGTACTAACACGGTCAAACGCATCCAACTAGCTTTTTTTTCGATGATGTACCCGAGTGTTTTTCCGGTCGAGCCGGCATTTTTGGGGTGACTGGATTGCTTACTGTTTTAAATGCGCACAGTTAATTCGGCAAGCGCGCTACGTCCTAAGACTTTGTTTCTCAGCCTCTCGGGCACCTTTACCAACCATGGCAGGTATTGGTGCTGCGAGTTTTCTATGATATCAAAGATGATTTTAAGATTTTGTTTTGAACACTGTTCTTGGCTTTGTAATTCTAAATCCTTTTTTAGGTTTTATTAATGGAGCTGCAGGTTAACAATGCGAAAATACTAAACGGTTAGAAAAGAATGTGAAAAATTCCTAACTGAATTTAGACAAATAACTGAACATTTCAAATGAACCATTGAACATTCTCCCCTAAGGGTAGCAAGTCTTCAAGTATTGCGCATTGCATGGCCGTGGCAGCTCTCCTCCTTCTGATCGGGTGAGATAGTATGCTCAATGCCCTACTTTCCCGACTATTTTGTAAAGACCTTGCCATTTGTTAGCCATGGTATTGGCTGCTCGATCTCTGGTTCCTAGGGTTACTCTCTTCAGCATCAGATCCCCGAGTTAAAATCTTCTTATTTGAACGTGGGAATTGTAGTACCTAGTAGCTCTCTGCCAATAAGCTACATTTCTTATAAGAGCTAGATCCCTTTTTCGTTTTAGTTCATCCAGGTTCAGTCTTAACATTTCTACATTATGCTCGAGTTGGTGTAATCGGACCCTCGGAGAAGCGAAGGTGATCTCTATGGGGATGACTGTTTTGGTGTTAAAGACCAATAAGTAGGATGTTTCCCCGATGAAGATCCTCTCGGTTATCTGATATGTCCATAATACTTTGTGGAGCTTGTCAGCCCATAATACTTCATGGAGCTTGTCAGCCCAACTTCCCTTTTTTGCGGTTAATTTTACTTTCAGGCTGTGCTTTATTATTTTATTTACAGCCTCAATTTGCCAATTGGTCTGCAGGGTGAGCGAGAGTGGCATAGTAATTCTTGATTTTGTAAGTCTGATATAGTCCCCTAAAGTTTTGGTTATCGAATTGGGTTCCGTTATCAGTGATGATGACGTCCGAGATCCCGAAACTGAACATAATGTTCTTTTTAACGAAATTCGTTGTATTGGCTTCAGTTATGTGGACAAGTGATTCAGCTTCCCACTTGGTGAAGTAATCCACTGCTACAATCGCATATTTTGTTCTGCCCGTAGTTTCGATCGTCATTGGCCCGATCAGATCAAGTCCCCACATGGAAAATGACCAAGGAGACGCCAGATTCTTCAGCTGCTCTGGCGGTTTTCGATAATCATTATCAATTCTTTGGCAAGTTTTGTAACTTTCGATGACCTTTTGCCATCGGCAAATAGGGTTGGCCAATAGAAACCTTGTTTAAGGATTTTGTGCACTAAGCTTTTACCCCTAGTGTGGTTCCTGCAAACTCTACTATGGATGCTTTTCAAGATTTTGCTTGCCTCTAGGACCCGACACACCTCTACGGCTTTTTCAAAATTCATTTCCTATATAGCTCTCCTTCGATTATTGTGTACAAGGTTGCTTTATATCTGACCCATCTTGCTTCTTTAGGATCCCCTAGGAGGACATTTCTTTCAATGTGGTCTCTGATGGGAGTAATCCAATTATTCTCTCCACTTTCAATCTCTCATATAAATAACTCATCTCTTTCATTGATGCTTGGTCGAGACAAATGTGCAACTGAGACTGTTTTCAATCATATACTGGTTGTTGCTGAAGCTAATTTGGACAAAGCATCTGTTTTTTCGTTCTTCTCCCGAGGTATTTGGGTGATTCTGAAAGCTTTGAATCGGTTCAGTAATTCTTTTGCTATGTCCAGATAAGCAATCATTCTTTCATCTTTGGCTTGGTATTCCTCCAAGATTTGGTTAACCACTATCTGAGAATCGCTAAAAATATGTACTTCATTGGCGTCTAAGGCCGCACATACTCTTAATCATGCAAGTAGAGCTTCGTATTTGGTCTGGTTATGGGCCCCTTTAAAGTCTAAGCGCTTGGCACATTCGATGAGATACCCTTCCAGGGTAGACACAACTATCCCTGCCCCGTTACCGTGTGTGTTCGTCGATTCCTCCACGTGCAGTTGCCACTAGAAAGATTTTCTGCCTTTTTCTTCCATCATCCTTGCTACTTATACATCTGGTTCAGTGAACTTGGCCAGGAAATATGCTACGGCCTAGACATTTATTGACGTTTTGGAGGTGTAGGTGATGTCGAATTCGCTTAGTTCTATGGCCTACTTGGTCAATCAACATAATACTGCTGGTTTGCATTCTTCATTGACTCAAACCATGAGAAATTATTCTCTTGTCGATTCCTGGCATATCCTCGTGTTTCCATGCAAACATATCTTTAACAGTCTGATCAGGTCCGGTTTGGTCTAGTCGGCCAGCCACGGTCCTAATTTGATGGTCTGGGTGAGTTTACTCTTATCTAGCACTATTGCTATGGTCGGTTCATCCGCCCCCTTCGCAAGTTTTTCCTTGGGATCGAGCTCAAATTCCACAAGGGCTTTAGCATGTGTTTCGTCTTCTTCTATGGTTAACGGCCTGTCATTTTCGGTCTTGCCTTTACAAACCACGAGGCTTCTAGGGTCCATGTTTGAATCTCTTCCGTAGCTTGCTCACAAGGTTTCTCCGAAGTTGAGTTTGATCTCGTTCTAGCAGTCCCCCTTTTTTAGCATTAATTGTTGACGATGATTTTTCGTTGGGCGAAAGATCAACAAGCCAACAGAATTATGTTTAGATTAACAATGGGGAAAACACTAATATATATATATATATATATATATATATATACAGGGAGCAGATTTACGTGGAAAACCCTTATGAGAAGGGAAAAAACCACGGGTGAATGAAGTTTACTTTAAGAAAAGAGATGGTTTACACTGCTCTACTTACTTTTTTCTCTTGATGCCTATTTTCAGCGTATATCTCTTATATATTATACATTGAAAGATGAATGATACTTATACATATTTTGCAACCTTAAATTTGATGTGCAAGTAGTTGACTTGTATAATCCTAATGCGATTCTTCTTACTTGGGTCTTCATATCTGTTTTGATCTCTTTCTCATTTGATATTATCTCGTAGTAAATGTGGTTGATATTGTGCTTGATTTAGGCTCTAATTCCTGTTGGAAAAGATATGGTTGTTTCCCATTTAAAATGTGATTATTGATCCTCGCATCTCGGCGAGATCGCTGCGTATTAATGATGCACATAAGATTCTGCTTTGGCCAAATGATCCTTGTTGGTAAGATATTCTGGTCAACCGGAATCTTATTTTCCGAGGTTTTCTTTTACACGAGCCATCCTCTTGAAAGCCTATTTTGCACTGTCTGCTTATTCGTTAGGTGATGCTTTTGGTTTGGTTGGTGAGTCCTTGGTTGGCTTTTGATGACGTGGCACATTTCTTCTTTTTAACTTGATGACGTGTCATCTGGTAAAAATTCACATACAACAATAGTCAAAATGATCCATTTTTAAATGAGACTAGTAGAATTTCTACTTTGTTAAACCAAAGTTTAATGAATGAGAAAATTCTCTTAACTTCCCTGTATTTTGTCACTAGCATGATTTATGATACAATTATTAACCATTTGACTTCAAAGTTCAAATGCACATTAACAGATGCGACGACACTTTAGTTTGTATTTAGTTTAATGTTATTTCACTTTATTGAATACCTTAAACATGCTTTGGAGCTGGAGGCAGATTTTTGGTGGTCCTCCATTCTGCCGTTCTATTCCTCGTTGGTTGGCAATAATTGTACGGGTCGTCTTTTCGGTTTTTTTGATGCTTTATGTTTCTTTTTGGTATGGTCTACGAGCCATTTTTTGTTTGGGGTTGTTTTCCCCCTAGTTTTTTTTTTTTGCTTATTTGGTTATTGTTACTCTTTATTTTTTTTTCTTTTATCATTTATATATGGATACTGTCTAGAGGGTTTTCAACATATGATCGTTTTTTCCCCTTAAATCAGTCCAATTTTATAAAAAATAAATAAATCAAAGTTCAAGTGCACAACATCTCTCTGTGTTTCTATTGTAAGTAAGACCATTTCTCTTCCGGTCCTCACTCTCTCTTGAACTAGACATTAATTCATAATGATCTTCTTCCATTTTGGTTCTATTTTTTTTTCTTTACAATGTGAGTTTGGGTCAACGGGTCAGCGAGTCTAAGACTCTAAACCTAAGGGACAAAACCCATACCTATGAAATTAAGCGGGTTTGGGTTCAGGTTCGGGTTTAGGGACCTGAACCCTACCCATTACAAGTGAATCCAATTGGTGGGGGTACAGTCAGTAATTTTTCCAATGTGATTAGCCCAAAATATGAAATGGAAGAAATAAAAAAATGTGTACAAACTGTAGAATCTGCTGGAGCCTGGAAGAGAAGACGAGAAAGTATAAAGAGAAAGAGAGCGGGAGAGAGACGCAGTCAGTCACGCACACAGACAGCGGCACAGAGATAGAGAGAGAAGGTAATAATGGAGAATACAGAAGAAGAAATAGTGGATGTTGGAAGTGTGGCGGAGGCAGTCTCCGCGGAAGACGGTGATACTCCTCTTTACCAGGTTGAGAGCCTCTGCATGCGTTGCGGCGAAAATGTAATAGTCTTCTCATGCTCTTTCTAAATTCTAATTCGCTTCTTTTCATTAGGTCTTCTCATGTTTACACTAACTACGGTTCCACAGGGCACAACAAGCTTCTTGATGACTTTGATTCCCCACTTCCGTAAGGTGTGTTTCAACAACTTTATTTGTGTAATCTTCACATTTAAGAAGCAGAAAAGAAAAATATTGTGGATTTATTGTCTTTTTTCTACATTTATGCTTTCAATTATGACCATGGATGGAACCCTTGATGGGTTACTGTCAATCTTCTTGTTCAAAATTTACAAACCATTAGTTGCATTTCCCCACTAAGATGTCTGCTGCCTGCAGGTCTTGTTGTCAGCATTTGAGTGTACACATTGTGGTGAGAGGTAACAAATCCTTCTCATTTTCTTTCTACTCCACCACTATGATACCCTAAAATATTTGTTTTGCATTCCTCATTTCTACTCAATACTTTTCATTTTTCATCTGGAGATTAATCTCTTTTCATTTATCAAATAGTAATTGTATGAACAATGCATTTTTCAATAAGCTTAATTTGTTTTAGTGCTGTGTTAATATATATATATATATATATATATATATATATGTTTTTTTATTTGAAAAGGCATTTTAGCATAAATATTAATTTTAATTCATGTCACGTTTCAAATGAATTGATCATTTTCTGTTCCTAATTTTTCCTAGGAACAATGAGGTTCAGTTTGCTGGTGAAATCCAACCCCGAGGTTGTTGTTATCGGCTGGAGGTTCCATCTGGTGATCAAAAGGTCCGTCAAATGAATTAAAGCATCAATGAGTTGAATTTGTTTTATCTTGCACCTGTATTGAATCACACAGATCTGAATAGATGTGGTTATGCATAGAACATACATCAATGTTTTTGTGGAGCATCAGCCAGGAGTTATACAAATATGTTACTCTCTGATGATATTGAATGTTCAACTCTGCTATAAACCTTTTTTTTTTTGGGTGATATTTTAAGGCTTAATACCCTGGCTGTTATGTTACTATTGAACGGTGTTCCTTTTATTGCCCTAACGTTTTTATTATAAATAAATCTGACATTGCACTTCCCTCAAAGAAAGAAACTCCGACTCTCACTCTTTTTATATTAATTTCTTTTTATCTCACTACGTCCCATGAGAATGCCAAATTTATGGGTGTCTTTGTTGCAGCTGTTCCACCGGCAAGTAGTGAAATCAGAGTCTGCGACCATTAAGGTAAGTGAATATTCTTGCACAATATATATATATATATATATATATATATATTATATGCAATTATGGTTATTAAAGCTTTGCGATAGAGTTTTCCAAACAACATTAAGAAAGCATAATCAAACTGATGCTGGGATGATTCATTATAGTGTGGCATACCCCCTGAAACTGAAGTGAAGAAATCCACAGTAAACTAGTTTTTCCTTCGGCCTTTTTCCAATGTTTTCCACTTAATTAGTTTATGAGATTTTGACCTGGGAAAAGTCTTACATATTTCATATTTGTTAAAGAAAAAGGGTTTTCTGATTTTGTGATATTCTCTTTACTGGGTGCTAAAACCCAAGTTTCTTATGTGTTAAATCTGAGTATTTACTCTATAATGAATCGATGGAGCTTTATGTACTTTTGGACCAACTGCTCTATTTTGAAAAAGTATAATTGTTATGGTATGTTTAATTTAATAAATGACAGTCATTTATATGCTTATTGATAATATTTGTTGCATACAGTTCAAGACATTGTATGACTTTATCGGTTCTAAATTTATGTAATATCTGTCTCATGCATTGCCATAGGAACTCTGAATTTCTGACATATTGTATTGAGTTATGTGTATTTTCTTTTTTTTCTTTTTTTATCCCATGTGCAGATTCCTGAACTGGATTTTGAGATTCCACCTGAGGCTCAGCGTGGAAGTCTGTCAACTGTATATTCTTTAAACTCTATACAGTTTTGATTTCTTTATTTTTACCAGTTATTGGGTTCTATGTGGCTTATTTGCATTCATGAATTTCTTTTCCTCTGGCTTGATGTTTTCTTGTGTATAAGAAATTAGTCTGGTAAATAGTGATTCAATGGTACATTATTGACGCTGTATGACTCTACGTGATGAATGCCAGCATTAGATATTTGATTTTAAAATATTAAGTTATAAATGTACAATAGTTACAAATCTTAAGAGTTATAAAGGTACAGCTGTTACAAAAAATAAAATATAGTAGCTGTTTTTTGTTAAATATGATTTCTTCAGAGGTTCATTGTGGAAGTGTATTCACAAGATGTGCTTCAATTTGTATTTATAATTTGTTTTCAGTACTTTTTTCATTGGATTCTGAGTGATTGCCCTTATTGTTAGTTTCTTCCCAGCTGTATGTTTCTTCTAATTTATATGAGAATATGTTTGGTGCCAGTAGTTACTGTACCTATATATCACATTAGGCATTAGGTTTTGAACTGTTAAAGAAGCATAACAATACAGTGATAGTGGTACATATGAATATATTTAAACCAAAAACTCAATCATTCCATAAATGGGCAGAAGAGGGGCAGAAATATATTAAGTCCATTAAAACCATCTTCTATTTCTACCCTTGTCTCATCCTACGCAAATATTTCAAATATGGGTGAATGAATATTTCAAATTATAAAGGTATAATTTCAAATAAACATATAATGGTTTCTCCGGTTCTTGGATTCCGAATGTTGGAAATTAACAATCCTCTTCTTTCTCCCTTCCTTCCATATGTGTGAGAGATATATCCTTCCTCTTCCCTTTTTCTTCCACCTGCCAAACACAGTGCTAAACTGCTAATAATGCTAATTGATGTATAAATCTTTGTATCTTTTGACCATTTTTCGATTATATATATTTCCAGGCCTTTCTTTCCTCTCTTTTTTCCCTTCTTTTGACTCTAGTGAAATTCTTTCAGTTGGAAGGGATATTGGTACGAGCTGCAGATGAATTGCAGGCCCTTCAAGAAGAACGCAAGGTGCACATTCAATTGGTATCAGTTGTCATTTGAAATCAAACTGTCCTTTTCAGCTCCTTTCATGATTTTTTTTCTTGTCTATCCAGAAAGTGGACCCGCATACTGCTGAAGCTATTGATCAGTTTTTGGTGAAATTGAGAACTTGTGCTAAAGGCAATTCACCCTTCACTTTCATCCTTGATGATCCTGCTGGGAACGGCTTCATTGAGAATCCGTAAGAGATTATATATGTGTATGTGTGTGTGTTATAATAGAAGACTCGGAATTTTTATTAATATGTGTGTGTGTGTTTTAATAGAAGACTCAGAATTTTTATTAATAATTGGCTGAATTTTTATTAATAAGTGTGTGTGTTTTAATAGAAGACTCGGAATTTTTATTAATAATTAGAAATAATAAAACTGTGTTTTGTTTCCTATCTAAAAGTAATTGGAAATAATTACAAGGAATGGACAAGCTATCCAAAAAAAAAAAGTCTGACCTGGAAAAGTGTGATGTAAAATGTATGTCAACAAAGTGGACTGCTCCAAAAAACAAGAGCAGATTTCTATAGCGGCCTCTTCTAGTAATCCACACCCAACTAAAATGTTAACACAGATCATCCCAATTCAACTTAATGCATAGAAACAATGTATGCTAGAACTCTTTGTTATAGAAGTCTGCAAAGGCACATGAATCGGGTCCTGTCCTGACCTTTTTCCAATGCTCTTCTATTTGTCTTTTCAAATTACTTTAGAGGAGGTTAAAATCCTATAGATGGTTGTGAGTTTAAGCCTTTGCCGGGATGGATAGTTGAAATGTAATGCTTTTGGATTGTAGTTAATAAACGATCTTTCCCTCACCCTCCATTATGTTCTTACTTGCTATATTTTGACCATGCACACGAGTATAGAGAATGTTAGAATTTGTAATGAATCCTTTGCTGTGATACTTATTGGATGGGAGCAATGTTTTAAAACTCGAAAGACGAGGCAAGGCGGTAGCCTCGACCGGAAAATGGAAAAAAAAATTAAAGAAAATTAATAAAATAGAAAGCATTCCATAATATCTAACAAATAAGTCATTAGCAACAATACTAGCATGAATATCACACACAAATGACACATAACACATTAAGAAAAAAGAAGAAGTGAAGATTGGATTAGTTTAGTTGCGCTACGCTGACGCACTCGGAGGTCGAGCTCCCCGTTGAGCTCCCCGAGAAAATATTAATTTCAAATTTTAATATTACATGAAAAATCACATGCAAAATGCTATAACTTTATCATGATTCATGAAAAATCAGAAGAAAAGAGAGAAGTAGAGAAGATTACATAGTTGAGAGAACATAGATTTATAGAGAAGAATAGAAGTAAAGAAGAATAGAACAAACATCATTGTATTTTTCTAAAACACAAGAACAAAATCACCTTGTATTATTTTCAGTTTGAAGTTGATTTAAAAAAAAAAAAGGATACAAAATGTAGCCTCGACCGCACCGCCTCGAGGAGGTCAAGAGGCGGCAGCCTCGATCGGTTGAGGCTGGGATTTCTGCAAGCCCAGGTGATACGGCAGCCTCAGTGCGATTTGCTTGGAGAGGCGGTTGAGGCGGCCGCCTTGAACCGAGTTTTAAAACACTGGATGGGAGATCTCCATCGACATGCTGTGGGGGATTGATCTTCCGTGCTTCATTGCTTGTTATGTCTTAAAATGTTTTGAACCTTCAGCTGCTTATTTGGGTATTATTCCTTGTTTTTAATAAAAAATGTTTTGAACCTTCAGTTGTGCTTATATTATTATATATGATAGGTATGCTCCCTCTCCTGATCCATCATTGATTATCAAATTCTATGAGCGAACTCCAGAGCAGCAGGCATTGTTGGGGTATCTTGCTGATCCATCTCAGTTGGGAGAGTCTGGAGATAGAGCATCAACAGAGGAAGCCATCAGTGCTTCTGATCAAATGAAAAGAAAACCGCATGGATCAGTTGGAGCAGCAGCTGGCCACCGGGCCATTGCTCAGAGCAATAGTGCAGAAATTGCTGATGCTTTATTCCGATACTCAGCTCCTGAAGAGGTAAGGCAACTGCATTAGTTAATATTATGAACATTGTGTCTCCCATTAACTGTGTATATTCTCTTACTTGTTGTATCTTGCATGCACCTGTTATAGGTGATGACTTTCCCATCCACATGTGGAACTTGTTCTGCCTATTGCGAGACTCGAATGTTTGTAACCAGTATCCTTTATACAATTATACTTAGTTGTATTTTCCTTAGGCATCTTGTAGCTGTCCTTTTTCTTTTTCATTTTGAGTATTATTTACTATTACAATTATTATTATATGTGTCGGCATTTCATGATTTGGTTATCCAATTTTGTTGAGCTTAACAATATTAAGGGATTCCGTACTTCCAAGAAGTAATTGTCATGGCATCCACTTGCGATGCCTGTGGTTACCGCAATTCTGAGGTTTGTAGTAATTTCCTTGTATTTCCTTTTCTCATTTCATTTGTGATGGTAATTGTATTTCCATGTGCAGCTGAAACCTGGTGGTCGGGTTCCTGAAAAAGGAAAAAGGATTACTCTGTCTGTGAAGAACATTAAGGATTTAAGCCGTGATGTAATAAAGGTATGTTATTATTGTTATGGATTTTTTTTTCTATGGCCAATGCTATAATGTTTTTTTTACACTATCTAGTTCATTATCTTGCATTGCTTTTTTTGAGACTACTTGATTTATTGAGAATCCTGTAATCTTTTTTATTTTTATTTTTAATATGATGAATTGATGATAACATTTATCGTTTGTTTTGTATAATTGGTGATGATCATGATATATATAAATGATCACATCAGGGATCCTGGATTTTATGGAAATTTCCAGGGATCCCTTTTTGGTCATTGGATTAATCCAATGGCCAAAATGAATGTCCGACAAAATAAAAAATATATATATTAAAAAAAAAAAACACAAGCCTGATGAATTAGCCCCGAGGTCCACCACACCTTTCACACACTCTTTGTTTTTCTCTGCCTCTCCATCACCTCTCTCTCGCCATCGGGTCTCTATCTCGTTCATCACTCTGTTCTTGTACATCCCAAACTAACAAAAATGTCCTCAAAGCCCATTTTTTCACTTCTTTTTCCTTGGCCTGTTGTTTGCTCTACTGCAAGTGATATCCAGACTACAACTTCAACCGTGCTCGAAATTTTATCTCCAATTCATGCTTCACGTCATATTTCCTCAGCAAATTGAAAACATCTAACGGCAAACTCTCCAAATGTGAATAATCA
Organism: Dipteronia sinensis; assembly: GCA_033220585.1. NCBI lineage: Eukaryota > Viridiplantae > Streptophyta > Magnoliopsida > Sapindales > Sapindaceae > Dipteronia > Dipteronia sinensis. The sequence continues at coordinate 32,985,031 of CM065639.1, read as the reverse complement.
ATTAAGAATGTAATTAATCTGATTTTCATTTCTTGCTGATGAAACCATGAACCAAAAACATATATATTGGAGAGAAAGAGAAAGACTCTGAAAGGTGTGGTTGGCCTTGGCCTTGGCTTGCACTTGGATAAATCTGGACACTACCCAGTCCGTGACAGTTATTTCCTTGTCCAAATTTTCAAAAACACATCTCTCTAGGATTACACCAATTATGTTCATTGATGACTTCACCTTAGCTGTGGGATATGTGAGGAAGTATGAAAATCTAACTAATATATTACGTATTCCAATTGTGTCGCTGTGGAGGAGGAGAACTTAAACTTATGCAGCCCAAACTTCAGTATAACAAGGAGAAGATCAAAGTAATAAAATGGACAATCACCAGCTTTATCATATATTAGTCTTCATTTATATGACACTGTAAGTTTGGTTTTCTTTCAAAACTTTACTCTATTGGATTTAGTGTAGGACAATGGTTCACTTTTTTTTATGCTTGTGATATCTTGGCTGCTTTTGGCAAGAGAGGAAGGCGAAGAAGAAAGCCAGGACTGAAACTGAAATTAACTTGATATATGAATTATGGGTGCTTTGGTAGTTCAGACTAAAGCTTAGATAGTAATGATCGGAAAGGGTTAGCAATTCCCTTATTTATTTTGATATGCTCAAGCATATATTCAGTTTCTAGAGGAAATTATCCCCAAGGGAATAGCTCGGTTTGATTTCATGCAATAAAATAAGAGGTCTAGGGACCATTCCTCTTCACACCAACCCTAAAGGAGGACATAGTTTAATTATTGTTGGTGTGTGGGAATGTTCAAAAAATATTGGAAGATTCAGATTTCATACTTGTAATTCTTTTTTTATTTTTTCTGTTCAAATCATTACTCCTAGGGCAATTTGTCTATTACTTAATAGTTAGAAATGACTAGACTGACAAGACGAGTACTTTTCTTGCCATCTCCATACTTCAGGTTTTTTTTTTTAGTTGGATTGCATTCTTTCCTTTCCTATTGTTGTAATTCACTTTTAATGGCCCCTTAAGCTCCTATGTCTTTAGATGATTTTGTTAGTTTTTCACAAAGTGCATTTCTCTTGTGTGTGTGTTGCCCATGTTATGCTGGTTAACATGAGCTGTGAGCCTGTATATGGGTAACTCTCTAGGTGAAACCTGTGATATGTGTTAGATAATTCTTACTTTTGATCAATTTCAGTTTGGCCTTAAGGTTGCATTTCATCCTTTCCTGGCTGTCTGATTTCTACAAGTGTACTCCTGGACAACTCAACGACAACTTCTACTAGATTCTGTGGAATAGTCATCTTGAAGGATGTTTCGTCATGTTATAGAAAGATGTTTGATGTTTCGTCATGTTATAGAAAGATGTTTGAACAAATCTGTTAGTAACAATAGAACGCATAAGATAAGAGTACGTGTCATGTGAGCCATAGAACATTAAAACAGATGGGGATGTTGATATGAATCCTGGAATTAAGCTAATAAATAAATGTACTTTTAAGTGTTTGTGTTAGTAATAGTTATATTTTTAAACATAGCATGGTTGTATACTTGTATCCACAATTATAGAAGATCTATGGGATTATTCTTGAGTTATAGATCTATTATGAGTGTGTTGAAGAATTATCAGCTCAAGAATTATCGCATATCAATTGGCTGTTATAAAAGTAGCATCTCATTCTGGTTTGGATGCATCTCCCATCTGGAAATATATATGCTTTTGATACATTGAGAGATATTTCATTTTACAGCATGTGTTACTGTGATTATCTCATTATGGTGTTTGAGCTGATTTTTACCATTGTATAATAATGCTGCTTAAATGCATTTGGTATATAAAATTTTCGTATTAGTTATTCTTATATCTAGTGTTGGTAAATCTTACCATTAGATTAGTTTCTAGATGGATGACTTGAGAAGGAGAAATAGTTTTTTTTTTTTTTTGGCTTTTCTGTCTTTAGAGCTGTAATAACAGTCAGTCTTGTGGGGTGTATCAGTCAGATTCTGCCAGTGTTGAAGTTCCAGAGCTTGACTTGGAATTGGCTAGTGGCACTCTGGGTGGACTTGTTACAACTGTTGAGGGGTTGATCACAAAAATTAGTGAAAGTGAGTATCTGACTGTTCACCTTTATTTTGTTTGTTGTGCATTTCTGTATGTGGATAATAAACATACCTTGACATGCATATGCAGGCCTTGAGAGAGTGCATGGATTTACTTTTGGAGACAGCCTTGATGAATCTAAAAGAAACAAGTGGCTAGACTTCAAAGCAAGGTTGAACAAGGTACCTCTATGATCATCACTTTTGTAGAATAGCCAATGTTGTTGGGTAACATGACTTCTTTCATGGAAACTATGGCAATACTTTGAAGTTCCATCTGATATGCGTACGAAAAGAGAAAGGAAAAAAGGAGGGGGTAGGGGAAGGGAAAGGAAGGGTGAATTTATGTGGCAAAGATGTAAACAGAGCATCATGGGTGAAAACTAGCTGAGCCAACTCTAGCACTTGGCCTAGATATAAACTTGAGAAAACAAGGCTCCAGGTCCATTTTAACATATCTATTAACAGAGAAGCAAAACAAGAGAGGGAGAGATAGAAATCTGTACAACTCAGGAGATGCTTTTTCTTTGAGATGATAAATAGTTTTTGCTATGACAGGCGACCACGATGGCATAGTTATCATCGTTTTTAGTTTTTAGTTTTAGTTTTAGTTCTTACTTCTTAGAAGGACCCAAAATTATGTTATCAACTTCCAAGTATTTCGAAATGTGTGGACATGTTGCGATTGCACAATTTATATTCAGATGTCCTAGATCTTGTTTACTGTTATTTATTCTTGTTTTCAAATTTCTTGCCACCAATTTTGTGAATTTCAGTGAAACAGCTAGATTTTGATTTCCTTTTTTCTTGGTTTTACCTAGCATCAAAATGTAGATGCGGGCATTCTTGAACTTTTTATTGAACAAATTATAAAATATGTTGTTCCTTAAGTTTCAGACTGAAATGTGAGTAGGTCTTTAACAAAGCACGTTGGCTTTATCTTTTCTGTTGGCAACAGTAATTGAAAATATTTTTCTAATTTGATTATAATGTCTAATTACCCCTGAACATTAATTTTTTATTTTTTTTATATGAATTGCACACTGTTAGAGAGGATTTGAATATTATGCTACTCTCTTCTTCAAATAATGCCACTTCTTAATGTCTTGTAGCTTCTGAGTCTTGAAGAATCTTGGACTTTAATTCTCGACGATGCATTAGCGAATTCTTTCATTGCGCCAGTGACCGATGATATTAAAGCTGACCACCAGTTAACATGTAAGTTTCTCTTCATACAAGCTTTAGCAATTATGTTGGACTGTATAGTATAATTTTTAACCAACTTTTGGATTTTGTCTCGGGTGGATAAAAAGCTGTTATCAGGTAATCTACACATCATCTCCAATCATATTTTTGTGTAATCACAATTTAGTGATTGTGAAAAAACTTGAACATTAATTGTCATAGACTAGATAATTGTGTTTGAACATTTGGTATTTTTTTTTTCTTCTTATCAAGACAACTGTATTGAAGAAATGAAAGAGGGATAATGGTTTTAGTTGAATCTTAGTGATTGCTTCCTCTTTTCATCTAATTTAGCTAATACAGGTTTTTTTAATATAAAAATATATATAATTCCTGCTTGAACTGCTTGATGATATCAAATTATTACCGTCTTTCTTTGCGTAATATTGTTGCACTGATGCTGGGGTCCAGTTGAGGAGTACAAGAGGTCGTGGGAGCAGAACGAAGAATTGGGTCTTAACGATATTGACACCTCTTCAGCCGACGCTGCTTACAACGCAACGAAAGAATCATAAACAAGAAAATACAAGTAAACATTACTTTCTTTGTTTTACCCCTTTAATGTGGGAGTGTCGTGAGTCCAAATTGCTCCTTGATGACTGCTGAGTTGACAATTTGTATAATGTCCCTTATCTTTTATTTTATTTTTCTGCTATTTATTGTCAGTTTTGTAAGAATATAAAGATGGGATTTCCTCCTTTTAAGACTCTCTTGGTTGGCAATTTTGTTAGGGTTGGCAATTTTGTTAGACTGATAATGCTGTGTGAATTGTACTGCCACATTTGTAACATACTGGAGGATGATGAAATTGGACTAAAACATGTTTGGTTGTGTATTCTATTAGTAGAAAAAATGAAGTTCATATAATTTCTGACACCATTCTGTATCAACCCCAACAATCTTGTCACTAGTTCTTTTGAATTACCACTTGTTAAAGTTTGGTAATTTTATAGTATGTTAACAAGTTGTACTAATAATACTATTTCAAGTTAAAAAATGGTGTAGTAGTAAACCTTTTACGCTCAACGTCAACGAGATTATGGATTCGAACCATCAACCCATTTAATGTTGGTTTGGAAGTAAACACCCTTTAAGGGTTCGAGACATAACCCCTGTTTTCCCCTACCAACACCCAAATTTATAAAAAATAATAAAAATACAATATATTTCTCACAAATGCTTCAAACACTAGTTCAAATTAAAAAAGAAAAAAAATATATATATATATATCTGTCACACATGCTTCAAACACTGGTCAGATTCTGAGCATGATGGCAGCTAAAGCAAGTTCACAATGCTTGCAGTTCCTACCGATTGTCATGTGTTACAAATCAACGACTCGAAATGGATCACTCAGATGATGATGATCAACAATTGTATTAGTGTGTTTGATATGGCTTTTCAAATAGAGCTTCTAGAGTAGATATTTTTGTAGTAGAGCTTCAGCTTCTAATGAGTAGAGTTTCTAACAAAAAAGTTTTTGGTTGTGTAAATTACAAAAAAAGTGTGTTGATAATGTATTTTTAAAAATAGCTTTTAGTTGTGTAAATTACAAAAAGGGTGATGACAATGTATTTAATGAAAGAATTGTATGGTGAAATATTTAAAATTTATAAAAGGTAGTTAAATCAATTCATATGTTTTAAAAAAAGTTCAAAAAGAGCTTTTTAAAAAAGCCCAAATTTTGGGTTTCCCCAAATAGACATAAAATGGCTTTTATAAAGGGTAATTGAGACAATTCATATATTAAAAAAACTGTTTTTAATTTTACCAGACAACTAAAAAAAAACCTCAAAATAGCTTATAGCTTAAAAAAATACTTTTGATCCTTACACACTTAGTTGATTAGCATGTATTTAATGTTAAGTTGTGTTAGTTGATTAGCTGGCATTTTGAGTCGTTGATGGCCTGGCAATCCAGATCGAATACATGATTGGCTGAAAATGATTTTGTGCTGGTTTTCAGCTCAATATACTCTTTGTGACGACGATTGAATCAACGAGTCTTTTCTCTCAGAATTTCCAGAGCTCAAATCCTCTCGATCAAAGTTTTTGTTCCCTGAAGTACGTTTCGCCTAAACACTTTTAACTATTTATTCAAACAACTTCGTCTCAATTCCACAAATGTAATGACAATTTTGGAGACATCCATAAACAGAACTCAATCAAGTTTGCATATTGTAAAACATGTCTATTTTGGAGACATTCCTGAAGTACGTTTCACCTAAACACTTTTAACTATATTAACGAAACAACATGTCTAAAAGGTATTTAATCGAATCATGGTTGGACCAATAAAAGGAATAATGGTCATCTTTGCTTTCAAATATGTAAAACCAGAGATAACACATTATGCGTCAAAACCAGTGTTCTAGAAGTCGGCCGACTAGGCCGATTAATCGACGCAATTCAGTTAGGCACCGTGTTACTGTGGCGAAAAGGCTGAAATCGCCTTTATTCCACGGTCTCTGATTAATCGGCAAGTCGGCTAGACTAGCGGTCAATGGCTTTGACACCGCCTAGCCTGTTTTTTTTTTTTTTTTTTTTATAAAAAAAGGACCTCGTTTTCATCAGTTGTTCCCTTCATTAGTCATCTTCGACCAAACAGATCGTAAACCTAAACCATCTTCGACCAAAGAAGCTTCCTGCCACCTGCGACCATTCAGTCGCCGAGATCGCCGAAATCTTCTGTCTTCCGTCGCCGCTATCGCCAGTTCACAGCCGTCTCCAATTCGCAGGTCTATTCTCATCTCATTTGTTTTCATGTCTCTTATATAAATCCTCTGTTTTTAATTGTTGTGGGGTGTTTTGTGCGGTAGTTTTGGTAGGTTAGGTTGTTCCTTGTGGTTTGTGTTGTGGATTCAAAATTAGAATTTTGGATTTTGAAGCCTTAATTGATTTGAATTACAGTAATTACAAACCGGGTTAGTGATTGCATTTGGATGGATGTTTAGAGATTTGGATTGGTTTATGATTGGATTTTGATTGGTAATTTGGCATTTGTGGATTTGGAAAAAAATTTCTTTGGATTTATCATTTGATAATTAGAATTTGTTTGTAATTGTGTTTTCCGATTAATCCCCAATTAATCGCCGACTAATTAGCCTAGGCGTTAAGCACTGGGTCTCTGCCCGACTAGCGCCTAGCGTTTACTAGAACACCGGTCAAAACCAACCTAAATAATTCAACTGGCATTGCTGACCTAAACCTCTTTAAAACACAGAGCAGAGAGACTTCAATCTCATAAATTTCTATCCTTTTATTATTCCATATGAAGCACATTAAAATAATTTGTCTTAAGAGATTTGAAAATTCAACCAAGTTAATGTCAATCTTGGAGCTATAGTTGTAAGAGGAATCATGAATTAAAAGAGTGTGTATAAGGCATGTAATACAAGCTTCTTTTTTGACAGTTACAGTCTGATGATCAAAAATTAACTATCTAAAAGATTCAAAAATAAAATTTGTGCTCACATATTTGTAGTACAAGTTTCTTTTTCATCGCGTCTACTATCTGGAACAGTCCTCCTCGATCACACAGTTGAATCATATAAATGTGCAACAAGTCGCTGAAGCAATGGCTTCAACCAACCCTTGCAGCTTCTGTAATATGAGTCAACGACCAATTAGATTTATAAAATTTATGCAGAGTTTTCAATAATCATGTCTGTTTAAGAAATATAATTCCGATAACAAGTGGGATAGAAGTAGCATACCTGTTCAAAGTCAGGAATACTGAACGACTTCCTACTCACACTTGATTGATCGGTAAATGTGACGAACAAAGAACAATGAAGCACGGAAACCAACGGTCCCGAGCATGAGGAAAAAACCATAGCAAATGCAAGCCATGTATCCGAAGAAGAATGAGGTTTGCATAAATCCAGACATATCTGATCGTGCATGGTAGTAATACAAGCAGTAGGCATATATGAATATGCCGGTTGATCCACCGCACAGGAAAGACCTGTCAATATACCAAATATTTACAAGTTAGTGTGTGAAACTCTTAATCAAACGCTTATAACATTTAAAAGAAAGAAAATCACACATACAATGACATAATATTTTCCAAATAATCCAATCTTTAATTGGTAAAACAATAATCAGGGTGGGTAAATTCTGGTACCAACAAAGATGATATAGTTCCCATATATGATTTTCCTTCAAATATTGAAGTACTAAATTTTTATCAGATTCAGTTCATTAATTACATTTCCTTCAGCATCACCAATGGTAAAATCTGTTATCACCTGACATTTCATCAATCGTTTTCAACAGCATCTTTAATATCTCCATATGTTTCAAAAGCTCTTTAATATCAATTATATATAATGTCATAAAAAAAATACCTTTCTCTCAACAGCCTATCAAATAAAAGTTCCTATATTGTAATATTCATGTGTACATAGCTGTTTGGATTACTATTTTTACTCACTACCTTACACTAATTAAGAAACACGGAAGTTTAAATACAACATCAAAACGACCAGCCCATGCTCTACTCTGGCATGGATGCCAATAACCCCAATAAGCGTCATGCGTTATTCATGTAGGAGCAGTTACTAATCAGGCACTAGATGCATACACCAAACTACACAATGGCATTGCTCTAAGATACTAAAGAATACATTAGACTCTTGGAGACTATAATTTAAAACATTCTCATACAGTATGTCCAGGATCTTCTTGAACTTCATTATTGTAACATTGGGAAAACTTTTAGAAGAATTTTTTTTTCTGAAGTTCTCTTTAAATAACTGTGTTGCATTTCAGAAAAAAAGGGGGAAAAAGTGTAATGACCATAAGCTAATTCATATTAAAACAAGAGGGCATCACCATTGCTAACAGGCAATGCATCAATGTGCCATAAGAGTTGTGGACAATAACTAAACATTCAAGCCTTAGTAGAACTTTCCAACAGAAATAGGGCAGCATCTAGAGAAGCTTCTAACAAGAAAGCGATAATAGATATATGCCCACATTTAGCTTCCAATCTAAAAGTCACAAATGAATTGAATGCAAGGAGAAAATAAAATGTGCCAAGAACACCCAAGAATATAGAAAACCATTAACCAATAGTCAGAAAATTTCGTAGCAAGCACTAACACATTTAACTCAATCCATCAGAATATCAGTTCAAAAATATTATAGACAAAAAAATACTGCATGTACATAAAGTTCAATAAGTATGAGATTTGCCAAACATAATACAGAAACATATACATTTGTGTGCGTGTGTTCCACAAGCATGCATGTTAAAACATCAGAAGACTAAGAACCAATCATACCTCCACCACCACTCATGGTCTTCAGCCGCAAGCTGAAAGTATGTCAATGCTACTGTAATAAAAGCAGTAACAATCAAGAGAATGAGGAAGACGATAAAAAGGATGCTGTATATGGTGTAAATCCTGTGACCCCACACGCTAGCAAATATGTAGTAAAGCTCAATGTAGATAGCACTGAACGGCAAAAACCCTGCCATAGCCATCTGCGGAACCGTCCTCCGGTACCAAGGCAATGGTGGGATCTCTCTAGGATATTTTGTGGTGCGACAAGGAGCTTGAAACTCAGCCTTGCTATTCTTCCCCGCAATACCACCAAGTACCAGCAGAGGTGATGTTACGAGAGTCCATATAAGAAATATAACCACAATGGTTCCAAATGGCAAAGCTGCAGTGGCATTGTAAGCAATTGCGACAGTATTCAGGAAGCAAAATGTGAGGAAAAGGGGCCCACAAAACAGGCTTCCAGTCAATAACAAGTTTCTCACCTGTCAAGCCAAAAAATAGTTGTCAAGTCTAGTATGCTCTCACTGGAGTATATTGCAGAGGCAGCGATAGACAAAGAAAATAAGAAATCATCATTCATGCTGGATTAATGTGCTATTGGTTTGGATCTGAACTAAAGAGAATATGAAGGCGTGATTCCAAAAAGCTTAGTTGTGCTGAAGCAATCTCTAGATCCACCTTTTTGTAGGAACAAGTGCACTTTCAAACAATATAATTTTACAAAATAAGATGTTCAAGCCACCATTTAGAGAAATGCAGAGAGAGAGAGAGAGGGACACGCAAGTAAGCATCAAATTTAATTCTGTTAAAGTAAATTTCAAATCGACAAAATTAAAAACGAGACATTTATAAATCTTTCAAGCATGAGAGTCAGAGACCACTAGAATCCAAATGAGCCTAACATAATTTTGTTCTCACTCCCTTCTACCACCTTATAGACAAAATTTAAAAAAATAATACATTCAAACCAGAAGCGCTGCTTTTTAATATGTAGGGAAATCAGGAAACTGGCAAGAAATAAATGTGAATATATGATTCATACATGGTACACGTGCATGTATTGTAAACCCAGATGCCTTTGTCTAGTTGAGATTTGAAAATAAGTTTAGACAAAATAGAAGACAGGCAACAATAATGAAGTCTCAGTCTAAAGAAGTTGGGAGATAACAAACACCAAGGAAACAATCTATAAAAGAAGACAATAATGAGTGAATCAGTAATAATATATTATACCCAATTTGTTCCTTCTAGCTGGCAATAGAAAGAGGCTGCAGTATATCCCGCAATTCCTGATGTAAGCGCATAGATTACGACCAATGCGGTGAACAGAGCTCCCCGATTATACGGATAAAAGACACCAACCAAAGCAAGCATGAAAATGAAAATTGAACTGAACACAAAAACAAAAACAAAATAATGAGATTGCTGAAAAGAATATAAGCTCACCCAAATCAAAGCTCAACTTCTTCGACGGGATCCATATCACATGTACACTTACAGAGTAAATAGCTGGGTGCCAGAACCTACTGCTGCAGCAATCAAAGACTTGAATTTTGGATATCTAAACACATCACCGTGAATATACTTCCACCCAGTCTCTTCTTGGTCATCAGCTGTCTCCTCATCATGAGCATATCTATAGGATAAATAAAGATATAAACATAAAAACGTTGAAATGGATAAATTTTAATCTACACAAATGCAACTAAGTCTACAAAAAAACGTTTCATGGAGATTCATACTTGACAAAATCATTCTTCAAAACTCGCATGAGAATTGTGGCAAGGAAACCAGTTAGCAATAGAACTGTCACACATGAATTAATTATTGAGAACCAATGGATTTCCAGGTGGTGTGGCAGCGAAGAGGACTGTGAATACTTCTCCATTCTCTTCTCAAAAGCAGTATCTGTTTCTTTCCATCTAACGCTGTACATGAAGTCCACATCAACTTCATTATCTTCAGTAAGGTCAACAATAGCATTAGGATCGGATCGTACACTAATCTCAACAACACGGTCCTTATTGTAAGAAATATCGAATTGAAGATGCTTGAACAGGTAATATTTGTACTCGCTAGGGTCGGTTTTGCCTTCTTTGTCAACTTTTCCCAAGAATCCCCATATGGGCAAGTCATCATAATACATTTGGAAGTAGTAATCCTTTGAAACTGCATTTCTGAACCTAGCAACTTCTTCCTTTGACAGATGCTTTTTGCAAGCAATTTCAGAATCTTTCTCACTAAGAAATTCAAGTTTGTATGGAGCACTGACTAATCTATCACCATTCAACACTTCTCCAAGAGCTTCCTTCTTTTCCTTCACAGGAGCTGCAATAAACTTCCCTCGATAAATTAAACAAATTTCCACATTTAAATGTAGAGCTTTTTAGGAGAGAAATCAGAAAAGGCACAAACCTGATGAACAAAAGGGTAGATCAAAATAGCGGTATGTCTCACTGTCATCAATACAAATAACTACATTAGCCAATAAATTTACAAAAATTTCATCTCCAAACCATGTACATTGTCCAAATCAGCTCAAATGAATTCAGCTGAAATGTTCTAAATTATCAAGATAATGCTTCAAAGTTTAATCTTTAATGGAAAATTACATGGAAACTGTTGAATACAAAACAGATAGGATCATCAACTTAAAAGAATTTTGAAGACAAATTAAGAGAGCTTCCATCCTTGTAGGGATATTCCAAACCCAAGTTTATCACACACAAAAAACACCAAAAAGCCGAAACTCAAAAAGCAAAACTGAGATCCACACTCTTTAGCACTGCTTATTTGCCATCACTATTAGATACACTTCTCATTTTTAGAGTAAAAAAGCATTTCCAGCCCATACGGAAACAATCCATCAAATCCACTACTTAATACTAGGGCGGATTTATTGCAAACTCATTGCTAGCTAATAGAAATCACAAGTAACGAAAACAGGTCATCTGTTTCCGAATCCGAAATATGTGTACGCATAATTTCATTTAGAGCAATAGTACACGTAATACCACATTAATGCTTCAATCCCATGCATACAACTGTATCAATATCTGGAAACTATCACATCTTATCACAATTCTAGCAAAGTCATTCACTTGTAAATTCAGTGACAACAAATATAAACAAATGAAATTTCCAATCTCTCTAAACCAATCAATCTGTATAAGCAACTAACAAGATCGAATGCGATTGAATCAATCCAAACCAAAGGTCCAAAAACAGATCAAAACAGCGCAGATCCAGATCCAAAAAAAAGCTGCTTTTCGTCAACACAACAACCAGAAACGAACAAAAATAGTACCTGGGGTTATGGAAGGGACCCACTTTGTTGGCGTAGAGAGGGACATCGTCTCCGACCTTGAAGCGATGGTCAGAGCCGTCAGATCTCACATAGGTCTGTAGACTGAAAAGGGTGGCCAGAATTGCCACCACAGCAAGCGACGAAGAAGCCATTGAAATTCACTCACCAGAGAGAGAGAGAGAGAGAGAGAGAGAGAGAGAGAGAGAGAGAGAGAATCGAAACACGGGAATTTGAGGGAAGAAAAAGTGGGTGTGCGTTATAGTGGGTGTTGCGAGATCTGGGTGATGTTGTTGTTGAAGTGAAAAACACTTCTCATAAATTTGATGGAGAGATGGTGTTTTTGTAGACGTAGTAAATGTGAAGGATAATGACTGAGCACCTCTCCAGATTTTCGTATTATTTAAACCAAAAACTATTGAATTGAATTATACATCCAAACGAACTCTCTCTAATTCTGTCGGTGTATATGATTGGGCCGGCTCGGGCTGGACTGGGCCGGTCAAACTAACGGATCTGATCCAATATTTGGATTCGAGCTAATTATTTGGATTTGGTCTGACCCGATCCAACTAGTAAAATTGATTTTATTTTTCAGTGACGATATTTATACCCTTTTAAAACTGTTTGTGCATCTCGAAGTAATATATTTTTTAAAAAAATTCACTATTACCCTTAATTCAAATAATTTTAAATACATGTCTTATATCATATTAATAAATAATTAATATTTTGAGAATTTTAAAAAATATATATTATAAACAATTAGAAATATTGATCTTTTTTCCTGATCAAAAGCACTTGAGAATAAGATTTGCATTTAAAAATAATGAAATTGAAATAAATAAAATAACTAAATTACAATCATTGATTACACATGTCAGCAAATCTATATAGGTACGATAAAGATCAGCGCAGTAGATAATCCAAATTCTGAAGTTGAAGGCTGTTGTTCATGGCTCCGTGCTTTTCATTTCCTTTTCTCAGTTTTTATTTAATTGTTTTAAACTTATTATTTTATAGTATTTTCTCAAAAATTATAGTAAAGGGCATATTTTGTAACATTTGGGGTGTATTTACGAGTTATATCATTTCAAAACAATTAATGGGGTTTATATAAGAAAAGGGATGTAAATACAATTTTCAAAAGTATAAATATCGCTATACTTTATTTTATTTTTTTAAAAGAAAGTATTAAGAAATTAATGTTTGGATCTGAATCCGACTTGAATGAAATCGGCTAATTGAAACAAATTACACCCTTTGAAATATTTCGAGATCCAATATTTTCCGACTTTTCAAATCGAACAGTCCAATTTGATTTCGATGATGACCTAAGTTCAGGTTGGATTTATCGATGACAATATCCCAAGCTAGGCAGACGCAAATTAAGCTAGGCTAGGCTAGGTTAGGTTCATCTAGACTTGACAATATGTCGAATTGAATTGAATATGTATCCGGTTATAAGGGAAGGCAAAAATGGCAAAAGTCTCAGCCCACAACTAACCGGTAGATCCAATCTATTTGGGACAGATTTGGAGCACTTAAAACGGGGTACGGGTTGGATATAGGTCGAACTACTATGACCCGACCCACTTCGGTTAACTCGGTACTTATATTATTATTTTTTTAAACATTAAAAATATTAAAAATATGAAAGGAAAACAAACCCTAATCTTTTTATCTATTTGTCTAATTGTATTTTATGTTTGAATTCAAAGCTATATAATTTAGATGTTATATTTTATTAAATTTAAGTTTATATATGAATTTTAAGTATATGTTAAACTTTAAATTTTAATATTTAGGTGTCATTTATGTTTAAATTTAAATATAATTTTCAATTTAAGTATATTTTTTTAAATTTGATTGAATATTAAAATTTAGGTTCCTATACAATTCAAATGTATAGTAAAATTTATATATTTAATTGTTTAAACATTTTTTTTAAAAATAAATGTGTAAGTTTGGGTCAAGTTTGGAGCAACTCCGTCTCATTCGGGTCGAATTTGGGGTGGAAATCAAAAACCCGTTCGGGTCACTGGTCGGGTTTGAGGCAAGTTGCTAAAATTGAGTTAGGTTTGAGGTATACTAATCCGTCTCATTGTCATCCCTAGTTATAAATGAGTTGACTCAAAGTTTATTCAACCCAAACTCATATGTTAGCTTATTGGGTTTGAAAATAAAAACTCAAACCAATTTGCTATTTTGATAAGTAACCCGTAACCGATCTATTTAACTTGTTATGTTTTATTATTGTTACTTTAGTAATTAATAATTTGATTTAATTTAGGAAAAAAAAAAGAATAAATGGTAAAAATAAGAAAAAAAACTTTTAAAATAAAAATATATGAATATTCAAATTAATGTACACAAATTTATTATAATGCAATTAAAACTCATGTCTAACATTATATTAAATTAAAATAAAAACATATCACAACTATCTTCTTAAAAACTTTAACGACAAAAATGGTCGAAAATAAAAAATATATATATTTCTAAAATTAATAGGTCATAATGAGTAAAATGGGTTTTAGAGGATAAAGTCAAACCAAATTTTTTATTAAGTCACGATATTTATACCTTTAAAAAACCGTATGTACATCATTAATCAATACATTTTAAAAAATTCAATATTACATTAATCAATATGACTAAGATGACTAAATAGTTTGTAAGTACACTAAAAAATAATTAATCAATTTTCTATATCCTAAGACCCTAAACCTCTTTCTATTTTCTCAAACCCTAATTTATCTTCTAAGTACCATTTTCAAATACAAATTGGAATCGTCTATCGGTTGCAAGACCGATCAGAAAACAATCACAAACTTGAAAAGTCTTTACAATTCATACCGTAAAAGTCCACACTATTAGATAAATAAGAGAGAAAAAAATTTAAATTGATTTTTCTCACCTCTGCCCATTTGTACCTGTGCTACATACATAGTAAAAAACATTGATTGTTTGCTTAGTCTGTGCGTCGCATGCTTTTTGGGTAATTGGCTTTCTTTTTCTTATTCTTTTTCACTAGATGGATCATGGATGTCAATAATCTTTGGTACGAGAACATGACAGGACAAGACAGGATATGCCAGTTTTTTCGTATTGTGTTTGAAATATATGGCACAAAACTATAAACTGTACTGTTATACGTTTGGTATGGCTGAGACATGACGGAACAAGAGGTTCAAATGACCATAGTACCCCTCTTATAGACATAATAATATATATTAATATATAATATATATAAGATATGTACAGATATATATATATATATAATAATAGTATATATATATGTGTTAATAGCCAAATTTGGCTTGAGACCAAAGGGAAATTCTCTACCTTCCTAGCCCGAAGTCCAGGCCCAGGATTACCCACCATGGAACCGCGGGTCCCGGGGTCGAGCTGCGGAGCCACTTCGCAGAAGCGAGGAAAGGACGTCGAGCTCTGGAAACACCCGAGATGGAGCCCGACACGGTCAGGATGAGCTCGTAACACCAAAGCAAGAATTCAGGGAGAGCCAGATGCATGGCGATCTAAGCTCCAAGAAACCAAGACTGCCTCGTAGCTTCCCCAGAAGCCTGCCATTCCCTCAAAGCTCAGGGAGGAACCTATTAGGCATCAAACCCACACTGCAATATTTCTCCATCTCACCAAGGGAAGGTTCGGGCCTATTTGGATAAGTAGAAGGAAGCTCGTCGAAGTCCGTTGCCACCGAAGAACGTCCACAGTGGGCATTTAAAGCTACAAGGAACCTGGGAAAGTAGGACCAAACTCCCAGTACCCAGACCAGGGCATGAATCTACCTCGCTCAAAGAAACAGTAAACGTCCTACTCGACGACCTCTATGAGGAGTAGCACCATGAAGGTACACAGGATCACATCTGCAACATAGAAACATTACGTGTAAAACAAGTGTTAATAGCCAAAATTGGCTAAGGACCAAAGGAAAATTTTCCACCTCTCAGACCTGGTTCCATACCCGAGAGTCTCCACCGGGAGATCTTTCTATCCAGAACCGAACTACGACACCTCCCCAGGAACAAGGGCGGGCTCCAGAAACATCCGGGATAGAGCCCGGAACGATCGGATCTAGCCCGCATCACCAAAACTAGAAGCTCCCCGAAGTCGAGGTCACCTCGCAAATGCTCCAGAGACTCGTCTATACCTCACTGACATAGACGAATGTCCCTAGAAGGCCACACCTAGCTTCAAGAGGTCAGGGGAAGCCACTCCTAGCTTCGAAAGGTCAGGGGAGGCCACACATAGCTTCAAAAAGGTCGAGGGAAGCCGGATCTGGCTCCAAGCTGGATGAAACTTCTCAGATATCGAGGTTGGAACACTGATCAACCTCACTAGTTGATGCACCACACCATGCCATATTCAACGACCACTATAAAGGATCATGCTGGAAAGATACGAAGATACACTGGATCATATCTGGAAACGTTACCTATATGCAGGACAAATAATAGAGTCCAAATAGGAAACAAACTGATCTCCACCACGATATTCTCAATTCGACTGTTAACTCAAAGTCAATGACATTAAAGTAAGAAATCCCGCCCGATAAGGAGGGGAGAGACTGAGAAAATCAAGGGGAGAATCAGTTTGTTTAACCTACAAAACTATGTATAAATAAAAAGAAAGAAAAGGAGAAATATGAGACTACTATTCGACAGGCATACGACAAATACTCAACCACACCCTAGAGAGAGTTGAGAGCAAAAATAAAGAAACTTGTATTTGTATACCAGGCACGATCAATAAAAAATATTTTTGCTTTCTTTTGGGTGAATGGTATCACCATTCCTTGTCATTTTATAAATCATCGCTACATATACAATCAATCTTGGCCACCACCTACGTGGTAGTGGTCTCGAGGGTGTTAACTGAGGTTTCTCATCCCGAGCAAAATTTCCGTTAACACTTTCTGGCGCCGTCTGTGAGAAAAAAACCTTACACCCAATTAACCAATTATTTGCATTTACATTTTCGTTGTTTTACAGGAACTATGAGGCTCCGCTCCTCCCAAGGCCAACATAGAATATCGGAGCAACCTCCGGCGAGGCTAACACGAAAGGCCCCAAGAAATGGGAGAAAGTCTGGGTATAATAGTCAAGCTCCGGTCCAAACAACCAATGCGCTGGGCTACTGGCCACCCTACAGTGAGCCAGGCCGCGCTAGACCAACAAGCGGCGGCCTTCGTAGAATCGATCCGCGTCCGCCTGCTCGCTGAAGGCATCACAATCCAGCCAACCAACCTGAATGATCAGGGAGAGCCGAGTAGGCTCGGAGCTAGGCCACCTGCTTTCGATCGCTTAGGACCTCCACTTCCAGAGCCGACCCGAGATAGATCAGGGCCCCAACGTTCGATCCGAGATAGGCTGGGACCCATGCCCCTAGTTCCGAAAAGATTTTCACAATATCAACCCAGGCTAGTTAAGTCTGCCGCAGATGCTTTTACACGGAAGCCACGAGGGCTATCTCATCCAACTACATCTAGGAGAACTGCCCGGGCCCTGGAGGAGGAAAGTAGACAAACTCCCTAAGTGGATCCTATCCAGGAGGAGGATCGGATAGAAATTGCCAGTTCATCGGAAAGATTCGACAGTGAGGTATCTGAGGTTAACTCAAAGAGACCTGAGAACAAGCGACTGAGGGATCAGCTGGCAAAGTTACAAAAAGAGGTCCAGCAGATAAGGAAGGGAAAGAATAATGAGGATAAAAAGGATCCCCTGAGCGAGATGAAGGCTCCCTTCACTAGGAGGAGCCGGGAAGCAGAGCTCCCCCCAAAATTCAAAATGCCAGCAGATAGGTTTTCTGAAACGGAAAATCCTCTATGCCACCTAGAGAGCTTCGTTCAACAGATGGAGGTCCAGAACACTACCAGAGCAGCTATGTGTAGAATGTTTCCAACGACCCTAACCGACTATGCGAAAACCTGGTTCAGGAAACTGCCCGTTGGTAGCGTGGATTATTTCACAAAATTATGAACAGATTTTTGCTCACAATTCCAAGGAGTCAAACCTCGTCCGAAAGATCCCATACACCTCTAATATGTGATCCAGGAACGGAGTGAAACTCTTCGATCGTACGTGGAACGATTTCACAAGGAGGTCATACAAATGGGAGTTTTCACCGAAAAAGAAACCCTCGCCAACTTCAGGCAAAACCTATGGGCAGGAAAGCTTTTCCGTTCCTTCGCCAAGAGACCTCCCGAGACTTACCAGGATGCCTACGACCGGGCTCTTGAGCAGGTCGAGATCGATGAACAACTCAAGGTCAAGATGGAACACGATGACATAAGAACGGCAAAGCATCTGAAGAGAGAAGCCCCCAAATTTGAGCCAGTGCAGAAAACTCAGAATAAACCTCCCAATAGGTCGACCTATCGCCTCCCTGCTCCTCTGTATAGACAAGAAAGATATCCATCAAAATGAACCCCTCCCCGGGCTTCGCCGCTTCCCAGGACCGTGGCTCCAGTAATGCAAGGGGAAAAAAGGTATGACTACTACACCCTTTTGAATGCTTCCAGGGAAACAGTCTACCTTGCCATACGAGGTAAAGAGTTGCTCTAAAAGCCCGCTCCCATGAAGGCCCCAGCTGACAGGAGAAACCGGTACAAGTACTGCGACTTCCACAAAGACGTGGGCCACTACACCTTAGAGTGTTATAATTTGCGCAACCAGATTGAGGCCCTGATAAGGGGAGGATGCCTAATTGAGTTCTTACAACAGGTCAGAGATAACATCAGGACTGGAAGGGAGGTACAAGCTGAAATCTGTGAAGACGCAGAAAAGAGGAAAGGGGAACAGGCTGACTTAATGCAACAGATCCAGGTGATACACACTATCAGCGGAGGTCCTACACTGGCTGACGTTTGCAATAACTCCCAGGAAAAACCACGCAAGAAAGGTTCCCCACATCGGAGAAAGCCGGGGGATCTTCGAAGTCAGCCAGAGCTCGACAGAGCCCTCCCAGTCAGCACAGATCGTATTCACCGAAGCAGATGTCTTCAACACTGTGCAACCTCATGATGATCCTATGGTAATCACGATACAGATCGCCAACTGTCTGGTCCATCGCGTGCTCAGTGGATACAGGTAGCAGTGTAGATATCCTCTTTAAGGATACCCTGGAAAATTGAACCTGAAGCAACGTTGTTACAACAGCTGTACCACTCCGCTTTACGGTTTCACTGGAGATTCGATCATACCAGTGGGGTCGATGATCCTTCCAGTAATCATCGGAATCACCCCTCTCCAACAGAATGTTATGACCGACTTTGTTGTGGTGGACACCCCATCGGCCTACAACGCCATCCTAGGGAGACCTTTCCTGTCTTTCTTGAAGGGAGTCTTATCCATATACCACAACGTCATGAAATTCCCAGGTTGGAACCAAAGTAGGAGAGGTACGCGGAGACCAACAGGCAGCCAGGAAATGCTACGCAGTATCTGCCAATCCTACAGCCCTAGCGAAATAGTGTGTACATGTGACATTAATCCAGGAGGACATGGATACATCCCGGATAATCCAGGAGGAGAAGGAGCCTGCAGAACATCCTAGGCATCCGGAGGAAGAACGAAGTAAGGAATGGGCCAGCGGGCAGCCCGTAGATAAACTAGAAGAGATATCTATTAGGAATGACGATCCCTCCAAGGTCGTCAAGGTCGGAGCCACCCTTGATCCAGAAGTAAAAAGAGGACTGATTGACCTTCTCAGGGAGTTCAGCGACATCTTCACCTGGAACCATGATGAAATGCCTGGAATCCCGGCATCGTTGGCCGCCCACCGACTAGCAGTTGATCCAACAGTCAAGCCCGTCAAGCAGAAGAGGCATCACTTCAACGCTGATAGGAACGCTGCGGTATAGGAAGAGGTTGATAAATTGATCAAAGCAGGGTTCATCAGAGAAGTACGTTACCCCGAATGTATTGCCAACGTGGTCATGGTTACGAAGGCGAATGAGAAGTGGCGTATATGTGTCGATTACACCGACCTCAACTGGGCTTGTCCGAAAGACATTTTTCCTTTACCAAAGATCTACCAGCTGGTTGACTCCACATCCGGAAATAAACTTTTGAGTTTTATGGATGCATTCTCAGGATACAACCAAATTAAAATGCACCCGGCTGACCAAGATAAGACCAGTTTCATTACTGGGCAGGGCTTATACTGCTATAAGGTGATGCCGTTTGGTTTGAAGAATGCAGGGGCGGGTGGCGGATGGGTGGCGGCACTCAACAGGTTTATCTCTCGCTCCACCGATAAATGTCTCCCTTTCTTCAAGGCCATCAAACAAGGGAAAAACATGAAATGGAGCCAGGAGAGCGAATAGGCTTTTCGAGCTTCGAAAGAATACCTAACAAGCCCCCCATTGTTAGTCAAGCCGGTTCTCGGAGATGAGTTGCAGATCTACCTGGCCGTATCAGAAACTGCAGTAAGCGGGGCTTTGGCCAAGGATTGTAGCGACGATTTTCAAAGACCCATATAGTATGTGAGTCATGCTTTGACCAAATCAGAAAGGAATTATATTCTCTTGGAAAAGCTCGCTTATGCTCTGGTGATCTCAGCAAGGAAACTCCGTCCCTATTTTCAAGCTCACACAATAGCAGTGGTGACAGACCAACCCCTCCGCCAATTCTTGCAAAGACCTAGACGTGTCTGGAAGGCTAGTCTTATAGGCACTAGAGCTCACTCAATTCGACCTAAAGTATAAGCCCCGGACTACGATTAAGGCACAGGCTTTGGCCGACTTCGTGGCAGAATTCTCAGCGATCCCGGATCCAGATGATCCCTCAGTATCAAATAAGGTCCCTGAGAAGATATCCGAGGCCGACAATTGGCCGGAAAGCTGCAAGCCATGGACCCTCTTTACAGATGGAGCATCCGGGCAAGTCTGGGGGATGAGCTGGCATAGTTCTAATAGGTAGGGAGGGGACCGAATTCTGTCACTGTTTCAGATTCGAGTTTAAAGCTACCAATAACGAAGCGGAATATGAAGCCCTTCTAGCCGGGATGAAGGTAGCCATTGAACTACAGGCCGATTACCTGCAAATCAAGAGCGATTCATTGCTTGTTGTAAACCAGGTGACTGGGGTCTACCAGGCAAAGGGAGATAATATGGCTGCCTACCTAAATCTAGTTCAGCTGTTAAAAAGCAAATTTAAGGGACTCAAGATCGATCAGGTGCCTCGACACCAAAACCATCGCGCAGATGTTCTGGCTAAAATAGCGGCGAACGGAGGCTAGTCCCTACCACGGGGAATTCCCCTCCAAGTCATCACCTAACCAAGCATAGCCACAAATGGAGAAATTTATTCCTTGGATCGTCTGCCTTGCTGGATGGACCCAATTGTCGCCTACCTCCTTGCTTCCCGAAGGGCCCGACTTAGCCCAAAGAATTAAAAGACTCTCAGTCCGATACTGTATGGTGGACGGGTACCTCTACAGGAGGGGCAGATCCCTCCCCTTACTTAGGTGCTTGCATCCCGATGATGCTAAGTGGGCATTGAGAGAGGTCCACTTTGGAGACTGTGGGAACCACATAGGTGGGGAAGCTCTAGCCTATTAGGTGCTTCGTATGGGGTACTATTGGCCGACCATCCACCAAGACGCAAAGAGTTTTGTGCAATCTTGCGAACCTTGTCAAAGAACTTCAAACTTGAACCATCAGCCACCCGAGCGACTGTCGTCCCTCAGTTCACCTTACCCCTTTGCCATGTGGGGAATCGACCTAATTGGGCCATTTCCTACCGCTCCCAGACAGATGAAACATGTTATCGTGGCTATCGACTACTTCACAAGATGGGTCGAGGCAGGACCTCTTTCCTGAATATCAGAAAAGAATACAACCAAGTTCATCAAGACTAACGTGGTGTGCAGATTCGGGACCCCTCTCATCATTATAGCCGACCTAGGGAAGCAATTCGACAACGCTCGGTTCAAAAACTTCTGCAAGGGATTGGGGATCGACCTCAGGCTCGCTTCAGTGGCTCATCCCCAGACTAACCGGCTGGTATAATCCACCAACAAGACTATCAAGAAACTTCTGAAAAAGAAGCTACAGCAGAAGAAAGGTAAATAGGCCGAAGAGCTACCAGAAGTCCTCTGGGCATACCGGACTACAAAGAGAACAGCTACCGGGGAGACACCTTACTCCCTGGCTTTTGGGGTTGAAGCAGTCCTCCCCATCGAGCATAAATTAACCTCGTTCAGGGTACAACACTTTGAGCCCGAAAGTAATGAAGTCAAGCTCCGGGCTAATCTAGACCTCTTAGAAGAAAAACAAGACGGGGTAGCAGAGAAAGTAGCGATCTACCAGAGCAAGATCGCTAGATACTTCAACCAAAAGGTTAGAGCCCATGAATTCAAAGAAGGGGACCTGGTACTTAGGAAAGTGACCCTGAACACTCGGAAAAGGTCGGATGGAGTCTTAAGTCCCAATTGGGAAGGGCCATATTTGGTAAAGCTAGTTGTTCGCAATGGAGCTTATAAACTCGAAGACATAGACTGACGATCCATCAACCACACTTGGAATGCAGATCATTTGAGGAAATTCTACCCTTGAAAGAAGTTCTCAAGTAGACTACCCCCACTTAGTTTTCATTACAGACCCTAATAAAGATGTACTACATCTCGATCATCAATAAAGTCATTTTCCTTTTCTCTTCCATCTTTGTCTCTAACTATGTTCAACATTAGTGACTATACCCTTGTATGGGAAATTCAACATAAACATCTCGAGACCAGGAAATAGCTCGATAGCCCTCCTAATGCCTTGGTCGGGCTACCACCCCCAAGAAGGATCTGAGTGTAAGAGCATAGCTGCCCTCTAGATCTCGAGACCAGGAAATAGCTTGATAGCCCTTCTGATGCCTTGGTCGGGCTACCACCCCCAAGAAGGATCTGAGTGTAAGAGCATAGTTGCCCTCCAGATCTTGAGACCTAGGAAATAGCTCGATAGCCCTCCTGATGCCTTGGTCGGGCTACCACCCCCAAGAAGGATCTGAGTGTAAGAGCATAGTTGCCCTCCAGATCTCGAGACCAGGAAATAGCTCGATAGCCCTCCTGATGCCTTGGTCGGGCTACCACCCCTAAGAAGGATCTGAGTGTAAGAGCATAGTTGCCTTCCAGATCTCGAGACCAGGAAATAGCTTGATAGCCCTCCTGATGCCTTGGTCGGGCTACCACCCCCAAGAAGGATCTGAGTGTAAGAGCATAGTTGCCCTCCAGATCCCGAGACCAGGAAATAGCTCCATAGCCCTCCTGATGCCTTGGTCGGACTACCACCCACAAGAAGGGTCTGAGTGTAAGAGCAGTAGTTGCCCTCTAGATCTCAAAGACCAGGAAATAGTTAAGTAGCCCTCCTGATGTCTTGGTAGGGCTATCGCTCCATAATATATATATATATAATGTTTGCTTTCGTGTGCAGGATCAAAATCATCATAATCCCCTACACGAATCTTAATTGTTGCTACAGATGCTACTCTGGATCCTATTCAAGACCAGAAATAAAACAAGAAGTCTCAAAAGCGATTCGACTTTTCATTTAAGGACAAAGGGAGCCTATCCCCCGATAAGGCTACATCCACCAAATGGGGAGCCCAACCCCCAAGCTCGGGCTATAAAAAAAAAGAGAAAAGATAATAAGGGCAAAACGGGGTGCCCATCCCCTTTTCCGGGTAATAAAAAACAAGTCATGATCAACTGCTTCAAGCTTTGGGACTCTCTTCGGCTCCCCTCCGCTGGCCCTCCTCCTTCTTGCTGATCTTCGCCATCAACCCCCTCTATAGACAGCTGTCCATCTTGGTTATCCTCGTCGACCGCTCCTCCATTTAGAGGCTCCATCGGTTGATCAGCAGGATCTTCCTCCAAAACCTCATTAATCACATCTGTAACCTCAGGCGGTATAGCCGCGTCAAGAAGGGCAGCCATGGACCCCCCGTCTGGCTCATGTCGACCTCCATCTCTATTAAAGGGGGATCCTCAGATGGGCTCCTAATCTCTTCACCAGCTCCCGACTGGTCCTCCTCGGATCGAGAGGACATCACTTTACTGGAAGACTCCCTAGGACCTGAGGTGGCAAAGGTAGGAAGAGGGAATGAAGGATCTGTCTGAGCGGGCTGTTTCCCAGCTCTTGCTTGGCTCGAAGGGACCACCTTGTCACCTTTAGGGCGAGATAGCTCGGCAGCCTTGAGCATTATTTCTTGTATATCCCAGTCCGCAATAGATGATAAATCAAAGGGAGGAGGAAGAGCTTCCTTGGCCTGATAGGAATCATAGAAATATCCGTCGCTGAAGGAGGTCTCCGCGTCAGCTTGCAGCTTGGTCACCTGAGTAATCAGAGACTGGTTCTCGAGGTCCAACTTTTTAGCCTCAGATCTCCAGAAATCCCGCTGCCTAGCACGCCGGAGAGATTGAAGACGCTCCTGATCATAAGATTGCTTCATCCTCTCATGATCGCAGTGAAGCTCGGCCATCTCGACCTCGATTTTTCCCTGGCTGGAAGTCACCTCTTCCACTAAAGACCGAGCTTGCTTGAGCAATTCCCCGGCTTTCTTGGCTTCGTTTTCGGCTTTCACAGCTCGGTCATGGAGGAGGGGTACCTGCTGGCCCATCGCAACATTAAACTTGAAGGCCTACAAAATACAGAACCTGAGTTAGAAACTGAACGAATTAACAAGAGTAGCACGAAGGAAATACAATTACCTTAGCTAAAATAGCAGACCCCTTGGTAATAAGGACGTCCACAGGCATGGAAGCCATCTTGGAGATCCCACCGCCCGGATAAGAGGCTATGAATTACTCCAGGACTTCATCCCGCCCTGCCGAGCTCGACTGAGGCCGGGAACGACTGGAAAGACCCCTCGCGACACCTTTTCCAGTAACCTCTGAAGCATTAGTTGTTGGAAGCGCAGCAGAATCAAGAGTTTGAGTCAAGGGGTATCGACTTTAGCGACCACTGCCGAAAGGACAGAAGCAGCCGGACCAACCACCTGGGGAGCTTTACCCAAAGCCCGGAAAGCCCACGAGGCAAGAGTGGCCATCTTAGACCCAACCGGAGAGATAGATGAAGCCGGAGCAGGTTCCACCGAAGCCAGAGTAGGTTCGACCCTAGAGGAGGGAAGAGAAACTCCACCTTAAGGAGAGCGTGAGACGTGACTGGTGGCCGGTTCCATGACAAAAACTGTGAATAAGCAGCTTAAAAAAGAAAATGTTAGAACCAAAGCTGAGTAGCTGAGTAATAAGGCGAAGCAACTCAATGACACTTACGAGGAATAGCGTCTGAAATCCATAAATATTTGTTCACCCTACGAGGATCAAAAGCTTCAGCAGTAGGGAACTTCAGATTCAAATAATTCCGGACTAGAATAGCCTCTAAAACGGCTTCGGACTTAGAAGGCAGAGAGTCCCGGTCCCATGAGGGCTTGTCACTGAAAGCTGTGGGAACCTCGAATTCATGCCCTCCAATGAAAATCAAGCTCCCTCAGTCATCCCCCGCAAGGATCCATTCTTATTTCCAAGCGGGGTCCTTCCTCGAAGCACCAGGAATGATGAAGTTGAGCTTGTTCTTGGCCTTGGCATAGAACTGGCCTCGAGGAGCGCCAGATAGGCTCCCAATCTGGAAGAGATAAGCCAGCTCCTCTATGCCCGGCTCCCTCGTCACCTTACTCATCTGACATTATTCCCTCCATAGTACAAGGAAACCAATCAGATGCCTCCAGAAGCCAGGCGTCAACTGAAGGGGAGCGAGCTGAATGGCGTTAAGAGCCCGCCGAAGAGTCGGATGAAGGGGAAGCCTGACCCCGTTCTCAAGAGTGGCCACATGAATCGGAAGCACGCCTTTGGGAGGGTTGAAAAACTCATAATTTTTGGGAGGCACCGAGATGGATACGCTGTCGGGGATGCCAAACTTCGACCTCAAGCGGTCAATCGAGACTGGGTCAACGATGGAATCTGGGATAACTCAGAAATCATAAGGAGGGAGCCTCTCCACAAGGGGACCAGGAGCCGAGACCCGATGCTCCCCCTGCGGTGCCACCGTCCACTTCTTTATCAGAATCTTCGTTGACGATATCCAAAGGATGGTCAGGATGGTTGGAGAACCCAGTCCCAATGGATACATTCCTACTTGACCGCCGACGTTGAGAGGTGGGCGGGGAATCGTCGCCTTCAGAACTCCTCCTAGCCCGCTTCCCCAGAGTAAAACTAACGACCTCCTCGCCGTCGATTATGGAATCAGCTAAGTCGCGACTAGTTTTTGACATAGTAAAAGCCAAAAAGGATGAAGGATGAAGAAAAAAGCAAGCTTGGAGGAAAGGCTATGAAAATATTTCTCAGCAAAAATTTTTAGTTCGAGGGATGTGATGGAGACGAGGAGGAAAATAAATAAATAAATATATATATATATAGGCAGAAGGGCAATAGCACGAGCTACCGAGATACTCCTTTGGTAACGGTAAAAAAAATCTCGAGGACTACAGTAACGTAACCGGATTAAACTCAGAAGCAGGCTAATCATCTCATGCCCCATCACTTACACAGTTAAGAGGAAGATCTCCCCAAGATTCTGGTAACGGTAAAAAATCTCGGGGACTGCCATAACGCAATCAGATTAATTCAGAGATAAATTAGTCGGTTCGCATCACGTCACTCTAATGAAGAAATTTCCCCAATACTTCGGTAACGGTAAAAAGAGGAAGATTTCCCAAATAAAGTAAAAATCTGACCTCAACCTCAAGCCAAGCTCGACTTCTAGTGTTCAAGTCAGAGGGGACTTCTGTTTATAGCCAAAATTGGCTAAGGACCAAAGGAAAATTTTCCACCTCCCAGACCTGGTTCCATACCCGAGAGTCTCTACCGGGAGACCTTTCTATCCAGAACCGAACTACGACACCTCCCCAGGAACAAGGACGGGCTCTGAAAACATCCAGGATAGAGCCCAGAACGATCGGATCTAGCCCCCATCACCAATACTAGAAGCTCCCCGAAGTCGAGGTCACCTCGCAAATGCTCCAGAGACTCGCCTATACCTCGCTGACACATATGAATGTCCCTAGAAGGCCGCACCTAGCTTCAAGAGGTCAGTGGAAGCCACTCCTAGCTTTGAAAGGTCAGGGGAGGACACACATAGCTTCAAAAAGGTCAAGGGAAGCCGGATCTGGCTCCAAGCTGGATGAAACTTCTCAGATATCGAGGTTGGAACACTAATCAACCTCACTAGTTGATGCACCACACCATGCCATATTCAACGACCTCTACAAAGGATCATGCTGGAATGATACGAAGATACACTGGATCATATCTGGAAACGTTACCTATATGCAGGACAAATAATAGAGTCCAAAGAGGAAACAAACTGATCTCCACCACAATATTCTCAATTCGGCTGTTAACTCAAAGTCAATGACATTAAAGCGAGAAATCCCTCCAGATAAGGAGGGGAAAGACTGAGAAAATCAAGGGGAGAATCAGTTTGTTTAACTTACAAAACTATGTATAAATAGAAAGAAAGAAAAGGAGAAAGATGAGACTACTATTCGACAGGCATACGACAAATACTCAACCACACCCTAGAGAGAGTTGAGAGCAAAAATAAAGAAACTTGTATTTATATACCAGGCACGATCAATAAAAAATATTTTTGTTAACGGAAATATTACTCGGGATGAGAAATCTCTGTTAACGCCCTCGAGACCACTACCACGTAGGTGGTGGCCAAAATTATTTATATATGTGACATTGGTTTATATAGTGACAAATAAACAAGAGCAGTTTTTATTTAGCATGCATGGTACAAAAGTACAAGGATTTTTCTCTCTTTTCTCTCAACCCTCTTTAGTAAATGATCGATTGCTAGTCGTATGCCTGTCGAATCGTAGTCTCCTTTTTTCGTTTCTTTTCTTTTCTATTTATACATGGTTTGTAGGTCAACAGACTGATTCTCCCTTGATTGTCTCAGTGATTGCCTCAGTCTCTTCCTTATCGGGCAGGATTTCTTGCGTTAATATCATTTGACTTTTAGATTGACGCCCGAATTGAGAGTATCGTGGTGGAGATCAGCTTGTTTCCTTTTGTATTTCATTACTTATTCTGCATGTAGATAACGCTTCCAGGTACGATTTAATGTATTCCTCGTATCCTTTCAGTATGATCCTTATAGGAGTCGAGGGACATGACGATATGGTGTGATGCATCAACCAGAGAGGTTGTTTAGTATTTCGACCTTGATGTCTGAGAAGTTTCATCCAGCTTGGAGCCAGATTTGGCTTCTCTTGACTTTTCCGAAGCTAGACGTGGCCTTGACTGACCTTTTTGAAGCTAGGTGTGGCTTCGACTGACCTCGCGGCCTTCTAGGGACATTCTTCTGTGTCAATCGAGGTACAGACAGGTTTCTTGAGCATTTGCAAGATGACCTTGACTTCGGGGAGCTTCTAGTTTTGATGATGCGGGCTAAGCCCGATCATTCCGGGCTCTATCCCGGATGTTTCCGGAGCCCGCCCTTGTTCTTGGGGTGGTATTGTGATTCGGCCCTGGATAGAGAGGTCTCCTGGTGGAAGTTCTCGGGTCCGGGCTTTATCCCAGACGTTTCTGAAACCCGCCCTTGTGCCTGGGGTGGCATCGTAGCTTGGCTCTGGATATAGAGGTCTTTAGGTGAAACTTTCGGGTATGGAACCAGGTCTAGGAAGTGGAAAATTTCCCTTTGGTCCTTAGCCAATTTTGGCTATTAACAGAAGTCCCCTCTGACTTGAACACCAGACATCGAGCTCGGGGTTGAGGTCAGACTCTCACTTTATTTGGGAAATCTTCCTCTTTTACTGTTACCGAAATTTTAGGAAATTTCTTCATTTGAGTGACGTGTTGTGAACCGACTATTTTATCTTCGAATTAATCTGGTCACTTTACGGCAGTCCCCGAGATTTTTTACCGTTACCAGGATCTTGGGGAGATCTTCCTCTTAACTGCATAAATGATGTGGCATGAGATGATTAGCTCACTTTAGAGTTTAATCCGGTTACGTTACCAAGTCAATTTTTTACCGTTACCAAACGAGTATCCTGGTAACTTGAGCTTTTGCCCTCCTGCCTATATATATGCCTATTTTCCTCCTCGTCTTCCTCACATCTTCTCGAGCTAAAAGAACCTTTTGTTGAGAAATATTTCCATAGTTTTTTTTCCCAAGCTTGCTTCTTTCTTCATTCTTCGTCTTCTATTCTTTCTTCATTCTTCGTCTTCTGTAATGTCAAAAAATAGTCGTGATTCAAATGATTCCATATTCGACGGCAATGAGGTCGTCAGTCTTAGTCTGGGGAAGCGGGCTAGGAGGAGTTCTGACGGTGATGATTCCCCGCCCATATCACAACGTCGGTGATCCAGTAGGAATGTATCTATCGGGACTGGGTTCTCCAATCATCCCGACCACCCTTTAGATATTGTTGATGATGATTCCGACAAAGAAACAACCGGTGGCGCTGCGGGGGAGCGTCGGGTCTCGGCTCCTGGTCCCTTTGGGGAGAGGCTCCCTCCCTACGATTTTTGGGTTATCCCAGATTCCACCGTTGACCCGATGTCTATCGACAGCTTGAGGTCAAAGTTTGGCATCCCCGACAGTGTATCCATCTCGGTGCCTCCCAAGAACTTCGAGTTTTTCAACCGCCCTAAAGGCGTGCTTCCGATCCATGTGGCCGCTCTTGAGAACGGGGTCAGGCTTCCCCTCCATCCGACCCTTCGGCGGGCTCTAAACGCCATCCTGCTCGCTCCCCTTCAGTTAACGCCGGGCTTCTGGAGGCATTTGATTGGCTTCCTTGTGTTATGGAGGGAACAATGCCAGATAAGTAAAGTGACAAGGGAGCCAGGTGCAGAGGAGCTGGCGTATCTTTTTTAGATTAGGAGCTTGTTTGGGGCTCCTCGGGGTCAGTTCTACTCCAAGGTCCAAGAATAAGCTCAATTTCATCATTCCTGGTGCTTCGAAGAAGGATCCCGCATGGAAAGAAGAATGGATCCTGGCGGGGGATGACTGGGGAGCTTGATTTTCATCGGAGGGCATGAATTCGAGGTTCCTACGGCTTTCAGTGACAAGCCCTCCTGGGACCGGGACTCCCTGCCTGCCGAGTCCGAAGCCGTCTTAAAGGCTATTCTAGCCCTGGAATTACCTGAATCCGATGTTCCCTACCGCTGAAGCTTTTGACCCTCGTAGGGTGAACAAATATCTACGGATTTCAGACGCTATTCCTCGTAAGTATCCTTGTGTCGCTTCTTCTTATTACTTAGCTTGATTCTAACATTTTTTTTATCTGTTTATTCACAGTCTTTGTCATGGAGCCAGCCACCCGACACGTCTCGCGCTCTCCTCAAGGTGGAGCTTCTCTTCCCTCTTCTGGAGTCGAGCCTGCCTTGGCTTCTTCTGTCTCTCCGGCTGGGTCTAAGATGGCCACTCTGTTCCTCGCTGGCTTTTCGGGCTTTGGGTAAAGCTCCCTAGGTGGTTGGCCCGACTGTTTCTGCCCCCTCGGCCATGGCTGCTAAAGTCGCTATCCCTTCGACTCAAACATCTGATTCAGCTGCCTTCCAACAACCAAAACCTCGGAGGTTTCTGGGAAAGATGTCGCTCCTGGGAAAGGTGTCGCGAGGGCTCCTTCCAACCGTTCCCAGCCTCAGTTGAGCTCGACAGGGCAGGATGAGGTCTTGGAGCAATTCATAGCGTCCTGTCCGGGTGGCGGGATCTCCAAGATGGCTTCTATGCCTGTGGACGTCCTTATAACCAAGGGGTCTGCTATCTTGGCTGAGGTAATTGTATTTCCTTCACGCCTTTTTTTTGTTAACTCGTTCAGTTTCTAACTCGGGTTTTATATTTGTAGGCCTTTAAGGTCAATGTCGCGATGGGCCAGCAGATAGCCCTTCTCCGTGATCGAGCTGTAAAAGCCGAAGCTGAAGCCGAGAAGGCCGGGGAACTGCTCAAGCAGGCTCGGTCTCTAGTGGAAGATGTGACTTCCAGCCAGGGCAAAATTGAGCTCGAGATGGCCGAGCTTCACTGCGATCATGAGAGGATGAAGCAATCTTTCGATCAGGAGCGTCTTCAATCTCTCCAGCGGGCTAGGCAGCGAGACTCCTGGAGATTTGAGGCTAGGAAGCTGGACCTTGAGAACCGGTCTCTGATTACTCAGGTGGCCAAGCTGTAAGCTGCAAGCTGATGCGGAGACCTCCTTCAGCGATAGGTATTTTTATGCTTCCTTTCAGGCCGCGGAAGCTCTTCCTCCTCCTTTTGATTTGTCGTCTATTACGGGCTGGGACAGACAGGAAATAATGTTCAAAGTTGCTGAGTTATCTCGTCCTGAAGGTGACAAGGTGGTCCCTTCTAGCCCAGCAGGAACTGGGATGCAGCCCACTCAGTCAGATCCCTCATTCCATCTTCCTTCCTTTATCCCCTCAGGTCCTGGGAATCGTCCAGCAAAGTGATGTCCTCTCTATCCGAGGAGGACCAATCGGGAGCTGGTGAAGAGGTTAGGAGCCCATCTGATGATCCAGCTTTAACAGAGATGGAGGTCGACAGGAGCCAGATGGGGCCCTTGGCTGCTCTTCTCGACGCGGCCATTCCTCCTGAAGTTATGGATGTGATCAATGAAGTTTTGGAGGAAGAGCCAGCTGATCATCCGATAGAGCCTCTAAACGGAGTAGCGGTCGGTGAGGATAACCCAGATGGACAGCTACCTGTTGAGGGGGTTGATGCTGAGGATCAGCAGGAAGGAGGAGGGCCAGCGGAGGGGAGCCATGATAGCCCCACAGCTTGAAGCGGAACGACTTGTTTCTGATTGCCCGGAAAAGGGGGTGGGCACCCTGCTTTGCCATTGTCAGTTTTTTTTTATTTTTCCTTCTTCTTTTTGTAGCCCGAATTCGGGGCTTGGGCTCCCCATTTGGATGTAGCCTTATCGGGGGATATGCTCCCTTTGTCCTTAATGATAAATTGACTCGCCTTTTTGAGAACTTTATTCTGCTTCTGGTCTTGAATGGTATCCAGAGTAGCATCAGTGGCATCAATTAAGATTCGTGTAGGCAATTATGATGATTTTGATCCTGCACACGAAAGCAAACATTATATACATGGGGTGATAACCCAACCAAGACATCAGGAATGCTACTTAGCTATTTCCTAGTCTTTGAGATCCGGCGGGCAACTATGCCTTTACACTCATATCCTTCTTGGGGGTGGTAGCCCGACCAAGGCATCATGAGGGCTATCGAGCTATTTCCTGGTCTCGAGATCTGGATGGCAACTATACCCTTACACTCAGATCCTTCTTGGGGGTGGTAGCCCGACCAAAGCATCAGGAGGGCTATCGAGCTATTTCCTGGTCTCGAGATCTGGAAGGCAACTATGCTCTTACACTCAGATCTTTCTTGGGGGTGGTAGCCCGACCAAGGCATCAGAAGGGCTATCGAGCTATTTCCTGGTCTCGAGATCTGGAAGGCAACTATGCTCTTACACTCAGATCTTTCTTGGGGGTGGTAGCCCGACCAAGGCATCAGGAGGGCTATCGAGCTATTTCCTAGTCTCGAGATCTGGAAGGCAACTTGAACATCTTCATGTCAATCCAAAGCTTGTAGAACCATCCAACCTACACACAATCAACAAAACAAACAAGGATACCTTCCAAGATCAAATGTGTGAGAGGTGCTTTCAATAACCATAAACTACAACCACAAAAAAGAAACATTTGCAATAGCCTTAACAAAATAAACCAATACAATCAAATAATGCTATGCAATGCAATACTCCCCCTACATGATAACTCTCAACTCCCCCTAAACAAGATACTACTAGACCACTAAAGATCACAACTCTTCTCCCCCTTTTTGTCATGAGATAGGCAAAGGGAGTCCCCCTCAATGGGTAAGCTTTTGACAAGGAGAACTTATAGCACAAAACATAGGCAAGTTCATATAAGCAACTTTATGCAACCCAATTAAGTAGGAGAGAATCAAGGAGTTTTATTTTATGAAAAATGTGTGATACGATGCTTTGCAAAGCAAGATATGTTGCATTCAAGTTAAAAAACAATGGTATTTGGCAAAGCAAACAACAAGGGGTTCCAAAAGAATTCAAACCAATTTTCACCATTTGTCATGATTTCAAGAAATGATATAGATTTTTTATAAGAAATTCAATTTAAAGAGCAACTATATCAAACTTTATAAGCGAAACAAGACATGAGCGACTTTTTGCACCCTATTTGATTTTTCCGGGTAAGATACCCGTATGATAGTAGCCTTGTTCAACTAATAAAGAGAGAGAGAAGACTAAATTTGGATGAGACATCCTTATTTATTGAATAGACACATGGTCTTTATTTAGTTTAGTCTTCTCATTTGCTTATACATACAGTTTTGCATTCATTTTTAAGCAATAAAAAATACGTCTTCATGCATATCAACTTGAAGCATGTCATTAATAAAAACATCATGTCATGGAGATCAATTATAGGTCATTCAAATTGTACTTCCAAAGTAAATCTCCTAGTCCAAAAATGCATGTTTGAACATAAATATAACATGGATTGCAAGAAAAGCAATTTTCACACTTATTAAGAAAATAACATAACCATATACACAACCGATCATCTCAAGCAATTAATGAAGAAGCATAAAATATATTAATGTAGCATAATGCACTTTCATGCCAATTTGCTCTCTTTGCTTGAGTTCCCCATATGGGGTCAAGACATACCATTTCAAGCCAAATGACAAATCCCAATAGACTTACTAAGGTTGCCAAACCTAATGGTGTCTAAGGGCTTTGTAAATAAGTCCGCTAGTTAGTCATTAGTTCCCACATGCTCCAATGCAATAGTTTTGCTCTCAACTAGCTCTCCAATGAAATGATGTCTAATGTTAATGTGCGTTGTCCTAGAATGTTAGACGGGATTCTTAGAAATGTTGATGGCACTCATGTTATCACAAAACAAAGTGAGAGTGCCTTGCTCTAAGCCATAGTCGGCTAGCATTTGCTTCATCCACAACAACTGAGTACAAGCACTACCTGCGGCTATGTATTCCACCTCGGCCGTGGATAGGGAAATTGAGTTTTGCTTCTTGCAAAACCAAGACACCAAGTTATTGCCTAGAAAAAAACAACCACCCGATGTACTCTTCCTATCATCATAATTCCCCGCCCAATCGGCATCACTAAACCCAACAAGACTTGGATTAGTATCAAAGGAGTACCAAATCCCATGATTGGAGGTACCATTCACAAAACGAATGATCCTCTTTACCGCAACAAGGTGAGATTCTTTGGGATTGGCTTGATACCTAGCACAAACACCCACACTAAAAGAGATATCGGGCCTACTAGCGATCAAGTATAGCAAACTACCTATCATGCCACGATACAAGCTTTGATCAACACTTTTACCACTA
Organism: Dipteronia sinensis; assembly: GCA_033220585.1. Taxonomy (NCBI): domain Eukaryota; kingdom Viridiplantae; phylum Streptophyta; class Magnoliopsida; order Sapindales; family Sapindaceae; genus Dipteronia; species Dipteronia sinensis. The sequence continues at coordinate 32,950,651 of CM065639.1, read as the reverse complement.
GCATCCTTGCTTAGCTTCAAAGTGGTACTCATGGGTGTGTCACAATGTTTGGCATTGTCAAGACCAAACTTCTTGACTAGGCTTTTGGCATACTTAGCTTGGGATATGAAAATCCCATCATGAATTTGCTTAATTTGCAAGCCTAGGAAGTAATTTAGTTCACCAACCATGATCATTTCAAATTCAAGAGACATGACATCAACAAATTGTCTCACTTTTGACTCATTGGTGGAACCAAATACAATATCATCAACATAAATTTGAGCTATGAAAAGCTCATCTTTGTTGCACTTGATGAACAAGGTCTTGTCAACACTACCTCTTGAGTAGCCATTGTCAACAAGATAAAGAGTGAAGCACTCATACCAAGCCCTTGGTGCTTGTTTCAACCCATAAAGTACCTTTTTGAGGCGATAGACATGATTGGGGTGGTGTGGATCCACAAACCCCTGGGTTGTTCAACAAACACTTCCTCATGCAATAAGCCATTGAGGAAGGCACTCTTAACATCCATTTGCTGTAGTTTGAACTTGTATATACAAGAAATGGACAAGAGAAGCCTTATAGACTCAAGACGGGCAACAGGAGCAAAGGTCTCCTCAAAGTCAATACCCTAAATTTGAGAGTATCCTTCTGCCACAAGCCTAGCCTTGTTACGCACAATGTTGCCATCCTCATCTGCCTTGTTCCTATACACCCATTTGGTGCCTATGACATTAGTATCCTTGGGTCTAGGAACTAGAGTCCAAACCTCAATTCTTTCAAGTTGGTTTAGTTTTTCTTGCATGGCAAGAACCCAAAACTCATCATTCAAGGCTTCATTAACCTTTTTGGGTTCAACTTGAGAGGTGTAACAAGTATAGCTAATTTTATTAGCTATTTGACGCCTAGTCCTAACACCTTCATTCACATTTCCAAGAATGTCATTCTTGTTGTGGAGATGTCTAACCCATGGAGCGGGTTCTTTAGAGTCCAAAGATGGATCTCTATCAAGAGGTTGATCATCCTCTCCACTATGATTTGACTTCACATCACTTGAAGTCTCACCACACTCCTTCAAAGAAAGGTCACTATTCTCACAAACATCCTCCTCATAGTCAACATTTTTGGGCCTACAATCATCAATGACAACATTTGATGATTCCATGACACTTCGAGTTTTTAGATTGTAAACACTATAGGCCTTGCTATTGAGTGCATATCCAATGAAAATACCCTCATCACTCTTGGCATCAAATTTGCCAAGTTGATCACGGTTATTAAGAATATAGCACTTACTACCAAAGATATGGAAATAGCTAACATTTGGTTTTCTTCCCTTCCATAACTCATAGGATGTTTGTTTGGTCCCGGGTCTAAGGAAAACTCTATTCCCTATATAACAAGCTGTATTGACGGCTTCGGCCCATAAGGAACCTTATTGCTAAGCAACATCACCCGAGCCATCTCTTGTAAAACCCTATTCTTCTTTTCCACAACTCCATTTTGTTAGGGAGTTCTAGGAGCCGAGAATTCATGGGAAATACCTCGACCATTACAAAAGCTCTCAAAGCTACTATTTTCAAATTCTTTCCCATGATCACTTCTAATTCTCTTAATGCTTCTAATGTGAGAATTTTTCTCATTTTGAATTTTGACACATAGCATTTTGAATTTCTCAAAAGCATCGGACTTCTCTCTAAGGAAGTAAGTCCACGTGAACTTAGAGAAGTCATCAACCACTACATGGATATACCTTTTACCACCTAGACTCTCGGTTTGTATGAGACCCATGAGGTCTATATGAAGGAGTTCCAATGGCTCCTTGGTACAAAGGAATTTTCCCTTCTTGTGCACAGTTTTGGTTTGCTTCCTTTATTGACAAGGTCCACAAACTCCCTCAAATCTCTTCCCAAGCTTGGGAAGGCCTCTCACAACATTCAACCTCTCAATGACTTTCAAGTCACTATAATTCATGTGGCCAAATCTTTGATGCCACAACTCAACTTGCTCACAACTAGACAAGTTACAAGAGATGTTACTAGACTAAAGACAATAACAATTGTCACTTGATCTCTTGCCTTTTAAAAGAACTTGCCCATTTTCCTTAAGAATAGAGCAATCAACTTTGCCAAACATAACCGAAAGCCCTTCATCACTTAAATGTGATATACTTATGAGATTGGCTTGCAAGCCATCTATATAGAGAGCATTGAGCAAGGAGGGCAAACCGGGAATAGATATATTACCTTTCCCTATGACCTTTTTCCATGAACCATCACCAAAGGTGACAAATCCACCATCCTCCATCACAAGAGTCTCAAAGAAACTCTTGTTTTCGGTCATGTGTCTAGAACACCCACTATCAAGATACCAAATGTTGGAGGCCTTGGCTTTCAAAGCCACTTGAGCCACATAGCAAAAATATTCATTTTTTCTAGTCCACCTAGGAGCAACATTATCAATCATATGAGCCTTTGGTTCATTAGCTCTAAGTTCCCTATGTGCATGCTTTTTGGCTCTTCTAAGCATATTTTTCTCAATCATGTTCTCAAATCTACACAATTTGATATACTTAAAGCAATTACGCCTTATATGGCCTTCAATACCACAATAATGACAAGTAGGAGTGAAGTAGAAGTTCATACCATAGCCTTGTGAAACCATTTGAGGTTTCCTTCTCCTTTGAGTAGTCCTTTGATGTTGAACAAACTCTCTCCTTTGTGGTTGAGCCAAAGTAGCATGTCTTCCTTGTTGATCATATATGATCCTTGATTGTGGATGAGGGATCCTTTCATGTGGAGGTCTTGATTGAAATGCTCTAACTTGTTGTGGTTGAGCCCTTGTTAGAATCTTGGCTTTAGCAGATTTTGAGGATTCTCCAATTTCAATCCTTCTTGTAATTTGTTGTGGGACTTTGACTTCTTCAACTTCTTGACTTTTGACAAAAGTAGTCTTTTTCAAGGAGGTAGTACTCACATCTTCCTCATATCCCAAACCCCTCTTATCACCGAGGCTCTTTCCAATTGATAGCATATTCTCAAGCTTCTCAGTTCCGGAGGTCATCTTGGTAATTACTTCTTTTGCCTCTTCAAGCTCCTTCCTTAAGCATTCTTCACTTTTCTTGACCACAACAAGTTCCAGCTTCAAGCTTTCTTCCCTTTCTCTTGTTCTTTTCACTTCTTCACTCAAGTGAATCATCTTGGAGGTCAATTCAAGGTTCTTCCTTTTCAACTCTTGAATCTCTTTTTTCTTCTTAGCTCTAGAACTTTTGAAGTATTCCATGAAGTCTTCATAGTCCATCTCCTTATCAAATTCATGCTTGGACTCCGATGAAGTACTCCCATTACTTGAGTCATTTTCTTCTTCTTCTAGTTTGTCATTTTCCTCTTCTTGGTCACTCATATCTTCCTTGCTATTGTGAGATGATGAGAAGGCAATGAAGTTTGCAACTTGGTCTTCATCATCCGAAGACTTTTCTTCCTCCTCTAAGTCTTCATTATCACTCCAAGTAGCTGCTATCGCATTTCCTTTCTTCTTCTTCTTTAAGTTGGCACATTCGGGGGCAATGTGACCATTCCCACTACACTCATAGCATTGAATACTCTTCTTAGAATCCTTCTCTTCACTTTTCTCCACCTTTTTAAAAGGAGTCTTCTTCATCACAAATTTTCCCTTGGAGCTCATCCCCTTCTTATCAAACTTCATGAATTGCTTTAACCTCTTCACCATAAGAGCCATTTCTTCATCCGAATCTTCTTCCTCCCTTTCTTCCTTGGAGGTCTTCAATGCAATGCTCTTTTGCTTCTTTTGAGGTGTTGTTGAAGTAGGGGCTCTTCTTGACTTAAAAGGCATCAACTTGCCAATTATCTCACTTGGCTTCATTTCTTATATTCGCTATTCTCCTCAATTGCGGTCACCTTTGCATCAAATCTCTCCGGGAGAGACCTCATAATTTTTAGGTTTATCATTTTATCCGTATATGGATTGCCTAATTGATGACTTTAGTTGACGATATCCATTAGCTTCACTTGGAAGTCATTGAAGCACTCGTGCTCTTCCATCTTCAAGGACTCAAATTGAGTTTGAAGGATTTGTAGTTTGGAGTCTTTTACTACATCGGTTCCTTCATGTGCCATCTCCAATATTGTCCATGCTTCATGTGCATTCCTTGTGGTTTGGATTAGCTTGTGTTGATTCTCATCCACCACACACAAGATTGCATGCATGGCCTTGTTGTTCCATTTGGAGGCTTCAAAGTCTTTAGTAACCCATTCTGATTTAGGCTTGGGCACAATGCTTTCATCTTCGAGAGTCTTGGTAGGTGATGTGTAACCATCCTCAATCACCATCCAAACTCGATCGTTAATTTGGCATAGGTAGGATTCCATTTTTCCTTTCCATGATGAGTAATTAACCCCCGTCAGAAGTGGAGGTCTTGAACTCGATGCTCCCTCTCGCTCATATGCGTATCCACTCATGGTGTTTAAGGGTAAATGGGATGAATGCAATCAATCAACTAAAAAGAAATGGAAAACAAGCAGGACACACTAACCAAAAAACAATCTAATGCAAAACACTCATAGAGAGCAAATGATCTCCTAATTATGTTAAGGAACCCGCTCTGATACCAATTGAAAATACACTAAGAGTGATAAAACTAACCTAGAGGGGGGGGGGGGGGGGTGAATAGGTTTTAGTTAAATTAAATGCCATCTTTTTGATTAATCAAAATTAAACAACACAACCCCTAATCTCTAACACAATCAATCATTGCCATAATAAAAATGCGGAATAAACAAAATGACACAATGATATGATTTACTTGAGCAACCCTCCAACTGGGTAAAAACTCACGGGCCTAATCGCCAATCGAACCCTCAAATCCACTATTTGCAAAAACGATTACAACCTAGGTTGACCACATCACACCTAATCGGTTACTAATCCGTTCTTGCTACCCGCATGCCTTTAATAGTGATTTTAGGCTCTTGCTTGTATACTACCAAAGGCAAATACAAGACTTAACTCTTAAATGAAGAGATATGAAACCTAAAGTGAATATGATGATATTCTAAATGCACAAAATGCAAGGTCAACACATTTAATGCTTATCTAGTCATGTATGAATGCTTCAAACAATCCTAGATATCATGTTGCTATATGACACGCATATAACCTAGCTATATGAAATCAAAGCATTCCTAGATGCAATAGCTATCACAATACAACAACCCAAACATCAACAAAAATCTCTATTTATAATGAAAAATTATAATCTAGGTGCAAAAGAAACATAAAAGAGATTTCTTGTTAAGTAAGAACACAGAGATGGATGAGAGTGGTGTTCTACTTACCAAGTAAGCTATGTTGATGAAGACCCATGCTTAAAAACATCCTAGATGAAGCTAGATGATGATAGAACCATGAATGAATGATGGGTGATTGGGTTTGGGACAATAAAAATGGTTTCTTACTACCTTTTCTTACAAGACACTCTCGAGCTCTAAAAGGAATGAAAGAGAATGGATTCTGAAGCTCTAAAGAGGCAAGGAAGAGGAAAAGGCATATATATGAGAAGCCATAGATGAAATAGCACCGTTTTGAAAAATAGTAACAAAATCCCGTCATTACCGCTGTGCGTACCGCGGCTCGGGCAAGTTGTCCAGACCACGGTACACGCAGCAGTGTACCTACTGGACAACATCGCTGTTGGGACCGATGTGTGGGCAGTGCACAGGCCGCGGTCAAGGCATCAGGGGCCTACTGAAGTTTACTGTGTCAGGGACCGCTGGGCGTACATGTGTACAGGACGCGATCAAGGCAGCATGGGCCAACTGATGTTTACCGCTCTGTATGCCGCGGTGCAAGCAGTGCTTGCCAAGCGGTCTAGGCCGCGGTAAGAGAAGAAACTCTCTTTTCAAGACAGACTCAACACACTAAGTGATGTGCAGTATTTGCAAGTGTGGAGTGTGATAAGTGACATACAATGCATCATCCAATTATATGTAAACAAGAATATAATGCATGAAAGTGAGTGTGTGCAACTATATCCCTTCAAGTAAAAGTAGAGTCAAGTAATCTACCTTCCTTGAAGCACTTGGAGTCAAATGGAAGATCTTCAGTTCCTAATCTACCCTTTTACAATGATTAACCCCAATTGTGATTTTGTCAACGAAATAAGCCAATCATAAAGTGAGGCACTTACAGGATTATGAGTAGATTAATGTAATTGTAGGAGTAGTTGTAATTAAGTGTCCCATTTGTGTGTGTATGTTGATAGAAGGTCGAATTACATGTGTATGGATGGGTTTGAGTGAATTAGAGTTAGGATTGTGCCTTTGGAGGGGCTCTCTAGGCATAGTCTTGGCTAATTATCTAGGAAGAATGAATGAACCTATTAATTGCCGTATTAGATGAGGTTTGGTTCTATGTTTTTGTTAACAATTGGACTTTGGCTATTTCTCACTCTAGGGGCTCTAGGTGAGTCATGGTTGGAGTTACAATTATTGATCTTAGGCTATTTCTCATTCTAGGGGCTCTAAGTGAGTTACGGTTGGAGATACAATCACTCTTTCCACATTCATTACACTTAACGTTGCCATTTCACATTACCATGTTAGTATTAGTGCTCAATCTAGCATTGGTTTGTAGAATCGGTTCACATATGTTGGTTGCGGTTTCGTGTTTGAGAGGCTCTCAACACACTCTTCAACTGTGAGCTCTATGAATGGGTATAAATCGGATTGAGGCAAAAATGAACCCTTAACTTGAATTGGATGAACTTAATGTCTAACGACCCACTTGTGTGCACTTATGCATGGTGAACTTGTAAACTCTTGTGTAACCACTTTCATGCATCTCTCTTATCCACCATTTTATTATTTCTCATTTAATCACCATTCTCAACCCTCCATATTCTCTTGTTTATTTTTATATTTTCATTTTCATTTTTTTTGCACACACATAACACCCAACACACACACACACACACACACACACACACACACACACACACACACACCATTCTCACCCCATCCGCATTCGATTTACATGCTTTCCCTAAACTCTAAAACTTGAAACGGTTAACAACACATCCCTACGGAACGATACCCTTGCTTGCACGTTGTACTAGTTTTATTTTTATATATGTCTTTTGACTCGTGCCTTATAGAAATGTTGATTTTATTATAAATATTTTGATGATGCTTTCAATGACACAAAAAACCACTCGTCATTTACCAAACATTATTCATTAATTTATAAATGAAAATGATACAAGATTAAATGGCCCTAAGACTACTTGGGGGAGGGGTGAATAGGTTGTAGCCTACATTCACATTTTTTGTTGAACACTTGGCGTGCAAGTATTCTTCCCTCTAAATTGCATAGAAACAGCACAATATTATAGCCAAGGCAATATTAAAATCACATTCAAACCACACTTAGACTATAACTACAAATGAACAACACATATACATACACTAAACAAGTAAAATACAATCTTAAGATCTAAAGATGTTTGTCAATGTCCTTTTATTCAAATCTCAATTGTACATGTTAATACAGTATTCAATTAAGCACAAATATACAATTAAGAGTTAAGGATAGAAAAATTAAACACTAGAGATTTTTTATGTGGTAAAACCACCTAAGAGGAAATATCCATGGGTTGAATCCACGACCATGATAAACCAATCTACTACATACTCAAGTGATAAATCTACCTTATGACTCACTACTATTGTCATGTACAACTCCTATTCTACCCGTGAGCCTTTGACTAGTAAATGCTTATCAACACTCAACCTAGATCCCTACAAGATCTTATTGAGATTTTACACCTTAATAAGGATTGATCAACGTGTTCATGACAAACACACAACATAGAATGCAAGATCAAATCATCCTTTGGAAACTAAATGCATTTAAGTTCATAAATCATGTTAATCAAGTTTAAACAAAGTAGAATCACCAATCAATGTATTCATATAACATAAATCAAAGTAACAAATTAAGGTTTTATTGAAATCAAATGAATAGAAATGAAGAACAAACAATACCTTGATTAAAGAACGAAAATTTATACAAAATAGAGTGAAATCACTCTAAGACCTAGAAATTTGACTTTGAAAGTGATTGGGGTTGATTATACTTTGAAAGAAGAAACTCTCACTTTTCGAATTGATAAAATTGGAGCTATAATGAATGAGGAATTGTCAAAACAAAATTGGTGTGCGAGGCTGGATTATATAGACGCAACACTACGCAAGCCACACAACAGTGGCTGTGCGAAAGCCATGCTCGCAACCTGCCCTGTGTGCAAGGTTACGTGTTGCGCGCTATTTTCACGTAGTGCCTACTGCGTGCAGGCTTGCTTTGTTGCACGCCATTTTGGTATGGCAGAGCTACTTCTCATGCAACACCTACTGCGTGGGCAGCGAGTATGTTTGCACGTAACCATAGCTGCATGCAAGCATCCCTTGCTGCATGAGCAACAATGGGGTTTTGGTGCAGCGAGGGCTGCTTTAAGACCATTTGCGTTGCACCAAAAATCACTTCACCCGTTTCGTACGAAACTAGAATCCGAGCATCTCCATGACTCGAAAACCAAACCCGATTTCCTCCAATAACTCGGAATGTTCCAAACGTTTCGGAAATCTTCCGAAACTCATCGAATTTTTTTGAAATACCTTTGAATCCTACAAAGGAACCGGAAAGCTTCAGAAACATCTGAAAATACTTAGACAAGTCTCTAAATCACTTGAAATTCATCTAGGAACAATTCCACACACGGTTGGACTCGTAAATAACAGAAAATCTTGAAAATATAATTTTTACCTTGAGATTACCAACCATAAAATAAAAACAAACAAAAACACAAAATCTAACAATCATAAAAACACAAACAAATATGCACAACACATTCAAGTGTGCATTTTTCTGAAATTAAGTCTTATAATATTTTTCAACTAGGAATTAAAAACATTTACAAACATATGCATGTACACACAAAGTGAACGTGTGTGCTAAACCAATTTTGTACAACGATTTAGGGACATAAATGCATGATGTGTGTGTGTGTGTGTGTGTGTGCGCATCTTAAGCCTTGCCAGAAGTAAGGTCTCAATACCTAAATATTTGATGATGATGATGAAAACTCTTGAAGACTTGATTGCTCGGAAAGTCGCCATTCTCATTGAAGCTCAAAACCACACGAACCACCTAGGCAACTAAACCATTACAAGAAAATAGCGTTTTGATACGGAATCAAGGCAACACAAACTATAAACCTAACAATAAAGGTTACATTGTATTATAATAGTTATATGATGAAAGATAAATGTGAAAAAAAATCTTGTATGAGGGGGGGGGGGGGGGGGGGGGTTGCACATACAAAATAAGAGGATGTTGATATTGCCACTCTATTTTATTTAGAGCAAATTCCAGTATTTGTCCCTAAAATCTTGATGACGTTCAAATTTATCCATTCTCAATAACTTAATTGTTTTATATCCACATTTATTGGTGACTTGACGAGAATACCCTTACCTACTCATAATAATGAAAATTTTTTGAATTTGTTTTCTCTTTCTCTCTCAGGCACATTTATATCTCATTTAATAATCTCTTCCTCTCTCATAAACCGCTCTCTCTGCTCAACATTATCTCTTTATAATACATGAAACTGTCCTATCAACTATAGACTTCATAGCTATTCTGCTCATTCGATCTACTTGTACAATAGGTCTACTTTGTCCACAAATCACCTTTCCCACATCTTCATTGTAACGGTTTCTTAATCGAAGGTATGTTGCTTTTGTTTTTCTTTTGTATATAACTCTTAAAAGGAACATATATAGTTGTTTTATTGTACTTATAAAGAAGGTGAAATCGATTTTGAATGGTTTGCGAACTGTCTTTTTTTTTCTCAGAATCATTATACAATGTTGTATTCAAATTTCATCGTGTAATGATACAAATATATCATCATGTAAAGCTATGCATATGTCATCATGTGTTATGATGCATATTTCATCGTGTAATGTTTAATCAATATAATATTTTGCATACTCTTTGTGCAGAGTGATGGGAGTTTTGCAATTGCTTATATAATACAGTGGCTAGTGGTTTGGTTTGAATTATGAGGGTGGTGATTCAGAAATTCTTTTATCGTACGGTGGCCAGTTGTGAAGACAACGCAAATATTGTGGCTGCGACAGTTGAGGCCATAACTTACAAATATTCTCCCACGAACAAATGAGCACATGAGATTCTGGGAAACTTTTTGATGAAGATGTTATTGTTGATTAATCCTATTTTATTTATGGGTACTGTCAGCCACAGGTTAACAACTAAAAATTTACTAAAAGTGGAAAACCTTTATTACAAATATATATTTATTGCATTGACTAAAACAATAAATGTAATTAATAGTTTTCTTTTTAGGAATTTTTTTAGTTGTTAATCTATGCCCTTAGGGCAGAGGTTCATGATCTAGCCAATTTTGTGTTACATTTTGGCCCCCATTTCTTCATCCATTGGCTCAATTCCGAGTGAATTCTTGTATTTAATGGCTCTATTCTAGTCAATGCAGGCATTCAATGTGTTTTAGGTATTGGAGATTCAAATAGGGACTTTCCAATGCAGAACAAGTAAAATTTCAGAAAGGGAGCACAATTCGCTAGGTCTCTTCGCAAGTCCATACTCGTGCAAGGTAGCAAGGCCACCTGTGACCTGAGAGCCACAGCTCCTCAAAAAGATCAAAAATGCACAGTTTGCGGGTCCACACCAACCAAGTGACCCATCAGAAATTATCAAAAATGCACAATTCGTGAGTAGTTCGCAGGTCCACACTAGTGAACTACGAGCGAAGTTGTAGTTTGCGGGTCTACTTCGCGGGTCCCTACCAGAGAACTTCGGGTAGTGAAGTTGCCCAGATCTAATGACATCAGCATTTTCAGACCTAATTTTGGAAACCCTATAAATATATCTTTTTCTTATTTCGAAAACTTTGTCCCTCACATGACCACACAGATATCCACACTACCTAACACCCATTCTTACCTCATCTAGATCTAGAAATCATCTCTCCTACCACATCCAAACCCATACACACCATTGTTAGGATTATGCTCAATGGCAAGAGTGTAATATTGTAATTGACAATCTTCTCATATTAATAAAGTGAATTCTGATTCTTACAATTACTTATAACATTTATTATTATAATTGTCAAGGTAAATAATCATAAGGTCAAAAGACTATGAGACATGAAGAATTGTTCATACATCCGGATATGTATGAGGTAGACACAATTCTTTAGTTAGTCTTGAATAACGTTCACAACTTAAGTTAAAGGTTGGGCACCTCTATCTTGTTAAAGTTGTAGAATTCTTTTACTAGCATTTGAGTGGGATCAAATGAATATGATGAGTCTAAAATCATCGAAAGGTTTTCGAGTAAAAGAATCTAGTGCACTAGGTGCATTGAACTGGATCACAATGAAATACTTTATCTAGAACCGTCACTAGATATAAGTCTTTTCATTAAAGAGGACAATCAGAGAGTCTATCTTAATCCTGAGATAAATGATGGACTTATGGTTGCAGGTTTTATAATCAGAGCTATCAATGAGTACGATTATATAGCATAGTCTATCCTCGATAGTTTGGTGGTATACATTTGTTAATCGATAGAGGACTTCATTTATAGATATGGACATCGTTGCTCCATTTATTAAATGAGAGTATAATATCATCATATGGATGTTTTGAGGTATTGGATATTAAATCTCAACGTTGAGTTTTCAATAATGATTACTGAAAACATGGCTTCTAGACAGGTTAAAGTATCCAAGTTCGAAATGTGGTCATATGAGGAAATATGGTAACTTGGAGAGCTATAGGCAGGTCTATGAGCTCTTGGCGATTACTGATATTATTCACGAGGATACACCATCTCCTATAAGATTGTCTAGGGTATGAATGAGAAACATCTACTTATTCTATCTTTATTTAAGAGTTCAATTTTAGCTCTTTAGTGGAATGAGTTAAAATTAATAGATTGGACCTAAGTGAATCATTTGTTGATTGTGATTAGGTTGTGTCTATTGAAGCTTAAATTTAGATAGCCCGCCAAGATCCCTAATCCACACATATTTGCATGGATCACTTGATATATTCTACCGGGCCGATTTAAGGGTCCATCTAGAATTGTTTTTAATATATCAAGAATATAATATGTCTATTATTTAATTAATGAGCTGCACTATTATATTAATATATTAAAAGGAGACATGTGGGCTTGTTTCTTTTAGTAAGAATAGGTCTGGTTCACATGTGGGCTTTTATTTAAAGTCCAATGGATTAAATGAAATAAGAAAATAATATATGGCCCATTTATATAAGTGGGGCGGCAAGGTGTATATATTAACCTAATATATTATTTTGTTTCATTGTTATAATTAAATAAGAATTAGTTAATTTATTAATTAATTGTTTAATTAAGAAACAAATCTTTTTCTGATCAGGAAATATATTTCCTAAAGTTATACTATTGGTAGTAGTATATTAAAAGTAAAAGACTTGTTTGATAAGAAAATAAATAACTAATTTTATTTATTTAATCAAATAAGAAGTTTTTTATTTAGTCAATAAAAGAATAAAAATATCTATGAGTTGGATTAGGTTTTGAAGTCTAAAGGTTGATGGAAATTAGGGTGCAACACAAAAACTCTTTTTGGTATGTGATTTGCGGCAACCCTAGTCCATTAAGAGGAAGATTTCAGGCAATCCTAAATAGAAGAGGAAGCAAAATTTCGGCCACCTATATAATACCACATATAGAATTCGGCAACCATAGTTGATTGAATGATTCAATTTTTCTTCTTCTTCTCAATTCATAAAAAAGGATAATTTTTATTCTACTAAACATAAAAGAGAGAAGAGATTATTCTTTGATAGTACACTGATTGCTTGTTCACAAATAAGCTTGTGTGTACAACATCGAATTAGGTTCACGCGAGTTTCGATCATTAGATTGAGAACTCAAAATTGACCGGAATAATTTTTGTCTTCTTTTGATTGTTTTGTGACTAACAAAAGAAAAATAAAACTTTGTTCATCCATTCTCAGGTTTGCAATTCAAAGAAAAAGGGAGACCACGCTCCTAGGTGATTCACGTACGTGTTCGGATTGAAAGATCTCGAGGTACTGTTCACGATCACTGTTCACGATCGATGTTCACGCGGGTACTGTTCACGGGCATCGGAATAGATTTTGCGGATTACCAATCGACGTAAGTCAATCGGATCACGCGGCAAGAGGTATTTAACTCTAACCGTATATATTTGAGTTTAATTAATTAAAAGGTTAAGGTTCAACTTTGAGAAAAATTTTAAAACCATACGAAATCTATTTTTCGTTTCTTCCGCTGCGTTTTATATCGATTTTTCCCTACAATTGGTATCAGAGCCTTGGTTGTACCTTTTAATTAATTAACGTATATATACGTGAATTTATTTCTTTTTTATTGTGATTATACATGTTTTAGAAAGAGATGGCACTCTAGGTATTCGCATATATAATTACATGTTGAATGTATGGATTTATATATGTTTTATAAAGTGAATTGTTATTGCTCGATTTTGGTCCTAGAATTTCAATGTAATTTTTGTTTCGGATTTGTAACAAGAAGGGTGGTCTATTATCGCCATAATTCCTTCTTGGTAGTTGCTAGGGTTTTATTTTTTTTGTATGTAAAATAGGTGCAGTATTTGTTTTTTGTAATCAGGTGCAGTATTTTTTTTTGTAAATCTTACTGCAGTAAAATAAAAAAAATAAAAAAATTTGCTGCAGTAATTTATTCGTAATATGATGTAATGTATTCGGGTATTGAAAATTCGAAGACACGAAGAAAAACGAAGCAACTGGAACCGAGAACGAGCACCGTGCGCACCCTAGGACTGGATTGGGCTGCGCATGGCAAGCCCAATCCTTGGTGGGCTGTGCACGGCAGCCTTGTGTGGCCTTATGGGCTGCGCAAGGCAGCCCTTTTGTGGGGTTGTGGGCTGTGCACGTCCATGGGAGGAGGCCGAGGGATGAGCGTATGGTTGATGGCCACCTGAAGATCTTGTATTCCTAACAATTGTAATTTACTTGCTTTTCTAGGATGGGCCAAAATTGTTGCTATTTAATTTTTGCTTAAATATTACAATATTTGTTGTTGTATGTTAACATGACATTTTAGAATAGGAGTGCCACTCATATATCTCTTTTGGTATGAACATGCATTGAATGATTTAGGTATCTAATTGGCATCTAGATAACTTGGTAAAAATCATTCTTTGGGATTTAATCACATGCCTTAAATAATTGAGTGGGAGAAGGTGTACAAGAACGCCTATGGCCTCCAAGATTAGTTGAGTTTTATTAGTTTTGGTAATCCCCCCAAGGGGAGTCCATAAATGGAATTTAACAATATACTTCCTTACAAGGATAGACTAGACAATTGACTTAAACGAAATCTACTCCCCAAGGAGGGATTTTCGTGAGAGAAAATTGAGGGTCAATATCTTGGTAACACACTCAATGTAATTTTATTAATATCCTCCCAAGAGTTCTTGTTAATAAAAATTACAAGGCTAAAATTAGAAACGCTAGTTGTTATGTTAACAATTAGGTAGGACCTAGTCTAACTAGTAAATAGTGCGAACTCCCAAAGGAGGCGTAATATTATGGGTGTTGGATCACCGTTGAATTTTTATGATTGAATTATTTATTTTAATTCAAGATAAATTTTTAAAAGTGCTATTATCATGATTATTTACTTATATATGTTTTTGTTTTAATCAGAAATCATGACCCCATCACTTATGAACATCCTGAAAGATAACACCTTAACTGGAGATAACTACGTAACATGGAAAAGGAAAATTGGGTTGTTGCTGCAAAGTGAAAAACATAAGTTTGTTCTGACCACTCCTAAACCACCCCTTCCTAATAATGAATCTAATGTGATGCAAAGAGATGAGTATGAGCAGTGGAAGACTTCTGATGATATGGCAAAATGTTACATTATGGCCACTATCTCCGACTTGTTGCAACAGCAACATGAAGGAATGGAGTCCGCTGCTGATATAATGATGTATATAGAGGAAATGTTTGCTATGAGGTCTAGGACGACTAAGAGAGAGGCAGTGACTGCTTTTATGAATCTTAGGATGAAACCTGGACAATTTGTGAAAGATCACATGATGAAAGTCATAGCACATCTTAATATTGCTGAACTAAATGGTGCTGAGATTGATGGTGAGACCAAAATTGATATGGTAGTTAACTCACTGTCAGATTCCTTTGATCAGTTCAAGTTGGATTATACCTTGAACAAAAAGGAATACATCTTGCAGGGCCTGATGCAAGATGTTCAAAGGGCTGAAAAGATCCTTATGAAAAACAAAGGTCAAGAGATTCATTTGGTTGGTAAAGTTGCTACTGTTAAAACCCGTAAGAAGGTCAAGAAACAACAGAAGAAAAAGCAACTTGGTCCTACCAAGAAGGAAACCAAGAAAGTAACCAAGATCAAAGGGAAATGCTTCCTTTATGGTGAAAAGAGACATTGGAAAAGAGATTGCCCAAAGTCCCTGAAAAAGAAGGAAGAAGGTAATGTTAATTATCTAGAAACATGTTTTCTGGCAGATTCTATTGATTCTTGGATCATAGACTCTGGAGCCACTAATCATGTTTGTTATTCCTTGCAGGGGTTTCAGGAAAAGAGAAGGTTGAATGAAGATGAAGTCAATTTGCGCATGGGCAACGGAACGTTAGTGTCTGCAAGTGCAGTGGGAGATATTAGAGTTATTTTAGATTCTAGTAGGCATTTAGATTTAATAGACGTTTATTATGTACCTCAATTCAAGAGGAATTTAATTTCAGTTTCTTGTTTAAATAAGTTTGGATATTCGGTTACTTTTAATAAAACTTTTATTATTAGTAAGAATGACAAAGTTGTTTGCAAAGGTACATTGGAAAACGGTTTATTCTTTTTGCATAGAAATATCTCTCACTCGTTAGACACAGAAATAACGGAACCTAATCATAAAAGAGTAAAATTATCAAAAGATGAAACCTATCTTTGGCATTTACGCCTAGGTCACATTAACCTTAATAGGATTAAAAGATTGGTATGTGACGGACCTTTAAGTGACTTAAAGGTTGATGATCTACCAACTTGTGAATCTTGTTTGGAAGGTAAAATGACCAAAAGGCCATTCAATACCAAAGGTGCAAGAGCCACTGAATGTTTAGGACTAGTACACACTGATGTATGTGGTCCTATGAGCATTCAAGCTAGAGGTGGATATGAGTACTTCATCACCTTCACAGATGATTACTCAAGATTTGGTTATGTGTATCTCATGAGACATAAGTCGGATGCATTTGATATGTTCAAAGCATTCAAAGCTGAAGTAGAAAATCAGCTTGAGAAACATATAAAATCTTGAGATCTGATCGTGGTGGAGAATATCTATCTGGAGAGTTTTAGCAATATCTTATTGATAATGGGATAGTTTCTCAGCTTTCTGCACTAGGTACACCTCAACAAAATAGGGTAGCAGAAAGGAGAAATAGGACTCTTTTAGAGATGGTTAGATCAATGTTGAGTTATTCAACACTTCCTATTTCTTTTTGGGGATATGCTCTACAAACAGCAATATATATTCTAAACAATATACCATCTAAATCTGTCCCTAAAACCCCACATGAATTGTGGACTGGGCGAAAGCCTAGTTTACAACACATGAGGATATTTGGCTGTCCTGCACATGTGTTGAAAGGAAAGACAGAAAAGATGGAGTCCCGTTCGGAAACATGTATATTTGTCGGGTATCCAAAAGGAACTAAAGGATATTATTTCTATAGTCCTTCTGATCTAAAAGTATTTGTTTCAACAAATGCTTCATTTCTAGAAAAGGACTATACGAATAATTTTGTGCCCAAAAGTAGAATTGTCCTGAATGAGATGTCAAGAGATACAATTCCACAAGAGGTTTCACAACCCAGCCCAATTGTAAGTTTCACTCCAACACAAGATCAACAACCTACACGTACAGGAGAATCTGTTGAGAATCTAGGAGAATCTGTTGAGAATCTACACAAGATCAACAACCCGAAAGATATATCGGTCTAGGAGAATCTGTTGAGAATCTCCCGGACGACGATGATCCCTACACGTACAAGGAAGCTATGGAGGATGTTGATTGTCGTCATTGGCAAAAGTCAATGCAATCCGAGATTGAATCAATGTTCAATAACAAAGTCTGGTCCCTTGTAGACTTGCCTAAAGGGATAAAACCCATTGGGTGCAAGTGGGTATACAAGAGGAAGAGAGGTATGGATGGTAAGGTGGAAACCTTTAAACTAGACTAGTAGCTAAAGGTTATACACAGAAAGAAGATATCGATTACGAGGAAACCTTCTCACCTGTGGCCATGCTTAAATCCATTAGGATACTCTTATCCATTGCAGCATCTCTAGACTTAGAGATTTGGCAAATGGACGTCAAGACAGCTTTCCTTAATGGAAGTCTTGACGAGAGCATCTACATGATGCAACCAGAGGGATTCATTGAAAAAGGCCAAAAAGAAAGAGTATGCAAGTTGCAAAAGTCCATATATGGACTAAAGCAAGCATCCAGATCCTGGAACATAAGGTTCGATCAAGCTGTAAAGGGTTTTGGATTTATTCAAAACCCTGACGAACCTTGTGTATACAAGAGGATCAAAGGCGACAAGTTGGTTTTCCTCATTCTTTATGTTGATGATATACTACTCATTGGAAACGATGTAGGTGTATTGACATCAGTGAAAGAATAGATAGCAAAATAATTTGATATGAAGGACTTAGGAGAAGCAAGTTATATTCTTGGTATCTAAGTAATAAGGGATAGAAAGAATAGAACGATTGCAGTATCCCAAGCTTCATACATTGATAAAATCTTGTCTAGATTCACCATGCAAGATTCCAAGAAAGGTATGTTACCTTTTAGACATGGAATCAAACTTTCTAAGGGTCATGCACCTAAGATTGTGCATGAAGAGCAATTCATGAGTAGAGTTCCATATGCCTCGGCAGTTGGAAGTCTCATGTATGTAATGCTCTGTACTAGACCAGATATTTATTTTGCTGTTGGCATAGTTAGCAGGTTTCAATCGAAACCTGGTCCTGATCATTGGACGGCAGTCAAGCATATTTTCAAGTATCTCAAGAGAACTAGAGATTATATGCTTATATACTCTGGAGGGGATTTAATTCCCGTTGGGTATACAGATTCTGATTTCCAGTCGGATTTTGACTCCAGAAAATCCACATCAGGATCTGTGTTTACCATTAGAGGAGGAGCAGTCATATAGAGGAGTATCAAGCAATCTTGTATTGCTGATTCCACCATGGAAGCTGAGTATGTTGCTGCATGCGAAGCTGCCAAAGAGGCTGTTTGCTTCCGCCAATTCTTGATTGACTTAGAAGTGGTTCCTAGTGCGAATAAGCAGATCACTATACACTGTGACAACAGTGGTGCATTGGCTAATTCGAAAGAACCAAGAAGTCATAAGAGAGGTAGGCCCAGTTTGGCATTGCTTCCCCAGCTGCTTTTGGGGCCAAAAGTGATTCCTGACCAATGATAGGGTGTTTGGTAAAATTGTGGGGAAGTGCTTTTGGCCACTTTTAGCTTCTTCCAACTGAGTTTTTGAGAAGCTACAAATACATGCTTTTAGAAATCAGCTTCTGCTTTTGAAAATGCGCTATAGTGTTTTTTAATGAATTTTTACCCAACTATCCTATTTTGCCCTTAGCGTTTCATGACATTTAACAAAATCATTTACCAATCAGATTGATTCCTTCAAGCTTCGATTTCTCCTCTCTCTCACAACAATCATTATCATAATTAATTTTTTTTTTCCAGAAATCATTATTATCAACAACAATCAACAACCACCCAGAAATCATTATCATCAACCCTAATATTTTTTTTAGAAATCATTATCAAACACAAAAATCCATCCCCAGTTCATCATTATCATTATCAGTCAAACCTACCAGAGAAGGATTTTTTTTCTTAAATCGACAATATGGAGATAATAAATAAATTGTTTAAAAAAAATTATGCCATCGCCATCCATTATCATCATCACTTCTTTCTCTTTCAAACCACAAAAAACTCAACAACAACAAAAAAATTTTAAAAAGGAAAGCTGGGTATTTCTACCCCGAATTGTTTTTTTCTTTGCATTTATTTTTATTTTTCATTAAATACAATAAAAAAATCCCACAACCATAAAAATCCCACAACCATCAAATACCATCAAAGTATCCAACCATCATCAATTTTAAAAAAAAAATTATGATGGTGATGAAGAACAGCCCAGAAGTTGAATCACAAAAAAAAAATTACTTTTTATTTTATTTTGGTGCATATGATGAAGATGAGGTTGAGTGATGATTGTGATTTTGTATTGTGTTGGATTTAAAATTGAAGATGAAGATGAGGTTGGATCTTAGTTGTGAATGAAAGAAGGGAGAGAGAGAAAGAGGGAGAGAGAGGCGGTGAGAGTGAGGTGAGACTTGAGAGTGAGGGAGAGAGAAAGAGATTAGAGTTAGGGTTTGTTTTTATTAATTTTGTTTTTTTAGTTGTTTTTATTATTTAATTTAATTAAATTTATTAATTTAAATGCATTTAATATATATATAATATTATTTCATTTAAAGTTTAATTTTAAAATGTTTTTGTTTTTTAATTATTTGTAATTACAATGATGTCCTTTTAGTAATTTTACACAATCACAGTACTTTTTACTTCTAATTTACCAAACACATTGAAATTGCTTTTGGTTCTCACAGCACTTTTGAAAATCAGTTTACCAAACACTCAGCTGATTCTATCCACAGCAATTCCAAAAGCAATTCCCCCCACAGCAGATCCAAAAGCAATTTCCCCCACAGCACAACAATGCCAAACTGGGCCGTAAACACATTGAAAGGAAGTATCACCTTTTGAGGGAAATTATTCATAGGGGAGACGTGACGATCACCAAATTCGCGTCAGCAGAAAATCTAGCGGATCCTTTCACAAAGGCTCTACCTCAGAAGAGCTTTGATGGACATCTAGAGAACATGGGAATGCGAGATATGACACACTTGCTATAGAGCAAGTGGGAGATTGTTAGGATTATGCTCAATGGCAAGAGTGTAATATTGTAATTGACAATCTTCTCATATTAATAAAGTGAATTCTGATTCTTACAATTACTTATAGCATTTATTATTATAATTGTCAAGGTAAATAATCATAAGGTCAAAAGACTATGAGACATGAAGAATTGTTCATACATCCGGATATGTATGAGGTAGACACAATTCTTTAGTTAGTCTTGAATAACGTTCACAACTTAAGTTAAAGGTTGGACACCTCTATCTTGTTAAAGTTGTAGAATTCTTTTACTAGTATTTGAGTGGGATCAAATGAATATGATGAGTCTAAAATCATCGAAAGGTTTTCGAGTAAAAGAATCTAGTGCACTAGGTGCATTGAACTGGATCACAATGAAATACTTTATCTAGAACCGTCACTAGATATAAGTCTTTTCATTAAAGAGGACAATCGGAGAGTCTATCTTAATCCTGAGATAAATGATGGACTTATGGTTGCAAGTGTTATCATTAGAGCTATCAATGAGTACGATTATATAGCATAGTCTATCCTCGATAGTTTGGTGGTATACATTTGTTAATCGATAGAGGACTTCATTTATAGATATGGACATCGTGGCTCCATTTATTAAATGAGAGTATAATATCATCATATGGATGTTTTGAGGTATTGGATATTAAATCTCAACGTTGAGTTTTCAATAATGATTATTGAAAACATGGCTTCTGGACAAGTCAAAGTATCCAAGTTCGAAATGTGGTCATATGAGGAAATATGGTAACTTGGAGAGCTATAGGCAGTCTATGAGCTCTTGGCGATTACTGATATTATTCACGAGGATACACCATCTCCTATAAGATTGTCTAGGGTATGAATGAGAAACATCTCCTTATTCTATCTTTATTTAAGAGTTCAATTTTAGCTCTTTAGTGGAATGAGTTAAAATTAATAGATTGGACCTAAATGAATCATTTGTTGATTGTGATTAGGTTGTGTCTATTGAAGCTTAAATTTAGATAGCCCACCAAGATCCCCAATCCACACGTATTTGCATGGATCACTTGATATATTCTACCGGGCTGATTTAAGAGTCCATCTAGAATTGTTTTTAATATATCAAGAATATAATATGTCTATTATTTAATCAGTGGGCTGCACTATTATATTAATATATTAAAAGGAGACATGTGGGCTTGTTTCTTTTAGTAAGAATGGGTCTGGTTCACATGTGGGCTTTTATTTAAAGTCCAATGGATTAAATGAAATAAGAAAATAATATATGGCCCATTTATGTAAGTGGGGCGGCAAGGTGTATATATTAACCTAATATATTATTTTGTTTCATTGTTTTAATGAAATAAGAATTAGTTAATTTATTAATTAATTGTTTAATTAAGAAACAAATCTTTTTCTGATCAGGAAATATATTTCCTAAAGTTATACTATTGGTAGTAGTATATTAAAAGTAAAAGACTTGTTTGATAAGAAAATAAATAATTAATTATATTTATTTAATCAAATAAAAAGTCTTTTTACTTAGTCAATAAAAGAGTAAAAGTATCTATGAGTTGGATTAGGTTTTGAAGTCTAAAAGTGGATGGAAATTAGTGTGCAACACAAACTCTTTTTGGTATGTGATTTGCGGCAACCCTAGTCCATTTAGAGGAAGATTTCGGCAATCCTAAATAGAAGAGGAAGCAAAATTTCGGCCACCTATATAATACCACATATAGAATTCGGCCACCATAGTTGATTGAATGATTCACTTTTTCTTCTTCTTCTCAATTCATAGAAAAGGATAACTTTTATTCTACTAAACATAAAAGAGAGAAGAGATTATTCTTTGATAGTACACTGATTGCTTGTTCATCAATAAGCTTGTGTGTACAACATCGAATTAGGTTCACGCGAGTTTCGATCATTAGATTGAGAACTCAAAAGTGACCGGAATAATTTTTGTCTTCTTTTGATTGTTTTAACTAACAAAAGAAAAAGAAAACTTTGTTCATCCATTCTCAGGTTTGCAATTCAAAGAAAAATGGAGACCAGGCTCCTAGGTGATTCACGTACGTGTTCGGATTGGAAGATCTCACGGTACTGTTCACGATCACTGTTCACGAGGGTACTGTTCACGATCACTGTTCACGAGGGTACTGTTCACGATCACTGTTCACGCGGGTACTGTTCACGGGCATCGGAAAAGATTTTGCGGATTACCAATCGACGTAAGTCAATCGGATCACGCGTCAAGAGGTATTTAACTCTAACCGTATATATTTGAGTTTAATTAATTAAAAGGTTAAGGTTCAACTTTGAGAAAAATTTCAAAACCATACGAAATCTATTTTTCGTTTCTTCCGCTGCCTTTTATATCGATTTTTCCCTACACTAGGGATCCAACTTATAAGGGATCGTAAGAACAAACTCATAACACTGTCTCAAGCATCATATATCGACAAGATTCTTATGCGATTTTCAAACAGAACTCCAAGAAAGGTAATTTACCTTCTAGGCATGGAGTTCACTTGTCTAAGGAACAGTGTCCTAAGACACCTCAAAAAGTTGAGGATATGAGACGTGTACCCTATGCATCAGCAATAGGTAGTCTCATGTATGCTATGTTATGCATGAGACTGGACATCTGCTATGCAGTGGGAGTAGTCAGTAGATACCAGTCTAACCCAAGATTGAATCATTGGGTTGCTATCAAGACTATTCTCAAGTATCTTCGGAGAACGAGAAACTATATGCTAGTGTATTCCGAACAGGATTTGATCCCGTTAGGATACACAGATTCTGTTTTTCAGTCAGACAGGGATTCTAGGTTCATCCTAGGTGGTGGAGCCATTGTGTGGAGAAGTATTAAGCAATCTTGCATTGCTGACTCCACCGTGGAAGCCGAATATGTAGCCGCTTGTGACGCTGCTAAAGAGGCTGTTTGGCTCCGCAAGTTCTTGAGTGATCTAGAAGTTGTTCCAGATCTGGATAAGCCCATCACACTTTATTGTGATAACAGTTGTGCTCTGACTAATTCCAAGGAACTAAGAAGCCATAAGAGATGAAAGCATATAGAGAGAAAGTATCATCTCACTAGAGAAATAGTGCAGAGAGAAGATGTGATCATCACCAAGATAGCCTCACAAGACAATCATGCTGATCCATTTACGAAGACCTTACCGGCTAAAGTGTTTTCGGGTCACCTAGATTGTCTAGTTTTACAAAACATGCCTCACATGCTTTAGTGCAAGTGGGAGATTGTTGGGGTTTATGCCCTAAAGATGTAATTTGTAAATGAATTTATGAAATAAATAAAAAGAAAAGTTCAATTCATTCTTGTTGTGTAGTTTATTTTATAACTTGTGCATATATTAACATCCTAGATTACCGGATATAATCTTGAACTGTGTATATGCGTGTCATATACAGGTGGATACAGTAAGAGACGTGCAATCTAAAGAATCCATAGATAGCAAATAAAGCTAGGTACTTTATTTGTGGTTAATCTATAGCTGCGGTCCATTCCGTAATGTAAGGTGATTCTATCCTAAATCATTCATATAAGATATGGGAATGGAGGAACCTTGTATGATGTGTTCATATAGGACTGGGCCATGATCTATATGAATCTCTCACCAAGATCCGTTTATTGATGAGATTCATATATATCAACTAAAGATGGCTATATGTGGGTGATCTTAATCCTAAGTGTCTTATCGACTCTTTCAGGTTAGATCGTGGTCTTTGATATACCATGGGTGAGATCAGATGCAATTCCTGATCAATATACTTCGTATGTTGGGATTGCGGTTTGGCTTGTGGCTGGAAAGATATGTACACAATAGTAGAATCCACTCCTTCTTGTGAGAAGTAGATGGTAGTCCCCTTAAGGGTTGATTCGGGGCTTGGACAATATGAGCGCTCTCCTAATTCTGTGAAGAAATATTGTTCATTAGAGAATCAACGGTACTTAAATGATATATGTAATAAGAGGGGTATAACAGACATTATGACCCAGCTCTAATTATGAACTACTGTGGAGGATCACACCATGTGTAATAGCTATATCGATGGACACCGAGTTGTATCGGTCTGTGTAAAAGCGTCTACAGTTGAGAGAGTGCAACTTCGGGTTTTTAGTGGAATAACACCGGAGTTAATAATCAAGGAATATTAATTAAAGAGTTTAATTAATAATTCCGAGGATTATTGGAGCTATAAATACTGTGGGTTCTGAAAATACACAAAGTGTGTCTAATACAACCTAGAGGGGGGGTGAATAGGTTTTAGTTGATTTATTACCAACTTTTTGACTTAATCAATTTTAATGATCCTACTCCATATTAACAATCAATCAATCCAATATAAATATGCGGAAAACAATAAAAACACAAGGATTGATTTACGTGAGAAACCCTCCAACTGGGCAAAACTCACGGGCTATCCTCCTAGCCACAAACGGTCTTCAAATCCACTATTTGAATGAAAGTTTACAACCTAGGTTGACCTCAAGTTACACCTACTTGGTCACTAACCCTTTCACTCTACCCAACGGGCCTTTAATAGTGATTCTTGACCACAAGCTTGTGCACTAACTCACTTAGTCACAAAGCTTAACAATCAATGAAGAGGTTAAACAACCTAAGTGAATATGTAAAAGATATTCAAGTATGCAATTAATGCTAGGCAACAATAAATGCTTATCTAAGGATTTAAAGATGACAATAAGTGTAAATCCTAGATATCAATATCTAAATGCAAATGCATGAAGATTTAGCTAGAAGGGTAAAATCGTCCTAAATGCTAGCTATTAATGAACAAGTCTCTCAACCAACACACAACAACTCAATCATGTTATAAATGCCAATAAACATAAAGATATGCAATAAAATCACATAAAAGAGCTAACCCTAGGCAAACAAGAACATAAATAAATACAAAGAGATTTAGGGCATGTTCAAGTTACCTAGTCAATGAAAGCAAGAAGAATCCATGATGAGATAATGCTTGAAGAGGTTAGATGCACATGGATTTGTGTTTGGTTGAGTAAAGATGAGTTCTTGGGAGTTTCTCTCTCTAAGGGAAGCTTGGCCTATTAAAAATGGCTTCTTGAACTCATAGACACGAGCAAGGAAGAAGATAGATCATATATATGGGAGCCCTAGTTGAAACAGCGTCGTTTTGAACTTAGGGCACAAAATCCCGTCAATACCGCTAGATGGACCGCGTCGCAAGCAAGTGTCCAGACCGCGATACACACAGCAGTGCACCGTCTGGACAACAACGCGGTGCAGGGCGCTGTGCATGCAGGTGCACAGGCCGCGGTATGGGCAACAGAGGCTTACTGGACAACACCGCGACTTGGGTCGCTTTGCGTGCAAGTGTACAGGAAGCGGTACAGGGAGCATGACCCTGTTGAGGTATACCGCTCTGTATGCCACGGTGCAAGCGTGTCTTGCCAAGCGGTCTAGGCCGCGCTAAGAGAAGAAATTGTCTTTTCTGGGCAAACTCAACACACTAAGTGATGTGCAAAATGTGCAAGTGTGGAGTGTGAAAAGAGGCATTCAATACATCATTCAATTACATGAAGATAGAAACATAATGCATGCAAGTGAGTGTGTGCAACTAGATCTCTTCAAAGAAAGTTAAACTAGTGAGATACCTTTGAAGTGCTCTTTGAGAGAGATGATGTCCTTGAAGCTTGATCACACTCAAGAGGCCTAAATTACCCTTACAAAGAATAATCCCCAATGCGGTTTGTCAACGAAATAAGCCAATCAAAATATGAGGAACTTACAATCTCCCCCTTTGGCTATTTCGTGACAAAACCACCACTCACAAATCATCCTCACAAAAAAAATAAAAACTAAAGGTCAACAAAGAGATATTCTACATTACAAAAAGATACCTAGTTACTAGGTCTTCAAAACTTCAAGCTCTTGTAGAATAGCCAATCCCTACAAAACAAAGAGACTACACTTTCCAAGACAAGAGTATGTGAGGTGATCAAGAGAGATAGATAAATAAGAGCAATTTGCATAATAAAAGAAAACTTCAACATGCAACATGCAAATGCTCTCCCCCTATATAGGTTACTCCCCCTCAATGGGACAATCTCTCCAAATATGCAATCCCCTTAAATAAAACCATTACTCCCCCTTTTTGTCATGAGATAGGCAAAGGAGTATTCCCCAACCGGGTCACTTTAGCAAAGAGAGCTATTAGCAAGATAAGTGCATAATCATATACAACAACTTTATGCAACTCAATTAATTGAGAGAGAATCATTGAGGGTTTTATTGTTTAGAAGAAAATGTGTGACTTAGTTGCTTTGGATGTAAGACATGTAACATCATGGTTCAAGCAAATGGTATTTGGCAAAGCAAACATCAAAAGGGTTTCCAAAAGAATTCAAACCAATTTATACCCTTTTGTTATAAGCAAACAAGATATAGTTTATCAAAATGAATTTCAATTTAAAGAGCAACTATATCAAACTTTATGAGCAAAACAAGACATGAGTGACTTTTGCACCCTATTTGATTTTTCCGGGTAGGATACCCGTATGATAGTAGTCTTGTTCAACTGATAAAGAGAGAGAGAAGACTAAATTTGGATGAGACATCCGTATTTATTGCAAGGATACTAGAACCTTATTGGGTTTAGTCTTCTCATTTGCTTTCACACAGATTTAGCACTAGAGCAATCAAAAGCATATCATACATATTATTTTAAGCATGTCATTAAAGGTTCTCATGTCATGGAGTTAAATTATGGGTCATTCAAGTGTACTTTCCCAATCAAAATCTCCTAGTCCAAAAATGCATTTTTTGAACATAGAGGTGACATGGATTACAAATCAAGCAAGGCACACTTATTAAGTAAAAAAAAACCATATAAGAATATATATAAGCACAACCAAGAATACTCAAGCAATTAATAAAGAAGCATAAAGTTGATCAAGTTTTTTTGCTTATTCCAACATGCAAGGTTGCTCTCTTTGCTTGAGTTCCCCATAAGGGGTCAAACACCAAAACACATCAAGGCATATGACAAATCCCAATAGACCTACTAAGTGACTTGAACCTAGTTGAGTCTAAGGGCTTTGTAAATAAATCCGCTAGTTGATCATTAGTGCCCACATGCTCAAGAGCAATGCATTTGTTTTCAACTAGTTCCCTAATGAAATGATGCCTAATGTCTATATGCTTTGTCCTAGAGTGCTGAACTGGATTCTTTGAAATGTTAATTGCACTCATGTTATCACAATAAAGGGTAAGAATACCTTGATCAAAGTCGTAATCCACAAGCATTTGTTTCATCCAAAGGAGTTGTGTGCAGGCACTCCCGGCGGCTATGTATTCCGCTTCAGCTGTGGATAGAGAGATAGAATTTTGCTTCTTGCAAAACCATGAGACCAAGTTGTTGCCTAGGAAGAAGCAACCGCCTGATGTACTCTTCCTATCATCACAATTTCCTGCCCAATCTGCATCACTAAAGCCAACTAAGCTAGCATTAGTGTCAAAAGAGTACCATATCCCATAGTTGGATGTCCCATTCACATACCGAATGATTCTCTTCACGGAGGAGAGATGGGATTCCTTGGGATCCGCTTGGTACCTAGCACACACACCCACACTAAAGGCTATATCGGGTCTACTTGCGGTCAAGTAAAGCAAGCTACCAATCATACCACGATAAAGACTTTGTTCCACACTCTTGCCACTAGCATCCTTGCTTAGTTTCAAGGTGGTACTCATGGGTGTGTCACAATGTTTGGCATTCTCAAAGCCAAACTTCTTCACTAGGTTCTTAGCATACTTAGCTTGGGATATGAAAATCCCATCATGCAATTGCTTGATTTGCAAACCTAGGAAGTAATTGAGCTCCCCAACAAGACTCATCTCAAACTCATGAGACATGACATCAACAAATTTTTGGACTTTGGATTTGTTGGTGGAGCCAAAAACAATATCATCAACATAGATTTGAGCTATGAAAAGCTCATCCTTGTTCCTCTTGATGAATAAAGTTTTGTCAACACTACCCCTAGTGTAGTCATTTTCAACAAGAAATTGAGTGAGGCGCTCATACCAAGCCCTAGGTGCTTGTTTCAACCAATATAAAGCCTTCTTGAGGCTATAGACATGATTGGGGTGGTGTGGATCCACAAACCCCTTGGGTTGCTCGACAAACACTTTCTCATGCAAGAAACCATTTAGGAAGGCACTCTTAACATCCATTTGATGCAATTTGAACTTGTGCACACATGATATGGACAAAAGAAGCCTTATGGACTCAAGACGGGCAACTGGAGCAAAAGTCTCCTCAAAGTCAATACCCTCAATTTGAGAGTATCCTTATGCTACAAGTCTAGCCTTGTTGCGCACAATGTTGCCATTCTCATCCGACTTATTCCTATATACCCATTTGGTTCCTATGACATTAGTATCCTTGGGTCTAGGAACAAGAGTCCAAACCTCATTTCTTTCAAATTGGTTTAGCTCTTCTTGCATGGCAAGAACCCAAAACTCATCATTCAAGGCTTCATCAACCTTTTTGGGTTCAATTTGAGAGGTGTAACAAGTATAGCTAATTTGATTAGCTATTTGACGCCTAGTCCTAACACCCTCATTCACATCTCCAAGAATGTCATTCTTATTGTGGAGATGTCTAACCTATGGAGCGGGTTCTTTAGAGTCCAAAGATGGATCTTTATCAAGAGGTTGGATGACCTCTTCATCAAGGCTTGACTTCACATCAATTGAAGTCTCACCATTCTTCTCCAAGAAAGGATCATCAAGCACAATGACCTCCTCATCATGGTCTCTAGTCTTAGGCCTACAATCATCTATAACGACATTAGATGATTCCATGACACTCCGAGTTTTTAAATTAAAAACTCTATAGGCCTTACTATTAAGGGCATAGCCAATAAAAATCCCCTCATCACTCTTGGCATCAAACTTGCCAAGTTGATCTCGGTCATTTAGAATGTAGCATTTGCTCCCAAATGAGTGGAAGTAGCTAATATTTGGCTTCCTACCCTTCCATAATTCATAGGAGGTTTGCCTAGTATCGGGCCTTAGGAAGACTCTATTTCCTATGTAGCAAGCCGTATTGACGGCCTCGGCCCAAAGGTTCCTAGGGACATTGTTGCTAAGCAACATCACACGGCCCATCTCTTGAAGGACCCTATCAACGAGGTTCAGATTTACAACTCATCTCTTCCTTAACCACTGGCCCAACGCCCCAGGGATTTCTAGCCAACTTTTTGAGAAAAAAAAATGGATAGAATTGAAAATAATGAGTAGAGACATGAATGTTCTAGACTTCTAGTTGTTGTAATCTTTTATGATAAAAAAATGGCAATGCAACCTTTAATGATGCTAAATTCCATTCTTTTTGTCCCAAGCTGGTTTTTATAAAAAAAATAAAATAAAATAAATATTATCATCAAAGAATAAAGTGTAAATTTAGGGTTGCTTGAATATATATACCAATGGATTAGACACATTACTGGCTACTAGGACCTTCAATAAGCTCTCTCAACTTATCAATTCCAAAACCAATTTGATAACAAGCATCTTGTTTAGACTTTCCAACCCAAGTTAAATAAATGTGAATCTAATCAAGGTTTTGTTTTTATATAAAGTGCTTTTAAATGAAAAAAAAAATTCTAAAATTAAATATTTATAAAATTCTTTTTCAAAAAACATTGGTTCATATAACGAGATTTGATCCTTAGACATCTTGTTAATTATATTACAAGATATTTAACCGCCTTTCTATTGTCAGTTCGTACTGATATAAAATATATCAGAACGAAGAATGTGAACCACAGATTATGGAGAAGTTTTGACAAATGCATACACTTTGAGTCAAAGTATGTAAATCTAATGGTCCACATTCTTTGTCCTAATATATTTTATACAGTAGAACCCCTCTAAATTAATATTCTTGGGACCCACCATTTAGTATTAATTTAGAGGGGTTATTAATTTGAAGGGTTTTACATTGTAAAGTATTATTTTGTCTTTAAAATGTGTGAAAATCGGTTTTCTTGTTTAAGTAAGATTCCTTTTTGGGATTCCTTATTAAGCCAGTTGTAAGAACCTCATTTCTATGATTGGCTTATTTCATGACAAATCACATTGGGATTATTTGTAATGGGTAGCTTAGGTTTTATTGTGGTTCTTCATCAACAAGCTTCCAAGATCCCATAGTGCTTCAAGAGAGGTAGTTTACTTGTCTTGACTCTTTTGAAGAGATTTTAGTTGCACACACTCACTTGCATGCATTATATTCTTGATTACATGCTATTGAATGATGCATTGTATGCCTCTTTTCACATTCCACACTTGCACATTTTGCACATCACTTAGTGTGTTGAGTTTGCCCAGAAAAGAGAATTTCTTCTCTTAGCGCGGCCTAGACCGCTTGGCAAGACATGCTTGCACCGCGGCATACAGAGCGGTATACCTGAGCAGGGTCATGCTTCCTGTACCGCTTCCTGTACACTTGCACGCAAAGCGACCCAAGTCACGGTGTTGTCCAGTAGGCCTCTGTTGCCCATACCGCGGCCTATGCACCATGCATGCACAGCGCCCTGCACCGCGCTGTTGTCCAGACGGTGCACTGCTGTGTGTACCGCGGTCTGGACACTTACCCGAGCCGCGGTCCAGCAAGCGGTATTGACGGGATTTTGTTTCTCAAACCCAAAACGACGCAGTTTTGTCTAGGGTTTCTATATATATGTTCTCTTCTTCCCCAACTCGTTGGAGAGCTTCATGAACCCATTTTTATGAGAGAGAACAACCCTTAGAGAGAGAAAGCTTCAAGCTTTGTTCCTTGACTCTCCAAACCCAAAACCCATTACCTTCATGCATTTCTAAGCATCTTTAAGGCATGGGTCTTCATCATTAGTTGACTTGGTAAGTTGAACAAAAACCCCATATTTATCATTTGTTCATACTTTCCAAGATTGTGTTTTTATTGCATTTAGTAGTTGATTAAATGCTAGGACTCTATTTAATGCATATATTTATGAGTTCCTTTGTATGATTGGGTTTGTATTGTGATAGCTTGCATTTAGGACATATTTGCCCTCTAGCTAATGAGGACTCATTGATTGCATTTGTTAATTGCATTTATTGTCCTTGCCATGATTAATGACAACATATGTTGATATGGCTTTGTTTGATGACTAGAGTTTAGACTTGCACATCTATATCTAGTTAGGTCTTTATGAGCATTCATATAGACATTGATATCTAGGATTTGTACTTAGTGTCATCTTAAATCCCTAGATAAGCATTTAGTGTTGCCTAGCATTATTTGTATTTTGAGTATTCATATATTCACTTAGGTTGTTAATCTCTTCTTGAGAGTTAAGTCTTGTGACTACAAGGTGTAGTGCACAAGCAAGTGAAGTCTTGCAACCAAGGTGTGGTTGGCAAGCAAAGTGATCAAGGATTCACTATAAAGGCCCGTTGGGTAGTAGTGGTGGGTTAGTGACCGAGAACGGTGTGACTAGAGGTCAACCTAGGTTGTAAACATCATTACAATAGTGGATTTGAGGATCGTGTGTGGCTAGAAGGATAGCCCGTGGTTTTTCCTTTGTTGAAGGGTTTCCACGTAAAAATCAAGTGTTATTTATTATTCCGCTCTTTACACTTGATTTTGTATGTTTGATTTAATTGGGTTATTTGTTTAATATTGACTAATCGAAAAATTGGTAATAATCGATTAACAACCCATTCACCCCCCCTCTAGGTTGTAGACACACGTTAAGAGTGTATTTTCAATTGGTATCAGAGCGGGTTCCTAGACATACTTAGGTGATCCTTGCTTATTGTTTGTGTGTCTTGCATTTGTTTGCTTTTTGATCTTCGCATTCATTTGCATTCATCTCATTCACTAAACACTATGTGTGAGAGTGAAACACCTAGAGAGGAAATTTTCGGAGAAAGGAATGTTTGCCTCTCCGTTGATGTTGAGGATGCTCCAACCCTTAGAGGTTCTATGAGCACTCACTCCAACATCCTAGCTTCTACTTCACATAGTGACTCCGATGAGAAGATGGCCCTCACGGCAATGAAGTTTAGAAGATTTTTGAAGCTTGAGAAGAAAAAGAATAACTCAAGAAGAAATGACTTCAAGAAGAAGATTTTGGTCAAAAAGAGTGAAGACAACTCTTCCAATGGTGAAGAGCATGTGCTTAACTTCACGGCCTATGGTGCTTCCTATGTGGAAGTTTCGGATGAAGGCAACATGGCCTTGAATCTTGACTCTAATATAGAGGAAAGTGTTGGTGTGACAACTAGTGACCAAGGCAAAGGCCTTGATGAGGGAATTGACTCAATTGAGGAATGTCAAGTGATCCTTCTCAAAGTCTTGAAGCAAAATGAAGAGCTTTCCAAGGAAAATGAGACTTTGAGAATATGGAACATTTCCTCGGAGGAAAAGATCCGTACCCTTGAAGAAAACAAGCAAAATTGTCAAAATCAACTTCAACGGTACAAAGAGATCATGGATGAGCAAATGGAAGACATCTCCATTCTTATCTCCAAATTGAAGACCATGGAGAAGGAGACCTCTATTGATGACTCCTTGATGATGGACAAGATTGTTGTGTCCAAGTATGAGAAGGAGATTGAAGATTGCCACCAACGGATGAAGGCAATGAAAGATGAACTTGCCATCAAAGATAACTCCTTAAGAATTGTCAAGGAAAGTGAGATGATGTGCCTTGAAGAAGTAAAGAAGGCCAAGATCAAGCAACCTCAAGCTCAAGGCAAGAACAATCCTTCATCCAAGAAGTGTTTATCTCAAGGAAAATCCACAAAAGCTTTGGCAACTCAACCAAAGCCTAGGCAATCCAAGAAGAAAGGACAAGTCCTTGAGAAGACAACCACCTCCTCCAACAAGTCAAATATCAAGAAAGGAGATGACCATAAGTGGCTTGCTCAACCAAGAAGGCATGATCAACCGCCTCAACCACCTCTACAAGCAAAACCACAAAGGTGCCACAAATCGGCTCAAGCTCCAAGGAAAAGCAAACCGATGCACCATCAAAGACAACCTCATCAACATGGCGATGCCTCGATGAGATCTCAATGCTATGGTATATATCCTTACTTTATACCCACTTGTCATTTTTGTGGTGTTGATGGGCATATTAGGCCTAATTGCCATAGGTACATTAAGAAATGTAGGGTTGAGAGCATGAGGGAGAGGAATAGACTTAAAAAGGCCAATATGCATGTGCCTATGAAAGCTAGAGAAAATGATCCTAGGAAGTCTAGCAACTTGTTGACTAAGACCACTAGGAATGAAAGTATATCACCTAAGTGGATTAGAAAAGATGAACCCGCATGCTATTGTGCTAATATGTCACCCATAGACTCAACTAGGTCTAATGGGCTTAGTAGGTCCATAGGAGGACATGTCTCCAAATGACTTGGTTGGATTTGACCCCATGAGGGGAGCTCAAGCAAAGAGAGCAAACTTGCATGATTTGCCATATGCAAAAAGTTGATTAATTTTATGCTCTTTTATAATTGCTTGAGATGATTGGTTGTACATATGCTTATATGTTCTTTTCTTAATAAGTGTGCAACCTTGCTTTGTTTGCAATCCATGTCATATTTTAGTTCAACAATGCTTTTTTGGACTAGGAGATTTTGATTGGGAAAGTACATTTGAATGACCCATAATTTAACTCCATGACATGAGAACTTTTAACGACATGCTTAAAATGATATGCATGAAATGTTTTTGATTGCTTTAGTGCAAAATATGTGTGAAAGCAAATGAGAAGACTAAACTCAATAAGGATCTAGTATCCATTCAATCAATAAGGATTTTATATATAATTTAGTCTTCTCTCTCTCCTTATTAGTTGAACAAGACTACTATCATACGGGTATCCTACCCGGAAAAATCAAAAAGGGTGCAAAAGTCGCTCATGTCTTGTTTCGCTTATAAAGTTTGATATAGTTGCTCTTTAAATTGAAATTCATTTTTGAAACACTATATCTTGTTTGCTTATGACAAAAGGTTACAAATTGGTTTGAATTCTTTTGGAAACCCTTTTGATGTTTGCTTTGCCAAATACCATTGCTTGAACTTGAATGCTATATGTCTTGCATGCAAAGCAACAATTTCACACATTTTTTTATTGTAAATAAAACTCCTTGAATCTCTCTAAATTATTTTAAGTTGCATAAAGTTTATGTATATGATTATGCAACCATCTTTTGTGCAAATATCTCTCTTTGCTAAAGCAACCCGATAGGGGGAGCACCTTTGCCTATCTCATGACAAAAAGGGGGAGAAGTCTTGAGAAATATAGGGAGAGGAGAGCATGAGGGAGCATGCTTATGCTTTGGGGGAAAAGCCTTATGAGAGAGAGTAACCTTTTAGGGGGAGCATTGCACATGCATTTCTTTATATTGCTTTATTGAGTGCAATTGCTTTTTATATTGGTTCACCTCACGTGCACTTGTTCTTGGAAAGTGCTTTCTTGCTATTGTGTGTAGGTATGATGATCTACGAAGAGATTGATGACCTTGAAGACTTAGATCTTAGGTTTCTCTTTTTGTAACGTAGAATATACCTTGTTGACCAATAGCTTTTATTTTTGTTTTGTGAGGATTATTTTGTGAGTGGTGATTTTGTCATGAAATAGCCAAAGGGGGAGATTGTAAGAACCTCATTTCTATGATTGGCTTATTTCATGACAAATCACATTGGGATTATTTGTAATGGGTAGCTTAGGTTTTATTGTGGTTCTTCATCAACAAGCTTCCAAGATCCCATAGTGCTTCAAGAGAGGTAGTTTACTTGTCTTGACTCTTTTGAAGAGATTTTAGTTGCACACACTCACTTGCATGCATTATATTCTTGATTACATGCTATTGAATGATGCATTGTATGCCTCTTTTCACACTCCACACTTGCACATTTTGCACATTACTTAGTGTGTTGAGTTTGCCCAGAAAAGAGAATTTCTTCTCTTAGCGCGGCCTAGACCGCTTGGCAAGACATGCTTGCACCGCGGCATACAGAGCGGTATACCTGAGCAGGGTCATGCTTCCTGTACCGCTTCCTGTACACTTGCACGCAAAGCGACCTAAGTCGCGGTGTTGTCCAGTAGGCCTCTGTTGCCCATACCGCGGCCTGTGCACCATGCATGCATAGTGCCCTGCACCGCGCTGTTGTCCAGACGGTGCACTGCTGTGTGTACCGCGGTCTGGACACTTACCCGAGCCGCGGTCCTAGCAAGCGGTATTGACGGGATTTTGTTTCTCAAACCCAAAACGACGCAGTTTTGTCTAGGGTTTCTATATATATGTTCTCTTCTTCCCCAACTCGTTGGAGAGCTTCATGAACCCATTTTTATGAGAGAGAACAACCCTTAGAGAGAGAAAGCTTCAAGCTTTGTTCCTTGACTCTCCAAACCCAAAACCCATTACCTTCATGCATTTCTAAGCATCTTTAAGGCATAGGTCTTCATCATTAGTTGACTTGGTAAGTTGAACAAAAACCCCATATTTATCATTTGTTCATACTTTCCAAGATTGTGTTTTTATTGCATTTAGTAGTTGATTAAATGCTAGGACTCTATTTAATGCATATATTTATGAGTTCCTTTGTATGATTGGGTTTGTATTGTGATAGCTTGCATTTAGGACATATTTGCCCTCTAGCTAATTAGGACTCATTGATTGCATTTGTTAATTGCATTTATTGTCCTTGCCATGATTAATGACAACATATGTTGATATGGCTTTGTTTGATGACTAGAGTTTAGACTTGCACATCTATATCTAGTTAGGTCTTTATGAGCATTCATATAGACATTGATATCTAGGATTTGTACTTAGTGTCATCTTAAATCCCTAGATAAGCATTTAGTGTTGCCTAGCATTATTTGTATTTTGAGTATTCATATATTCACTTAGGTTGTTAATCTCTTCTCGAGAGTTAAGTCTTGTGACTACAAGGTGTAGTGCACAAGCAAGTGAAGTCTTGCAACCAAGGTGTGGTTGGCAAGCAAAGTGACCAAGGATTCACTATAAAGGCCCGTTGGGTAGTAGTGGTGGGTTAGTGACCGAGAACGGTGTGACTAGAGGTCAACCTAGGTTGTAAACATCATTACAATAGTGGATTTGAGGATCGTGTGTGGCTAGAAGGATAGCCCGTGGTTTTTCCCTTGTTGAAGGGTTTCCACGTAAAAATCAAGTGTTATTTATTATTCCGCTCTTTACACTTGATTTTGTATAGTTTGATTTAATTGGGTTATTTGTTTAATATTGACTAATCGAAAAATTGGTAATAATCGATTAACAACCCATTCACCCCCCCTCTAGGTTGTAGACACACGTTAAGAGTGTATTTTCACCAGTAAACTTGAAAGTTTTTTTTTTTTTTTTAGAATTCCTTATTTAGGAAATATTTGTTAAGGAAATTTTTAATTCCTTTTGGGAATATGATTTACTTAAACGCCAAGGATAATCACCCTATAAATATTGAGGCTTATTCTTTGGTTGTATATAAGAATCGAGATCTCAAGATATACTTAAAAAATTCTATTTCTAATAGCTCTTAAAAATTCTCTTTTTTCTATCTTCTTTGTTATAACAAGTGGACAATTAAAAAGATGAAGGATAAAGTCAAAAATATCAAATATAGTGGCTTTGTGCAAACCAGTAACTTGAAGTATTTTGTATTTTTATAGAATTTTTAATTTATGCGACAGTAGGAACCGAAATTTCACACTAAATTTCAAAAAGAAATTATTAAATATTACGATAGATTAGTTTATTAATTTTTTACACTAGCCCGAGTTGGGACCATGTTTTTTATTTTTTTATTTAGAGATGATATTAATTTACAGGAGAATAATTTACAGAGGTTCAACTATATCAGAACGAACTGACAATAGAATAATTGAGATATTTAATTAATTGACAGAAATTCATATTAGGAAAACTTACAAGAAATTTACATTTTTATAAAAATCGTATTTGTTAAATTTGAAAATTTCCAGTTTGCATACATAGGACAATTAGGAATAATTAAATTGTTCGCCTAGTTTATTTAATTTCTTCCGCCGCACATACGTCATAATTGTTTTTGGCAAGTTTCACACAAAACAGTACAATATAAACCCAAAAGCACTTTCAAAATAAAACACATTATAAATATCATAGAGACTCTAAAATGCCAAACAGAAGAATCAAAGTACCAAAAATCAATCAAAGACTTTATAGTCTCTCTACTGTGTCTGTGTGTGTTTCTGCAAGAAGAAGAGAGAGAGAGAGAGAGAGAGAGATCAGATGGGGAAGGGTACAGTTGGGATAGCAATGGACTTCTCTCCACACAGCAAAGCAGCCCTACGATGGGCAGTTGATAATCTGATCAACGCCGGTGATCGTGCTATCTTGATCAACGTCCAACCACCAAAAGCTGATCATACCAGGAAGCAGCTTTTCGAGGACACGGGATCTCGTATGTATATCATATCTAATTATTTTTAGGGGAGGTTGCTATGACCTTGCCAGCCCCTACATCTGATTTTGTAATATTTGTGAATTTAAAATTAATTAAGAAGCTTTGCTGGTGTTATTTTTTATTTTTTGATATACTATATGGGGTATGATGACTCGAGCACGAGATTTAATGGTTAATGGTTAATGGTTAATGGTTAAGGGAAAGGAGGATTTAATTTGATTTAGGAACTGCATGGTAATCTTTTTGAGTACATATGATTATAGTATGTCAGTTTGTGATTTATATATT
The DNA here is from genome assembly GCA_033220585.1 of Dipteronia sinensis. Lineage (NCBI taxonomy): Eukaryota > Viridiplantae > Streptophyta > Magnoliopsida > Sapindales > Sapindaceae > Dipteronia > Dipteronia sinensis. The sequence continues at coordinate 32,912,659 of CM065639.1, read as the reverse complement.
TTTGGTGGTTTTTATTACAGCTTTAATTCCTCTTGAAGAATTCAGAGAGATCAATTTTTCAAAGCAATATGGACTTACGTGCGATCCTGAAGTTTTAGACATTCTAGATACCGTGTCAGGAACCAAAGGGGTAATGTCTTCGTTATCTTTGCACACCATTTTATGTTAAATACAGATTGATCCTAATATTTTTGGAAATTGTCGAAATCTTTTAGATTTGTCAAAAAATTTTAAAAACGTCTCTTACAACAACGATTACTAGTCGAAAGTTGATATCAATGATATTTACTATTTCGGTACATGATACATATGTGTGTTTGAAATTCCGCATCGCTCCATGCCGAAAGGTTACTGTACATATAATAAATGTATGTAAATTGACATTATTTTTAAGATGTGATTTCTTGAATAAGAAAAAAATTGAAAGTTTTTTTGTACTTACTATTTACAAAAGTGCTTTTTGGAGAAGCAGACAAAGGTTGTGGCCAAGGTTTATTGGGGAGATCCAAGGGAGAAGTTGTTGGATGCTGTGGAAGATCTTAAACTTGATTCACTTGCTGTTGGAAGCAGGGGCATTGGTGCTATCAAAAGGTACGTACAATTCTTTTCTCACTTTCTAATCCTAACTAACTATCATTTAAAGTTACATAAGAGTTTTATTTTATTTTATTATACATAGTGTTAATGGAAATCTTGCTCAAGACGAGAAGTCTCAGTTAACACCCTCGAGACCACTACCACGTAGGTGGTGGCCAAGATTGATCGTATGTGTAACAATGTTTTACAAAATGACAAGGAATAATGATACAACTTATCACCCAAAAGAAAGCAAAAAATATTTTCTTTATTGAACGTGTATGGTATACAAATTTCTCTCAAATTGCTCTCAATTCTCTCTAGGGTATGGTCGGGTCTTTGTCGTATGCCTGTCGAATAGTAGTCTCCTTCTTTCTGAAGGAGGAAGTCCCTCCTTTATACAATGTCTTCATAGGTTTGAACTCATTCATTTCCCCTTGATTTTCTCATCCCCCTTTTATCGGACGGGATTTTTACCTTTAAATGTAGTTGACTTTGAGTTAATTGCTCCGTTGAAGATATCTTGGAAATCAATTTGTTTCCCATTCAAACTCTATTACTTGTTCTGCACGTGTATAATATCTGTGGATGTGATACTGTGTATCTTCGGGTCTGGCATGATTTCCATAGGGGTCGTTGAATGTATCATAGTGTGGTGCATCAACTAATGAGGTCGATCAGTGTTTCGACCTTGATATCTGAGAAGTTTCGTCCAGCTAGGAGCCAGATCTGGCTTCCCTTGACCTTTCGAAGCTAAGTGCGACTTCCCCTGACCTTTCGGAGCTAGGTGCGGCTTCCTAGGGACATCCCCTGTATCAGCGAGGTATAGGTGAGTTTCTGGAGGAATTGTGAGGTGACCTCGACTTAGGGGAATTTCTTGTTTTCAGTTTTGGTGATGCGGATTAGATCTGATCGTTCCGGGCTCTATCCCGGATGTTTTCGGAGCCCGTCCTTGTTCCTGCAGGGTGGTATCGTAGCTCGGCTTTGGGTAGAATGGTCTCCTGACGGAAACTTTCAGGCATGGAGCCAGGTCTGGAAGGTGGAAAATTTTCCTTTAGTCCTTAGCCAGTTTTGGCTATTAACAGAAGTTCCCCTCTGACTTGAACACCAGACGTCGAGCTTGGGGTTGGGGGTCAGATTTTTACTTTATTTGGGAAATCTTCCTTTTTTTACCGTTACCGGAATATAGGGGAAATCTCCTCATTAAAGCAACGTGATGCGAACTGACTAATTTATCTCCGAATTAATCTGATTGCGTTACGGTAGTCCCCGAGATTTTTTACCGTTACCAGAATCTTGGGGAGATCTCCCTCTTAACTGCGTAAGTGACGTGGCGTGAGCTGATTAGCCTTGCTTTTGAGTTAATCCGGTTACCTTACGGTAGTTCCTGAGATTCTTTACCGTTACCAACCGAGGATTTCGATAGCTCGCGCTGTTGCCCTCTTGCCTATATATATCTATTTATCTTCACGTCTTCCTCACATCTCTCGAACTAAATTTTTTGCTAAGAAATATTTTCTCTCATAGCCTTTTTTCCAAGCTTGCCTTTTTCTTCATTCTTCATCCTTATTAACTTTACTATGTCGAAAACCAGTCGCGATTCAGTTGACTCCATAGTTGACGGCGAGGAGGTCGTCAGTCTTGCTTTGGGAAAACGGGCTAGGAGGAGTTCAGACGGCGACGATTCCCTACCTAACCCGCAACGTCAGCGGTCAAGTAGGAAAGTATCCATTGGGACTGGGTTCTCCAACCATCCTGACCATCCTTTGGATATCGCCGACGAAGATTCCGAGGGCGGTGACGCCGCGGGAGAACATCAGGTCTCGGCTTCTGGCTCCCTTTTGGAGAGGCTCCCTCCTTATGATTTTCGGGTTGTGCCAGATTCCATCGTCGATCCGGTCTCGATTGACCGCTTGAGGTCGAAGTTTGGCATCCCCGACAGCGTATCCATCTCGGTGCCTCCCAAAAATTACGAGTTCTTCAAACCCCCTAAAGGGGTGCTTCCGATTCATGTGGCAGCTCTCGAGAACGGGGTCAGGCTTCCCCTTCATTTGACTTTTCAGCGGGCTCTTAACGCCATCCAGCTCGCTCCCCTCCAGTTGACGACTGGGTTCTGGAGGCATTTGATTGGTTTCCTCGTACTATGGAGGGAACAATGTCAGTTGAGTAAGGTGACGAAAGAGCCGGGTGCAGAGGAGTTGGCCTATCTTTTCCAGATTGGGAGCCTGTCTGGCGCTCCTCGAGGCCAGTTCTATGCTAAGGCTAAGAACAAGCTCAATTTCATCATTCCTGGTGCTTCGAAGAAGGACCCCGCTTGGAAAGAAGAATGGATCCTGGCGGGGTAAGGACTGGGGGAGCTTGATTTCAATTCGAGGGCATGAATTCGAGGTTCCCACGGCTTTCAATGACAAATCCTCGTGGGACCGGGGCACCCTGCCTTCTGAGTCCGAAGCTATCTTGAAGGCTATTTTAGCCTGGAATTATTTGAACCTGAAGTTCCCTACTGTTGAAGCTTTCGATCCTCGTAGGGTGAACCAATACTTGCGGATCTCAGATGCTACTTCTCATAAGTGTCATTGAGTTGTCTTACTTTGCCTTATTATTCAGCTTGGTTCTAACATTTTCCTTTTTAATTTGCTTATTCACAGTTTCTGTCATTGAACCAACTACCCGCCACATCTCACGTTCTCCTCAAGGTAGAGTTTCTCTTCCCTCCACTGAGGTCGAAACTGCTCTTGCTTCATCTATCTCTCCAGCTGGGTCCAAGATGGCCACTCTTGCTTCGCGGGCTTTCCGGGCTTTGGGTAAAGCTCCCCAGGTTGTTGGTCCGACTGCTTCTGTCCCTTCAGCTGAGGTCGCTAAAGTTGCTACCCCCTCGACTCAACCTCCTGATTCCGCTTGCGCTTCCAATAACCAAAGCTTCAGAGGTTTCTGGGAAGGGTGTCGCAAGGGTTCCTTCCAGTCGTTCCCGGCCTCAGTCGAAGCTCGGCAGGGCGGGATGAAGTCTTGGAACAATTCATCGCGTCTTGTCCTGGCGGTGGGATCTCCAGGATGGCTTCCATGCCTGTGGACGTCCTGATTACCAAGGGGTCTGCTATTTTAGCTGAGGTTATTGTATTTCCTTCGTGCTACTCTTGTTAATTTGTTCAATTTCTAACTCGGGTTCTGTACTTTGTAGGCTTTCAAGTTTAATGTAGCGATGGGCCAGCAGGTAGCCCTCCTCCTACGACCGAGCTGTAAAAGCCAAGGAATTGCTCAAGCAGGCTCAGTCTTTAGTGGAAGAGATGACTTCCAACCAGGGAAAGGTCGAGGTCAAGATGGCTGAGCTTCGCTGTGACCATGAGAGGATGAAGCAATCTTATGATCAGGAGCGTCTTCAATCTCTCCGGTGGGCTAGACAGAGGGATTCCTGGAGGTCGGAGGCTAAAAAGTTAGACCTCGAGAATCAGTCTCTGATTAGTCAGGTGACCAAGCTGCAAGCTGACAGCGGAGACCTCCTTCAGCGATGGATATTTCTACGCTTCCTTTCAGGCCGTAGAAGCTCTTCCTCCTCCCTTTGATTTGTCATCTATTACCGGCTGGGATAGACAGGAAATAATGCTTAAGGCTGCCGAGCTATCTCGCCCTGAAGGCGACGAGATGGTTCCTTCGAGCCAAGTAGGAGCTGGAAAATAGCCCGCCCAGACAGATCCTCCATTCCCTCCTCCTACCTTTACTACCTCAGGTCCCGGGGAGTCTTCCAGTAAAGTTTTATCCTCTCGATCCGATGAGGACCAGTCGGGAGCTGGTGAAGAGGTTAGGAGCCCGTCTGAGGAGCCTCCCTTAATAGAGATGGAGGTCGACAGGAGCCAGACAGGGTCCATGGTTGCCCTTCTTAATGCGACTATCCCGCTTGAGGTTATGGACGTGATTAATGAAGTCCGGAGGAAGATCCTGCTAATCAGCAGATGGAGCATCTAAATGGAGGGGCGGTAGGCGAGGATAACCAAGATGGACAGCTACCTGAAAAGGGGGTCGATGGGGAAGATCAGCAAGTAGGAGGCGGGCTGGCGGAGGAGAACCAAGAGATTCCCTAAGCTTGAAGCAATTCGTTCATGGCTTGTTTTTGATTGCCCGGAAAAAGGGGGTGGGCGCACCTCGTTTTGCCTTTATTAGCTTTCTTCACCTTTTTTTTATATAGCTCGAGCTCGGGGGTTGGGCTCCCCGTTGGATGGATGTAGCCTTACCGGGGATAGGCTCCCTTTATCTTTCATGAGAAATCGAATCGCTTTGAGAATTCTTGTTTCATTTCTGGTCTTGAATGGGAACCAAAGTTGCATCCGTAGTAGCAATTAAAACTTGGGTAGGGAATTATGATGATCTTGATCCTGCACACGAAAACAAACATTTTTTTCATTTATTTATTTTCTTTTATCTTGGGGGCGGTAGCCCGACCAAGGCATCAGGAGGGCTACTTAGTTATTTCCTAGTCTCGAGATCTGAGGGCAACTATGCTCTTACACTCAGACCCTTCTTGGGGTGGTAGCCCGACCAAGGCATCAGGAAGGCTATTTAGCTATTTCTTGGTCTCGAGATCTGGAAGGCAACTATGCTCTTACACTCAGACCCTTCTTGGGGGTGGTAGCCTGACCAAGGCATCAAGAGGGCTATTGAGCTATTTCATGGTCTCGAGATATGGAAGGCAACTATGCTCTTACACTCAGACCCTTCTTAGGGGTGGTAGCCCGACCAAGGCATCAGGAGGGCTATTGAGCTATTTCCTGGTCTCGAGATCTGGAAGGCAAGTATGCTCTTACACTCAGACTCTTTTTGGGGGTGGTAGCCCGACCAAGGCATCAGGAGGGCTATTGAGCTATTTCCTGGCCTCGAAGTGTTTATGTTGAGTTTCACATACAATGGTGTAGTTACTAATGTTGAACATAGTTGGAGATAAAGACGGAAGAGAAAAAGAAAATGGCTTTATTGATGATCGAGATGTAGTACATCTTTATTAGGGTCCGTAATGAAAACTAAATGGGGGTAGTCATCTTGAGAATTCCCTTCTCAAGGGTAGAATTTCCTCAAATGATCTGCATTCCAAGTGTGGTCGATGGATCGTCCGTCCATGTCTTCGAGTTTATAAGCTCCATTGCGAACAACTAGCTTTATCAAATATGACCCTTCCCAATTGGGACTTAAGACTCCATCCGACCTTTTCCGAGTGTTCAGGGTCACTTTACTAAGTACCAGATCCCCTTCTTTGAAATTCCAGGCTCTGACCTTTTGGTTGAAGTATCTAGCGATCTTGCTCTGGTAGATCGCTACTTTCTCTGCTACCCGGTCTTGTTTTTCTCCTAAGAGGTCTAGATTAGCCCGGAGCTTGACTTCGTTATTTTCGGGCTCAAAGTGCTGTACCCTGAATGAGGTCAATTTATGCTGGATGGGGAGAACTACTTCAAACCCGAAAGCCAGGGAGTAAGGTGTCTCCCCGGTAGCTGTTCTCTTTGTAGTCCGGTATGCCCAAAGGACTTCTGGTAGCTCTTCGGCCCATTTACCTTTCCTCTGCTGTAGCTTTTTCTTTAGGAGTTTCTTGATAGTCTTGTTGGTGGATTCTACTAGCCCGTTAGTCTGGGGATGAGCCACTGAAGCGAGCCTGAGGTCGATCCCCAATCCCTTGCAGAAGTCTTTGAACCAGGCGTTGTTGAACTGCTTCCCTAGGTCAGCTATAATGATGAGAGGGGTCCCAAATCTGCATACCACGTTGGTCTTGATGAACTTGGTCGTATTATTTTCTGATATCTGAGAAATAGGCCCTGCCTCGACCCATCTTGTGAAGTAGTCGATAGCCACGATACCATGTTTCATCTGTCCGGGAGCGGTCGGGAGTGGCTCAATTAGGTTGATTCCCCACATGGCAAAGGGGTAAGGTGAACTGAGGGACGACAGTCGCTCGGGTGGCTGGTGGTTCAAGTTTGAAGTTTTTTGACAAGGCTCGCAAGATTGCACAAAACTCTTTGCGTCTTGGTGGATGGTCGGCCAATAGTACCCCATACGAAGCACCTGATAGGCTAGAGCTTCCCTACCTATGTGGTTTCCACAGTCCCCAGAGTGGACCTCTCTCACTGCCCATTTAGCATCATCGGGATGCAAGCACCTAAGTAAGGGGAGGGATCTGCCTCTCTTGTAGAGGTACCCGTCCACCATACAGAATCGGACTGAGAGCCTTTTAATTCTTCGGGCTTGGTCGGGCCCTTCGGGAAGCTCTCCTTCAAGGAGGTAGGCAACAATTGGGTCCATCCAGCAAGGCAGGCGATCCAGGGAGCAGATTTCTCCATTTGTGGCTGTGCTTGGTTGGGTGATCACTTGGAGGGGAATTCCCCGTGGTAGGGATTGGCCTCCGTTCGCCGCTATTTTAGCCAGAACATCCTGCGCGATGGTTTTGGTGTCGAGGCACCTGATCGATCTTGAGCCCCTTAAATTTACTTTTTAGCAGCTGAGCTAGCTTTAGGTAGGCAGCCATATTATCTCCCTTTGCCTGGTAGACCCCAGTCACCTGATTTACAACAAGCAATGAATCGCTCTTGATTTGTAGGTAATCGGCCTTTAGTTCGATGGCTACCTTCATCCTGGCTAGGAGGGCTTCATACTCCGCTTCATTATTGGTAGCTTTAAACTCGAATCTAAAACAGTGACAAAATTCAGTCCCTTCGGATCTATTAAGACTATGCCAGCTCCTCCTCCGGCTTGCCGGGACGCTCCATCTGTAAAGAGGGTCCATGGCCTGCAGCCTCTCGGCCAATTGTCGACCTCAGATATCTTTTCAGGGACCTCATTTGATACTGTGGGATCATCTTGATCTGGGATCGTTGAAAATTCTGCCACGAAGTCGGCCAAAACATGTTCCTTAATCGTAGTCTGGGGCTTATACTTTAAATCGAACTGAGTGAGCTCTAGGGCCCATAAGACTAGCCTTCTAGACACGTCTAGTCTTTGCAAGAATTGGCGGAGGGGTTGGTCCGTCAGCACTGCTATTGTGTGAGCTTAAAAATAGGGACAAAGCTTCCTCGCTGAGATCACCAGAGCATAAGCTGAGCTTTTCAGGAGAATGTAATTCATTTCTGATTTGGTCAAAGCATGACTCACATAGTATATGGGTCTTTGAAAACAGTCGCTACACTCCTTGGCCAAAGCCCCGCTTATTGCAGTTTCTGATACATAGATCCCATAAGACTAGCCTTCCAGACACGTCTGGTCTTTGCAAGAATTGGAGGAGGGGTTGGTCCGTCACCATTGCTATTGTGTGAGCTTGAAAATAGGGACGGAGCTTCCTCGCTGAGATCACCAGAGCATAAGCGAGCTTTTCCAGGAGAATGTAATTCCTTTCTGATTTGGTCAAAGCATGACTCACATAGTATATGGGTCTTTGAAAACCGTCGCTACACTCCTTAGCCAAAGCCCCGCTTATTGCAGTTTCTGATATGGCCAGGTAGATCTACAACTCATCTCCGTGAACCGGCTTGACTAACAATGGGGGGCTTGTTAGGTATTCTTTCAAAGCTTGGAAAGCCCGTTCGCTCTCCTGGCTCCACTTCATGTTTTTCCTTTGTTTGATGGCTTTGAAGAAAGGGAGACATTTATCGGTGGAGCGAGAAATAAACCTGTTGAGTGCCTCCACACGTCCAGTCTGAATCTGTACTTGCTTGAGCGAGGTTGGGGATTCCAGGTCCAAGATAGCCTTGTTTTTTTCTGGGTTGGCTTCTATGCCTCTCTCATGAACCATGAAGCCCAGAAACTTCCCTGCTGTTACCCTAAATGCACATTTGGAGGGGTTCAACCGCATCTGGTTTTCTCTCAGTATGAGGAAGGTTTTGCGAAGGTCTTGCGAAGGTCTTCCTGATGTCCTTTTACGGTTGGGGATTTCGTGATCATGTCATCGATATATACTTTCATCGTCCTTCCTATCTCGGGCTTGAACAGTTTGTTAACTAGCCGCTGATATGTAGCCCCCGCATTCTTCAAACCAAACGGCATCACCTTGTAGCAGTATAAGCCCTGCCCAGTAATGAAACTGGTTTTACCTTGGTCAGCCGGGTGCATTTTAATTTGGTTGTATCCTGAGAATGCGTCCATAAAACTCAAAAGTTTATTTTCAGACGTGGAGTCAACGAGCTGGTCGATCTTTGGTAAAGGAAAACTGTCTTTTGGACAAGCCCGGTTGAGGTCGGTGTAATCGACACACATACGCCACTTCCCATTTGCCTTCGTAACCATGACAACGTTGGCGATCCATTCGGGGTAGCGTACTTCTCTGACAAACCCTGCCTTGATCAATTTATCAACCTTTCCTGCACCGCATCGTTCCTATCAGCATTGAAGTGACGCATCTTCTGCTTGACGGGCTTGACGGGCTTGACTGTTGGATCCACCGCTAGTCGGTGGGTGGCCAATGACACCCGGATTCCAGGTATTTCATCATGGTTCCAAGCGAAGATGTCACTGCCCTAAGAATGTCAATTAGTTCTCTTTTCACTTCTAGATCAAGGGTGGCCCCGACCTTGACGACCTTGGATGGATCGTCATTTCTGATGGGTATCTCTTCTAGTTTATCTACGAGCTGCCCGCTGGCCCACTCCTTACTCCGTTCTTCCTCGTAAGGCATAATAGGTTCGCTCTCCGGATGCCCAGGATGTTCCGCGGGCTCCTTCTCCTCCTGGATTATCCGGGATGTATCCATGTCTTCCTGGATTAATGCCACCTGTACACACTGTTTTGCTAGGGCTGTAGGATTGGCAGATACTGCGTAGCATTTCCTGACTGCCTGCTGGTCCCCGCGTACCTCTCCTACTTTTGTTCCAACCGGGAATTTCAGGACGTTGTGGTATATGGACAAGACTCCCTTCAAGGAGGACATGAATGGTCTCCCTAGGATGGCGTTGTAGGCCGATGGGGTGTCAACCACAACAAAGTCGATCATAACATTCTGTTGGAGAGGGGTGATTCGATGATTACTGAGAGGATCATCGACCCCACTGGTATGATAATTTCCGCATATTATACTTGATTTTGTATGTTTGTTTATGTTGGGTTTTTGTTATTAATATTGATTGATCGAAAAGTTGGTACTAATCGATTAACAACCCATTCACCCCCCATAGGTTGTATTAGATACGCTTGAGGTGTATTTTCAGAAAGCAAGTAGACAATTATCTTCCTTCAATAAGTAATCAATTTTAATGGATAAGGAAAGAAATAAAATCCCAAAAGGTAGAGTTCTAAAAGGGAATTGATTTCCATGTTGTTTAAGGACATGACCTAGCATCTACACCTATTTAAACCCCTTGTAAACCCTAATTTCGAGATAGAAAGAAGCCAAGGGAGGTCCCAAGCCACTAAGGGGGCCGTCCCCCACCACTCCATCACCATAACTTATCTCACAACTTCCATTCATCTTTATACATTGAAGATTCGAAGACGAAGAAGAATTCATCATTGAAGATGAAGAAGAACTCATTGAAGGCCAAGATGGGTGTTATCTTTCTTTCTCTTCTCCTTTCATTTTCATGATTTGTAACTAATTCCATACTAGGGAATCAATGTGAACCTCTATGAATGCTCGTTGTTTGAATTGACTATATTTTAATTAATTCAGGTTTTGATTCAATCAATTCATTCTATGTCGTAGTTCTTTATTCTTGTTAATACATGATTATACGCTAGCATGAATTTAGGATTTTGATAATTTGATAATTGATTTTGGAGTTTAGATTTACATGCAATCTTAATTAATATTCAATTGAATGGGTAAAACTGATCTTAGCATTGATTTATGCAAGTAAGTTTGGTTCATTAGTTCTTGCACTTAATGGGTTCTTGGTTGTAGTTTGCGCCATTGATTTATGGGTAAATTATTATTGAGAACACTTGATTCATCCCAAGATCATACGGTAACAATCATACTTAAGATAAGAATGAACCCTTAACTTGATTAATATCTTGTTACAAGTCAATTTGAAACATTGAGTAAACATAGTTAGGGGAGCATTGATGACCTAGTCTTTCATCCATTGATCACAAACCAATTTTCTCTCAATTGCTTTCTTTTAAAATTTAGTTTAATTCAATCATCAACAAACTTCTGGTTACTTTTGTTTAACATAAATTAGAATTTGTTCTAATTAGTAAATAACTTTTCCTAGTAGGAACGATTATTACTTGCCGTTGTACTTATCTTCACGATTCATGCGCTTGCGAGTATTGTTTTTATAAACACGATTTTAAAACATCAAGTTTTTGGCGCCGCTGCCGAGGATTAGTTGAATTTATTGATTATTTATAGTTTTAGTTATAGTTAATAGTTTTAGTTTAATTTTTTTAGTGGTCGTGTCATTAGTTAATAGTTTATTGTTATTTAGATTTTTTTTTTTCTTTTCGCTTTTTTTTTTCTTTCTTTCGGATATAATGGACTTCTATGGGCAACACGCTTATGATGAGGAAAGTGAAGCAATTCATGGATTTGCTATGCAACTGGCTGCTTGAGAGCCTACAAATGGAGAGATTGTTTTCAATAGTTTCAGCAAGAGCAAAAGCCCGATCAATGAATTCTTACAATCCATGGCCTGTGAATCAATCTATTGAACATTCTTACACTTTGTGGCCTATCAATGAACCATATGGAAATTCCCATAGTTAGTGGTCAAGTTATGAACCATATGACAATACTTACATCCCGGATTGGAGGAATCATCAAGACTTCTCATGGAGCTACAATGAAGTCAATACCTATGAGCAGCCGGTCTCGCCATCAATGGAGGATACAATGAAGGAATTCATGTAAAATATGGATAAGAGAATGAATCATCAAGATAAAAGGTTGCAAGACACTCAACAAATGCTCAAGGATAATCAACAGGAAAATACTGTGAGATTTCAAAACATTAATGCTTTAATGAGAAAGATGGAAGTGAAAATTGGGCAAATGGCTGAAGCTTTTTATAACAAGGAGCCCGAAAAATTCCTGAGCCAACCTGAGCAAGAAGATGCTATTACCATCCCTTATAATGGTGAGATTGTCAATACCATAGTGAGTCATGAATTTATTAATGATTTTTCTAGTGTTGTGGATGAAGGAGTAGAAAAGGAGGAGACTGAAGAAAAGTGAAGGAAGCGGAAGATGTCCCTTTCGAGGCACCACTCCTATACAAGGAACTCAAGCCTTATGTCCCTCTCATTTCTCTTCCGAGCCGCATACACAAAAGCAATTGGAATAAGTGGTTTTCTAAACTTATTTCACTACACTTTATAGTGAACATTTACTTGCCTTTGCTTACTGTGTGTATGAATTGAAAATACAGACATGGCTTATTTGCGTAAAGCAAACCTAGAGGGGGGGGGGGGGGGGGGGGGGGATGGTTTATACCTTTTTCAATCCCTTGAAACAAACACAAGTTTGTCCCTCAAGATAGCTTGTATCACAATCTATTAAGCAAATACAATTACATATAGAACAATGAAAGACATGCTTAGTCAAGCAAAGTCAACATAATCTACAATGTGCATGTGAAGATATTTCACTTTATATACAAACTATAAAACACTATCATTCACATATATATATATATATATTTATAAAGATCTTGTATATAGAAGAATATTTATCACTAAGTACCAAACAAGATATTCAACAACACATATACATATATCAAAGATATAAGAATAGAGAAATTGAGCACAGTATTTTTACGTGGTAAAACCTCCTAAGAGGAAACATCTACGGGTTGATACCACAACCACCAGCAAAACAACTTTCACTAGTTGGATAAAAGTACACCCTCAAAAGTAACCAATTCACATGATACAATCCCTATTGGATATCCCTTATATCCTACCCGTAGGCCTTTTACTAATGAAAGCTTTGCCTACTCTCTAACCATAGCACACATGCCACTAGAGAGCAACTCCCTATCTAAGACAATCCACATGCCTCTAGAAATATTACCTTGCTTGACTATCTAGATCTCCATGATCCTAACCAAGACTTCCTTGCTTGACTATCTAGATCACCACGATCCTAGCCAAGACTTCCTTTCTTGACTATCTAGATCTCCACGATCTTAGCCAAGACTTCATACCTTTTACAAGGCAAATGATCTAAGTGTAATGCAAATGTTGCAAACACATGCAACATAGTATATGTGATCAATACATCCTATGGAAACTAGATATACAATGAGCACACAATATGTGAATTTCTAGTTTACAATCCTAAAATCATGTTATCACACAAATGATACATGTACATATGAAATGCATGGATCAATTACACTTCAAGAGAAACTAGACATAGTCATCAAAGTACAAATCAAAATAGTCTAGATCTTATAACATGAACAAACAACCTATAATATGTGAAACACCTAACAAAGTTTAAAGATCTAGATTTTTGTTCAAACAACTAAAATATGCTAGAATCAATTAATATGTTCAATACAATTTTCTAGCAAACATTTAGAGCATATATTCACAAGATAAGCAATTAAACTCTAATAGGCTCTAAATACACAAACAAATGTGCAATTCCTACAAATGTTCAATTAACTAGTTCTAGCATATGTATATAGGCTATCAATCATAAAAATAAGATCAATCAACACATAAATAGCCCTAGATGATAAGCTAGCACAATACAACTCCCAAGCATGTGAAAACATAGGTTTTAAGAAAACCTAACTCAACATACAAGTTTCTAATAATGCACAAACTAGCTTCAATAGAGTCTAAAACTCTAATCAAAGTATACACACTAAACATACACATATAAAAGAAGAAAACTCAAGGTAATTAAAGACTTGAAGATCAAAAACTCAAGAGTTAAATCATTACCTTAAGAAAAACGAGTTGTCTCGGATTTTGGTGTAGAGCCACTAGAAATCTCGACCAAATGACCTCAAACTCTCTGGGAGATGATAGAGGACTGGTAGACAAAGACTCTCCAACTAGAATCACTCAAACTGGACACCGAATAAGTGAGATATTGTGTTTGGAAGATGAAAAATTTTGAGAGAAAATTCTGCACAACTTGTTTTTCAAGTTTTTCTTCTTAGAAAGAAAAGAGAGGGAAATAAGATATTTAAAGGAGGGAAACAAAACAAAAATAAAGGGCCAATCAAGAGGTGCCACCTCTGCTTCCCATCGAGGCTCATGGCCTCCACGGGGGCAGAAGGCATCTCTTCCCGTGGAGGCTACTCGCCTCCACGGGGTGAGGTGCAATGGCCGTCTTTTGGCCACTTCGTCTCCCCTTGCGCATCTTCAAGTTTTTCGACCGTTCTTCGACCTCCGAACTCCGAATTCGAATCCAGATTCGGATTAGGAACCAGGACTTCCTCATGCACAAGGACGTCAACAAAACTCTCACAAAAAAAATGGAATTCAACTTGATACGCAAGGATGAAAACCAGGTATGATAAAAACACGGAAAGTTTCATAACTTCCTACTCGAAACTTGAAACTTAATGAATAAGTAACTGAAATGATCGGAACTCAACAAGGAATAATATGAGAACATAATCAAGTCTGATATTTCACAAACACAAACAAATAAACATATGAACACACAAGTATGTCGTTTCCTAGATATAATCATAGAACATGAAATTTTACAAAAGTTGTCAAATTAAATCTAATGCATGTGCATACAATAATATGTGTGTGTATGTGTTATACCATTTGAGCACAACTATGCAGGGATACAAATGGATGCAATGTGTGTGTGTGCACTTAGGCCTTAAAAGAGAAAAGAGTTCTTGATATACCTTTGATATGCAATAAAGTTTGTTCCTCTTGTAGCCATCACTTTACTTGAAATGTTGTCCAACTTCCATGAAGCTTGATAAACCGTGAATCCTAGACAACTAATCAATACAAAGGAAAATGTCGTTTAGATATAGAATTATGCTAACACAAGACTCAAAAACCTAACAATCTCCTCCTTTTGCAAATTCTATGTCAGAACACCTATACACTAAAATTTACAAAATGAAGATTGGTCACAAAAACTCACTCTCACATTACAATGAGTTAATATTCCTAGACTAATCTTCAACAAGTCTTGAATTCTTTCATGTAGTATTCTATTGTCACCACCTAAAATTATCTTGAAGCATAAAGTATATACAATAGATAAGAAAGCACAAAACACAAAATATATGGCAATATATTTAGATAAGAAAGCATTAATGTAGTCCAAATGGATACATGTCTCCCCCTAAATACATGCATACAATCCATCAACAAAGTATCTTATCAAAATATTACAAACCCAAGAATTCAATTCAAAATACACAAATAAAACATAATAAGATTAAGAAAGCATAGATTTTAGTATCATTATTTTTCTCCCCCTTTTTGACACGATATGAAGCCAAAAGGTAAAGAAAAAAAAATACCTCAAGATTATTTAGCTCTTTGCTAGCCACAAGTGGCATCAAAGAACATTCTTCATTTGGTTGATCTCACATAATGCTTTGTGGTGGAGGTATTGCTTAAGGCAAGTCTTTCTGAAAATACACTCACTCTAAAGGGGGGGGGGGGGGGGGGGGGGGGGGGGTGAATGGGTTGTTAATCGATTATTACCAACTTTTAGATTAATCAATATTAAACACAACTAATCCAAACAATCATAATCAATATTAAACACAACTAATCCAAACAATCAAACAATAAAATCAAGTATAAAGTGCGGAAATATAAAGAACACTTGATTTTTAAGTGGAAACCTTTAACAAGGGAAAAACCACGAGCTATCCTTCTAGCCACACACGATCACAGAAATCCGCTATATGAATAAAATATTACACCCTCAAGTGATACTTGGACTCTCACTCTCGATAACCTCAGGCTATGGACACTGCCACTCACCACTCTTGGTTCAATCCAAAGTGATATCCCATGATCCACTACTCTTGGCGTAAGCACCTCCTACTCTACCCGCTGTGCCTTTTACAGTGGCACTTGATCAATGCTTGACAACCCACCCTTGGTTGCAAGACTTTACTTGCTTGTGCAACTTCACCTTGAAATCATAAGACTTTGACTCAAGAAGAGTATAAGGTTTAAGTGAATATGAGACAATATGCTCAAATACAATAATGTGTAAGACCAATCACAAAATGCTTAACTAGATGTTATAATGCAGTTAAACAACCTAGTTATCAAACAATACCTACATGTACACACATGAGGTCTCAATTAGTTGTAGAGAAATTCTAACAACCTAATTGTCAGATAAACTCACATAAACATTCATGAACTTGACTAGATACACAAAGTCAACCTAATTATCAATTAAGCATACATGAATATTTATGGATTAGCTATTTAGACATAAATGTCCTAATAATGCAAGCTATCACAAACAAACCCAATTAAATATTCATGAACATTAACTAGTTGATTAAAACACAATTTCTCAACCTAGTTATCAATAAATCACACATGAATATTTATGACCTAGCTTTTAGGCAAAAATGACCTAATCAATTGAGCTATCAAAATACAAACTCAATCATGTTATCAAGACTCATAAATACGTAATAGTGTAGAGTCTAGGTATTTAATCAGGCAATAAATACCTAATCTAGAGTACGAAGAACAATAAATGATATTATGAAGTTCTTACTTACCTAGTCATGAAACCATGAAGACCCATGCTCAAATGATATTGAATGATGCAAGATGGAGATGGGTTTTGGGTTTGGAGAGTCAACAATGCTTTCTTGAAGCTTTCTCTCTCTAGGAGCTCTAACCTCTCTCTTGAAACTGATTTTTTAAGCTCTTGGTCGGCCAAGAAGAGAAGAGGAAGAATATATATGAACCCCTAGTTAAAACTACGTCGTTTTGAACTTAGGAAACAAAATCCCGTCAAAACCGCTATGCCTACAGCGGCTTAGGCATGTGTCTAGACCGCAGTACAAGTCGAGTAATCAGAAGAATCGGTCTTCTGGAATGTACCGCTATATGGACCGATGTGCATGCATGTGCACCAACCGCCGTCCATACCGCACATGACACACTGGCGAGTACCGCTCCGTGTGTCGCGGCGTAAGTAGTGCTTGACAAGCGGTCTAGGCCGCACTAAAGGGAAAAATCCCTTTTTAACACTCAAGAAAAATGCCTATCTTACATGAATATTATGCAAGTGTGAAGTGAGTGAAATGCACACAAAATGAAGCACAATTAACATGCAAGACATGTTAGCAATTTAGACACAATGCAAGATATGATATCTAATACAAGCTAGTGAGTGTGTTTGAAAATGATGCACACACATGTAAACAATAAAGAACATAAATGCAAGATAAACAAAACATGCATGAAGTCTGTGTGTGCACCTAAACTCTTCAAGGGACAAAGTCAAGTGAATATGCCTTTTGCTCTTGATGTATTGGAGATTCTTGGAAGCTTGCCGACAAGGACCTAGGCTACCCATTACACAATCATCCCCAATGTGGTGTGGTTTGTCATGAAATAAGTCAATCATATAATCGAGGTCCTTACACTTTCTTCTAAGCTCTTGATTCTTTCCTCTTTTTGCACCACCTTAGCACCTAGCTTCTCAATCTTGTTCATAAGCCCAACTTGAAATTGTATGGCCCATTCCTGAAGAAGATTTGTGCTTGACATAATGCTTGACTCTTGATTCTCACCAAAAAGCCTACAAGTATCACTAACATTTCCCTTTTCTTTGTATGACATATACACCAATCATTTTTCACAAAACTTCTCTAAGGGAGGTAGAAGCACATCATCATCTAGCTTTGGAACTCCTAGCATCATACAAAAGTGAGTGATAAACCTCTGAAATGCAAGCTTCTTGTCTAATCTAGGTGAACTAGCCGCACTCTCTATGTGTTCTATCAAAAGATCGCCAAGGTTTAAGGGCTTGTTGGTAACCAAGGCATACACAATCTTGAGTGTTTTTTTTGTTTAGCTAGGTTGCATTTGTAGAACCCACAAGATTGGCACAAATAAAAAGATGCCAAAAGGCACTCACCTTAGTCAATTCACTTTGGCCAATATTAGCTCTCTTTCCCCACTCAAACCCATTATCCTCACATAAAGTCCTACCCATCAAATTTAGATGTTCAATATTGTCTACATCAAGAAATTCCGAATCAATTTTAGTTGAAAGTCAAAGGAACTTATTAATACTATCCGAGGAGACTCTAAATGTTATTCCTCTAACACTCATCAAGGCATTTTCAAAGGTTATACTCTCCTTATATTCAAAATAGAATTCTCTAACTAAGCTCTCATTTGCAACCCCAGTAGAATTTAACCATGTACCCCATTGCCTTTCAAGTACAATATGATGAATGTAAGAACCCTCACACAAATCTCCACCTCTATCTTGGATAAGTTTCTTTGTCCCCATGACACCCAAAGGTTTCAACCTATTGGTTTTTGTCTTTTTAGAGGTTGAAGAGGTAGGTTTCTGTTTTTTTTATGGGTTTTGGCGAACGGATAGGATCGGAAACTTTGTTTCTTCCCATGGCTTTATAGTGAACACTAAAACACAAAAACAACACATGAGTGGAAAAGAAATCAAAGTGAGTTAGTAGACAAAATAATAATAATAATAATAAAGTGACATGATAAAATAATGAATCACAAAGCATAAATGATGCTTTCAAGCACATAGATGAATTTCACCAAATTCAAAAAATGCATTTAACAACTAAATCAATCCCAAAAATGGAGGAATTGGTTTCAATCACAAATACCATCAACCTCAAAATATGAAGGAATTGGTTGTAACCACAACTACTATCAACCCCAAGCAAGAATGAACTTAATCAACTTCAAACTAGGAGGAATTGATTGTAATTACAACTACTATCAACCTCAAGAATGAAGGAATTCATTGCAATAATAACTACTATCAACCTCAAACAAGGATAAATTTATTGCCAACACATTCATGCAATTGATTCAAGACAGATATCATGCATTCTCATCATTCAATTATTTTAATCAATCAATATGTCAACATTTAACAAAGCAAATTATGTGAACATATCATAAAAGAGAACAAAGTTTAGCATACTATGCTCCCCCTAGATAACTACTCTTCCTAAGATCATGATAGAATATTGTTCACAATGATATTCACATAATCACACATTCAAGCAAATTTTTAAATAAATTCAACAAAATAAACTTCGCAAACTATGAGAGATACACTAAGATTTTCAATCTGTCTCATAATTCTTCTTAAATTGCTAGAATATCAAAATATTATAAACGAAAGTGTGTGTGTGTGTGAATTTTGCTTCAAGCATATGTAGAGGAGTAATTTGATAATCAACATGCAAATCATATCCATATCTATTCATCTTAAGCTTTTCCATAAAATGTCAAACCGATTATCATCCGGAATTTTTGCTTTTACGAGAATAGATTTCAACATATGAGCGTGTGTGTGCATGTGGCTCGTCATCCCATTTCTATTTTTGAACCCGAGCATTCATGATTTTCAACTATACTCCTTTAAGCCTTTTATTTTATTTTAGGCTTGAATTAAATAAATTTTTTTATTGATTCTTTCTTTTTAAACACTTCTTTGATTTTTTTAAAGATAAACATATACGCTTCATGACGGCTTTCACTCATCATAATGGTATAGCCCTTTCCTACATTGGGCGGCTACAAAGCCAAAATGTGTAGCCCTTTTCAAGAAGGTGCTCGTTGAGTTCTATGTAGTTGCCGATGAAAAATTGGATACTAACCATATGTCATCTTTAATGTACTAGTCATGAGACTTCAAGGTGTATCCACAACTTACATATTATCAAACTCAACTTAGTACAAATAAAACATACAAGGGAAGCAAAGTACATTTTTGAAAACCATGTTTTATGGCTTACAAGCACATGATCTAAAAGCAATACAAAGAGATTTACTTAAGATCATTACTTCTCAAGAGAGTACCTTTCAGTGAATATGAAGCTCATATTTTTCAAAAATATGCCACTCAACATTCAAACAAATAATTCACACATCATGTATAAGATCTTTGTGAACAACATTACAAATAGATCTTTAGAAAGCAAATGACAATGAGAATCATATGAACACTATACTTAGTTCTCTAAAATGACATGCTTCATAATGTAGTGAAAATAATGAGTTGAGAGATGAAAAGCAAGGTATGCAAGCATTAGGATATAGAAATACCTTAGCAAGCATTTTTTTTTCATCAAATGCAAAGTCTTTACTCTTTTTATGAGCTCTCTTGGCTTGTTTGTCCTCTTGACAACAAGTTGTTGGTGTGTCATCCCAAGAGAATAAAAACTTAACATTCCAACTCAAACACACAAAATAAATGACTTTCTCTAAAAGTCTTAACATACAATCAAAACCATATAGATTCCAAAAATGAAATTCTCATAAAGTCAATCAATAGATTTCGACTATCATAAAAAATATGTGAGATAGCTAAGTTCATGTCAAGTTATAGAGAAACAAAGCTAGCTAGCTAAATCTCTCAACAACTTGACACTAATCATAAAGCTAACTCATATGTGCAACTTACACTAATGGTAAGAGCACTCACCCTAGACCCATTTGGTCTTGGGTGCACAAACACATTAACCATCATGATCATTTCTCATGGCAATATTATATCTAGAAGATAAATCACCAACAATCTTCTCTATATAGATATTACTCATTTTCAACACCTCATTATTGCTATCAACAAAGATATCATCAAGACTATGCATATGATCATGTGAAACATTCTTTTTCACTCAAATCTTCTTGACATTCTTCTTCACATGACTATTACTATCATATACAACACTCAAAGTGTTATCATTAGAAACATATTTACAAGAATGACTAGGAACCTTTTTCACATCATACATTAGAAACATATTTACAAGAATGACTAGGAACCTTTTTCACATCATACATTTTAATCCAAGATTTCCTAGTATGTTTCTTGACATGATAATTGACAATATCCACATTATACAAAGCACCAAAGCACTTAACATGTTTAGAAACATTCAAAGAAGATATTCTCATCTCACTAGCATGCATCACATTCCCTAGTTTGCATTGTCTAATATACTCATGTCATCTAGTTTTAATATGCCCTACAACATTGCAAAAATGGCAAACCGGGATAAGTTTGGAGATGTTATTTAGGTGAGAGTGTACCAACGTTGAAAGCTCCTTTCTCTTCATGATTTGCTCTTGACCTTGGAAGGATTGGCTTTTGAAATCTTCCTGTTCCTTAGTAACTTACTTTTAGTTGTAGGAGACTCCACTTGCTTATCTACAAAGCCTAAGTCACTTGAATCTTCATGAAGTATACCGAGCTCTTTGTCCTTCATGATTTCCAATTGCTCTTCCTTGCCTTTGATTGTTTCCTTCAAGAAAAACAAATAATTAGCAAAATCATTTATTCAATTTTCTAACACAAGAGTGTCTTCAACCATCTTCTTTTCTTGACATTTGATCACTTCACTCTTCACTTCAACTTCCTTCAAAGCGGCATCTCTTTCCTTCTCAAGAGTTTGAACTCTTGCCATCAAGTTGAAGTTGTTGGTCTTTGATTCACAATTCTTATCATTGAGTTGCAAAGACAAGTGATCATGTCTAGCTTGATTGTCCATCAGGAAATCCTCTTCTTCTTTAACTTCTTCTTGTTTCGAAGTTGTGTCACATAGGTAGTTACCTACATAAACATTATCTTGCAAGGAATCTAGTTTCTCCTCATCTTCGCTTTTGTCACTAATATTCTCTATAAGCTTATCAACCTAAATTGTTAGTAGACATATACCAAGAAGAAAATAAATGACCACATTCACGGATATGTTGAAGAAACACGAACAATATAAGACTCAAGGTTGCTATCCATAGCTAGTACATCACCGTGAGTGTATCCCTAGATCTCAGTAAGTGTCGTATAGTGACCTGCTCTGATACCAATTGAAAATACAAACAAGGTTAATTTGCCTAAAGCAAACCTAGAGAGGGGGGTGAATAGGTTTTTATACCTTTTTCAATCCCTTGAAACAAACACAAGTTTGTCCCTCAAGATAGCTTGTATCACAATCTATTAAGCAAATACAAGTATATATAGAACGATGAAAGACATGCTTAGTCAAGCAAAGTCAACATAGTCTACAATGTGCATGTGAAGATTTGTATATAGAAGAATATTAATCACTAAGTACCAAACAAGATTTTCAACAACACATATACATATATCAAAGATATAAGAATAGAGAAATTGAACACATTATTTTTATGTGGTAAAACCTCATAAGAGGAAACATCCACAGGTTGATACCACAGCCACCGGCAAAACAACTTTCACTTGTTTGATAAAATTACACCCTCAAAAGTGACCAATCCATATGATACACTCCCTATTGGATATCCCTTCTATCCTATCCGCGGGCTTTTTACTAATGAAAGCTTTACCTACTCTCTAACCATAGCACACATGCCACTAGAGAGCAACTCCCTATCTAAGACAATCCACATGTCTCTAGAAAGATTTCCTTGCTTGGCTATCTAGATCTCAATGATCCTAGCCAAGACTTCCTTGCTTGAATATCTAGATCTCCATGATCCTAGCCAAGACTTCCTTGCTTGAATATCTAGATCCCCATGATCCTAGCCAAGACTTCCTTGCTTTGACTATCAAGATCTCAACGATCTTAGCCAAGACTTTGTACCTTTTGCAAGGCAAATGATCTAAGTGTAATGAAAATGTTGCAAATACATGCAACATAGTATATGTGATCAATACATCCTATGAAAACTAAAAATGCAATGAGCACACAATATGTGAATTCCTAGTTTACAATCCTAAAATCATGTAATCACACAAATGATACATGTACATATGAAATGCATGGATCAATTACACTTCATGAGAAACTAGACATAGTCATCAAAGTACAAATCAAAATAGTCTAGATCTTATAACATGAACAAACAACCTAAAATATGTAAAACACCTAACACATATTAAAGATCTAGATTTTTGTTCAAACAACTAAAATATGCTAGAATCAATTAATATGTTCAATACAAATTTCTAGCAAACATTTAGAGTATATATTCACAAGATAATCAATTAAACTCTAATAGGCTCTAAATACACAAACAAATGTGCTATTTCTACAAATGTTCAATTAACTAGTTCTAGCACATATATAGGCTATCAATAATCAAAATAAGATCAATCAATACATAAATTGCCCTAGGTGCGTTTGGTCTGGAGACTGGACTGGAGGGGATGAGACTGGACTGGATTGGACTGGACTGAAATCAATAGGAGATGAAATACTACTCAAGCGTGTGTCTAAACAACCTAGAGGGAGGGGTGAATGGGTTGTTAATCGATTATTACCAACTTTTTCGATTAGTCAATATTAAACATATAACCCAATTAAACAAACATACAAAATCAAGTGTAAAGTGCGGAATAATAAATAACACTTGATTTTTACGTGGAAACCCTTCAACAAGGGAAAAACCATGGGCTATCCTTCTAGCCACAAACGATCACAGAAATCCACTATATGAATAAAAGATTACACCCTCAAGTGATACTCGGACTCTCACTCTAGATAACCTCAGGCTATGGACACTACCACTCGCCACTCTTGGTTCAATCCTTAGTGATATCCCCTGATACACTACTCTTAGCGTGAGCACCTCCTACTCTACCCGCAGGCCTTTTACAATGGATTCCCTTGACCGATGCTTGCCATCCACAACTTGGTTGCAAGACTTCAATGCTTGTGCAACTTCACCCCGAAGCCACAAGACTTTGACTCAATGAAGAGAATTATGTGTCTATGTGATCATGTAAATGATGCTCAATGCAAATTATGCTAGACAACACAAATTGCTCAACTAGGAGTTTGTAGAAACAAATCTAAGTTGTCAAATGTCTAAATGCAAGGCATAAAGACTTAGCTAGATGTTATCAATAACAACCAATCCTAGCTATCACAAACAATCACAATGAATCAACAAATATGCTCACAATGTATTCAACATAAACTTAGCATATATTCATGTGATTGAGACAAGACATTTAATCATTCACTAAATGCAAGTCTTAGACAAAGTCTATCAACAAACAAACTAAATTAGATTTGTAGAGAATTTCCAACAAACTAATTGTTACACAAAATATGCATAAACATTCAATAAGCTTAACTAGTTGATTAAGAATCAATATTTCAACGTAGTTATCAATGAATCACAAATGAATGTTTATAACCTAGCTTTTAGGCAAAAAAGACCTAATCAATTTAGCTATCACAATACAAACCCAATCATGTTATCAATCAACACAATAATGCATTCAAAAATGATTTCTACAAATCCTATGCATTAAAAACGAACTCTTGGACTTAAAGAACAATAATCAAAGATTAAAGGTTTGTTCTTACTTACCAAGTCATGAATGATGAAGACCCATGTATGATTGATGCTTTGGATGCATGGGTTTTGGGTTTGGAGAGTTAATGAAGCTTAAAGGAAGCTTTCTCTCTCTAGACTCTCTCTATCTCTCTCTAGGGTTTCTGCAATTTCAGAGAGCTTGGGAAGAAGAAGAGATAAAGATGTATTTATAGTGGGAAAAACGAGCAGATGTGAAAAGACCAAAATGCCCTGTTTTTTGGTGTCAGGCGACATGAGAGACGACATGCCCAAGTCGCTTAACATGTCGCCTTTTGTTCTGGAAAGAAACAAGGCAGCCCGAGGCGACATCTAAGGCGACATGCACAAGTCGCCTAGAATGTCGCCTAATGTTCTGGAGAGAAACATTGAAGCCTAAGGCGACATCCAAGGCGACATGCACAAGTCGCTTGGCAAGTCGCCTTTTATTCTGGAGACAAATATCAAGTCTAAGGCAACTTATGAGGCGACATGCACAAGTAGCCTTGCATGTCGCCTAACACACTGGACAGCACTCCAGCTCCAGAAACAAGCGACCCAAAACATGACCAAACGACATCGAAACCTTTCGTATGATATACCGTTGGAAAGGTATCGAAGTCTACTTTCTACTCCAATTAACAAAACATGATTTGGATAAACCTAGATAGAATTATGGTCAAAAGAGTGACCAAAGGTCAGAATTGGTCAATAACAAAATTCCCACTATCATGGTATAAACCCATGTAACCAAATACTAATCCAAGAGAGGACAAATGGAACCTCTCTATGGTCACATATCGCTTTAAGACTCAAGCACACCAACGTGCAAGCGCGGACACAACACAAGCACACCATCGTGCGAGTGAGGACGTTTCCGAACACACACGGAAAACGTAGAACAAAAACAACCACACGTAAGGACAAACAAAGACTTGCTCGTGTGAGTTGTATAATGGATGCACACATATAAACAATAAAGAACACAAAGGCAAGATGAACAAAGCATGCTTGAAGTGTGTGTGTGCACCTAAACTCTTCAAGAGACAAAGTCAAGTGAGTATACCTTTTGCTCTTGAAGTCATGGAGATGCTTGGAAGCTTGCCAACACGGACCTAAGCTACCCATTAAACAATCATCCCCAATGTGGTGTGGTTTGTCATGAAATAACCCAATCATAAAATTGAGGTCTTTACAGGAGAGGTGCAATGGTCCTCTTTTGGCCACTTCGTTTCCCCTCGCGCATCTTCGCGTTTTTTGACCGTTCTCCGGCCTCTGAACTCCAAATTCGAATCAGTTTTTGAATTATGAACCGGGGCTCCCTCATGCTCAAGGACGTCAATAAAACTTTCACAATAACTATGGATTTCAACTTGATACACAAGGACGAAAATCACGTACGATAAAGACATGAAAAGTTTCATAACTTCCTACTCGAAACTCAAAACTAATGAATAAGTAACCGAAATGATTGGAACTCAACAAGGAATAATATGAGAACATAATCAAGTCCAATATTACACAAACACAAACAAATAAACCCATGAACACACAAGTATGACGTTTCCTAGATATAATCCTAGACCATGCAATTTTACAAAAGTTGTCAAATTAAATCGAATGCATGTGCATACAATAATATGTGTGTGTATGTGTTATACCATTTGAGCACAACTATGCAGGGATACAAATGGATGTAATGTGTGTGTGTGTGCACTTAGGCATTGCAAGAGGAAAGAGGTCATGGGCGTTGCCCTGCTTTTGCAATTCTGCACGTGAATGTTTTTCGACATCTAGTTTCTCACTTTTTTGATTAGAATTTGGAGATGTTTCTAAATGAAAAGTGTGCACTTACATGTCTATTTTCTTGTGTTAAAATTTGGTTAACGTTTATTGAGTATTTTGAGAAATATGCATTAATTAACAGACATAGGTCGATTTCAAAAGTCACCAGTTTTTGAATTTTTGTCCTCCATTTTTTTGATGCTACTTTTGTGTGCTTTTAGAGCCGTAATGTATGCATTAATCACTGAGTTCAGACTAACGTCTTGCCACTTAGAGTATTGCATTGCATTTTATAACAATTTATGACATGCTCTTGATGTGATGGTGGATAGGATGCTTAGTTGGATTGCCATGATTAATAGTGGAGACTACCCTTGTGAGTTCACTTAGCCAAAAAGCATACATAAAAAACATTATATGAGGGATATTTTTTTCTACTCCTAAACACTTAGTAGGTTCTTTGTGTTAGAAATTGATCTCAATAGGTTATCCATTGGATATTAAAGAACATTAATCATAAAAAGATATCACATTTAATGTGTGCTTTGAGGATAGTAGGTGAAGACTCCTTAAGTAATCGGGAAAGTGAATACTCTTCAAGTAGTGAAGATAGTGAAGTCTCCTTCGATCATAAAGAGATCGAAGCTTCCTCAAATCATGATGATGTAGGGAAAAATCGATATAAAACGCAGCGGAAGAAACGAAAAATAGATTTCGTATGGTTTTAAAATTTTTCTCAAAGTTGAACCTTAACCTTTTAATTAATTAAACTCAAATATATACGGTTAGAGTTAAATACCTCTTGACGCGTGATCCGATTGACTTACGTCGATTGGTAATCCGTAAAATCTTTTCCGATGCCCGTGAACAGTACCCGCTGTGAACAGTGATCGTGAACAGTACCCCCACCCCGTGAACAGTACCGTGAGATCTTCCAATCCGAACACGTACGTGAATCACCTAGGAGCGTGGTCTCCCTTTTTCTTTGAATTGCAAACCTGAGAATGGATGAACAAAGTTTTCTTTTTCTTTTGTTAGTCACAAAACAATCAAAAGAAGACAAAAATTATTCCGGTCACTTTTGAGTTCTCAATCTAATGATCGAAACTCGCGTGAACCTAATTCGATGTTATACACACAAGCTTATTGATGAACAAGCAATCAGTGTACTATCAAAGAATAATCTCTTCTCTCTTTTATGTTTAGTAGAATAAAAATTATCCTTTTTTATGAATTGAGAAGAAGAAGAAAAATTGAATCATTCAATCAACTATGGCGGCCGAATTCTACTTCCTCTTCTATTTAGGATTGCCGAAATCTGCCTCTAAATGGACTAGGGTTGCCGCAAATCACATACCAAAAAGAGTTTTTGTTGCACCCTTAATTTCCATCAACCTTTAGACTTCAAAACCTAATCCAACTCATAGATATTTTTATTCTTTTATTGACTAAATAAAAAGACTTCTTATTTGATTAAATAAATAAAATTAATTATTTATTTTCTTATCAAACAAGTCTTTTACTTTTAATATACTACTACCAATAGTATAACTTTAGGAAATATATTTCCTGATCAGAAAAAGATTTGTTTCTTAATTAAACAATTAATTAATAAATTAACTAATTCTTATTTAATTAAAACAATGAAACAAAATAATATATTAGGTTAATATATACACCGTTGCCGCCCCACTTATATATATAAATGGGCCATATATTATTTTCTTATTTCATTTAATCCATTGGACTTTAAATAAAAGCCCACATGTGAACCAAACCCATTCTTACTAAAAGAAATAAGCCCACATGTCTCCTTTTAATATATTAATATAATAGTGCAGCCCATTAATTAAATAATAGACATATTATATTCTTGATATATTAAAAACAATTCTAGATGGACCCTTAAATCGGTTTGGTAGAATATATCAAGTGATCCATGCAAATACGTGTGGATTGGGGATCTTGGCGGGCTATCTAAATTTAAGCTTCAATAGACACAACCTAATCACAATCAACAAATGATTCACTTAGGTCGAATCTATTAATTTTAACTCATTCCACTAAAGAGCTAAAATTGAACTCTTAAATAAAGATAGAATAAGGAGATGTTTCTCATTCATACCCTAGACAATCTTATAGGAGATGGTGTATCCTCGTGAATAATATTAGTAATCGCCAAGAGCTCATAGACCGCCTATAGCTCTCCAAGTTACTATATTTCCTCATATGACCACATTTCGAACTTGGATACTTTGACTTGTCCAGAAGCCATGTTTTCAATAATCATTATTGAAAACTCAATGTTGAGATTTAATATCCAATACCTCAAAACATCCATATGATGATATTATACTCTTATTTAATAAATGGAGCCACGATGTCCATATCTATAAAAGAAGTCCTCTATCGATTAACAAATGTATACCACTAAACTATCGAGGATAGACTATGCTATATAATCGTACTCATTGATAGCTCTAATGATAACACTTGCAACCATAAGTCCATCATTTATCTCAGGATTAAAATAGACTCTCTGATTGTCCTCTTTAATGAAAAGACTTATATCTAGTGACGGTTCTAGATAAAGTATTTCATTGTGATCCAGTTCAATTCACCTAGTGCACTAGATTCTTTTACTCGAAAACCTTTCGATGATTTTAGACTTATCATATTCATTTGATCCCACTCAAATGCTAGTAAAAGAATTCTACAACTTTAACAAGATAGAGGTGCCCAACCTTTAACTTAAGTTGTGAACGTTATTCAAGACTAACTAAAGAATTGTGTCTACCTCATACATATTCGGATGTATGAACAATTCTTCATGTCTCATAGTCTTTTGACCTTATGATTATTTACCTTGACAATTATAATAATAAATGCTATAAATAATTGTAAGAATCAGAATTCACTTTATTAATATGAGAAGATTGTCAATTACAATATTACACTCTTGCCATTGAGCATAATCCTAACAATCTCCCACTTGCTCTATAGCAAGTGTGTCATATCTCTCATTCCCATGTTCTCTAGATGTCCATCAAAGCTCTTCTGAGGTAGAGCCTTTGTGAAAGGATCCGCTAGATTTTCTACTGACGCGATTTTGGTGATCGTCACGTCTCCCCTATGAACAATTTCCCTCAAAAGGTGATACTTCCTTTCAATGTGTTTACCTCTCTTATGACTTCTTGGTTCTTTCGAATTAGCCACTGCACCACTGTTGTCACAGTGTATAGTGATCTGCTTATTCGCACTAGGAACCACTTCTAAGTCATTCAAGAATTGGCGGAGCCAAACAGCCTCTTTGGCAGCTTCGCATGCAGCAACATACTCAGCTTCCATGGTGGAATCAGCAATACAAGATTGCTTGATACTCCTCCATATGACTGCTCCTCCTCCAATGGTAAACACAGATCCTGATGTGGATTTTCTGGAGTCAGAATCAGATTGGAAATTAGAATCTGTCTACCCAACGGGAATTAAATCCCCTCCAGAGTATACAAGCATATAATCTCTAGTTCTCTTGAGATACTTGAAAATATGCTTGACTGCCGTCCAATGATCAGGACCAGGTTTTGATTGAAACCTGCTAACTATGCCAACAGCAAAACAAATATCTGGTCTAGTACAGAGCATTGCATACATGAGACTTCCAACTGCCGAGGCATATGGAACTCTACTCATGAATTGCTCTTCATGCACATTCTTAGGTGCTTGACCCTTAGAAAGTTTGATTCCATGTCTAAAAGGTAACATACCTTTCTTGGAATCTTGCATGGTGAATCTAGACAAGATTTTATCAATGTATGAAGCTTGGGATACTGCAATCGTTCTATTCTTTCTATCCTTTATTACTTGGATACCAAGAATATAACTTGCTCCTCCTAAGTCCTTCATATCAAATTGTTTTGCTAACCATTCTTTCACTGATGTCAATACACTTACATCGTTTCCAATGAGTAGTATATCATCAACATAAAGAATGAGGAAAACCAACTTGTCGCCTTTGATCCTCTTGTATACACAAGGTTCGTCAGGGTTTTGAATAAATCCAATACCCTTTACATCTTGATCGAGCCTTATGTTCCAGGATCTGGATGCTTGCTTTAGTCCATATATGGACTTTTGCAACTTGCATACTCTTTCTTCTTGGCCTTTTTCAATGAATCCCTCTGGTTGCATCATGTAGATGCTCTCGTCAAGACTTCCATTAAGGAAAGCTGTCTTGACGTCCATTTGCCAAATCTCTAGGTCTAGAGATGCTGCAATGGATAAGAGTATCCTAATGGATTTAAGCATGGCCACATGTGAGAAGGTTTCCTCGTAATCGATACCTTCTTTCTGTGTATAACCTTTAGCTACTAGTCTAGCTTTAAAGGTTTCCACCTTACCATCCATACCTCTTTTCCTCTTGTATACCCACTTGCACCCAATGGGTTTTATCCCTTTAGGCAAGTCTACAAGGGACCAGACTTTGCTATTGAACATCGATTCAATCTCGGATTGCATTGCCTTTTGCCAATGTTGACAATCAACATCCTCTATAGCTTCCTTATACGTGTAGGGATCATCGTCGTCCGGGAGATTCTCAACAGATTCTCCTAGACCGATGTATCTTTCGGGTTGTGTTCTAACCCTCCCACTACGACGAGGAATGGTAGGTTGTTGATCTTGTGTTGGAGTGGAACTTACAATTGGGCTGGGTTGTGAAACCTCTTGTGGAATTGTATCTCCTGACATCTCATTCAGGACAATTCTACTTTTGGGCACAAAATTATTCATATAGTCCTTTTCTAGAAATGAAGCATTTGTTGAAACAAATACTTTTAGATCAGAAGGACTATAGAAATAATATCCTTTAGTTCCTTTTGGATACCCGACAAATATACATGTTTCAGAACGGGACTCCATCTTTTCTGTCTTTCCTTTCAACACATGAGCAGGACAGCCAAATATCCTCATGTGTTGTAAACTAGGCTTTCGCCCAGTCCACAATTCATGTGGGGTTTTAGGGACAGATTTAGATGGTACATTGTTTAGAATATATATTGCTGTTTGTAGAGCATATCCCCAAAAAGAAATAGGAAGTGTTGAATAACTCAACATTGGTCTAACCATCTCTAAAAGAGTCCTATTTCTCCTTTCTGCTACCCTATTTTGTTGAGGTGTACCTAGTGCAGAAAGCTGAGAAACTATCCCATTATCAATAAGATATTGCTGAAACTCTCCAGATAGATATTCTCCACCACGATCAGATCTCAAGATTTTATATGTTTCTCAAGCTGATTTTCTACTTCAGCTTTGAATGCTTTGAACATATCAAATGCATCCGACTTATGTCTCATGAGATACACATAACCAAATCTTGAGTAATCATCTGTGAAGGTGATGAAGTACTCATATCCACCTCTAGCTTGAATGCTCATAGGACCACATACATCAGTGTGTACTAGTCCTAAACATTCAGTGGCTCTTGCACCTTTGGTATTGAACGGCCTTTTGGTCATTTTACCTTCCAAACAAGATTCACAAGTTGGTAGATCATCAACCTTTAAGTCACTTAAAGGTCCGTCACATACCAATCTTTTAATCCTATTAAGGTTAATGTGACCTAGGCGTAAATGCCAAAGATAGGTTTCATCTTTTGATAATTTTACTCTTTTATGATTAGGTTCCGTTATTTCTGTGTCTAACGAGTGAGAGATATTTCTATGCAAAAAGAATAAACCGTTTTCCAATGTACCTTTGCAAACAACTTTGTCATTCTTACTAATAATAAAAGTTTTATTAAAAGTAGCCGAATATCCAAACTTATTTAAACAAGAAACTGAAATTAAATTCCTCTTGAATTGAGGTACATAATAAACGTCTATTAAATCTAAATGCCTACTAGAATCTAAAATAACTCTAATATCTCCCACTGCACTTGCAGACACTAACGTTCCGTTGCCCAAGCGCAAATTGACTTCATCTTCATTCAACCTTCTCTTTTCCTGAAACCCCTACAAGGAATAACAAACATGATTAGTGGCTCCAGAGTCTATGATCCAAGAATCAGTAGAATCTGCCAGAAAACATGTTTCTAGATAATTAACATTACCTTCCTCCTTCTTTTTCTGGGACTTTGGGCAATCTCTTTTCCAATGTCCCTTTTCACCACAAAGGAAGCATTTCCCTTTGATCTTGGTTACTTTCTTGGTTTCCTTCTTGGTAGGTCCAAGTTGCTTTTTCTTCTGTTGTTTCTTGACCTTCTTACGGGTCTTAACAGTAGCAACTTTACCAACCAAATGAATATCTTGACCTTTGTTTTTCACAAGGATCTTTTCAGCGCTTTGAACATCTTGCATCAGGCCCTGCAAGGTGTATTCCTTTTTGTTTAAGGTGTAGTCCAACTTGAACTGATCAAAGGAATCTGACAGTGAATTAACTACCATATCAATTTTGGTCTCACCATCAATCTCAGCACCATTTAGTTCAGCAATATTGAGATGTGCTATGACTTTTATCATGTGATCTTTCACAGATTGTCCAGGTTTCATCCTAAGATTCATAAAAGCAGTCACTGGCTCTCTCTTAGTCGTCCTAGACCTCATAGCAAACATTTCCTCTATAGACATCATTATATCAGCAGCGGACTCCATTCCTTCATGTTGCTGTTGCAACACGTCGGAGATAGTGGCCATAATGTAACATTTTGCCATATCATCAGAAGTCTTCCACTGCTCATACTCATCTCTTTGCATCACATTAGATTCATTATTAGGAATGAGTGGTTTAGGAGTGGTCAGAACAAACTTATGTTTTTCACTTTGCGGCAACAACCCAATTTTCCTTTTCCATGTTACATAGTTATCTCCAGTTAAGGTGTTATCTTTCAGGATGTTCATAAGTGATGGGGTCATGATTTCTGATTAAAACAAAAACATATATGAGTAAACAATCATGATAATAGCACTTTTAAAAATTTATCTTGAATTAAAATAAATAATTCAATCATAAAAACTCAACGGTGATCCAACACCTATAAATATTACGCCTCCTTTGGGAGTTCGCACTATTTACTAGTTAGACTAGGTCCCACCTAATTGTTAACATAACAGCCATCGTTTTTAATTTTAGCCTT
The DNA here is from genome assembly GCA_033220585.1 of Dipteronia sinensis. Classification (NCBI taxonomy): domain Eukaryota; kingdom Viridiplantae; phylum Streptophyta; class Magnoliopsida; order Sapindales; family Sapindaceae; genus Dipteronia; species Dipteronia sinensis. Next base: position 32,879,721 of record CM065639.1, on the reverse strand, counting down.
GTAATTTTTATTAACAAGAACTCTTGGGAGGATATTAATAAAATTACATTGAGTGTGTTACCAAGATATCGACCCTCAATTTTCTATCACGAAAATCCCTCCTTGGGGAGTAGATTTCGTTTAAGTCAATTTGTCTAGTCTATCCTTGTAAGGAAGTATATTGTTAAATTCCATTTATGGACGCCCCTTGGGGGGATTACCAAAAATAATAAAAATCAACTAATCTTGGAGGCCATAGGCGTTCTTGCACACCTTATCCCACTCAATTATTTAAGGCGTGTGATTAAATCCCAAAGAATGATTTTCACCAAGTTATCTAGATGCCAATTAGATACCTAAATCATTCAATGCATGTTCATACCAAAAGAGATATATGAGTGACACTCCTATTCTAAAATGTCATGTTATCATACAACAACAAATATTGTAATATTTAAGCAAAAATTAAATAGCAACAATTTTGGGCCATCCTAGAAAAGCAAGTAAATTACAATTGTTAGGAATACAAGATCTTCAGGTGGCCATCAACCATACGTTCATCCCTCGGCCTCCTCCCATGGACGTGCACAGCCCACAACCCTATAAAGGGGCTGCCTTGCGCAGCCCATAAGGCCACACAAGGCTGCCGTGCGTAGCCCACCAAGGATTGGGCTTGCCATGAGCAGCCCAATCCAGTCCTAGGGTGCGCACGGTGCTCGTTCTCGGTTCCGGTTGCTTCGTTTTTCTTCGTGTCTTCGAATTTTCAATACCCGAATACATTACATCATATTACGAATAAATTACTGCAGCAAATATTTTTTTTTATATTTAACTGCAGTAAGATTTACAAAAAAAAATACTGCACCTAATTATAAAAAAAAATACTGCACTTATTTTACATACAAAAAAAAAAAAACCCTAGCAACTACCAAGAAGGAATTATGGCGATAATAGACCACCCTTCTTGTTACAAATCCGAAACAAAAATTACATTGAAATTCTAGGACCAAAATCAAGCAATAACAATTCACTTTATAAAACATATATAAATCCATACATTCAACATGTAATTATATATGCGAATACCTAGAGTGCCATCTCTTTCTAAAACATGTATAATCACATTAAAAAAAGAAATAGATTCACGTATATATACGTTAATTAATTAAAAGGTACAACCAAGGACTCTGATACCAATTGTAGGGAAAAATCGATATAAAACGCAGCGGAAGAAACGAAAAATAGATTTCGTATGGTTTTAAAATTTTTCTCAAAGTTGAACCTTAACCTTTTAATTAATTAAACTCAAATATATACGGTTAGAGTTAAATACCTCTTGACGCGTGATCCGATTGACTTACGTCGATTGGTAATCCGTAAAATCTTTTCTGATGCCCGTGAACAGTACCCGCGTGAACAGTGATCGTGAACAGTACCCCCGTGAACAGTGATCGTGAACAGTACCGCGAGATCTTCCAATCCGAACACGTACGTGAATCACCTAGGAGCGTGGTCTCCCTTTTTCTTTGAATTGCAAACCTGAGAATGGATGAACAAAGTTTTTTTTTCTTTTGTTAGTCATAAAACAATCAAAAGAACACAAAAATTATTCCGGTCACTTTTGAGTTCTCAATCTAATGATCGAAACTCGCGTGAACCTAATTCGATGTTGTACACACAAGCTTATTGATGAACAAGCAATCAGTGTACTATCAAAGAATAATCTCTTCTCTCTTTTATGTTTAGTAGAATAAAAATTATCCTTTTTTTATGAATTGAGAAGAAGAAGAAAAATTGAATCATTCAATCAACTATGGCGGACCGAATTCTACTTCCTCTTCTATTTAGGATTGCCGAAATCTTCCTCTAAATGGACTAGGGTTGCCGCAAATCACATACCAAAAAGAGTTTTTGTTGCACCTTAATTTCCATCAACCTTTAGACTTCAAAACCTAATCCAACTCATAGATATTTTTATTCTTTTATTGACTAAATAAAAAGACTTCTTATTTGATTAAATAAATAAAATTAATTATTTATTTTCTTATCAAACAAGTCTTTTACTTTTAATATACTATTACCAATAGTATAACTTTAGGAAATATATTTCCTGATCAGAAAAAGATTTGTTTCTTAATTAAACAATTAATTAATAAATTAACTAATTCTTATTTAATTAAAACAATGAAACAAAATAATATATTAGGTTAATATATACACCTTGCCGCCCCACTTATATAAATGAGCCATATATTATTTTCTTATTTCTTTTAATCCATTGGACTTTAAATAAAAGCCCACATGTGAACCAGACCCATTCTTACTAAAGAAACAAGCCCACATGTCTCATTTTAATATATTAATATAATAGTGCAGCCCATTAATTAAATAATAGACATATTATATTCTTGATATATTAAAAACAATTCTAGATGGACCCTTAAATCGGCCCGGTAGAATATATCAAGTGATCCATGCAAATACGTGTGGATTGGGGATCTTGGCGGGCTATCTAAATTTAAGCTTCAATAGACACAACCTAATCACAATCAACAAATGATTCACTTAGGTCGAATCTATTAATTTTAACTCATTCCACTAAAGAGCTAAAATTGAACTCTTAAATAAAGATAGAATAAGGAGATGTTTCTCATTCATACCCTAGACAATCTTATAGGAGATGGTGTATCCTCGTGAATAATATCAGTAATCGCCAAGAGCTTATAGACCGCCTATAGCTCTCCAAGTTACCATATTTCCTCATATGACCACATTTCGAACTTGGATACTTTGACTTGTCCAGAAGCCATGTTTTCAATAATCATTATTGAAAACTCAACGTTGATATTTAATATCCAATACCTCAAAACATCCATATGATGATATTATACTCTCATTTAATAAATGGAGCCACGATGTCCATATCTATAAATGAAGTCCTCTATCGATTAACAAATGTATACCACCAAACTATCGAGGATAGACTATGCTATATAATCGTACTCATTGATAGCTCTAATGATAACACTTGCAACCATAAGTCCATCATTTATCTCAGGATTAAGATAGACTCTCCGATTGTCCTCTTTAATGAAAAGACTTATATCTAGTGACGGTTCTAGATAAAGTATTTCATTGTGATCCAGTTCAATGCACCTAGTGCACTAGATTCTTTTACTCGAAAACCTTTCGATGATTTTAGACTCATCATATTCATTTGATCCCACTCAAATGCTAGTAAAAGAATTCTACAACTTTAACAAGATAGAGGTGCCCAACCTTTAACTTAAGTTGTGAACGTTATTCAAGACTAACTAAAGAATTGTGTCTACCTCATACATATCCGGATGTATGGACAATTCTTCATGTCTCATAGTCTTTTGACCTTATGATTATTTACCTTGACAATTATAATAATAAATGCTATAAGTAATTGTAAGAATCAGAATTCACTTTATTAATATGAGAAGATTGTTAATTACAATATTACACTCTTGCCATTGAGCATAATCCTAACAGATGAAATGAGCTTCAATGACATGATCCTTCAACTAACTAGTGAAAATGTCAAGAAGAATGATGAGAACAACAAGTTGAAGTTGATCAATGCCAATTTCGCAGTTATAATCAAAGCTCTCAACAATGAAAAAGAGATGTCTTTGAAGAAGATGAGCAAGAAAAGTGAAGTCATCAAGGAGCATGAAAAGATCATTGAAAAGAGTGGCTTGGGTTTTGTATAAGAAGTTAAGAAGACTCCTACAACCAAGAACAAGTCAAGAAAGTCCAAGAAGAAGAAAGACTCAACTACTATTCCTTCCAAAATCAAAGACAAAGACAAGAAGAGCTATGGAACTTCTCAACCAGCTTCTCAACCAATGCCGGCACACCAAAATGGTAATTTTTCTAAATTCGTTCTGGTTTGTGTTGTGCAAAATTGGTTATAAAATACTCACTCGTAAGTGCACGAATCGTGAAGATAAGCACAGTGACAAGTAAGGATCGTTCCTATGAGGAAAAGTGATATACCAATTAAAACTAATGCTAGTTTAAGTTAAATTAAAAGTAACCAAGAGATTGTTTTGAGAATTGAATTAAACAAAACTAAACTAAAAGACTAAATTAATTAAAAGCAAGTAACAAGAAATTATGGATTGTGATCAAGGAATGAGAAATACTAGGTCATCAATGATTCCCAATTATAAACATTCAATGTATGTAGTTAACTTGTAAACAAATTCAATAAATTCAAGGGTTCATTCTTTATCTTTAATATGACCATTACCGTACGATCGCGGGATGAGTCACATGTTCCCAACCACTATTCACCCATTGATCTATGGTGTGAACAATAATCGGAAACCCATTAAGTTCAAGAATAAGGAACAAAAATCTAAACTTTGCTTTGATCTATGCTAAAGATAAATTTTATTTATTCAAGTGAGCATTAATCAGGATTAGGTTTTGATCTATACTCTAACCCTAATTATCAGATAGTCTTAACCCTAAAATCATGCCAAATAATCATCGACCCTTTGGTCTATGGTGTGAATGAAAATTAAAACTAATGAGGAGTCAAGCTGTTAAGCACAATGAATAAATCAAGAATTAAATTGATGAAATAATAATTAATCCGTTCATGATAATTCACAGAAGGTTCACATTGATTCCCTAGTTATGGGATTAGTTACACGTGATGAAAATAAAAAGAGAAGAGAAATAAAAGATAAAACCCATATTGGCCTTCAATGAGTTCTTCAAGTCTTCGATGATGAATTCTACTTCGTCTTCAAATCTTCGATGTGTAAAGATGAATGAAAGTTGTTAGGTGATGTATGGTGATGGAGTGGTGGGGGACAGCCCACTTGGTGGCTTGGGACCTCCCTTGGCTTGTGTATTTCGAAATTAGGGTTCAAAGGGGTTTAAATAGGCTTTAGATGCTAGGTTAAGTCCTTAAACAAAAAAGGAAATAGGTTACCTTTTAGAACTCTACCTTTTTGGGATTTTATTTCTTTCCTAAACCATTAACATTGATTACTTATTGATGGATGATAAGGATTATGTGTCAACTTGCTTTCCTAGACTCCCACTCATGTCCAAGAAGGTAATATTTCCCGATCCAACAACGTGCAAAATAAATCCCGTCACTATTCATGGAAATATGACTGATCTGACCATCGGGTACTAAAACAGGCATAACTTCTTCTAGGAATATCGGAATTGCAATCCGAAAAGTGCACCAGAAAATAGACTTCTGAAGCTTTCTATTCATAGGTTGTAGGACACACAATTAAATCGGAGATGAGAGATATAGTCCCCATAATATTTCTGTTCTGCACTGGTCGAAATTCAGCCTTTCCCTGAGTGTTGCGCAGCGTAGACCGCGATTGAGGTTGATGCCTGGAAAGCGGTATGGACTGCTGAAAGAATAGAAATCCAACTGGAATGTACCGCTGGACGTAACCGGTTGACGTCATGCATGGAGAGCGACCTACGCAGCGGTTGTTGACAACTTTGCCCTTTTTCTTCACATTTAAGCTCTTTTCCTTGAAAATACCTTCAAACACTTCATCTAAGGAGTGTGACCTACATTTGCTCAATAAACACATAAAATATCTAATTTCACCCAAGAAAAAAGCACAAATAATAGGAAATGGGGACCTAAAATATATATAGAAATAGACCGATCAGTTTGTCATTATTGTAATGTGGTTGGTCACATTAGGCGTAGATGTTATGAATATATTAGGAAATGCAAACTAGGAAATATGAAACATGACAAAGATGTGGAAAAGTTACCTAATCATTCTCCAAAGCATGATTTTAAGTCTAGAGCTAGACATAACATCTCTAAGTATATCTCGGTTTGTCATTTTTGCAATGTTGTAGGGCATATCAAACCTAAATGCTACGAGTATATTAGACAATGCAAACTAGGGAATGAGATGCATGCTAGTGAGATGAAAAGACTTCCTTTTCTTGTTTCTAAACATGTTAGGGCATTAGAGACTATGCATTATGAACATGTTAATGAAAAGAAATCAACAAGGAAAGTTTGGGTTAACAAGAACAATGTGCATGCTAGTGAGATAAGTAAATCTTCTTTGAAAGTTTTCAAACATGATATTAGCTTTGATGATTTGAAAAATATGCATATTGATCATGATCGTGTGAAGAAACTTACTAGGAAATTTTGGATTAAGAAGCATGATGTGAAAAAGGTTCCTAGTCATTCTTCTAAATATGTTGATATTGATAAATCTTTGAATGTTGTGCATAATAATGATAAACATGTGAAAAAGAATGTCAAGAAGATTTGGATGATGAGAATGTGAAAAAGCATGATAGTCATATACCTAGTCTTAATGAAATATTTGTGCGTGGCAATAATGATGAGTTTAATATGAGTGATATTTTCATGAAGATGATAGTTGATGATTTATCTTCTAGATTTCATAATGCCATGTGTAATTATCATGATGTTGTTTGTGTTGGTTCACCTAAGACCAATATGGTCAAAGGTGAGTGCTCTCACACTTGATTGAGTAGCACATATGAGAATTTTTTTTTTGTTCTTGTTTGATAAGAGTTCTAAGTTTGATGCTGGACTAAGTCATTTGTAATATGCTAGGTCTAGTATTCAAACTTGGTATCTCTAGTCAATACATGAACTTAGTATTCTCATACTTTCACTATGATTGTCAAAATTTGTTGATTGACTTTAGAGAAGTCTATTTTTGAAATCTATTTGGTGTAATTTGTTAAGATTTTTGGAGAAAGTCGTTTTATATGTTTGTTTGAGTTGAGATGTATAGTCTTTATTCTCTTGAGAAGACACACCAACAACTTGCTTTCTTGAGGAAAAACAAGCCAAGAGAGCTCATAAAAAGGGCGAAGGCTTTACATTGATGAAAAAGCATGCTAAGGTATATCTATACTCTAAAGCTTGCTTTCTTGTTTCATCATTTCAACTCTATGTGTGCATGACATCACGTGGCATGTTATTTTAGAGAACTTTTTTTAGGATATATATGTTTCTCTTTAAATAATTGCCATCTAAAGATCATTAAGTGAAATCATTCAAAAAGATGTTTTACATGATGCACGTGTTATATCTTATACTTGTTTGATTGATGAGTGGCATATTTTTGAAAAATATGAGCTTCATATTCAATGAAAGCTACTCTATTGAAAAGTAATTATCTTAAGTAAGTCTATTTGTATTGCTTTTAAATCACGTGTTTTTAAGCCTTAAAACTTGGTTTTCAAAATTGCACACTTTGCTTCTCTCATATGTTTAGTTTGAGTAAGTTGAGTTTGAAGATATGTGAGTTATGGATGCACCTTGAAGTCTTTTGATTAGTACATTAAAGATGACCTATGGTTAGTATCCATTTTGCTTCGGCAACTATATAGTACTAAATGAGCACCTTCATGAAAAGGGCTACACATTTTGGTTGTGCAGCCGCCCAATGTAGGAAAGGGCTACCATTATGATGAGTGAAAACCGTCATGAAGGGTATATATTTATGTTATAAAAATCAAGAAAGTGTTGAAAAAGAAAGAATCAATAAAAAAAAATCTTTGATTCAAAGCCTAAAAAAAAAGCTTAAAAGAGTATAGTTGAAAATTGTGATTGCTCGTTTGAAAAACAGAAATGGGATGACAAGCCACATGCACACACACTATTCTCTTAAAAACAAAACTTCTGGATGATAATCGGTTTGACCTTTTATGGAAAAGCTTAAGATGAATTGATGTTGATATGGTTTGCATGTTGATGATTCAATTACTCCTTTATATATGTTTGAAGCAAATCCACACACACATTTGTTTTGCTTTCAAGTGAATTTGATATGCTAGCAATTTTAGAACAATTATGAGAGAGATTGAAAATCTTGGTGCATCTCTCATAGTTTGTGGAGCTTATATTGTTGAATTTCTTTAAAATTACTTGATTGTGTGATTGTGTGGATATCATTGTGAACAAAATCCTATCTTGATCTTAGATAGAGCACTTATCAAGGGGGAGCATTGTATGCTAGACTTTGTTCTCTTTTATGATATGTTCAAATGATTTTATTTTGATAAAACATGACATAATTGAACACTGAAAATGCATGTTACTTATCTTATATATTTACCTCTTTTCCCTTGATTATCCCTTGTTTGATTCTTTGACTCTTCCTTGACGAATAGGTGGAGAAATGTATACCTCACCATGTGTGGGAGAAATGTACCTCATGTGGGAGAATGTACCTCTTTGCGGATTATTGACCTTCTTGTATTAAGGGGGAGAATTCTTTTTGTTAAGGGGGAGTGAAGAATTTGTGTGTGTTGAGGTTAAGGAACTAAGGTAGTACTTTAATGTGAACTTTTATATCATATATGGGGAGTCTTGTTTGTTTTTTATGGATATATCTCACCATTCTTCTTTGTAAAAGATTTCTTGTTTGTTCGGTTGTGTGTTTCTCACAGGTGCCTTGGTGATTAAAGAAGGAGAATCTTGACGACTCATGAAGACTTGAAGATATTTTAGTTCATGATTTTCTTTGTAATGTGAGGATGTGATAATGCAATCAACTATGAGTTAGTTTGAGTGATCATTGTATGGTGAGGTTGAGGTTTTGCCATGGAATAGCCAAAGTGGGAGATTGTTAGGTCTTAGATTTATGTTGGCTTGATTCCATAACAAAAAGCTCTTTGTTTGTATTGCTTAGTTGCTTAGGTGGTTCGTGATTGGATCGAGCTTCAAAGAAGGAAAGCAATCTCGCATGCAAAGTTCGTCTTCAAGAAGATAGGTACTTACTTGGATGCTAAGGTATCAAGATTCTTCTTACTCAGGATAGGCCTAAGTGCACACACACACACACACACATTGCATCCATATGTGTCCCTGCATCATTGTGCCAAATTAGTATAACACATTTCACACACTCATTGAAGTATGCACTTGCATTAGATTTAATTTGACAACTTTTGTAAAATTGCATGTTCTAGGATTATATTTAGGAAATGGCATAATTGTGTGTTCTTGTGTTTATTTGTTTATGTTTATATGATATTGGACTTGAATGTGTTCTCATATTATTCCTTATTGAGTTCCAATCATTTCAGTTTCTCATTCATTAGTTTTCAAGTTCGGAGTTGGAAGTTACAAAACTTTCCGTGTCTTTATCATGCATGGTTTTTGACTTTGTTTATCGAGTCGATTGTGAAATTTTTGTTGATGTCCATGTCCGTGAGGGAGTCCCGGTTCATAATCCAAAAATAGATTCGAAATCAGAGTTTGGAGGCCGAAATACGGTCGAAGAACTCGAGTGGTGCAAGAGGTAAGAGGGATGGCAAAAGTGCCATTTGCACCCCTTCCCCATGAAGGAGCGTGGGCCCCATGGGAAGGGTTGCCCTTTGCCCCCGTGGAGGCCACACGCCTCCATGGGAGGCTGAGGTGGCAGCCCTTCGTTGGTTGTTAGAGTCCCTCTCCTTTCCAACTCATTTTCCCTCCACTTATATTCAAATTTCGGTGCAGAAATTTTAAAGAACTTATCCAACTTAGTTTTTGTGATATCTCTCTCAAATCAACTTCGATTTTAGATTCTCAAAAACCGAAATTGTTGGTCTTGAAGAGAGAAACAAGTCCCAAGAACTTTCAAAGTCAAATGATGTCCAGATTTTTAGTAGTGATTTGATTTCCATTCGTTTATTTATCATTTGTAAGTGAATCATCTTCTTTCTATTTTTCTTATATGATCAAATTGATGGATCTTCTTATTTAAAGAAAAATGTTTATAATGATTTTGATTCCGATTTTAGATTTGTTTGGATAAGTTTCGAAATTAACTTTTGTATTTTTGATTGAGTATCATTTTAGCTAATTTTGAAGAACATTAACTTGAATCTATAAAACCTTGTGTTTTATTCTTGATTGTTGATTTCTAGGTTTTAGTCACACGTTCTAGAACTGGAATATTTTGATTGTTATTTATATTATTCATATCTAGTTCTTATTTGATTGAATATGTTGAGGAATTCAAGTGTTGATTTGATCACTTGATTTCAAAGCTAGTTTTTGTGCTTTTTGTTGAAGACTTGTTATTCTAGCTTTGATTGACATGTTTAGGTTTCTAGATATCTTTGTGAATGATCTTTGAATGCCTAATCTAGATTTCCTATCACATGTTAATAAGAATTAGTTATATATGCTTGTGAGCTTGATTTGTGCAATACTAATTCTTTATAGACTGTATTTGATCTATATACTCTATTTGCTTGTGTTTTGCATCATGTTTGCATGTTTGCATTTCACTTAGATCACTGCCTTGCAAAAGTTGGAAGTCTCTTGTTAAGGTGTGAAGCTTTAACTAGAGCAAGGAAGTCTTATTTGGAGTGTGAAGCCTACAGTTGAGCAAGGAAGTCATGGCTAAGATTGTGAAGATCTAGATAGTCAAGCAAGGAAATCTTCCTAGAGGCATGTGAAGTGTCTTAAATAGGGAGTTGCTCTCTAGTGGCATGTGAAGTGCTATGGTTAGGGAGTAGGCAATGCTTTCATGAGGGTAGGTTAGAATGGGACGATCCAATAGGGTGGATCATGTGTATTGATTGCTTGAGGGTGTACAATCTACCAACTAGTGAAAGATAGTGTTGCCGGTGGTTGTAGCATCAACCCGTGGATGTTTCCTCTTTTGAGGTTTTACCACGTAAAAATCTCTTGTGTTGATTTTTGCATTTTAGGTTTCTTTACTTACATTAACTTGTATTGTTTTAACACTTTTCTTGATTGAATTTACTTTGACTTGTTAAAACAATTTACTTGTTAAAGGCTCTAAGTGTGTTTAACTTAGTTGTGTGAAAAGGACTCTAGGTATATTTAACACTATAAGTGGTTAAGGGAATTTCAAAATTTCTTGTGCATAACTTCATTCGCATATGCTTGATGAGTATATTTGCCTAGGTTCTGTGTGAAATTAATAAGCATCAGCTTGTGAGAATTAGAGTTTAAGCGAATTATATCTATGACGTTTGACAATTCGTTTTTGAAGCTAGAGTGTCTTGAGTATGAATTTTTCATTCAACTAAGTAGTGCATTCAAATTTGTGGCATAATTTTATTCTTTATTTAGTGGCTCTAGCATGCATTGGCTTTGAATCGTACACGTGAGTTTGCATCTTGATTATTTGGTTCTTCGTAGAAACATGTTTGTAGGTAGCATAGTTGTAAACCCTCAGGAGACAAAACTCCTCATACTAGGGACACCTAGTGATTTAAAGGCTTATAGCATACTCTTAATGCTATCGTGTTCCCTACGAAAGTGACTCAGTTTAAAAGTTTTGTTTTTGGGTTTTTAGGTTTGTTTTTATTTTTGTTTGTTTTATTTTAGTTTTGCTAGAGGACTAGTAAAAGATCGGTTTAGGGGTATTCGATCGGTCTATTTCTATACATGTTTAAGGTCCCCATTTCCTATTATTTGTGCTTTGTTCTCGGGTGAAATTAGATATTTTATGTGTTTGTTGAGCATGTGTAGGTCACATTCCTTAGATGAAGTGTTTGATGTTACTTTCAATGAAAAGAGCGTAAACGAGCAGAAAAAGGGCAAAACTGTCAATAACCTCGACGTAGGTCAATGTCCTTGTAGAGCACCAACTGCGACTTAGCCAGCGGTACATTCCAATTGGATTTTTGTTCTATTTCGCTGTCCATACTGCTTCCCATAAAATAACCTCAACTGCGGTCTATGCCACGCAACACTCCGGGAAAGAAAATTTTCTGCCAGTGTAGAACATCCAGATTGCGGGGACCATATCTCTCAGCTCCGATTGAACTGTATATCCTACCACCTATGGATGGAAATCCCCGGAAGTCTAGTTTTCGGTTCACTTATCATATCATAATTTCGATATTCCTAGAAGACGTTATGCCCATTTTAGTATCTGATGGTCAGATCAGTCATAATTCCGTGAATAGTGGCGGGATTTATTTTGCAAGTTGTCGGAACGGGAAATATTACCTTCTTGGACATGAGTGTGAGTCTTGGAAAGCAAATAGACACCTAATCCTTATTGTCCTTCAATAAGTAATCAATTTTAATGGAATAGGAAAGAAATAAAATCCTAAAAAGGTAGAGTTCTAAAAGGGAATTGATTTCCTTGTTGTTTAAGGACATGACCTAGCATTTACACCTATTTAAACCCCTTGTAAACCCTAATTTCGAGATAGACAGAAGCCAAGGGAGGTCCCAAACCACTAAGGGGGTTGTCCTCCACCATTCCATCACCATACATCACCTCACAACTTCCATTCATCTTTACACATGGATGATTCAAAGACGAAGAAGAATTCATCATTGAAGACTTGAAGAACTCATTGAAGGCCAAGATGGATCTTTCTTTCTCTTCTCTTTTTATTTTCATGATGTGTAACTAATTCTATACTAGGGAATCAATGTGAACCTCTATGAATGCTCTTTGTTAGAATTGACTATATTTTAATTAATTCAAGTGAAGTTGATGGATATTGTGAATCAAAGCCATCAACTAGGTGACCTGTACTCGGATAGGAGGATCAAGCTAAAAGTTATGAGTTCTCTGCCAGATCGGTTTAATTCCAAGGTGATGGCACTTAAAGAAAAAAGTGATTATAAGAAGATGAAGCTGAGTGAAGTAATTGGAAGGCTTCTTGCCTATGAATCCTAAAATGTCACTAATCTAATTTACACTACAACGGCTAACTAAGGGGGCATGCGAGTGTTTCACCTTTCGCAAGTGCATGAATCGTTCAACTCGTATAGGGTGCACAAGTACGGGTTATCAGTTCCCATGAGGGTGCGCTTTATCGACCTAACTAGATTAGTAAGTAGTAAATAAGCATGTCACTTATACTAGCAATTTCCACTATGATTACACGAAAGTAATTAACACTTCAATTAAACTAAGATGTGAGTTGATTAAACTTAAACTAAAAGTTCTTGATTAAAATACTAGATTAAGGGATTCACTAGGGGATAGACTCATTCAAGTGATAACCAATGTAATCAATCAATCATTCATTAAGCATACTCAGAATTATCTAAGCATGCATTCTAACACATGTTTAAGGCACTAATCCATCACTTTAATCACAACCTAAGTCAAGAGAAGTGATTTAAAGGAGGATTTCTAAAGGGTGTTAGTGGAGATTAACCAAGTTAGTAAATCTTTACAACATATATAGTACAAGTTCAAATTCATTAATGGTAACCAATTGCATATTAAACCTATAACTACCTTGTGTGCATTTAGTGAGAGATAAGTGAGTTAGTGTCAACCACCAAACATAAATACGTCTTAAATACTCACAACAAGCTCAAGATAGTGAATAAATACATAGATTGATTATATAATGAGGTTATTTACAAGAATTACATCAAACTACCAACAAGGAGGATTTAGTTACACATATAATTGAATAAACAAGAAAATACAAAAGAGGAAAAACATCACTGATTGATGACTTTAGTGATGAAGAATGTCCCCCTTTTCAATCCAAGCAATAAACTCTTCTATGGAAACTTAAAGCAATCTAAACTAAGGTAACAAAATGGGTGTTTGGTTGCCTAGAAAATGCATAGAAAACAAATTAGAGGTCGAAGAACACTCCTTCTAATTAATGTTAAAGCTCAAATCTAAGTGCAAAAGGAGATCTTTTTGAGTGTGGGTTGTTGGATTTATTAAATAGCTCAAAGGAGATATGAGATGTGATGTGTATGGGAGTAGCACTCCAAAGGGAAAGTAAGGGGCATGTGGGTTGACCCCGATGGTTGAGTCAGGCAAGTGGGATCAAAAAGGGATGATGTGATTGGCTGGGAGTGGTTGGAATCCACTTGCAGCTCGTCAGATGTCTCCACGGGGTTCCTACCGCGGTTTCTTTCCCGTGAATGCAACCAGTCGAACTACCTTTTCCTTTATGTGCGGACTATGTCCATGGCTTTCTTCATGCTGAACAGTTGATCTGTAATCGCCAGGTTTCCTGTGGCTTCACTCCCGTATCTATTTTCCAGAATGGCAGAAAGTATGGATCTCGCGTGAACTACTGAAGTTGGACCGCGGGTTTGGTCTGCTTGTTTGTTCTTGCTGCATGAAGTTGTCAGATCTCATGGATTGTTGGGCAACTTCTCTACAGCGGCTTCCTTTCTACGGACCAGAAGGACTGGTCCGGCTGCACTTGTCCATGGCTACATTCCAGCAGCTATATTCCCGCGGGGTAGGGAGTATGAGCTCGCTTGTGTTGCCTTAACATTCTCCTGGCTTTGTCAGTTGGTAGAACCCGCGGGCCAGGGAGTATGAACTCGTCTGTGCTCTAGTCTACTCTGTTTCGCCTTATTTTTGCTACATTGGACCAAAATGCCCTTGTAAGCCTGACAATACCTGAAAACAATTATTTACAACGTTAAACACCTAAAACGCTTGAAAAACAGTTACAAAAGCTAGCTAAAGGGAGCGCTAAAGGTGTATATTTGGAGCACGATCAAAATCTCATTCATTTTAGATTCGATTTTGGTGATTCAAAAGCCAAAATTCATTATCTTTCAAAGGAGAACAAGTCCCAAGTGTTTTTGAAGCTAATTGGAGTCCACATTTTCTGATTTACTTTGATCTTCCTCAAGTGTTCATCATTTTGTAAGTAAATCATATTCTATACACTTTTCTTGTGATCGATTTCTTGAATCTCTTGATTTGAATAAGAAATGTGTTTAAAATGATTTGGATTCTATTTTTTGACTTGTTTGAGTGATTTTTGAAATTAGCATTTGTGATTTTTAATTGAATATCTTTCTTCCTAATTTTGATGAACATGAACTTGAATTTAGACAAATTTGTGTTTGTTCTTGCTTGTTGATTTCTGGATTTGTAGTCACTTGTTCTAGAACTAGAATATTTTGATTTTGATTTCAATTGTTCAAATCTAGTTCTTCTTTGAGTGAATATGTTATGGATTTCAATTGTTGATTTATCTACTTGATTTCAAAGTTAGTTTTGTTCTTTTTGTTGCAAATCTATTATTCTAACTTTGATTGACATGTTCAGGTTTCTAGATATATTTTGTGTATGAGTTGAATTACATATTGTAGATTTCCTATTACATGTTCATAAGGATTAGTTTCATATGTTTGTGAGCTTGAATTGTGATAACTAATTCTTCATAGAGTGTATTTGATCTACGTACTCTATTTTCTTATGTTTGCATCATGTTTGCATGTTTGCACTTCACTTAGATCATTACCTTGTAAAAGGAGAAAGTCTCTTGTTGGAATGTGAAGTTCTAACTTGAAGCAAGGAAGACTTGACTTGGATCGGGGATATCCTGAAAGTTGAGCAAGGAACTTTCTAGAGACATATGTAGTGCCTTGGATAAAAAGAGGCAAGTCTCTCACTAGTAAAATGCTCGAGGGTAGATTAGATTGGGACGACCCAATAAAGTGGATCATGTGCATTGATCGCTTGAGGGTGTATATTCTACCAACTAGTGAAAGATAGTGTTGCTGGAGGTTATGAAATCAACCAGTGGTTGTTTCCTCAAGTTGTGAGGTTTTACCACGTTAAAAAATTCTTTATGTTGATGCAAATATGTAAGTCTGTGCGATTCAAGATAATCAATAAATAGAATCACATTATAGGTATCACAATCACAAATGGGCAAGATTCATGCGCTAAGTCATTTCATGCAGGAGTGCACAAGAGTAAATCAAAACAATTTCGAGTTTTACTCGGTCACGTAGTCCAATAACACTCTTACATATCATCTAGAGTTCAAAAACCATGCTCAAGCATTCAAGATGACCAAAACAAGATAATGACTTAGGCAGAATTTCAGTTAGCCTAAAATATACCCAAATCCAACATTGTCTACCAACTTGAATCACATTCTCTCCTAGGCATTTCATGATACAAAATTGCTCATAAACAGTCAAACAAGTAACATTTATCACCATTGGTGCCTTATGAACACAACAATCCTAACCATTGCCTAAATTTCCCAAAAATATTCGAATTTAAACCCAACAACATTCAAAGTTCACCCCAAATCAACCTTTCATGCTTATATACTTACAAAATCATATAACAATCAAGTAATGTACAAATACAAGTATCACTTAGTCAAAATTCATCATTGAAAATGCATAAATTCTACCAAAAAAAAAACCCTAGAACTAAAAGTTTGTTAAAAGTTTGAAAAACCAAGGGGGTTTTGGTCGAAAATCCTTATAGAAGGCATTCAAATCACAAGCAATCATCAATTTAATCAAATTAACTCAAATTTCTAAAAAGAAAACTACAAGAACCCTAACTTGCTCGTAGTTGAAAATAGCGAACTAGAAAGGATATTTCATGCAATTCCTTGATTAAAATAGTTAAAATAGAGATTAATTACCTTTTGAATAAAGATTTGATTGATTTAAAGCAAGGTTGAAATGGAAATTTGAGTGGGAAACGAGAGAAATTTGAAAAGGGGAAAGTGTTTCTCGTTAAAATGACAGGTGGGTATTTATATCCATCAAAACATTGTGAGTTCCGCGGTTTATTTCACATGAAATGAAGCCGCATAACTCTCTTTTTAAATGAAACGATGTGTTTTACCTGTAAGGCTCGTCGCCGATTCGTTACGGTAGGTTCATTCCAGCGGACTTAAATTCGCAGAGTTTGTCCACCAACTTCCCGTGGATTCCTTCATTATGGCCAGCGGTTTCCTTCCTTATGACATGATTTCGCTGAGAATTCTCCAATTGTTCATGCGAGTTTGTTCCTTCTGGCTGGTGGGCTCCTTCCCGCTGATATGACGCTGCGGTGAACTCCAAGAATTCAACTATGTTTTTATCTGAATCTGACCTTTAGTCACTCAAATGGCTATAACTTTTTATGCAGACATCAAAATCTCATTCTGTAAATTGTATTAGAAAGTAGACTTCCATAACTTTTCAACGGTATACTATACAACCTTGTTCGATGTCGTTTGGTCATGTTTTGAGCCGCTTGAATATCTAGTTACAGTGCTGTGATTGGTTTCCACGAGTCAGCTCGGTTTTTCATAAGAGCAGTTTTGTCTTTTCTCTTCAGCTTGTTTTTCCCCAGTATAAATATAGCATCTTCTTCACCATTTCAGACTAGCAACCCATAAATTAAACCCTATAGAGAGAGCTCGTTTTTAGAGAGAGAAAGCTTCAATCCATTGATTTCTAACTCTCCAATCAACTCCAATCTTCCATCATCTTCATCATTCATGATCATATTGACATGGGTCTTCAAGTTCTTGACTAGGTAACATCATTTTCATATCTGTTTTATATATTGATGTTCTTGACCTAGGTTTAGTATTTATTACGTGATTAAATGGTTGAATATTATCTTTTGATGAATGTATTGTTGAATGTATGTTGATTATATGATAAATATATTGTTGGGTATTTTTATTGAATATATATTGAATATTTGTGAAGGAATTTCTTGGGTCTCTCTTTGATTGAGTTTATTTATGATTGCTAGCATCCTAATTAAGTTTATATAACATCTAGCAAAATCATTTTATCAATTGATTGATTTTGTTTGTGATAGATTGACTGTAGGGTTGCATTTATTATATGACTAAATGCTTGTCTTTACAAAATGATATATGTTGAATATATGTTGAATTATTTGTGAGACTTTATACTGATTAATTTGGGTTTATTGTGATTGATTTTGATAGCTAGCATTCTAAGTGTTTTATGATATCTAGCTAAGTTTATATCATTGATTAATTGAGATTGTTTATGATAGACATTGTTCTAGGATTTGAATTTATTGGATGATTAAATGCATTGTCTCTACCACGTGAATATATGTTGAATATATTGTGAGTGATTATATTGATTGAATGTGGTAGTTTATGATAGCTAGAAATTACATGTCATTTATGCCATCTAGCTAAGTCTTTATGAGTATCCATTTAGACATTGATAATTGGAGTTTATTGACTTGTCATTAAATCTCTAGTTAAGCATATAGTGTTGTCTAGCATTGTATTGCATTTTGAATATCATTACATATTCACTTAGACTTGTATTGATCTCTTCATTGAGTTAAGTCTTGTGACTACAAGGTGTAGTGCACAAGCAAGTGAAGTCTTGCAACCAAAAGGTTGGTTGGCAAGCATTGGTCTAGGATCACTATTAAAGGCCTGCGGGGTAGAATAGATTGGGTTACGAACCTTGAAGTGTGACTAGGTGATCAACTTAGGTTGTAAACAATTATTCAAATAGTGGATTTGAGGACCAGAGAGGCTAAGTGGTTAGCCCGTGAGTTTTGCCCAGTTGGAGGGTTTCTCACGTAAATCAACCAAACGTGTTTTTATTGTTTTCCGCATTTATTATTGTTGTTGTATGTTTGGTTGATTTGGTTATGCTTTGCGGATTAATATTGACTTATCGAAAAATTGGTAATAATCGATTAACAACCCATTCACCCCCCCCCCCCCCCCCCCCCCCCTCTAGGTTGTATTAGACACACTTTGTGTAATTTCATAATACATACAATATGTAAATATAGGAAACTGTAATCTGTGAATATAAAAAAAAAATAGAACCTTACCAATGTTTGGAGGCTCCTTCACTTTTCGATAATCTCCTGGTCAGTACCACCGATCTTCCTAGATTGTAGGAACCTCGTTCACTGGTAACGTAGCGGAAATAGGTTTTAAAAAGTTTTAATACAGATCATAAACGATCTGTAACCGTGTGAACTTGAGATTGTTGGAACCCCGTTCACTGGTAACGCAGTGGAAATAGGTTTTAAAAATTTTTATACAGATCAGTAAACGATCTGGAACCAGTGAACTTGAGATCGTATTTATTTTTTCGGAACTAATACATACAATATGTAAACTCAGGAATTTGTAATCAATATTAAAAAAAAAAATTAGAACCTTACCAACGTTTGGAGGCTCCTTCACTTTATGCAATATGCTCCTAGTTTGTACCACAGATCTTCCTAGCTATTTCTGGAACTGGTTACTGCGTGTGGGCGCGTCACGTACTCAAGAACTTAGGAGGACTGAAGAGAAAAGAAGAAGAAACTTTTTCTTCCAAGAGAAAAATACCTAGAACAATTATAGGAGAAAAAATTATCTTAATTAATTTTTTTTTTCAATCAGTGCACACATCACACATTGCTTCTTTTTCTCTTTTATTCTTTTTACTCTCTTGATTGCCACACCACTTTTCTTGTTTTTTGTTTTTGTTTTTTTTTTTTGGTGTGATGTTCAAATCAAAATCAAAGACTATTTCTCACTTATCTAGTTATATAAATATATCATTATATATTTTTAAAACTAGATAATTATCTTTTCCCAAATATATCTTTTTATATTCAAAAGATAATTAGTATTTAAGTGTCATTGGTAGAGCAAGATTCTAACTCCCACATAACCCTAGTTGACTTAAACTTAAATACTAGACTTCTCAAAGAATAAAAGAATCTGTTAACAAAAATCTTGCTCAGGGCAATAAATCTCAGTTAGCACCCTCAAGATCATTACCACGTAGGTGATGACCAATGGTAGAATATATATGTGTGTAAAAAAATGCCTAATGAAATGACATGGAAATAACGATTTCGTTAGCTACTCAAGAGAAATAAAAATCTTTATTGATAACATATGATATACATCTCTCTATCTTTCTTCCGAATTGCTCTCACTTTTTTCTGGGAGATAGTTGGGTGTTTTTTGTATGCCTGTCGAATAGTAGTTTTTTCCTTTCTGAAGGAGGAAGTCCCTCCTTTATACAATGTCTTCATAGGTTTAAACTCATTGATTTCCTCTTGATTTTCTCATCCCCCTCTTATCGGACGGTATTTTTACCTTTAAATGTAGTTGACTTTGAGTTAATTGCTTAGTTGAGGGTATCTTGGTGGAAATCAATTTGTTTCCCATTTAGACTCTATTACTTGTTCTGCACGTGTATAATGTCTGTAGATATGATACTGTGTATCTTCGGGTCTGGCATGATTCCATAGGGGTCGTTGAATGTATCATGGTGTGGTGCATCAATTAGTGAGGTCGATCGGTGTTCCGACCTCGATATCTGAGAAGTTTCATCTAGTTAGGAGCCAGGTCTGGCTTCCCCTGACCTTTCGAAGCTAGGTGCGGCCTCCTATGGACATCCCCCTGTATCAGCGAGGTATAGGTGAGTTTCTGGAGAAATTACGAGGCGACCTCTACTTCGGGGCATTTCCTGTTTTTCAGGTTTGGTGATGCGGGCTTAGATCTGATTATTCCGGATGTTTCTGGAGCCCGTCCTTGTTCTTGCGGGGCGGTATCGTAGCTCGGATTTGGGTAGAATGGTCTCCTGGTGGAAACTCTCGGACATAGAGCCAGGTTTGAAAGGTGGAAAATGTCCCTTTGGTCCTTAGCCAATTTTGGTTATTAACAGAATCTAATTATTTTATGTCTTAGTCATGATACCCGCAACCTCCATTTAATAATTAAATAATAATTCATAATTATTAATTCATTAATGAAATAATCTAATTATTTATTTAATTTAATTATTAATATATTAATTAAATAATCTCATTATTCAATTAATCCCTCAATAAATACGTGTCACTTTCGTAACACAATTACTTAACCGTAACCCTTGTTACCTAAATCGATTGGGCTAACAAGGGGACCTAATAAACCCACATTATTTTGAGCTCCAATAATCCTCGGAATCATTAATTAAACTCTTTAATTAATATTTTTTTATTATTAACTTCGGTGAAATTCCACTAAAAACCTGAAGCTGCACTCTCTCAACTGTAGACGCTTTTACACAGACCGATACAACTCGGTATCCATCGATATAGCTATTACACATGGTGTAATCCTCCACAGTAGTTCATAATTAGAGCTAGGTTATAATGTCCGTTATACCCCTCTAATTACATATATCCTTTAAGTACCGTTGATTCTCTAATGAACAATAAATCCTATTTCCTCACGGAATTAGGAGAGCGTTCATATTATCCAAGCCCTGAATCAACCCTTAAGGGAACTACCATCTACTTCTCACAAAAATGAGTGGATTCCACTATAGTGTTCAAACCTTCCCAACCACAAGCCAAACCGCAATCCCAATATATAGAGCATATTGATCAGGAACTGCATCCGATCTTACCCACAGTATATCAAAGACAACGGTCTAACTTGAAGGAGTCAATAAGACACTCAGGATTAAGATCACCCACATATAGCCATCAATAGTTGATATATATGAATCTCATCAGTAAACGGATCTTAGTCAGAGATTCATATAGATCATGGCCCAGTTCTATATGATCACATCATACAAGGTGCCTCTATTCACATATCTCATACGAATGATTCAGGATAGAATCACTATACATTACAGAATGGACCGCAGCTATAGATTAACCACAAATAAAGTACCCATCTTTATTTGCTATCAATGGACTCTTCAGATCACACGTCTCTAACTGTATCCATCCGTATATGACACTCATATACACAGTTTGATATTACATCTGGCAATCTAGGATGTTAATACATGCACAAGTTATAAAATAAACAACACAACAGTAATGAATTGAACTTTCCTTTTTTATTTATTTCATAAATCCATTTACAAATTACATCTTCAGGGTATAAACCCCAACAATCTCCCACTTGCACTAAATCATGTGAGGCATGTTACGTAACCCTAGACCATCTAGGTGACCCGAAAACACTTTAGCCGGTAAGGTCTTCGTAAATGGATCAACATGATTGTCTTGTGACACTATCTTGGTGACAATCACATCTCCTCTCTGCACTATCTCTTTAATGAGATGATACTTTCTCTCTATATGCTTCCCTCTCTGGTGGCTTCTTGGTTCTTTGGAATTAGCCACAACACCACTGTTATTCAGCTTCACAACCTCTATAGCAGCTTCACAAGCGGCTATATATTCGGCTTCCATGGTGGAGTCATCAATGCAAGATTGCTTAATACTTCTTGACACAATTTCTCCACCACCCTGGGTGAAAGCTGATCCTGGCATGGATTTCCTAGAATCCCTATCTAATTGAAAATCAAAATCTGTGTATCCAAGCGGGATCAAATCCTATCCGGAATACACTAGCATATAGTTTCTCATTCTCCGAAGATACTTGAGAATGGTCTTGACAGCAACTCAATGATCCAATCCTAGGTTAGACTAGTATCTACTGACTACTCCCACTGCATAGCAGATGTCCGGTCTCGTGCATAACATAGCATACATGAGACTACCTACTGCTGATGCATATGGTACACGTCTCATATCCTCAACTTCTTGAGGTGTCTTAGGACACTATCCCTTAGACAAGTGAACTCCATGCCTAGAAGGTAAATTACCTTTCTTGGAGTCTTGCATCGAAAATCACACAAAAATCTTATCGATATATGATGCCTGAGACAGTGCTATGAGTTTGTTCTTACAATCCCTTATAAGTTGGATCCCTAGAATATAACTTGCCTCTCCCAAATCTTTCATTTGGAATTGGCTAGCCAGCCAGCCCTTTACATCTGATAACACTCCCACAACACTCCCACATCATTCCCAATGAGTAAGATGTCGTCCACGTATAGGACCAAGAAAACTACCTTTTTGTCAATGATGTGCTTGTAGACACAAGGCTTATCGACGTCTTGCTCAAAACCGTAGGTTTTTATCATATCATCAAACCTGATGTTCCAAGATCTAGATGCTTGCTTGAGTCCATATATGGACCTTTGCAACTTGCAAACCTTTTGCTCTTGATTTGGAGACACCAATTCCTCTGGTTGCATCATATAGATGCTCTTGTCAAGATTACCATTCAAGAATGCAGTCTTGAAGTCCATTTGCCATATTTCATAATCGAAATAGGCAGCAAATGGATAAGAGAATCCGAATAGACTTAAACATGGCTATTGGCGAGAAGGTCTCTTCATAATTGACCCTCTCTTTCTGGGTATAACCCTTAGCCACTAGTTTTTCTTTCAAGGTCTCTACCTTCCCATCTACTCATCTCTTTCTCTTGTAAATCCACTTACATCCAATGGGTTTTACCCTATCTGGTAAGTCTACAAGATCCCAAACTGAGTTGGAGTGCATAAACTCCATCTTGAGATTCATAACTTTAAGTCATTCCTCTTTATCAGGATCTTCCATTGCATTCTTAAATGTCAATGGATCATCCACCCTATCAGCAGAGACAACACTTTGTCCCTCACCTATGCCTAAATAGCATTCAGGTTGTCTTATAACCCTACCACTACGTCTAGGTGATAGTGTATCCCGATCAGAAACCATCTGACTCTCAGATGTTTGTGGATCAACAACTCTTGTTTATGAAGGACTAGTCTCACCAGGCTCCAACTCATTCAATACAATCTTAGAATAAGGTTTATGGTCACTAATATAATTGTCCTCAAGAAACATTGCATTTGTGGTCACTAATAGTTCCGTTGGCAAGTGTTGCCTAGTGCGTTCCGTGCGGTTTTCACGTCACTTCGATTCATCTCATAAATCCGAAATAGGAAATCCGCATAGAATGCAGTAGGCAACACTTGCCAACGGAACCGTGCAAGATGACGTGAATTGTAAGTTTCTCATATTTTGATTAGCTTATTTCGTTGACAAACCACATTGGGGATTAATTTTTGTAAGGGTATATTAGGCTTCATTGGGTGTGATCAAGCTTCAAGGACTTCATCTCTCTCAAGAGCACTTCAAAGGTATATCACTTGCTTAATTCTCTTTGAAGAGGTTTTAGTTGCACACACTCACATTCTATGCATTTTTATTGACATGCATGAATGGTTGCACACACACACTTCTTGCATTTTGGAGTTGATGGGCTGCACAGTAGGTTAGGGGACATGCAAGGCCACTTGTGCATGTCGCCTGACAAGTCGCCTTAGACTTAGGTTTTTCCCACAGTGTGTTAGGCGACATGCAAGGCCACTTGAGCATGTCGCCTCAAATGTCGCCTTAGTCATGTATTTTTTCTCCAGTGTGTAAGGCGACTTCATAGGCGACTTGGGGATGTCGCCTTACATGTCGCCTCTGACATCTTGTTTTTTCCACAGTGTGTAAGGCGACTTCATAGGCGACTTGGGGATGTCACCTCACATGTCGCCTAAGGCAACGTGTTTTCTCACAGTGTGTTAGGCGACTTCCAAGGCGACTTGCTCATGTCGCCTTGCATGTCGCCTTTTTCACCCGAACTAGGCATTTCGGGTATTTCACACAAGCTCGTTTTTTGGTCTCTATAAATACATCTTCTTCTCCACCATTTAGACCTAGAGATCTGAAAATATATCCCTAACTGAGAGAAAGTAAATCCAAGAGAGAGAGAGCTCCAAGAAATCCTTTTTACTCAACCAAACTCATACCCATGTGCATCTAAGCTTCATTCTTGCATCTATTCTTCATGGGTCTTCATGCTCTTCTTGACTAGGTAATTAAACAAGTCTTAGAACTTCTTTTTCTTCTTTATGTTCTTGTTTACCTAGGGTTAGCAATTATTTGTTAATTAATTGCTTGTTCATTTGGTTTAGCATGATTTGAGTATGTTTGTGATTATGTTTGTTGGTTGAGGTTGTATGTTCATTGATAGCTAGCATTTAGGACGCTTTTACCCTTCTAGCTAAATGTTCATGCATTTGCATTTAGATATTGATATCTAGGATTTGCATTCATTGACATCTTTAAATCCTTAGATAAGCATTTAGTGTTGCCTAGCATTAATTGCATGTTTGAATATTTTTTATATATTCACATAGGTTGTTTAACCTCTTCATTGATTGTTAAGCTTTGTGACTAAGTGGGTTAGTTCACAAGCTTGTGGTATAGAATCACTATTAAAGGCCCGTTGGGTAGAGTGAAAGGGTTAGTGACCAAGTAGGTGTGACTTGAGGTCAACCTAGGTTGTAAACTTTCGTTCCAATAGTGGATTTGAGGACCGTATGTGGCTAGAAGGATAACCCGTGAGTTTTGCCCAGTTGGAGGGTTTCTCACGTAAATCAATCATTGTGTTTTTATTGTTTTCCGCATATTTATATTGGATTGATTGATTGCTAATATGGGGTATGACTATTAAAATTGATTAAGTCGAAAAGTTGGTAATAAATCAACTAAAACCTATTCACCCCCCCCCCCCCCCCCCTCTAGGTTGTATTAGACACACTTTGTGTATTTTCATGAATAGTGCCCGTGAACTTTCTGCGTTACCAGTGAACAGGGTTCCAACAATTGGTTTCAAAGCCAATTTGTTTTTCGGAACAATTGTTTGAACCTTGTTCACTGGTAACGCAGCGGAAATAGGTTATAAATTTTTTTAATATAGATCGTAAACGATCTGTAACCAGTAAACTTGAGATCGTAATTATTTTTCTGGAACTAATACATACAATATGTTAACACAGGAAATTGTAATCAATATATTAAAAGAAAATTTAGAACTTTACCAACATTTGGAGGCTCATTCACTTTAAAATATGCTCCTGATCTGTACCACCAATCTTCCTAGCTATTCCCGAAACTGCTAACAGCGTGTGGGCGCGTCACGTACTCATGAACTTAGGAGAATGTAGAGAAAATAAGAAGAAACAATTTCTTCCAAGAGAAAAAATCTTAGAACAACTCTTATTCTTTAAAAGAGAAATATAATAAAAAGAATATATATATATATATATATATATTTTTAATCGTCCACGCACAACACACACTTGTTTCTCTTTTATTTTTGCTCTCTTGATTGCCGCACAACACACACTTGTTTCTCTTTTGTTTTTTCTTTTGTTTCTCTTTGAAAATTGTGTGTGTTGTTCAAATCAAAAAATATGACTATTTCTCTCTTATCTAGTTATTAAATATATCATTATATATTTTTAAAACCAGATAATTATCTTTTCCCAAATATATTTTTATATATTCAAAAGATAATTAGTATTTAAGTGTCATAGGTAGAGTATGATTCTAACTCCCACATAACCCTAGTTGACTTAAACTTAAATACTATACTTCTCAAAGAATAAAAGAATCTAATTATTATATGTCTTAGTCATGATTTGAACCCACAACCTCCATTTAATAATTAATTAATAATTCATAATTACTAATTCATTAATTAAATAATCTAATTATTTATTTAATTTATTATTAATATATTAATTAAATAATCTCATTATTCAATTAATCCTTGAATAAATACGTGTCACTTTCGTAACACAATTAATTGGACAATCCAATTAATTAACCGTGACCCTTGTTACCTAAATCGATCGGGCTAAGCAAGGGGACCTATTGGACCCACAGTATTTTGAGGTCCAATAATCCTCGGAATTATTAATTAAACTCTTTTATTAATATTCCCTTATTATTAACTCCGGTGTTATTCCACTAAAACCCGAAGCTGCACTCTACCAACTGCAGACGTTTTTACACAGACCGATCCAACTCGGTGTCCATCGATATAGATATTACACACGGTGTGATTCTCCACAGTAGTTCATAATTAGAGCTGGGTCAGAATGTCCGTTATAACCCTCTAATTACATATATCCGTTAAGTACCATTGATTCTCTAATGAACAATAAATCCCATTTCCTCATGGAATTAGGAGAGCGCTAACATTGTCCAAGCCCCGAATCAACCCTTAAGGGAACTACCATCAACTTCTCACAAGAAGGAGTGGATTCTACTATTGTGTACATACCTTCCCAGTCACAAGCCAAACCGCAATCCTAACATAAAGAGCATATTGATCAGGAATTGCATCTGACCTCACCCATGGTATATCAAAGACCACGATCTAACCTGAAGGAGTCGATAAGACACTCAGGATTAAGATCACCCACATATAGCCATCATTAGTTGTTATATATGAATCTCATCAGTAAACGGATCTTGGTGAGAGATTCATATAGATCATGGCCCAATCCTATATGATCACATCATACAAGGTACCTCCATTATCATATCTCATATGAATAATTCAGGATAGAATCACCGTACATTACAGAATGGACCGCAGCTATAGATTAACCACAAATAAAGTACCCATCTTTATTTGCTATCTATGGACTCTTAGATTGCATGTCTCTTACTGTATCCATCTGTATATGACACTCATATACACAGTTCGAGATTACATTTGGCAATCTAGGATGTTAATATATGCACAAGTTATAAAATAAACAACATAACAAGAATGAATTGAACTTTTCTTATTATTTATTTCATAAATCCATTTACAAATTACATCTTTTGTGCATATACCCCAACAATCTCCCACTTGCACTAAAGCATATGAGGCATGTTTGGTAACCCTAGACCATCTAGGTGACCCGAAAACACTTTAGCCGGTAAGGTCTTCGTAAATGGATCAGCATGATTGTCTTATGAGGCTATCTTGATGACGATTACATCTCCTCTCTGCACTATCTCTCTAATGAGATGATACTTTTTCTCTTTATGCTTCCCTCTCTTGTGGCTTCTTGGTTATTTTGAATTAGCCACAGCACCACTGTTATCAGAATAAAGTGTGATGGGCTTATCTAGATCTGGAACAATTTCCAGATCACTCAAGAACTAGCGGAGCCAAACAGCTTCTTTAGCAACTTCACAAGCGGCTACATATTTGGCTTCCATGGTGGAGTCAGCAATGCAAGATTGCTTGATACTTCTCCATACAATGGCTCCGCCACATAGGGTGAAATTGATCTAGACATGGATTTCCTTGAATCCCTGTCTGACTAAAACTCAGAATCTGTGTATCCTAACGGGATCAAATCCTGTCCGGAATACACTAGCATATAGTTTCTTGTTTTCCGAAGATACTTGAGAATGGTCTTGATAGCAACCCAATGATCCAATCCTGGGTTAGACTGGTATCTGCTAACTACTCCCACTGTATAGCAGATGTCTGGTATCGTGCATAACATAGCATACATGAGACTACCTACTGCTGATGCATAGGGTAAACGTCTCATATCCTCAACTTCTTGAGGTGTCTTAGGATATTATTCCTTAGACAAGTTAACTTCATGCCTATAAGGTAAATTACCTTTCTTGGAGTTCTGCATTGAAAATTGCACAAGAATATTGTCGATATACGATGTCTGAGACAATGCTATGAGTTTGTTCTTACGATCCCTTATAAGTTGGATCCCTAGAACATAACTCGCCTCTCCCATATTTTTCATTTGAAATTGGCTAGCCAGCCATCCATTTACATCAGATAGCAGTCCCACATCATTCCCAATGAGTAGGATGTCGTCCATATATAGGACCAAGAAAACTATCTTTTTGTCAATGATGCGCTTGTAGACACAAGTCTCATCGACGTTCTGCTCAAAACCATAGGTTTTGATCACATCATCAAACCTGATGTTTCAAGATCTAGATGCTTGCTTAAGTCCATAGATGGACCTTTGCAACTTGTAAACCTTTTGCTCTTAATCTAGAGACACGAATCCCTCTGGTTGCATCATATAGATGCTCTCGTTAAGATTGCCATACAATAATGCAGTCTTGACGTCTATTTGCCAAATTTCATAATCGAAATAGGCAGTAATGGATAAGAAAATCCTAATAGACTTAAACATGGCTACTGGTGAGAAGTTCTCATCATAATCGACCCCCTGTTTCTGGGCATAACCCTTAGCCACTAGCCTTGCTTTAAAGGTCTCTACCTTTCCGTCTAGTCCTCTCTTTCCCTTGTAGATCCACTTACATCCTATGGGTTTTACCCCATCCGGTCAGACTGAGTTGGAGTGCATAGACTCCATCTCGAGATTCATGTCTTTAAGCCATTCCTCTTTATTAGGATCTTCCATTGCATTATTAAATGCCAATGGATCATCCACACTATAAGTAGAGAGAACATTTTGTCCCTCACCTATACCTAAATAGCGTTCAGGTTGTCTTAGAACCCTCCCACTACTTCTAGGTGATAGTGTATCCTGATCAGGAACCATCTGACTTTCAGATGTTTATGGATTAACAACTCTTATTGATGAAGCACTAGTCTTACCAGTCTCCAACTCATTTAATACAATCTTAGAACGAGGTTTATAGTCACTAATATAATTGTCCTCAAGAAACGTTACATTTGTCGATACAAATACTTTGTTATCTTCAGGACTACAGAAGTGTCCACCTCTAGTCTCCTTGGAATATCCTACAAATAGGCAGACCACAGATTTGGAGTCTAGCTTTCCACTTATGTTCTTCAGCACGTATGCTGGACACTCCCATACGCGGAAATGTCGCAAACTAGCTTTACGACCATTCCACAACTCTAGGGGAGTCTTAGGAATAGATTTGGATGGCACTACATTCAAAATGTATGCCGCTGTTTGTAACGTATATCCCCTGAAGGAAGTTGGTAATGATGAGAAACTAATCATAGATCTCATCATTTCTATCAGGGTTCTATTTATTCTTTCCACTGCACCATTTTGCTGAGGTGTACCGGGAGCTGTGAGTTGGGAAACTATTCTATGCTCGACCATGGAGTCTTCAAACTATTGGTTAAGGTACTCACCTCCACGATCCGATCTTAGTGACTTGATAGTCCTACCTAATTGATTCTCAACTTCAGCTCGAAATGCTTTGAACTTATCAAATGTTTCTGACTTTCGTTGCATCAGGTAGACATATCCGTATCTTGAGTAGTCATCTATAAAAGTGACATAATACTTATAGCCACCCCCGGCTCTAACATTCATCGATCCGCAGACATCTGTATGTATGAGTTCTAGTGGCTCTATAGCTCTAAGCCTTTTTCCAGTAAAAGGTCTCTTAGTCATCCTACCTTCTAAACAAGATTCGCAGACAGGTAAGGTGCCAACCTTTAACTCACTTAAAGGTCCACTTTTTACTAGTTGCCTATCTGGTCAAGGTTGATATGACCAAGCCTTAGATGCCAGAAATACGTGTCAGTATCTGGAGAAATCATTTGTCGTTTAGTTTTTGGTTTTCAACCTTAAACATTTCGGTGTTAAGCAGTGTAGTATGTATTAACGGTCTTAACACATACAAATTGTTTTCATTAATTCCTGAACAAATATTCAGACTATTCTTTCCAATAATAACATACTTATTATTAAAAGAAACAGAATATGATTGTTCTAACAATTTAGAAACGGAAATCAAATTCCGTATAAATCCAGGAATATAAAAAACATTGTTCAATAATAAAAAAAACTATTATTATTACAAAATTGCAATCTTATTGCTCCTACTGCTTTGGCCGACACAACATCCCCAACCCCACATGCATTGAGAAGGCTCCCTACTCTAGCTGTGTCCAAGAATCAGTCCACTGCAAAGAAAAAAAACATGATTAGTGGCCCCCGAATCAACTATTCTGGGTGAAGAATCATCTTCCACTAAACAAGATTCAAGAACAAGTAAATCATGTTTACCTTTCTTCTTCTTCTTGGCTACCTCCTTGAGGTACTAAGGACAGTTCCTCTTCCAGTTCCCGACCTTGTTACAATGGAAACATTTTCCTTTGTCTTGGTTGGTGGAGGTGCCCTTCTTTTTGCTTTGGGCCTTCTTGGGCTTGACTACATGAAGTCAGCTAATCTCGTAGACTTTTGGGCGACTTCTCTCCAACGGCTTTCTTTCCGCAGACCAGAAGGACTTGTTTCAATGCACTTCTCCGCAGCTTCATTCTCATGGCAATATTCCAGCGGGGTAGGGAGTATGAACTCACCTGTGTTGCCTTAATGTTCTGGCTGCTTTGTTAGTTGGTATGAACTCGTGAGCCAGGGAGTATGAACTCATCTGTGCTCTGTTTTGCCTCTTTTTTGCTACTTTGGATCAAATTGCCCTTGCAAGCTTAAGAATACCTGAAAACAACTATTTACAACGTTAAACACCTAAAATGCTAGAAAAACGGTTACAAAAGCTAGGTAAAGGGAGCGCTAAATGTGAACATTTGGAGCGCGATCAAAATCTCACTCATTTTAGATCCGATTTTGGTGATTCAAAAGCCAAAAATTCATTATCTTTCAAAGGAGAACAAGTCTCAAGTGTTTTCGAAGCTAATTGGAGTCCATATTTTCTGATTTACTTTGATCTTCATCTAGTGTTCATCATTTTGTAAGTAAATCATATTCTCTACACCTCTTGTGATCAATTTCTTTAATCTCTTGATTTGAATAAGAAATGTGTTTAGAATGATTTGGATTCTGTTTTCCAACTTGTTTGAGTGATTTTCGAAATGAGCATTTGTGATTTTTAATTGAATATCATTCTAGCTAATTTTGATGAAAATGAACTTAAATCTAGACAAATTTATGTTTGTTCTTGATTGTTGATTTCTAGATTTTTAGTCACACGTTCTAGAATTAGAATATTTTGATTGTGATTTTAATTGTTCAATCTAGTTCTTCTTTGAGTGAATATGTTCTGGATTTCAAGTGTTGATTTGTCCACTTGATTTCAAAGCTAGTTTTGTGCATTTTGCTGCAAATCTATTATTCTAGCTTTGATTGACATGTTCAGGTTTCTAGCTATATTTTGTGCATGAACTGAATTACATATTCTAGATTTTCTATTACATGTTCATAATGATAAGTTTCATATGTTTGTGAGCTTGAATTGTGATGACTAATTCTTCATAGAGTGTATTTGATCTACGTACTCTATTTGCTTGTGTTTGCATCATGTTTGCATGTTTTTACTTCACTTAGATCATTGCCTTGTAAAATGAGAAAGCCTCTTGTTGGATTGTGAATTTCTAACTTGAAGCAAGGAAGTCTTAACTTGGATCAAGAAGATCCGGAAAGGTTAGCAAGGAACTTTCTAGAGACATATGCAGTGTGTTGGATAGAAAGATGCAAGTCTCTCACTAGTAAAAAGGCCCAAGGGTAGGTTAGATTGGGACGATCCAATATGGTGGTCATCTGTATTGATCGCTTAAGGGTGTATATTCTACCAACTAGTGAAAGATAGTGTTGCTCGTGGTTATGGTATCTGAAAAAATACAAACACAGTTAATTTGCCTTAAGCTAACCTAGAGAGGAGAGGGGTGAATAGGTTAGTACACCTTTTTCATTCCCTTTAAACAAACCAAAAGTTTGTCCTTCTGAGTAGCTTGTATCACACTTTAAAAGGCTAAGTCAAGCAATATCAATTCCATTCGAGATATGCTTGATCAAACAAAGTCAATGTAAGCTATAACTTGCTTGTGATACAAACTCAATTTATAACTTGGCTTTGAATCATAAAGCTTCAACATATATATATATATATATATATATATTTGATATAACAAGATTATCAATTACAAAGATATCAAATAAGATATATATCAACACATACATAGATATCAAGAGATAGGGATAAAGAAAAATCAACATATAATTTTTACGTGGTAAACCTCTGAAAAGGAAACATCCGCGGGTTGATTCCACAACCACCGGCAAACACCTTTCACTAGTAAGATAAAAAGATACAATCTCTAAAGTGACCCATTCACCTAGAAATCTACCCTTCAACCCTACATAATGAAAGAGATGCCTCCTTGCTTAACTATCCGGATCACCCTGATCTTAGTCAAGACTTCCATGCACAAATTGAAGAATCACTCTCCAAAATATGACTTCCACGCTCAAATTGAAGAATCACTCTCCAATATGAGACTTCCAATGCTTAGCTATCTGGATCACCCTGATCCTAGCCAAGACTTCCAATGCTTAGCTATCCAAGACCTCACGTCTCTAGCCAAGACTTCCAATGCTCAAATCAAAGAATCACTCTAAGAAATGAGACTTCCAACCTCTTCAAAAGGCATGTGATCTAAGTGAATGCAAATGATGCAAACACACACAACATAGTATATATGATCAATATATCCTATAGAAACTAGAATTGAATCAATACGCAGATGTCAAATGTATTCTCGTTTACAATCCTAAAAATAATGCAATCACACTAATGATGCATGTACATATGAAATGTGTGGATTAGGCACAAAACATGAAGAACTAGATTTTTCTCAACAAACGATCAAAAACAAATTTATCTAGAACTTATAACATGAATAATAAATCTAGTGTATGTGAAACACCTAACACACATGAAAACCTAGATTATGTTCAATCACATAAAAATGCTAGAATCAACTTGATAAATTCAAAAATGAATTTCTAGCAAATTATTAAAGCTTAGATTCACAAGATAATCGCATAGTTTCAATCAAGCCCTAAATCATCAATCAAATATGCTATTTCAACAGATATTCAATTAAAGTGACCTAGCATATGAAAAGACTATCAATCATTAAAATCATGTCAATTAACAAACAAGATAGTCCTAGATTTGAAGCTAGTACAATACAACATCATAAACAGGTGAAAACATAGATTTGTAAAAATCTAACTCAACATGTAAGTCAATTGAAGTTCAATCTAGATTTTTTAGAGTTCATTACTCTAATCAATGTTAACATATAAAATACACAAATATAGACAAAGAAAACCCAAGGTGATTGAAGACTTTAAGATCTAACTCAAGAGAGAAATCAATACCTGAAGTGAAAACTGTGCTGTCTCATTTTTGTGAGTGAAGCTACCAGAAACCTTAATCAAATGACTCCAAACTCTAGTGAAAATGATAGAGTACTGATAGACAAAGATTCTTCAATTTCAATCACTCAATTCGGACCCCGAATGAGAAAGTTATGGTCTTTGGAAGTTAGGAAAATTGGGGAGAAAATTGCATTAGGTTTTTCAAATTTTCTTCTTTGAATGAAATGGGAGGGAAATTTGTATTTAAAGGAGAGGGAAACAAAAGAAGATTGAAGGACAGTTGAGGGGCTGCCACCTCTACTTCCCGTGGAGGCATGTGGCCTCCACGAGGGCAGAGTGCAGCTCTTCCCGTGGAGGCCACGCGCCTCCACGGGGAGAGTTGCAAGGCTCCCCTTTTTGCCTTCTTGAACTCCCCTCACTCATCTATATGTTCTTGGACCGTTCTCCGGCCTCCAAATTCCGAATTCGAATCTGTTTTTAGATTACGAACCAGGAATGCCTCACACACAATGATGTTACACAAAATTTCACAAAAAATATGGAATTCAACTTGAAATTCAATGATGAAAACCAAGTACGATCAAGACACTGAAAGTTTCGTAACTTCCTATTTTGAACTCGAAACTTAATGAATGAGTAACCGAAAGATCCAGAACTCAATGAGGAATTATATAAGATCAAAATCAAGTACAACAACATAAAAATACAAACAAACAAACACAAGAACACACAAGTGTGCTATTTCCTAGATATAGTCCTAGAACATGCAATTTATGAAAATTGTCAACTTTTAATCTAATGCATGTGCACACATGAACAAGTGTGTGTATTGTGTTATACCAAATTTTGCACAATGATGCAGGGACAAATATGAATGCAATGTATGTGTGTGCCTAGGCCTTGCAAGAGGAAAGAGGTCTCGATATACCTTTTGCTAAGCAATTTAGCTTTGTTCCTCTTTAGCCACCACTTTGCTTGAATGTTTTCCATTCTTCATTGAAGCTTGATTATTCACAAATCCTAGACAACTAATCAATACAAAGCAAATGTCGTTTTTATATAGAAGGATGCCAGCACAAATCTCAAGAACTCACAATCTCCCCTTTTGGAAAATTCTATGTCAAAACACCTATACAAATACTAAAACATACAAAATGAAGATTGGTCACAAATCACACCCTCACATTACAATGAGTTAGTTCCCTTAGACTAATCCTCATCAAGTCTTGAATTCTTCCATGTAGTCTTCTCTTGTAATCACTTAGAATATTCTTTTAACATAAAGCGTATACAAGAGAAACATACATATATATGGCAAGATATTTAGATATATATCAATTAAAGCTCAAATGGATACACATGTCTATCCCTAAATACATGCATACTATCAATCAACAAAATATTATCAATATCTAAATACTACAAACCAAGAATTCAAGAGACCAAATGATACCAAAAACTAAACAACCCTAAGATTAAGAAAGCAAAGCATAGGTTTTCGTTTTAGTTTCATTGTTTTTTCTCCCCCATTTTTGACATTATTGAAGCAAAGAGGTTAAGAAAACATAATACCTCAAGATCAAGCATCATCAAAGAAAGTTCTTCTTGTTGTTGATCTCACATAATGCTTTGTAGTGGATGAATTGCTAGAGGCAATCTTGTCTTCCAAATACTTGATCTTTTTATCTTTTTGTATCACCTTAGCACTTAGTTCCCCCACTTTAGCATCAAGCTCTCCCATCTAAGTCATAAGCCCCTCATTGAAATTGCATGGCCCATTCCGGTAAAGAATTTGTGCTTTTCACAACACATGGCTCATAGTGCTCACCAAAAAGCCTACAAGTGTCACTAGCCTTCCGTTTTTCTTTGTATGACATAAACACTAAGCGCATGTCACAAAAATTTTCCATGGGAGGTAGAAGCATATCATCATCTGGCATCGAAACTCATAGCTTCATGCAAACATGAGTAAGGAACCCGAAAAAGCCAACTGCTTGTCCAATCTTGAAGAAGTGGATGCACTCTCTATATGTTCTATTAAGAGATCTTCATGGTTCAAAGGCTTTTTTGTCACCAAGGCGTACACAATCTTGATCTTCTCCTTGTTAAGCTCGGAAGCCTTTGTAAATCCTACAAGATTTGCACAAACAAATAGATTCCAAAAGGCACTAACCTTGGTCAACTCACTTTGACCTATATATGCTCTCTTACCCCATTCAAATCCATCATCCTCATATAAAGTTCTCCCCATAAGATTTATGTGATCAATGTTATCTACATCAAGTAGTTCCGAAACAATCTCATTCGAAATACCAAGGAACTTGTTGATGCTATCCGAGGAGATCCTAAATGTTTTCCCTCTCACACTCACCAAGGCATTTTCAAAGGTTGTACTTTCCTTATACTCAAAGTAAAACTCTCTATCCATGTATCCCAATGCCTTTCATTTATAGAGTGGTAAATGTAAGAATCCTCAACCAAATCAACACCCTATCTTGAATAAGCTTCTTGGTTCCCATTGATCGAGCCAAAAATGTTATACATTTTGGCCTTAATATCCTTTCTCTTTGTTTTATTATTGAGTGTTTTTATGTGTATTTATGGATCGTTTGATTTTTATTGCAAGCATTAGGTAAAAAGGCATGATTGGGGGCAAATTGGACCAATTAGTGCACAAATGAAGTGAAGAAAGCAAAAGGGCACGGGTAGCATACCCTTGCACTCACCCGTGCACTACCTGTACACTCACCCGTGCACCGAAAGGTGGATTTTGAGAAGACCAAACTGCACGGGTAATTGCACGGGTCACACCCGTGCACCCACCCGTGCAGTTAACCAGACCAGGGAGTAAGGCCACGGGAGAAGGCAACTGCACGAGTGGTGCACGGGTCATCCACCCGTGCACATTGTGCAAATCTGAAGTGAAATGAAAACTGAACAGGTAACCTACCCGTGCTATACGGGAAACCCAACTCACCACATCAGCATTTTGGCCTACTTTTTAAAGGAAGTATAAATAGTTTTCAATTCTGATTTTCAAAGGAGGAGACCCATGACTATACACCATTCCATTCATTCTTTCTCTCTCTAAATCCCAAAAACCTTTCTCACCAAAAACCCATCATCATCTCCATCATTTGCTACTCTCAAGGACATAGGAGGTAGATTGAAGCTTGAAGAAAGAAGGTTCTACATGGGTTCTTTCTACTTCCTTCATTTTTATTCTTGTATTCCATTTCTTATGAGTAGCTAAATCCCATTAAGGGATTAATGTGATTCACTTGTAAATATGGGTATTTGTAATGAACTCAATATCTTCTATTAAAAATCTATCTCATTTGTTCTATTCAATGTTTTATTTGATTTCAAAAGCAATTTGTGTTTGATTATACATGACTCTCTTCATGAGTTGTTTGAGAAATTATGTGTGTAGAGAATCAAGTATACATGATGCTTGGCCCTCTAAGCTCAATTGAATAGGAGGATTGAACAAGGGTACATGACCCAAGTAATATCCGGACTTATTAATCTCACCTAATCCTAATCTTTCATGGGTAATCAAGACTATACATCCTAGGATTGTTTGCATGTGATAGATTAAGCATCAACCTATACATGATGGGTTGGTGATTTTTAACAAAGAGATATGTCCCTTATGAGATAGATGTTCTTTCATTGTATAACCAATTGCGGGTGGCCAATGCTATACATGATGGTTTGGGCACTCACAAGTGGTAAATAGTCACTCCTATACATCCTAGGGTGATTACATTAGTTAATGACAATTATTGTGAGTTCATTCTTTACCCATTGTTTGCTAGTTGAATTCATCAATTCCTTAATCTCCATATCACATATCCATACCTTTTTAGAATAGTACATTTTAGTGCATTTTAGCTTAGTTTACATTTTAGTTTTACTTCTTCTCCAAAACCATATCAATTTACTCTTCTAGCATTTTTAGCTAAAGCATTAATCTACTCATAACTATCACTCGATCTCTAAGGAATGATACCCATACTTGCCACATACTAGTTTTATATTTGTTTGAGTTCATCTTGGGATCTTATAAATTTGTTTGAATAGTGCATATCATGGCATATAAAATATTGCGCGTTCACCCATAACACCTAAGGCTTTCAACTTGTTGGATTTGGGTTTCTTAGAGGTGGTTGGAGTAGATTTGGGTTTGGCTATGGGTTTTGATGAATGGATACAATTAGAAACCTTGTTTCTTCCCATGTCTTTGTTGTCAACACTACAAAACCAAACACATGAGTGGAAAAGAGACACAAGTGAGTGTTAGTTGACAAAAAAAAAACATAAAAAGACATATGATGAAATAATGAATAATAAATGCATAAATGTTCATTTTAAAGCATATTGGTACATTTTTCAAATTCAACAAATGCATTTAACAACAAGATTCATCCACAAATGGAGGAATTGGTTTCAATCACAATTACTATCAACCTCAAAACATGAAGGAATTGGTCGTAACAACAACTACTATCAACCCCAAGCAAGAAGGAACTTAATCAACCTCAAGCTATGAGCAAATTGCAATATGTTATAACTACAACTACTATCAACCTCAAGAAAGAAGGAATTCATTGCAATATGAACTACCATCAACCCCAAACTAGGAAAAATGCATTGCCAATACATTCATACTATTATTTCAAGATAGATATCATGTATTCTTACCATTCAATTATTCTAATCAATCAATATGTCAGCAAATAACAAAGCAAATCATGTGAACATATCATAAAAGAACATACTATGCTCCCCCTTGATAAGTGCTCTATCTAGGATCAAGATATTACAATGATATCCACACAATCACACATTCAAGCAATTTAAAAATAAATTCAACAAAATAAGCTTCACACACTATGTGAGATACACCAAGATTTTCAATCTCTCTCATAATTTTCTCAAATTGCTAAAATATCAAAATACTGATAAAAAAAAGTGTGTGTGTGAATTTTGCTTCAAGCATATGTAGAGGAGTAATTTGATAATCAACATGCAAATCATATCCGCATATATTCATCTTAACCTTTTTCATAAAAGGTCAAACCGATTATCATCGGGAATTTTTGTTTTAAAGAAAATAGATTTCAACATATGAGCTTGTGTGTGCATGTGGCTCGTCATCCCATTTCAATTTTCAACCCGAGCAATTCTTGATTTTCAACTATACTCCTTTAAGCCTTTTTTTTTATTTTTAAATTTAGGCTTTGAATCAAAGTTTTTTTTTAATTGATTCTTTTCAACACTTCTTTGATTTTTCTAACATAAACATATACTCTTCATAACGGCTTTCACTAATCACAATGGTGTAGCCTTTTCCTACATTGGGCGGCTACACAACCAATGTGTGTAGCCCTTTTTCATGAAGGTGCTCGTTGAATTCTATATAGTTGCCGAAGCAAAATGGATACTAACCATATGTCATCTTAAATGTACTAGTCATAAGACTTCAAGGTGTATCCACAACTTACATATTTTCAAACACAACTTACTACAACAAAACATACAAGAGAAGCAAGGTGCATTTTTGAAAACCAAGTTTTATGGCTTACAAGCACATGATCTAAAAGCAATAAAAAGAGATTTACTTAAGATCATTACTTCTCAAGAGAGTAGCTTTCAAAGAATATGAAGCTCATATTTTTCAAAACATATGCCGCTCATCATTCAAACGAATATTTCACATATCATATATAAGACCTTTGTGAACAACATCACTATAAGATCTTAGAGAGAAAATGTCAATGAGAACCATATGTATATTATACTATGTTCACTAAAAATGACATACTACATGATGTAGTGCAAACAATAAGTTGAGAGATGAAAAACAAAGTATGCAAGCATTAGGATATAGAAATACCTTAGCAAGCATGTTTCATCAAATGCTTTTTATGAGCTCTCTTGGCATGTTTGTCCTTATGACAATAAGTTATTTGTGTGTCATCCCTAAGAGAATAAAAACTAAGCATTTTCAACTCAACTAAATATAAAAATGACGTTCTCTAAAAGTCTTAACAACCAATCAACACCATAAAGATTCCAAATAAAAAAGAACTTCTCATAAAGTTAACCAATAGATTTCAACTATCATAACAAATATGTGAGATAGCTAAGTTCATGTCAAGTTATAGAGATAAAAAGCTAGCTAGCTCAATTTCATAACCACTTGGCATTAACCTTAAAGCTAACTCACATGTGCACCTTACACTAATGGTAAGAGCACTCACCCTTGACCCATTTGGTCTTGGGTGAACTTACACAAAAATTATGATCATCCTTGACTTTAATGTTGAACCCAGAGTGGAGATTTCAACAATTTGATTCATAAGAATATCATTGATACTCATCTCCTCAACACTACTAGAAACATATGCATTGTCAAGATTCTCATATCCATTTAACTTCTTCATCCAATTCTTTTTAACATGCATCTTCGAAACATCATGCTTATCAACAACTAAAGCCCTAGCATGCTTCAATTTAAGCTCAATCTCCTTATCTCTAGATTCATTTCTATTTTGCAAGATGCAATGTACTTATAACACCTTGGTTTGATATGACCAACGGTATTACAAAATTGACAAAAGGAATAAAATTTGAGATTGTACCTTTTGGGATTGAAGAAGTGGTGAGAGTTTGTGAAAATACCTTGTCTTTCCTTTCACCTCTAGTTTTGGAAAGATTGTTCTTAGGAGACTTCTTGATCTTATTGTTCTTAGCCTTTCTTGAGGAAGGTGGTGCTATCCTATACCTTTCAAGATTCTAGATCGTCATTGAGGTTGAGCAAGATCCATAATGTTCTTCATTTTGATTGAACCATTGACTAAGTCTTTGATAGCTTGCTTAGCAATGTTGATCTCATCAATATATGCTTGCTCTATAACCTTCATCTTAGAACCAATCTCTTTGTTTTCAAAGACAAGTCTCTCAACCTCATTTAGTCTTTTCATGATGTCAATCTTTTCGCTCATGAGTCTATGTGAGGTCTAAACAAACTCATCCATTTGAGTTTCGATCAAATCATCTCTCTCATTAACCTCTCTCAATGCTTCATCTCTTTGCTCCTCAAGACTCATAATCTTGGCCATTAGATTGAGATTGGTTGTATTTGAACTTGTATCTTCTAGAAGACTTTGATCAATCTCCTTATCCATGGAAACCATACATAATCTTCTAGCTTTGTGAAAGAAGCCGTAAGAGCAACAAAGTTGCTAACATGTTCTTCTTCACTCGAGGACTCATCACTAGAGCTATCCTTATCGCTAGAACCACTATCACTCCAAGTGGCCTACCATAGCTTTGCCCTTCTTGTCTTTCTTGGAATTCTTTTTAGTGCACTCATTTGCAAAATGTCCAAAACCTTGACGTTCATAGCATTGAACATTCTTCTTGTTCTTGGAGAAGACGGTTTCTTGATTTACTTTTACTTAGAAAAGCTACCTCTAGACTTGGTACCTCTTTTTAGAAACTTCTTAAATTTCCTAACCATAAGATCCATTTCTTCATTATCATCATCACTCTCCTCTTTAATAGCCTTGAGAGCGATTCCTTTACTCCTGGCTTCAAGCACATCTTATAAGTTTGGAGAGACCCAAGCAATTCATCAATGC
The DNA here is from genome assembly GCA_033220585.1 of Dipteronia sinensis. NCBI lineage: Eukaryota > Viridiplantae > Streptophyta > Magnoliopsida > Sapindales > Sapindaceae > Dipteronia > Dipteronia sinensis. Next base: position 32,838,531 of record CM065639.1, on the reverse strand, counting down.
TTAAGCAATCTACATCCTTGTGTTCTTCTATGGCTGTAACATTGGCCTTGAATCTCTTAGGGAGAGATCTTATGATTTTCCAATTGAGACGCTCTTAGAGATTGGTACTCTAAGTGCCTGACATTGGTTAGCAATATTAAGAAGACAAAATTGGAAATCTTCAAACTTGTCTTCATCACTCATTTGCTAGCTTTCAAATTGTGATGTCAACATTTGAAGCCTAGACTTTCTTACCGCCAAAATGCCTTCATTTGTGACTTGAAGTGTATCCCAAGCTTCTTTGGTGGATTCAAGATTTTGTATGTAAGAGAATTGATGTCCATCCACTCATCCAAGTATGGCGTTCATAGCACGATAATGCCATTTAGCAAACCTCAAAGTCTTTAGGCGTCCATTCACTTATAGGTTTGGAGATTTCGGTTCCATCTTCTATAACCTATCTAGGAGGAGTATAGCCTTCTTCAACAACCATCCATGCCCTTTCATCTATAGAGAAAATGCAGGCCTTCATCCTCAATTTCCAAAACCCATAGTTGTTCCCCCCGAAGTAATGGTGGCCTTGTATTTGAAGCTCATTTCGCCATTACATCATCTTGAAGTCCCGTTGCTTCAAAACTCAACAAATCACCGTGAATGTATCTCAAAATCTCACTAAGTAAAATCTAGTGACCTACTCTGATACCAAATTAAAAAATACAAACAAGATTAATTTGCCTTAAGCTAACCTAGAGAATGGGGGGGGGGGGGGGGATGGGGTACACCTTTTTCATTCCCTTGAAGCAAACCAAAAGTTTGTCCCACTAAGTAGCTTGTATCACACTTTAAAAGGCAAGGTCAAGCAATATCAATTCAATTAGAGATATGCTTGATCAAACAAAGTCAATGTAAGCTATAACTTGCATGTGATACAAACTAAATTTATAACTTGGCTTTTAAACATAAAACTTCAACATATATATATATATATATATATATTTGATATAACAAGATTATCAATTACAAAGATATCAAACAAGATATATATCAACACATACACAAATATCAAGAGAAAGGGATAGAGAAAAATCAACACAATATTTTTACGCGTTAAACCTCTGAAGAGGAAATATCCACAGGTTGATTCCATAACCACCGGAAAACACCTTTCACTAGTAAGATAAAAAGATACAATCTCTAAAGTGACCCATTCACCTAGAAATCTACCCTTCAACCCTACACAATGAAAGAGATGCCTCCTTGCTTAACTATCCGGATCACCCTGATCTTAGTCAAGACTTCCATGCACAAATTGAAGAATCACTCTCCAAAATATGACTTCCACGCTCAAATTGAAGAATCACTCTCCAATATGAGACTTCCAATGCTTAGCTATCTGGATCACCCTGATCCTAGCCAAGACTTCCAATGCTTAGCTATCCAAGACCTCACGTCTCTAGCCAAGACTTCCAATGCTCAAATCAAAGAATCACTCTAAGAAATGAGACTTCCAACCTCTTCACAAGGCATGTGATCTAAGTGAATGCAAATGATGCAAACACACACAACATAGTATATATGATCAATATATCCTATAGAAACTAGAATTGAATCAATACGCAGATGTCAAATGTATTCTCGTTTACAATCCTAAAATAATGCAATCACACTAATGATGCATGTACATATGAAATGTGTGGATTAGGCACAAAACATGAAGAACTAGATTTTTCTCAACAAAAGATCAAAAACAAATTTATCTAGAACTTATAACATGAACAATAAATCTAGTGTATGTGAAACACCTAACACACACGAAAACCTAGATTATGTTCAATCACATAAAAATGCTAGAATCAACTTGATAAATTCAAAAATGAATTTCTAGCAAATTATTAAAGCTTAGATTCACAAGATAATCGCATAGTTTCAATCAAGCCCTAAATCATCAATCAAATATGCTATTTCAACAGATATTCAATTAAAGTGACCAAGCATATGAAAAGACTATCAATCATTAAAATCATGTCAATTAACACACAAGATAGTCCTAGATTTGACACTAGCACAATACAACATCACAAACATGTGAAGATATAGATTTGGAAAAATCTAATTTAACATGGAAGTCAATTGAAGATTAATCTATCTCTATTAGAGTTCATTACTCTAATCAATATTTACACATCAAACATTCATATATAGAAGAAGAAAATCCAAGGTGATTGAAGACTTGAAGATCAAACTCAAGAGAGAAATCAATACCTTAAGTGAAAACTGTGCTGTCTCGTTTTTGTGAGTGAAACGACCAGAAAATTTAATCAAATGACTTCAAAATCTTGTTTCAATGATAGAGGACTGATAGATGAAGATTCTCCAATTTAAATCACTAGATTCGGACTCCGAATGAGAAAGTTATGGTGTTTGGAAGTTAGAAAAATTGGAGAGAAAATTTCAGCACTAGGTTTTTTAAATTTTCTTTTTTGAACGAAATGGGAGGGAAACAAGAGAAGATGGAAGGGCGAATGAGGGGCTGCCACCTCTGCTTCCTATGGAGGCATGTGGCCTCCACAGGGGCAGAGTGCAGCTCTTCCCGTGGAGGCCACTCGCCTCCACGGGGAGAGTTGCAAGGCTTCCCTTTTTGCCTTCTTGAACTCCCCTCGCGCACCTATATGTTCTTCGACCGTTCTCCGGCCTCCGAACTTCGAATTCAAATCCATTTTCGGATTAGAAACCGGGAACTCCTCATGCACAAGGAGGTCATAAAAATTTTCACAAAAAATATTGAATTCAACTTGAAATTCAATGATGAAAATCAAGTACGATTAAGACACGGAAAGTTTCATAACTTCCTATTTTGAACTCGAAACTTAATGAATGAGTAACCGAAACATCCGGAACTCAATGAGGAATTATATAAGCTCAAATTCAAGTTCAATAACATTAAAATACAAACAAATAAATACAAGAACACACAAGTTTGCTATTTCCTAGATATAGTCCTAGAACATTCAATTTATGAAAATTGTCAACTTTAAATCTAATGCATGTGCACACATGAACAAGTGTGTGCATTTTGTTATACCATATTTTGCACAACGATGCAAGGACACATATGAATATAATGTATGTGTGTGCCTAGACCTTGCAAGAGAAAAGAGGTCTCGATATACCTTTTGCTAAGCAATTTAGCTTTGTTCCTCTTGTAGCCACCACTTTGCTTGAATGTTGTCCATTCTTCATTGAAGCTTGATTATCCACAAATCCTAGACAACTAATCAATACAAAGAAAATGTCGTTTTGATATAGAATTATGGCAACACAAATCTCAAGAACCTAACAGAATCAACCCGTGGTTGTGGAATCAACCCGTGTATGTTTCCTCAAGTTGTGAGGTTTTACCACGTCTTAAAAATCTTTGTGTTGATTTTTTCTTTTATTGAATTTGTTTATTTTACATTATAGTAGTTACTCTATATTGCTATATTTGTTATACTAGTTACTACTAACCATCTTGTGAAGCTTTTTGGTGTTGTTTTTAAGAAGAGCTTTAGTCCGCAAATGCCGTTGAAATTGGATCCAACCTATTCACCCCCCTCTAGGTTATTGAATATCTATCTTAGGAAATTTCATGATTGGACTTTATCGTTATCAAAACACCCTCCGACATCCTCAAAGATTCAAAAGCAAGGAGCCACAAAGGTATAACACTCGACTTGTAATCTTGAAGAGCATTAGGTGCAGACTTGTCAAGCCAAATTTAATATGATTTTGGCTCTTAATTCTAACTCCTTTTGTGTGTTCCTGGGTAAAACACGATCATTTAACACCTTGAAGTGAGCCTTGTAGGTGAAATTGCATCACAAGAACACTTGTTGGTCGCAAAATAGCAAGCAAAAATATTATCAAACCTTGCAAGTGCACAAATCGTAAACGATAGCACAATAGGCAAGCAAGGGTCATTCCCACGAGGAATGAATTACCTACAGAAGTTATGAATTTATAAGCACTAAATTAAGACACTATATGACTCTAAAACAACTTAAATAAAACACAACTCACACACGCGATTGGGTGGGGGGGTTAAATTGATTATTAAAACTAAGAATTTAAATTAAACTAAAATTAAGAACGTAGTAGAAAAAATTAATTAGAAAAATCAATAAGGAAAAGCTAGCTAGAGCCTCTTATTCATCACTAAAAAATTCATCCGATTCATAGGCAATAATGGAGTTAAAGATATCAAACATGATATAGATGTTCACGACAAGGTGATGGTGTCTCACTCGGGTCGTATGAATCTCTCTTAGTTTGCATGTAAATTGTATGGTGTGTACATAAATACTTTATTCCAAATTATAACCCAGCATGGTATCTACTTAGATTTAATAATTGAAATTCATTAAGCATGAAGAGAATATGAACATCACATAAACCCTAAAATATGGTATCTATTCTAGGTAATTTACGAAACAACTCCCCTTAATTGAGTCTTATTTCAATTAATTGTTACAACCGATGATAGATTCGTATGGTGTCCGACTTGTAACCTTGCAACATAAATCCTAAAATCATGCTCCTAAGGTGATCAGTCAAAGAAACACAATAAAAGAAGGACAAATTTTTATGGGAAAATTAAATTCATCATGTAGGAAAAATAAAACCCCATTAAAACTATATGTCTATGAAATCGAAATTATGTATAGGGCTTCAAGTTAGCCCTAACTATGAAAAGTTTAGTTACACATCATAACTATTAAAACAAATAAAAACATTAAAACCAAAGAAAGGTAGAAGAAGAGAGAAAATAAAACTATGAAAGATCTTCGGTGTTCAATCTTGAAGGAACTCTTTGTATTTATAGGTGATTCTCCTTGTAGATTCTCAATTTGCTTTGTTGTAGGAAATACACTAAGTAGTGAAGTAGGATTGAATAAGGAATGAGAATCCTTTCCTAACTTGGATTTCCTCTGTGGATGATTGACTTTTAATTTGAGTTTAGGAAGTTTCCCAAACATGTCTTGATCTTCTAAAGTCATTAGGATTTGAGTTGGAAATCTTTGGGGAAAAATTTGGATCAATTCGGAGTGAAATCCGTCAAAAATATGTAAAAACCACGGTCTGGGTCGCTCCACAGGTCAACCACAGTCCAAAATGCAATGATGTTCTGGAGTGTTCCGCTACTCAGGCCGTTACGTAGGTTGTTATGCATTGGCCTCGGTCTAGGCCGCAGTCTAGGCCGCGGTGGACTTTTCAAGCTCTGACCTTCGGTTAGTAAATCAACCATAACTTCCTCTAGAAAACTCATATTGACAAACTGTAAAGTGCATCAGAAACTAGACTTCTATGGCTTTCCAAAAATGTGTAGACCTCAACCTGGTATGATCTGAGAAGGGAGATATGGTTTTCACAAGTTGGATGTGCTACAGAGGCATTTCTCCAAACTTTCTCTAAAATCACCTTTTTGTCTCCAAAGTCACTCCAAGAGCTATCTTTTACACAATCTCAACAAACACATTAAAATAACCAATTTCACCCAAGAACATAACATAAAACATAGGAATTAGGGATCTCAAATATCAACTTTTATCGACCTAACAAATACCCCCAACCCTAGCTTTTGCTAGTCCTTGAGCAAAATCAAAACAAAAATAATAACTAAAAACAAATTAATTTACACTAGGCCATTTTCGTAGGGAAACACGATAGCATTGAACGTATGCTACAAGCCTTTAAACCTCTAGGTGTCCCTAGTAGGAGGAGTGTTGTCTCCTGAGGGTTTACAGCTATGCTACCCATAAACTTATTTCTGCGAAGAACCAAATAATCAAGATGCAACTCCAATGTACCATTTAAAGCCAATGCATGCTAAAGTCACTAAATAAAGACTAAAATTATGCCACAAATTCGAAAGCAATGCTTAATTTCATGAAAAGCCTATACTCAAGACACTCTAGCTTCAAAAATGCATTGTCAAATGCTATAGATATAATTCGCCTTGACTCCAATTCTCACAAGATATTGCTCATTAATTTCACACAGAACCTATGCAAATACACTCATTAAGCATATGCGAATAAAGTTATGCACATGAAATTTCAAGTTATAATCGCATATGAATATGTCATTGAAAGAACGCTTAATTCTCATGAAAGGAATTAGATATTAAGAACAGGATAGAGCATATGTTTACCTTTACTCTTGAACTAGTATTCCCAAAAGATCAATCAGGTCTTTTCTTTGGTTGTAATAGGGCCATTGGGTGAAGGGTTAATAGAAAGAATGAAAAAAGGAAATACAAAGAGCTTAAGATCATACTGATGTGTAAAATTGTGTTATAAAATACTCACTCACAAGTGCACGAATCGTGAAGATAAGTACAGCGACAAGAAAGGATCGTTCCCGCGAGGAAAAGTAATTTATTAATTAAAACTAATTCTAATTAAAGTTAAATTAAAGTAACCAAAAGATTTGTTGATGATTGAATTAAACTAAAACTAAATTAAATTAAACTAAGAAAACAATTAGAAGAAATTGGTTGTGATTAATGGAAAGAAATACTAGGTCATCAATGATCCCCAATTATGAACACTCAATGTATAGAATTAATTTATAAACAAGATTCAATCAGTTCAAGGGTTCATTCTTTATCTTTAATATGACTATTACCGTACGATCGCGGGATGAGTCACGTGTTCCTAACCACTATTCACCCTTTGATCTATGGTGTGAACAATAATCGAAAACCCGTTGAGTTCAAGAATTAAGAACCAAAATCTAAACTTTGCTTTGATCTATGCTAAAGATAAATTTTATTTATTCAAGTGAGCATTAATCAAGATTAGGTTTTGATCTATACTCTAACCCTAATTCTCAGATAGTCTTAACCCTAAAATCATGCCAAATAATCATCCACCCTTTGATCTATGGTGTGAATGAAAATTTAAACTAATAAGGATTAAGCAGTGAAGAACAATGAATAAATCAAGAATTGAATTGAAGAAATAATAATTTATCCTAACATGAACATTCACAAAAGGTTCACATAGATTCCCTAGTTATGGGATTAGTTACACATGTTGAAAATAAAAAGAAAAGATAAAAACCCATTAAATCTTCAACGAGTTCTTCAAGTCTTCAATGGTGAATCTTCTTCGTCTTCGAATCTTCAATGTGTAAAGATAGATGAAAGAATATTGTGTGTAGGAGAATGGTATATGGAGTGGTGGAGTGATGGGAGTGGAACCCTTTTCTTCAAGAAATTCATGATATTTATAGGTGATAATTCCTTGTGAACTCCCAATTTGCTTTGTTGTAGGAAACTCACAAAGTAGGAAACTCACAAAGTAGGAAAGTAGAATGAGAGAAGGAATTGGAATCCTTTCCTAAATTGGATTTCCTTTCTTGATAATTGTCTCCTAATTTGAGTTTAGGAAGTTTCTCAAACATGTTTTGATCTTCTAAAATCATTAGAATTTGATTTGGGAAGTTTTTGAACAATTTTGGGCCAATTCGGAGTTGAAGGTGCCAAAAATACGTCAAAACCGCGGCCTAGGTCACTCCGGAGTCACCCACGGTCAGCATAGTGGTTCTGTTCTGTTTTTTACCGCTACGTAGACCGCTACGTAGGCTTATGCACAAATCGCGGTCTAGCCCGCGGTAGACTTCTCCAGCTCAACCTTTGGTTACTAAATCAAGCATAACTTCTTCTAGGAATATCAGATTTGCAATCCGAATAGTGTGCTGGAAACTAGACTTCCGGGGCTATCTATCCATAGGTGGTAGGACACACAATTCAGTCGGAGCAGAGAGATATTGTCCCTGCAATATGAGTGATATGCACAGCCCAAAACTCATCTTTTTGCTCCTTTTCTCCAAAATAACTTCTAACACCTCTTCCTTGGAATGTGACCTACAAATGCTCAACAAACACATAAAATACCTAGTTTCACCCAAGAATAAAGCATAAATAATAGGAAATGGGGACCTAAAATATGTATAACCATAGACCGATCACATGCCAAGAGATGTATCGTGATATGTCGATGATTGGACATCTCTCGAATCTTCTTTGTAATTGCATCCAAGCTTCTTCATCGATTTCTTCAACTTCTTTATCAAGAAAGTATTCAACTTTAATTCATCTTCATTTTCCATCATTCTTTTTATTTTTAGAAAAGCACTTTTGATTGCTCGCCTGCTCAAACATCTGTTGTTGGATGATTATTTCCCTTGCTTCCTTTATGTTATTGTTGGATGATTATTTCCCTTGCTTCCTTTATGTTATTCCCTTGCTCAAATATCTATAATCAACATTTTGATGCTGCTAAAACCTATGTATTCAATATTTTGCTGCTGCTCAAACCTTTGTATTCAACATTTTGCTGCTGCTCAGTCCTCTGTATTCAACATTTTGCTTCTGCTCCAACACCTATATTGGACAACTGTTATCTTCTCCGGTAGAGGTATTTAATTACTTTGTGTTTAAATTTTATATGTTGCATTTCAAATAACGTAAACATATGTCTATTTCATTTATTAACAAAAAAAATTTAAATGTTACAATCAGTGGCTGTTATTAACACTTGAGTAATGTTAGACGTCCCAAATTTTTTTGAGTAATGCTAGACGTCCCAATTGTTTTTCCCAAATTCTAGTCCCAAATGATGTGGCATGTGAGGTGTCAACATCACATCAGTCACCATATAATCTCATAATTTATAAGATGCTGACACCTCACGTACCACTTCATTTGGGACAAATTTTAGGGAAAACATTTAGAACTTCTAGCATTACTCGAGAAATATATAAGCTTATATACATATTAGAGAATTACTATCTAATCCAATTAAATTTTGCAATGTTATAAATAAACCGTATCTATTGTGTTCAACTATTAATCAAGTGTGAAGGTAATTTTGAAACGTTTGGATACTTTAATTACTCTATTGCCATAACAACATTCTTGGTTACGTCCGTTCTTATACATTGTTTGGATTATTAATTTCAAAAATGTTTTTACTTCAAATATAGTCTAAATATTTATCAAACTAGAATTCATTTTGCCTCATTTTTCTATTTAAATAAATTAAACATTTAATACAGCTATCTTAAAAAAAAACACATATGATACAACTACTAATTTTTTTTATTGAAGTAGATCATTAATTCTATCTTATGTAAGAAATATAATTGAATGAAATTTAATTTTCTAAAAACTAATATTACTTATAAAAACCTCAGTTCAATGTTGTAATATTTTAGAAAAAATATCACAAAAATTGAATAAAAAAATATTCACTATGTTTGGCATAGCTAACAAAGTAGTGGGTAAATCTCTTCACTTCGCCCTACTAATCACTCAATCGATAACACCAATCAACAAAACTCAACCTTACCCACCATCAATCTCTTAATTAAAATCCCTTGCTTCCTTTAGTTTGGCAATGTTTAGTTGCTTAAAAAAAATTAGAATCAAAATAATTGATACTATAATTTAATCAAAACAATCGGCATGTAATCAATTTAAATTCAATGTAAGTAAGTGCAATCTAATGATTTCTAATAGAAAAATAAAAAGATCATTTGGAGATTCATAGATACATACAAAGGTTTTCATCATACTTTCTTCAGATCATTTACATTTCATTCATAGAAATGAAGTCATATATCACAAGCCCAGAGAAAAACACAACCTTTTCTCCCAAAATAGCTTCAAAACTGGCCATTGTCACTACAAATGCTCGTAATGCAATCAAACTAGGTTTCGTTCAGTGGGCCATTCTTTGCAGCCTCAGCTGCTGCTTTCTCTCTTCAATCTCAGTAACAATGGCATCAATCTTGTCTTCTTCGAGTTGTTTAGGCTCATCATCCTTCGTCATCACTACAACTTCTTTGTTCTTACCTCCAGTCTCAACAACCTAATTGTATAAACAGCACGAATAATAAGTTAATACAGGTACAAACAAGTAAGCATTGCATTTGGTCATTAGGTGATGCAATAATAGACAAAATCCGAATAACAAGACTTGTGATTGGCTTATTTTGTTGACAAAATCACAACTGCGGTCAAATATTTTAAAGGGTAGATTAGGAATTGAAGATCTCTCAAAATCAAGGCATTGGAATCCAAGTGCATCAAGAAAGGTAGATTACTTGACTCTACTCCTAATTGAAGAGATGTAGTTGCACACACTCACCTGCATGCATTATATTCTTGATTACATATATCTGAATGATGCAGTGTATGCCATTCATCACTCTCCATACTTACATACTTGCACATTTTGCATTTAAGTTAGTGTGTTGAGGTTGCCCAGAAAAGAGGACTTTCTTTTTCACCGCGGTGCAGGTCGCTGGCTAGGCACCTGCCTCAGTCGTGGTTCTATCAGCGGTTGGTTCCTGAAGGTACATCCTTTAGAGACTGCGGCATGTGCACTTGTACGCACAGTAGTCTCTGCCGCGGTAAACGTTAGTAGGTCCCTGCTGCCTAGACCGCGTCCTGTGCACATGCACGCACAGCGGTCCCAACCTGAGATATCTTCCAGATGGTTCACTGTTATGTGTACCGTGGTCTGGACACTTGCCCGTGCCGTGGTCCAGTAAGCGATATGGACGGGATTCAATTGCTGTTTTTTTAAATGGTGTCATTTCGTCTAGGGCTTCATATATATATATGTTCTTTTCCCTTCCTTGCCTCTTTAGAGCTTCAGAATCCATCTTCTTTCATTCCTTTTAGAGCTCAAGGGTGTCTTGCAAGGAAAGCCACCAAGGTTAAATTTTTCTTCACCAAAACCCAAACACCCATCATCCTTGCATGAATCAAGCATCATCTAGCATTATCTATGTTGTGTCTAAGCATGGTCTTCATTTACATCGTTGACTTGGTAAGCAAGACTCCATCTTCATCTATTTTCATGTTCTTGCTTATCAAGAAACCTCTTTTATGACTTGTTTGCATTCATATTAGGATTCTAAATACAAGTTGAGGTTTTTGCATATTGTTTTGTTGGGTTGTTGTATTGTGATAGCTATTGCATCTAAGGTTGCATATATTTCATATAGATAAGTTATATGTATGTCATATAGTAACATGATATCTAGGTTTGGTTTAATTGACATCATTAATTCCTAGATAAGCATTAAATGGGTTGACCTAGCTTTTTGTGCATTTTGAATATTGTTCATATTCACTTTATGTTGCATATCTCTTCTTTTGAGAGTGAAGTCTTGTATGTGTCATTGGTAATATACAAGCAAGAACCGATTATCACTATTAAAGGCCCGTGGGTAGCAAAAACGGATTAGTAACCAATTAGGTGTGATGTGGTCAACCTAGGTTTTAATCGTATTTGTAAATAGTGGATTTGACGGTTCGAGTGGCTTTTAAGCCTATGAGTTTCTATCATATGGGGTTTTCTCACGTAAAACAAATCATTGTGTCTCTGTTTTATTTTTTGCATCTTGTTACAGTAATTGTCTGTTAGGTTTTTGTTGTGATTAATTTTGACTAACCAAAAGATGGAAATTAATTTATTTAAAAACCTATTCACCCCCCTCTAGGTTAGTTTTATCACTCTTAGAGTATTTTCAATTGGTATCAAAGCAGGTTCCTTAACATAATTAGATGATCCCTTGCTCTTTAAGAGTGTCTTGGATTAGATTGCATTTTAATTAGTGTGTCTTGCTTGTCTAGGTTGTTTTATTGCATCCATCTCATTCACCCTTAAACACCATGAGTGGAAACGCATATGAGCGAGAGGGAGCATCGAGTACAAGACCTCCACTTCTGACGGGGGTCAATTACTCATCATGGAAAGAAAAAATGGAATCCTACTTGTGCCAAATTGACGATCGAGTTTGGATGGTGCTTGAGGATTGTTACACATCACCTACCAAGACTCTCGAAGATCAAAGCATCGTGCCCAAGCCGAAATCACTACATGATGCAGTGATTTTTATATGATCAAAGTTTAATATGATCCAACGGATCACTATTCACCACTGCATGATGCAGTGATTTTTTGAATCGATGCATAGCAGCCGACCCCTAGAATTCACTTATGCCTTTAAAAGAATAATTGACAGCAAATATTGATTGATGTGACCAATCATATTTGCCAAAAGTATAAATCGGTTTGTTACTGTATTTTGTATTGTCGCATGCAACTGCATCATTTAGTCTTTAATTTATTTATTATTTTGCATACTAGTTTTTTTTTAAGTTCAGTATTTTTTAAGGGATTAACCCTTTTTGATTAAATAAATATGGGTCAAGCACAGAAGTTCTTTTATTTTTCAAAGGGGCGGTTCTAGTGAAGTCCCTTTGAGGGATCAAGCCCCTAATCGACCTAAAAACAATCCTTAAGCTTACTATTTAAGAAGGCATTGTTTATTTATGTTCGACTTATATTTCAGTTATGCAAAACAATAAGAGACAACACCACTCTTATAGTTGAAGACTTAACTACTATGGTGAAAGTCTCCTAGTAATCAACCCTTGTAGTTTGGAGGAACCTTTTGGCAACAAGTCTTTCCTTGTACAATTACATTGTTCCATCACATTTGTTTTTTACTATAAACACTCATTTATTACTTATTATGATCATTTCATCTTTTTAAAAAACTAGAACTCGGGTCTGATTCATCATCAGTTCACTATACTCGTTATGCATACCTTGTTTCCAATTAGAATCTGATAAGGCCTCAGTAAGAGACAACGTTGGTTCATTTGGTTGGTTATAAGAAATGACAGTAGTATAAGGTTTACGATTCATGGATCCTAATTTAGATCTAGTGATCAATCAAGGGATGGATACAATGCAAATGAGCTTGAATGGATTGTGGTGCAACTTTATTGGTTGTAGTGGTTATAGTTGAAACAGAAAATTCAACCAAAAACAAATTGTATAAGAAGTACAGAAGATAGATTACGATGTTATGATGAATAAAAATTAGAACAATTAATCACCAAACAAGTAGCATTTGACTTGAGATTTGGACTCAAGTCTATGCATAAAACACGATCCAAAATGAAGCAAAACAGTAAAAAGGATCGGATAAAACTCAAGAAAAAAAGAAACCCAGGATCGGGCAATACCTCCAGCCATTGCACTTCTACTGTTTTCTCTTTGATTTTGGCTATTCTAAGCTCTCAGAACACTCTGAAAAATGATGGTGTAGGATGTATGTCACGAGTGGCCGAGCTTAGGGACCAAATCCCTTTATATAGCCTAGCTCCCATCAAGCTTTATGGCCATGAATGGATCGGTTACCACCTTTCCAGTTTTAATGGATGGGTAATGCTCAAAAAACGCTTAATTTAAGACTAAACGTTTGGACCATAATTAGCAAAATGGTTTTGACGTTTTTGGATCAAAAACGGAAGAAAATTAATAAGAAAATTAAAAAACGGAAAAACCGTTTACATTCTCCTACTTGGTCTGTATGTTTAACTTAATGTTTTAACTTAATCCCATCGTTTATCTTTCTTAAGAAATAAATACATGAATCATGGCGATAAGTCCTCTAATAACGAGTACGTTTAACTTAATGTTTTAACTTAATCCCATCGTTTATCTTTCTTAAGAAATAAATACATGAATCATGGCGATAAGTCCTCTAATAACGAGTATTACTTTCCATGTATTATGATGTATTTAGTTCCTCAAGTATTAATCTTCATGTGGTAATGTTACTTAATGAATAAACCCTGTGTTTATTCTTGGTCCTAAACAGATGAATTCTTCTCAAAATAAATTAAGGTGCACATGAATATGAGAAAACATCAAAATAAATAAGAGTTTCATTCAAGCATTGTATATACAATTACAAAGTGGAACCAAGTCCCATTTTCTCCACATGACCCTTGTATTTCATTGGTGGCATGCCCTTAGTCAAAGGATCAGCGATCATCAATTCAGTATTGACGTGCTCAATGACCACATTCTTTTCTTTTACATGTTCCCCTATGGCTAAGTACATAATGTCGATGTGTTTACTTTGACTTCCACTTTTGTTGTTCTTAGCCATAAAGACAGCAGCTGAATTGTTGCAGTAAATTCTCAATGGCCTAGAAATGGAATCCATAACTCTAAGCCCTTATATGAAACTCTTGATCCATACACCGTGTGAAGTAGCCTCAAATCAGGAGACGAAATCGGCTTACATAGTGGAAGTAGCAGTCAAGGTCTGCTTGGCCCTCCTCCATGATACAGCTCCACTGGCCATTATGAAAATGTACCCTAATGTTGATTTGAGAGAATCAACACATCCAACAAAATCAGAATCTTAGTAGCCAATCATTTACAGATTATCCATCCGTCTATACATAAGCATGTAGTCTTTGGTTCCTTGAAGGTACCTCATCACTTTTTTTACAGCTCTCCAGTGAACCATACCTGGATTACTCTGATATTGTTCTAACATTCCTATAACAAATGCAATGTCAGGCCTTGTGCAGATCGGAGCATACATCAGGCTTCCGACAGCAAAAGCATATGGAATGTTCTTCATTTGATCCTTTTCAAAATTGTTCTGAGGCAGGCCCAAGATGCCTCCAAATCTGTCTCTATGGATCTTAATGCCAATGACATAAGATGCCTCTCCCATATCCTTCATATCGAAATTTTTAGAGAGGAATTGTTTTACCTCATGTAGCAGACCTTTATCATTGGTTGCAAGCAAAATGTCATCAACGTATAAAACAAGAAAACTGAATCTTACTCTCACTGACCTTCTGGTATATACATTGATCTATTAGGTTTTCAACATATCCAAATGAAGAAAATACTCCATGGAATTTAAAATACAATTGACGGGATGCTTGTTTTAAACCGTAAATGGATTTGTTGAGCATACAGACCAAATGCTCACCATCCCTAGAGGGGAATCCTTCAGGTTGTTTCATATAAACCTCATCCTCTATATCTTCATTGAGAAACGCTGTTTTCACATCCAATTGTTGCAACTCAAGGTCAAAATGGGCTACTAATGCCAAAATTTTAGATACATGAGAAAATGTCTCCGTGTAATCGATTCATTCCTTTTGAGTTAATCCCTTAGCAACGAGTCTCACCTTGTATCTTTATATGTGTGTTCAAGAGGAAGGGAGGCTTGCGATAAAGCTTGGTGAAAATGCAATGCTGGCTACTACGTGCGGGAAAGGCAAACCTCAAGCCAATCAGAAGGTGAAAGGTAAAGTACCACCCCAGGCTGATATCAAGAAAGAGGCCAAGTGTTTCTTCTGTAAGAAGAAGGGACATATGATGAAGGAGTACACCGAATTCCAGAAATGGTTTGAGGATAAAGGTAACCCAACCTCGTTGGTTTGTCATGAATCTAGTATGGTTAATGTTAATATTAACACCTGGTGGATTGACTCTGGATCTACAATCCACATTACAAACTCATTGCAGGGTATGTAAAACCTTCAGGATGCCAGTGGGAAATAAGCAAAAAATCTTATCCGGAAACAAGATAGGCTCACATGTGGAGGCTCTAGGGACATGTGTTTTAACTTTAAGTAATGGTTTTGTTTTAGAATTAGATAGGACCCTCTATGTTCCAAGTTTTTCATTAAACTTGATTTCAGTTTTCATACTTGTACTTTTGGGATATTGATCGGTACATTTATGTACCTATTTTAGGCTCCTTATTTTAGTTTATGTGTTTGAGCCTTGTGTAGGTTCATTTTCCCATAAGCTAGGTGTTGAGCTTAAAGTGAAGGTTTGAAGGCAAATTAGAGGAAAAAGAGCTGAAATTGAGATGACTGGTTTAGAATGTCTGACTTATGGAAGCCATATCTCCCTCATTGGATTGAACTGGGCGTCGAACCATATGTTTTCGGAAAGCCCTAGAAGTCTAGTATTCAGTGATTTTTATGGATCATGATTCCGGATTTTCTAGAAGAAGTTACGCCCATTTTATCGACTACTGCGCAAAGAAGAAAAATCTGCTAGATGGAACTGCGAGTTCCAACTCACAGATTGAAGTAGCAGATCCATTCCAGAACTTTTTGCAAGATGAATCTGTTAGTTAGACCTAGTAGAATGAAGTAGTTGATGTACTAGGAGTTGGAACTGCGAGATTAAAGTTGTAGATGTCGTTCATAAAAGTTTTCTAGAACCTTCCGCAAGATGAATCTGTGAGTTAGACATAGCAGAATGAAGTAGGAGATATACAGCGAGTTGCAACTACAAGATTAAACTTGTAGATTTTGATTGTAAAACTTTCCTAAAACCTTCTGCCATCTAGATCTGCGAGTTACAACCATCAAAATGAATATACTAGATGGATCTACGAGTTACAACTCGCAGATTTGTGTCGAATGAACATTATCCACTTGCAGATCACATGATTTTTAAGGGCAAACTTGACTTTTCACACCCAATTAAATATCTAACCTTCTAACACTATAAATACACCCTTTTGCCTCTTTTTCATGTGTGAACAACAACCTAATACCGTAGATCCTAGATCTTACAATACAAAGAGAGAGAGGAGCTTCAATGTCTTCCAAGGAGGTTTTCTTCCATGGATGTCTCACCACGACCACCTTTAAACTTCTCCCATCCATCTTTGAAGTAGATCCAAGGAGAAAGGAGAGCAAAACAAAATAGAGATCTTGGTTATCTCTAAACTCTTCTCTTTGTTTTATTTTATATTTCTTTGATGTGTAATCCCCATTAGGGAATATTTGTAAACCAACACTTGAGCTTGTTATATATGGTATTTACTTAGATTCAACTTGGATCTTGACTCTATTCTTTGCGCTTATTGCTATATCTCTTTTCTTGACATGTATGTTGGTGAATGAGTAGAAATTGATATGTTTGCATAAGTGAGACTTTAGATTAAAACAATGATGTAGTGTAACTTAGTATAAACGAATGACGAAGTGTAAAAGTAAAGTCTCACTCTTGTTTGCACGTTGGTGATAAAAGCGAATCGATATGTATGGATTGATTAGAGTGAAAGAGCACATCCGTGTTCCAGTCGATTAACTGTGAATGGATCTTTATTGTTAACTCTTGAACAGAGAGAACTTGATTTATGCATGCTTATGCTAGATTAGGTTATTTGGTGTATTGTTCTTGTGCTTAATGGGTCTAGACCTAGATACAATTGCTCATTCCATTCCTTTGGTTGAGTGATGAGAATTGATTTCGATATTGCTTAATCAACAAATGATTCGTAATAATAGATGATTTGGTTTCGGAATCCTTAATCAAGAGAACTAGCCCTTGAATCCGTTTTGAAAGTTGCTTGAATGTTTATAATCAACATGACTAGCTTGTGTATTTGGTGAACTTATGTACCTATTGTAATCACTATCTTGCATCTCTCCAAGCCACATTTATTTTCGTAGCTAGTGTGCTTTGCCTTTAGGAGTAGACTAATTTATATTGCTTTGTAGTGTAATTGATTTCCCTCTTTAGTTAGATTTAGAAAGGCAAGCACCCGATTACATTTCATCCTTATAATTTAATTTAGTTTAGTTTATTCACACCTCACACACCATCCGCATTATGCATACACTTCACACACACCATTCTCACCCCTTCCATGTTCTATTTACATCGCTTTCAATAACGCTTTATCTAGAGACAGTTAGATGGATATCACCTCTCTGTGGGAATGACCATTGCTTACATGTTGTAATAGTCATTTGACTAGTTGTATTTGCGAGGTAGATTAAATTAGAAATATCTTTTTGGTAGGCATAACGACGGCCTAATAAAGAAAAAATGGCACCTCTGCTGGGGAGGTGGCTTATTCATTAAATTGTCTCTAGTTTTAGTTGATAATAATGTAGTTGATATGTTTGTTGTATTATTTTCGTTTTTGTTTAAAGCAAATGCATTTGATATTGTGTTGAGTTGTTTGTGCTAAGAAAAGAAAATTTTTAGGTCGGATGGACCGCACAACTCATGGACCACGAACAACTCCACCAAGTAAAATAGCAGCGCATGAAGGCTTAATTGGTTTGAAAACCAAGGACGCAGGATGGACCGCGAAGTAGCGAAAAGAAGAAGAGAAGCCGGGCGTAGCCATATGAGGTAATCCTCTACACTTGCTTCCTAAACATAAATCTCTCCAATAGATTCCTCCATGTTTGGAGTTGAATACGATTGTGATGAAATTTAGTTTTTGTGCTTCAAGCATAGTGGAATGCATTTGTTGATCTTAATTGATACGCTTGTGGATATAGTTGTTGATTATGGCGGAAACCGCCTAGTGCTTCAGAGATATAAATGCATTGCTTAATGTTGTGATTTTTATTTTCTTGTTTAAATCTAAGAGTGCAGATTGTATTGTGCGTAGATCTTAGGATTTGTTTTGTTTTGCTTTGTTTTATTTGTTAGTTTTTGTGAATTGTTTTGTTGCCCTTAATTCTGAACTCTAGCTTGCATTGTCCAATTTTTGAGTGGAGATAGTTCCACGGAGCAACATTGAGGACAATGTTAGGTTTAGGTTTAGGGGTGTGGACAAATTCATTGTGTTTTGTGATTTTTTTGTAGTTTTGTTTTTTCTAAAATCTCTACAAAATTTGGTCAAAACTGAATTTTTTTGGAATTGAAGTCCATTTTTTTTGAGATAATATCTTTGCTTTCCTAGTAGAAACATGTTATGTATGCTTTTAGCTCTATGTTTTTGAAATTCTCTTAATGTTATAGTGTCAAATATACTTAGAGGTATAGCCTCAAAATTCTTGTAATTTCTTTTTAATCACAAGATAGTCAATTTTGCAAGTGAGCTATAACAAGTACATTGATTCTACAACACAATATGAATACAATTAAGCAAAGGATGAATCACTACAAGTTCAAAGAAAATGAACACAATAAAACAAACAAAAATCAACACAAGGATATTTACGTGGTAAAACCTCAAAATGAGGAAACATCCACGGGTTGATACCACAACCACTGGCAAAAGCAATTCACTATGACAAATAGGAGTTACACACTCAAGAGGCAATCAACACAAGATTCACTCTCTAAGCTATCAACACCTACTTTACCCTCGGCCTAGTGAACTTACTATGCCGACTTCCTATCCAAGACCACACGTCTCTAGGAAGCTCCCTTGCTTGTCTATCCTAAGTCACCCCGACTCTAGAGAAGACTTCCTTGCTTAGCTATTCGGATCACCCTGATCCTAGCCAAGACTTTCAATGCTTAGCTATCAAAGTCCTCCCTACTCTAGCAAAGACTTCCTTGCTTAGCTATCGAGATCACCCCGATCCTAGCCAAGACTTCCTTGCACAAATTGAAGAACACCTCTCCAAAATGCGACTTCCATTGCACAATCCAAAGAATCACTCTAAGGAATATGACTTCCAACCTCTTACAAGGCAAATTATCTAAGTGGATGCAAATGATGCAAACACAAGCAAATAGAGCAAGTTGATCAAACACACTCTATGAAGAATTAGTTTAGCACAAATCAAGCTCACAAACAAATGTAACTAATTCTTATGAACATGTGATAGGAAATCTAGATTAGGCATTCAAAGAACATTCACAAAAATATCTAGAAACCTAAACATGTCAATCAAAGCTAGTATAATAAGTTTTCAATGAAAAACACACAACTAACTTTGAAATCAAGTGAACAAGTTAACACTTGAAGTTTTCACCATATTCAACAAATAAAAACAAAAAAAAATTAAGAACTAAGTTATGAGAAATTAAAATCACAATCAAGAGTTTCTAGCTCTTAAAACATGTGATCAAATCTAGAAATCAATAATTAAGATCAAATACACAAAATAGATTCTAGATTTAAACTCATGTTCTTCAAGATTAGCAAAGATGATATTCAATTAAATACATGAACTAATCTTGGAATCAAATCAAACACATGAAAAGAAGAATCATTAAGAAGATCATGAAAGAAAAATGAAAAGAATTGATTCACTTACAAACAATGACTCACGAACTGAAATCAGACCATAACAAAAAATCTGAACATTGTTTGACTCTGAAAATGCTTGGTATTTGTTACTCTCTTCAAGACCAACAATTTTGGCTTTCTAAAATCTAAAATCAGAATTGATTTGAGAGAGTTATGGTGTTTGAAAGTTGAGAAAGTTTTTGAAAACTTTTCTGCTCAAATTTTCTTCCCACCACACACACTGTTTAAATTTCCGTGAGAGAGACGAAACATAAAGAGAGAGAGAGAGTTATCCAGTGTGGTGCGCTCATACAAGGAAACTCTCACATGACCAATAGAAAAACAAGTCAAGTCAAATATGCATTTAATTAAGCATGGCACACCAAAATCCATGTACATGCAATACATGTAAGAAAATCCTTTTAAATCATGAAAAGTGAGAATGGCGTGCCGCTCTCGTGAACAGCAAGACTTTTTTGGCTTGAGCCCCACACGCCTAATCGGCCAAGGGGGCAAATGGCAATTAGCCATCTTTTTTCTCTTTTGCTCCCATTCAAGCACCTTTCATGTTCTTCGACCGTTCTTCGGCCTCCAAAGTCTGAATTCGAATCCATTTTCGGATTACGAACTGGGACTCCCTCACGTACAAAAGAAGTCAATAAAATTTTCACAAACAATATGGAATTCAACTTGAAAAATAAGGACGAAAATCATGTACGTTAAAATCACAGAAAGTTTCTTAACCTCCTATTTTGAACTCGAAACTTAATGAATGAGTAACCAAGTTAATTAGAACTCAATGAGGAATTATATAAGCTCAAAATCAAGTTCATTAACAAATAAACAAAAACAAATAAACACAAGAACACACAAGTATGCAACTTCCTAGAACTAATCCTAGAACATACAATTTATGCAAATTGTCAACTTTAAATCTAATGCATGTGCATACATGTATAAGTGTGTGCATTGTGTTAAACCAAATTTTGTACAACGATGCAGTGACACATATGAATGCAATGTATGTGTGTGCCTAAACCCCTTGCAAGAGGAAGAAAAGTCTCAATACCTTAGTATTTAAGAAAGCACTTTTCCTCTTGAAGACGAGATTTGCATGCGAAGTTGCTTTTCCTCTTTGAAGCTTGAATCGATCACGAACCACCTAAGCAACTAAACATTACAAAGAAAGAGAGTTTTGTTATGGAATCAAGTCAACACAAACCTAAAACCTAACATTTTTTACTAGCATTCATGCCATCTATAATTGTTGCATCACTTAAATTTGCGTGTACAGTGCCAATCTTTTGATATTGAGGTAGATAAGACTCTATGCTTGTTTAGCTTAGAAGAATAGTGGAGACTACCCTTGTGATATTTTGTGCTTTGACGTTCATTTTAGAGAGGTCTATTTTGTTTCTATTCTTAAACACTTATCTTGTTCTTCAATTTATAGATTGATCTCTATAGGTTTTGCATTGGATATTAAAGAACAGTCATTTTATGATATCACATGTTTTGCTTTACTTTTTCGTTGGTTGATCCTTGAGAAGTGATGCTAGGCAATGTGTACATTAACTACTATATGGCCTAAACACTACTCTTACCCTATGTGTGTGCTCCAATTGCCCATTTGAAACCAAACACATATCCTTTTCTTGTTGGACCCCCGTTCACTGGTAACGCATCGGAAATAGGTTTTAAAATTTTTATACAGATCATAAACGATTTGGAACCAGTGAACTTAGGATCGTAATTATTTTTTCGGAACTAATACATACAATATGTAAACACAGGAAATTGTAATCAATATATTAAAAAAAATTAGAACCTTACCAACGTTTGGAGGCTCATTCACTTTACGATATGCTCCTGGTGTGTACCACTGATCGTCCTAGCTATTCCCAGAACTGGTAAGTGCGTGTGGGCACATCACGTACTTAGGAACTTTGAAGGATGTAGAGAAAATAAGAAGAAACAATTTCTTCCAAGAGAAAACAAAACTAGAACAATTTTAGTTCTTTAAAAAAAATAGTCTCTTATGTATATATATATATATATATATATATATATATATATATATTCTTGTATCAAAAGAGCACGCCTACCAATTTTATTTTTCTCTCTTTCTAATCTCATGCACACAGCACACACTTTCTTTTCCCTTTTTTGTGTGTCGTTCAAATCAAAAAAATATCAAAGACTATTTCTCTCTCTTATCTAGTTTTATATATATATATATCATTATATATTTTTAGAACTAGATAATTATCTTTTCCCAAATATATCCTAATATATTCAGAAGATAATTATTATTTAAGTGCCATAGGTAGAGTATGATTCTAATTCCCACATAACCCTAGTTGACATAAACATAAATACTAGACTTCTCAAAGAATAAAATAATCTAATTATTTTATGTCTTAGTCATGATTTGAACCCATAACCTCCATTTAATAATTAATTAATAATTCAGAATTATTAATTCATTAATTAAATAATCTAATTATTTAATTATTAATATATTAATTAAATAATCTCATTATTCAATTAATCCATGAATAAATACGTGTCATTTTCGTAACACAATTAATTGGACAATCCAATCAATTAACCATGACCCTTGTTACCTAAATCGATCGGGCTAGCAAGGGGACCTAATGGACCCACATTATTTTGAGCTCCAATAATCCTCAGAATCATTAATTAAAATCTTTAATTAATATTTCTTGATTATTAACTCCGGTGTTATTCGACTAAAAACCTGAAGCTGCACTCTCTCAACTGTAGACGCTTTTACACAGACCGATACAACTTGGTGTCCATCGATATAGCTATTACATATGGTGTGATCCTCCACAGTAGTTCATAATTAGAGCTGGGTCATAATGTCCGTTATACCCCTCTAATTACATATATCCTTTAAGTACCGTTGATTCTCTAATGGATAATAAATCCTATTTCCTCACGGAATTAGGAGAGCGCTCATGCTATCCAAGCCCCGAATCAACCCTTAAGGGAACTACTAATCGGACTATTTTATACCAATTCTAGGTCCCCATTTTCCTATCGTTTGTTCTCGTTTTCGAACGTTTTTTTGTATATAATGTGTTTGTTGAGCCATGTGTTGGTACAAATTCCCTATTTCATAGTTTTGAGCATAAAGTTCAGTTTATGAGGCAAAAAGATCCAAAAAGATATTAAAGTGGAAGGATTCAGAGTGCCTCGCCTCACCGTTGACACAAACCGCGGCGTGATCTAAGCCCAGCCGTGATCCACGGTTGATTAGTTGCCGAGCCAGAATGTGACACCGAGTCTGTGGCAGAACCCTCTCTGACTTCTAGAAGCTTACGGGACAAGTTTGGAAAAGAAGGAAATCGGCGGTTCAAAACGGCTGCCCGGACGTAGATTGAAACCTCCATTTCCTCCAGAAGTGTCAGGTGCAATACATCGGCCATAATTCGGCTGCTGTTCCAACTGTCGATCAATTCCAGTAGGTCCATTTCAATTCAGCGGTTTCCTTTTGGCGATCTTACCACCGTTTGAAACCGCTGATCTACCAGCGAGAGGCCAATTCTAGCAAATTTTAAATAGCAGTTTCGTCTTTTCACCACAATTTCTAGCCCTAACCTCCCAACCCTATATAAACACCTTTTCCTCTCTTCTCTCCACAGACTTCTTCTTCATTTTTTTTCATTTCAAAAGAGAGAGAGGAGCTTCCAAGAGCATCCATGAAGGTTTTTCCTCCATGGATGCTCCCCATTTCACCCTCTACCCAGCATCCACCAATTTAGGAGTAGATTGCAAGGAGAAAGGAAGGTATTTTGACCAATTTCAGACCAAGCAATGAGGAGCTCTTGGAGGAGGTTTTCTTCAAGGGTTGTATCTCTATTTTCTCATCTCTTTGTATTTCTTGTATTCTTAAATGTGTAACTCCCACTTGGGAATATTTGTAAACCTAATTTTTGCCCAACATAATGTATGGTTGTTTTTATATCTAATTTTTGTTTTGATTCATTCCTGTTATCATTGATTATATCTCTTATCTTGAAATGCTTGTGCATAGAGATTGGAATATAATATGTATTCATGAATGAGATTAGGAGTAGATTAATGTAATTGTAGGAGTAGTTGTAATCAAGTGTCCCATTTGTGTGTGTATGTTGATGGAAGGTCGAATTGCATGTGTATGGATGGGTTTGAGTGAATTAGAGTTAGGATTTTGCTTTAGAGGGCCATCCGGGCATAGTCTTGGCTAATTAGCTAGGAAGAATGAATGAACTTGTTAACTTGCCATATTTAAAGAGGTTTGGTTCATTCTTTTTATTATACATTGGTCTTTAGTTGTTCCTAACGCTATGGGCTGTAGGTGAGTTATGATTAGAGATACAATAATTGGGAATTCGGCTATTTCTTGCGCTAGGGGCTCTAGGCAAGTTATGGTTGGAGGAACAATTACTCTTTCCACATTCATTAGACTTAACAGTTGTCATTTTACATTACCATGTTAGTATTGAGGCTTAATCTAGCATTGGTTTGTAGGATTGGTTCACATATGTTGGTTGCGGTTTCCTGTTTGAGAGGCTCTCGACACACTCTTCAACCGTTAGCTCTATGAATGAGTATAAATCGGATTGAGGCAAGAACGAACCCTTAACTTAAATTGGATGAACTTAATGTCTAACAACCCACTTGTGTGCACTCATGTATGGTGAACTTGTAAACCATTGTGTGACCATTTTCATGCATCTCTCTTATCTACCCTTTTATTATTTCTCATTTAATCACCATTCTCACCCCTCCATATTCTCTTGTTAATTTTTATTCCTTCATTTCCATTTCCATTACACACACACACACACACACACACACACACACACACACACACACATTCTCACCTCATCCGCATTGTAATTACATGCTTTCCCTAAACTCTAAAACTTGAAACGGTTAATAACACATCCCTGCGGAACAATACCCTTGCTTGCACGTTGTACTAGTTTTATTTCTATATATGTCTTTTGACTCGTGCCATAAAGCAAGGTTGATTTTATTATAAACATTTGACGATGCTTTCAACTGACACATAAAAAATGAGACGTCAAAATGGCACCGTTGCCGGGGATGTGTATTCGTTAATTGTTTCTTGTTTTAGCTTAGGTTTTGTAAATGTTAGATTTAATTGTTTTCCGGATATATATGTATGCAGTTAGACTTTTATTTTTCTTATTTTCTTTTATTTATGGCATATGCATTTGATTGTTTTTGAGTTGTGCTTGTGCTAGGAAAAGAACAATTTCAGGTTTTTTGGATCACACAACTCATGAGAACAAAGGTGTGCTTATCGCACCGCAACAATTCCATCAAGTGAAACGGTAGCGCCACAATGGACTGCGTTGGTTGCCGACACATGAGGTAACTCCTCTGCTTAATTTGAGTGCTTGTGGATTAGTTTTCGACTTGGGCAGAAACCGCCCATGCGCTTAAGGATAAGAATGCTATGTTTGTTGTGTTTGTGATTTTTATTTTTGTTTAGATCTAAGAGTGGAATTGTATTGTGCTTAGATCTTAGGTTTTTAGTATTTGTGATGTTGTGTTCTTATCTCTGAATCTTGCTAAGCATTGTCTATATTTTATGAGTTGAGCAACATTGAGGACAATGTTGAGTTTAGGTTTGGGGGTGTGACACTCCCGTTGTTTATATGTGTTTTGTTACGTTTAGAAAATTTTCAAATCTCTGCAAACCGGTCGTTTTTGAAATTTTGTAATAGTTCCGGTTTTATTGAGTTGTTTTTCTTCGTGTGCCCGATGAGACATATCATGTATGCTTTTAGCTCCGTGCATCACTTTAAATATGCTTGTACAGTGCTAATCTTTTGATGTTAAGGTGGATGAGACCTATATTCTTGTTTAGCTTAGGAAAATAGTGGAGACTACTCGTGAGCTATACTAAGCCTAAATTGTGAAAAATCTGTGGGTTTTGTTTCTACTGTTATACACTCTTCGAATTTGCACTTAATTTTTAGTGATCTCATAGTACATCAAATTTCTTTCATTGATTTCTATAGAACGTCATGTGGACTGCTTCTATGAGATTTGTATTCCCTTGCTAGATGGACTTTTAGAAATGATTTTGGGCTTGAGTGTGAGCGTAACTACTAAAATAGCCTAAACACTTGTCCCCATACGTGTTTTCATTGGAAAAACTTGAGGCCAAACACTAAACCTCCACCATATACATAGCCCAAACACTTTCACATACCCTAGTTATTGATCATGTTAAGGTGTATAGCTTTAGAGAAGCTATCTCTAAAATGTGTAAAGCGTGTACTTAGGCAAATGTATGTAAATTGTGCAAAGGCAAAGGCTTAAAAAGAAAAAGTGTGAAATATAAACACTTAAGCCTTCAAATTCTTCAAATGTAAAGTTACTCTAAAAATTTGAGTACAAATGTAGCACAAAATGTGCAATGTAAAGGTTTATAGCCTAGACGCTTGAATTGTAATGTAAAGTGTAATAGAGCTCAATTATGTTGTATTGAAATGTAATGTGTAAACACCTTGGCATGATTTGTAACTTTATCTTCCCATTCTTACCATATCCTCCATCCCATATGTAGGGAAAAACTGCTTAAAACCGCAGCGGAAGGCGAAAAAATAATTTTCGTATAGTTTAAAATTTTTCTAAAGATTTGAACCTTAACCCTTTAATTAATTAAACTCAAATATACAGTTAGAGTTAAATACCTCTTGTCGCGTGATCCGATTGACTTACGTCGATGGTAATCCGTAAGATCTTCAATCCTCGCACGTACGTGAATCACCTAGGAGCGTGGTCTCCCTTTTTCTTTGAATTGCTTACCTTAGAATGGATGTATGGAATTTCTGATCTTGATCTTCAATAGTAAAACACCAAGAGCCTAAAAAAATAGTTCCGGTCACTTTTGAATTCACAATCAATATGATTGAAACTCGCGTAACCCTAAATCGAAAGTGTGCACAAAACCTTTTAATGTTAAAGGCTTGTAAGTGCACTATCGACTGAGAACTTATTTTCTTTTTTCTCTCTTGGCCGAAAATCTATGTGTATAGAGTAGGATTTTTTATTTTCAAAACAAACAAAAATCTCTCTCTATTTTTCTTCATGGTGGCCGAAAATTCATAACCTTATATTTATAGGTTGGCCGAATTTTCTCCTTCACCAAGTAGGGTTGGCTGAATTCATTGAATAGGAAATCTAGGGTTGGTAAACTTCCTTACTTGAAAAGGAATTATCCTTTTCCCTAATTCCTATCAATTCAAGAATCCTAACCCTTGTAGAACTAGTGGTGGCCGAATTCTTTATATAATAAGGAGTGTATGTGGACTTAATCCTTACCACATTAGGACTCCTATCACTTAAAAGAATTCCAACCCTAATCCAACACATAGTATCTAATTTACTGATCAGGAAAAGATTTTGATTTAAACTATTAATTAAAAAATAATTAATTAATTCCCATTTAATCAAAACAATAAAATAAAATAATATCTTGGGCTATTTTATTTAGCCTTGCCGCCCACACCATGTATATATGGGCCCAATATTAATTTTCTTATTTTATTTAATCCATTAGACTTTAAATAAAAGCCCACATGTGAACCAGACTTATTCTTACTAAAAGAAACAAGCCCACATGTCTCCTTTTAATATATTAATATAATAGTGCAGCCCATTAAATAAATCATAGACATATTATATTCTTAATATATTAAATGCAATTCTAGATGGACCCATTAATTGGTCTGGTAGAATATATCAAGTGATCCATGCAAGTATGTGTGGATTGTGGATTTGGGCGGGCTATCTAAATTTAAGCTTCAATAGACATAACCTAATCACAATCAACAAATGATTCACTTAGGTCCGGTCTATTAATTTTAACTCATTCCACTAAAGAGCTAAAATTGAACTCTTAAATAAAGATAGAATAAGGAGATGTTTCTCATTCATACCTTAGACAATCTTATAGGAGATGGTGTATCCTCGTGAATAATATCAGTAATCGCCAAGAGCTCATAGACCGCCTATAGCTCTCCAAGTTACCATATTTCCTCATATGACCACATTTTGAACTTGGATATTTTGACTTGTCTAGAAGCCATGTCTTCAATAATCATTATTGAAAACTCAACGTTGAGATTTAATATCCAATACCTCAAAACATCCATATGATGATATTATACTCTCATTTAATAAATGGAGCCACGATGTCCATATCTATAAATGAAGTCCTCTATCGATTAACAAATGAATACCACCAAACTATCGAGGATAGACTACGCTATATAATCGTACTCATTGATAGCTCAAATGATAACACTTGCAACCATAAGTCCATCATTTATCTCAGGATTTAGATAGACTCTCCGATTGTCCTGATAATGAAAAGACTTATATCTAGTGACTGTTCTAGATAAAGTATTTCATTGTGATCCAGTTCAATGCACCCAGTGCACTAGATTCTTTTACTCGAAAACCTTTCGATGATTTTAGACTCATCTTAACTCAATTGATCCCACTCAAATGCTAGTAAAAGAATTCTACAACTTTATCAAGATAGAGGTGCCCAACCTTTAACTTAAGTTGTGAACGTTATTCAAGACTAACTAAAGAATTGTGTCTACCTCATACATATCCGGATGTACAAACAATTCTTCATATCTCATAGTCTTTTGACCTTATGATTATTTACCTTGACAATTATAATTATAAATGCTATAAGATTTTGCAGAATCAGAAATCACTTTATTTATATGAAAAGATTGTCAATTACAATATTATACTCTTGCTATTGAGCATAATCCTAACACAATAGACATAACCTAATCACAATCAACCAATGATTCACTTAGGTCCGATCTATTAATTTTAACTCATTCCACTAAAGAGCTAAAATTGAACTCTTAAATAAAGATAGAATAAGGAGATGTTCTCATTCATACCTTAGACAATCTTATAGAAGATGGTGTATCCTCGTGAATAATATCAGTAATCGCCAAGAGCTCATAGACCGCCTATAGCTCTCCAAGTTACCATATTTCCTCATATGACCACATTTTGAACTTGGATATTTTGACTTGTCCAGAAGCCATGTCTTCAATAATCATTATTGAAAACTCAACGTTGAGATTTAATATCCAATACCTCAAAACATCCATATGATTATACTATACTCTCATTTAATAAATGGAGCCACGATGTCCATATCTATAAATGAAGTCCTCTATCGATTAACAAATGAATACCACCAAACTATCGAGGATAGATTATGCTATATAATCGTACTCATTGATAGCTCAAATGATAACACTTGCAACCATAAGTCCATCATTTATCTCAGGATTTAGATAGACTCTCCGATTGTCCTGATAATGAAAAGACTTATATCTAGTGACGGTTCGAGATAAAGTATTTCATTGTGATCCAGTTCAATGCACCCAGTGCACTAGATTCTTTTACTCGAAAACCTTTCGATGATTTTAGACTCATCTTAACTCATTTGATCCCACTCAAATGCTAGTAAAAGAATTCTACAACTTTATCAAGATAGAGGTGCCCAACCTTTAACTTAAGTTGTGAACGTTATTCAAGACTAACTAAAGAATTGTGTCTACCACATACATATCCGGATGTACAAACAATTCTTCATATCTCATAGTCTTTGACCTTATGATTATTTACCTTGACAATTATAATTATAAATGCTATAAGATTTTGCAGAATCAGAAATCACTTTATTTATATGAAAAGATTGTCAATTACAATATTACACTCTTGCTATTGAGCATAATCCTAACAATCTCCCACTTGCGCTATAGCAAATGTGTCATATCTCTCATTCCTATGTTCTCTAGGTGCCCATCAAAACTCTTCTGAGGTAGAGCCTTTGTGAAGGGATCTGATAGATTTTCTGTCGACGCGATTTTGGTAATCGTCACGTCTCCCCTATGAACAATCTCCCTTAAAAGATGATACTTTCTTTAAATGCGTTTTCCTCTCTTTTGACTTCTTGGTTCTTTCGAATTAGCCACTGCTCCACTGTTGTCATAGTAGATAGTGATCTGCTTATTCGCGCTAGGAACTACTTCTAAGTCAATCAAGAATTGGCGAAGCCAAACAGCCTCCTTGGCAGCTTCGCATGCAGCTACATACTCTGCTTCCATGGTGGAGTCAGCAATACAAGATTGCTTGATACTCCTCCAAATGACTGCTCCTCCTCCAAGAGTAAACACAGATCCTGATGTGGATTTTCTAGAGTCAGAATCCGATTGGAAATCAGAATCTGTATACCCAACGGGGATTAAATCCCCTCCAGAGTATACAAGCATATTATCTTTCATTCTCCTAAGATACTTGAAAATATGTTTGACTGCCGTCCAGTGATCAGGACCAGGTTTTGATTGAAACCTGCTAACTATGCCAACAACAAATCAAATATCTGGTCTAGTACAGAGCATTGCAAACATGAGACTTCCAACTGCCGAGGCATATGGAATTCTACTCATGAATTGCTCTTCATGCTCATTCTTAGGAACTTGTTCCTTAGAAAGTTTGATTCCATGCCTAAAAGGTAACATACCTTTCTTGGAATCTTGCATGGAAAACCTAGACAAGATTTTGTCTATGTATGAAGCTTGGGATAGTGCAATCGTTTTATTCTTTCTATCCCTTATTACTTGGATACCTAGAATAAAACTTGCTTCTCCTAAGTCATTCATATCAAATTGTTTTGCTAACCATTCTTTTACTAATGTCAATACTCCCACATCATTTCCAATGAGTAATATATCATCTACGTAAAGAATAAGGAAAACCAACTTGTCACCTTTGATCCTTTTGTATACACAAGGTTCTTCAAGGTTCTGTAAAAATCCAAAACCTTTTACACCTTGGTCGAACCTTATGTTCCAGGATCTGGATGTTGCTTTAATCCATAAATTGATTTTTGCAACTTGCATACCTTTTCCATTTGGCCCTTTTCAATGAATCCTTCTGGTTGCATCATATAGATGCTTTCGTCAAGACTTCCATTAAGGAAAGCTGTCTTGACGTCCATTTGCCAAATCTCTAAATCTAAAGATGCTGCAATGGATAAAAGTATCCTAATGGATTTAAGCATGGCCACAGGAGAGAAGGTTTCCTCGTAATCGATACCTTCTTTCTGTGTAACCTTTAGCTACCAATCTAGCTTTAAAAGTTTCCACCTTTCCATCCATACCTCTTTTCCTCTTGTATACCCACTTGCACCCAATGGGTTTTATCCCTTTAGGCAAGTCTACAAGGGACCAAACTTTGTTATCGAACATGGATTCAATCTCAGATTGCATTGCCTTTTGCCAATGGTGACAATCAACATCCTCCATCGCTTCCTTGTACGTGTAGGGATCATCGTCGTTAGGGAGATTCTCAACAGATTCTCCTAGACCGATGTATCTTTCAGGTTGGGTTCTAACCCTCCCACTACGACGAGGAATGGTAGGTTGTTGATTTTGTGTTGGAGTAGAAATTTCAATTGGGTTAGGTTGTGAAACCTCTTGTGGAATTGTATCTCCTGACATATCATTCAGGACAATTCTACTTTTGGAAACAAAATCATTTATATAGTCCTTTTCCAGAAATGTAGCATTTGTTGAAACAAACACTTTTAGATCTGAAGGACTATAGAAATAATATCCTTTAGTTCCTTTTGGATACCCCACAAATATGCATGTTTCCGAACGGGACTCCATCTTTTCTGTCTTTCCTTTTTAACACATATGCAGGACAACCAAATATCCTTATGTGTTGTAAACTAGGCTTTCGCCCAATCCATAACTCATATGGTGTTCCAGGAACCGACTTCGATGGTACCACGTTTAGAATATATATTGCAGTTTGTAGAGCATATCCCCAAAAACAAATAGGAAGTGTTGAATAACTCAACATAGACCTAACCATGTTCAAAAGAGTTCTATTTCTCCTTTCTGCTACCCCATTTTGTTGAGGTGTACCTGGTGTAGAAAACTGAGAAACTATCCCATTATCAATAAGATATTGCTGAAACTCACCAGATAGATATTCTCCACCATGATCAGATCTCAAGATTTTTATGCTTTTCTCAAGCTGATTTTCTACTTTAGCTTTGAATGCTTTGAACATGTCAAAAGCATCTGACTTATGTCTCATGAGATACACATAACCAAATCTTGAGTAATCATCTGTGAAGGTGATGAAGTACTCATATCCACCTTTAGCTTGAATGCTCATAGTACCATATACATCATTGTGTATTAGTCCTAAACATTCAGTGGCTCTTGCACCTTTGGTATTGAATGGCCTTTTGTTCATTTTACCTTCCAAACAAGATTCACAAGTTGGTAGATCATCAACCTTTAAGTCACTTAAAGGTCCGTCACATACCAATCTTTTAATCCTATTAAGGTTAATGTGACCTAGGCGTAAATGCCAAAGGTAGGTTTCATCTTTTGATAATTTTACTCTTTTATGATTAGGTTCCGTTATTTCTGTGTCTAACGAGTGAGAGATATTTCTATGCAAAAAGAATAGACCGTTTTCAAATGTACCTTTGCAAACAATTTTGTCATTCTTACTAATAATAAAAGCTTTATTAAAAGTAACCAAATATCCAAATTTATTTAAACAAGAAACTGAAATTAAATTCCTCTTGAATTGAGGTACATAATAAACGTCTATTAAGTCTAAATGCCTACTAGAATCTATAATAACTCTAATATCTCCCACTACACTTGCAAACACTAACGATCCGTTGCCCAAGCGCAAATTGATTTCGTTCTTATTCAGCCTTCTCCTTTCTTGGAACCCCTGTAAGGAATAACAAACATGATTAGTGGCTCCAGAGTCTATGATCCAAGAATCAGTAGAATCTGCCAGAAAACATGTTTCAAGATAATTAATATTACCTTCTTCCTTCTTGTTCTAGGACTTTGGGCAATTTCTTTTCCAATGTCCCTTTTCACCACAAAGGAAGCATTTCCCTTTGATCTTGGTTACTTTCTTGGTCCTCCTTCTTGGTAGGCCTAAGTTGCTTTTTCTTCTGTTGTTTCTTGACCTTCTGACGGGTCTTAACAGTAGCAACTTTACCAACCATATGAATCTCTTGACCTTTGCTTTTCACAAGGATCTTTTCAACGCTTTGAACATCTTGCATCAGGCCCTGCAAGGTGTATTCTTTTTTGTTCAAGGTGTAGTCCAACTTGAACTGATCAAAGGAATCTGATAGTGAGTTGACAACCATGTCAATTTTGGTCTCACCATCTATCTCAGCACTATTTAATTCTGCAATATTTAGATGTGCTATGACTTTCATCATGTGATCTTTCACAGCCTGTCCAGGTTTCATCCTAAGATTCATAAAAGCAGTCACTGCCTCTCTCATAGTTGTCCTAGACCTCAAAGCAAACATTTCTTCCAGAGACATCATAATATCAGCAGCAAACCCCATTCCTTCATGCTGCTGTTGCAACACATCGGAGATAATAGCCATAATGTAACATTTGGCCATATCATCTGAGGTCTTCCACTGCTCATACTCATCTCTTTGCAAAATACTTGATTCATTATTAGGAGCATATGGTTTAGGAGCAGTTTAAACAAACTTATGTTTTTCACTTTGCAGCAACAACCCAATTTTCCTTTTCCATGTGACATAATTATCTCCAGTTAAAGTGTTATCTTTCAGGATGTTCATAAGTGATGGGGTCATGATTTCTGAATAAAACAAAAAGCATATATAAGTAAATAATCATGATAAAGCACTTTCGAATATTTATCTTAAATTAATTAAATAACTCAATCGTGAAAAATTCAACTGTGATCCAACACCCATAAATGTTACACCTCCTTCGGGAGTTCACACCATTTACTAGTTGGACTAGGTCCCACCTAATTGTTAACATAACAACCAGCGTTTTCAATTTTAGCCTTGCAATTTTATTAACAAGAACTCTCGGGATGATATTAATAAAATTACATTGAGTGTGTTACCAAGATATCGACCCTCAATTTTCTCTCACGAAAATCCCTCCTCTAGGAGTAGATCTCGTTTGAGTCAATTGTCTAGTCTATCCTTGTAAGGAAGTAATTTGCTAAATTCCATTTATAGACGCCCCTCGGGGGGATTACCAATAAATAATAAAGCTTAACTAACCTTGGAGGCCATAGGTGTTCTAACACACCTTATCCCACTTAATTATTTAAGGCGTGTGATTAAATTCCAAAGAATGATTTTACCAAGTTATCTAGATGCCAATTAGATACCTAAATCATTCAATGCATGTTCATACCAAAAGAGATATATGAGTGGCACTCCTATTCTAAATGACATGTTATCATACAATAACAAATATTGTAATATTTATACATAAAAATAAATAGCCACAATTTTGGTCCATCCTAGAAAAGCATGTAAATTACAATTGTGCGGAATACAAAAAACTCCTTTCTTGGCGAACAAGACTTCAAGCTACCATCTCGCTCACGTAACTCGCGCGCCCGAAGATCACCAAGCAGCCCATGCTCACGCCTAGCCCATGCAAGGGCATGAGCTGCCGCATGGCCAGCCCATGCATGGGTTGCGCGCGCTGCTGCACCGCAACAAGCGCAGCTGCACGCTTGGTTGCGTGCGCGCTTGTTGTCTCGGTGCGCGCGGGTGCCAAGCTAGGTTCCGGATGCTCCAATTTCTTCAAATCTTCGAGTCTTCGAATCTTGAATATATTACAACTTATTTTATACAATAAAATACTGTAGAAATATATATATATTTTTATTTAAACTACTGCAGTATTTTTTTACAATTAAAAACTGCACTTATTTTAATACAATAAAAAATTGCACTAAATTTTAATACAATAAAAAACTGCAGTATTTTTACAATAAAATTAATAAGAACTTAGCAACTACCAAGAAGGAATTATGGCGATAATAGACCACCCATCTTGTTACAATTCCGAAACAAAAAATACATTGAAATTCTAGAACCAAAATCGAGCAATAACAATTCACTTTATAACAACATATATAAATCCATACATTCCACATGTAATTATATATGCGAATACCTAGAGTGCCATCTCTTTCTAAAAAATGCATAATCACAATAAAAAGAAATAGATTCACGTATATATACGTTAATTAATTAAGGGTACAACCAAGGCTTTGATACCAATTGTAGGGAAAAATTGCTTAAAACCGCAGCGGAAGGGGAAAAAATAATTTTCGTATAGTTTAAAATTTTTCTAAAGATTTGAACCTTAACCCTTTAATTAATTAAACTCAAATATACGGTTAGAGTTAAATACCTCTTGTCGCGTGATCCGATTGACTTACGTCGATGGTAATCCGCAAGATCTTCAATCCTAGCACGTACGTGAATCACCTAGGAGTGTGGTCTCCCTTTTTCTTTGAATTGCTTACCTTAGAATGGATGTATGGAATTTCTGATCTTGATCTTCAATAGTAAAACACCAAGAGCCTAAAAAAATAGTTTCGGTCACTTTTGAATTCACAATCAATATGATTGAAA
Organism: Dipteronia sinensis; assembly: GCA_033220585.1. NCBI lineage: Eukaryota > Viridiplantae > Streptophyta > Magnoliopsida > Sapindales > Sapindaceae > Dipteronia > Dipteronia sinensis. Next base: position 32,803,076 of record CM065639.1, on the reverse strand, counting down.
CTCGCGTAACCCTAAATAGAAAGTGTGCACAAAACCTTTTGATGTTAAAGGCTTGTAAGTGCACTATCGAATGAGAACTTATTTTCTTTTTCTCTCTTGGCCGAAAATCTATGTGTATAGAGTATGATTTTTTTTTTCAAAACAAACAAAAATCTCTCTCTATTTTTCTTCATGGTGGCCGAAAATTCATAACCTTATATTTATAGGTTGGCCGAATTTTCTCCTTCACCAAGTAGGGTTGGCCGAATTCATTGAATAGGAAATCTAGGGTTGGTAAATTTCTTTACTTGAAAAGGAATTATCCTTTTCCCTAATTCCTATCAATTCAAGAATCTTAACCCTTGTAGAACTAGTGGTGGCCGAATTCTTTGTATAATAAGGAGTGTATGTGGACTTAATCCTTACCACATTAGGACTCCTATCACTTAAAAGAATTCCAACCCTAATCCAACACATAGTATTTAATTTACTGATCAGGAAAAGATTTTGATTTAAACTATTAATTAATTCCCATTTAATCAAAACAATAAAATAAAATAATATCTTGGGCTATTTTATTTAGCCTTGCCGCCCACACCATGTATATATGGGTCCAATATTATTTTTCTTATTTTATTTAATCCATTAGACTTTAAATAAAAGCCCACATGTGAACTAGACTTATTCTTACTAAAAGAAACAAGCCTACATGTCTCATTTTAATATATTAATATAATAGTGCAGCCAATTAAATAAATAATAGACATATTATATTCTTAATATATTAAATGCAATTCTAGATGGACCCATAAATTGGTCCGGTAGAATATATCAAGTGATCCATGCAAGTACGTGTGGATTGTGGATCATGGCGGGCTATCTAAATTTAAGCTTCAATAGACATAACCTAATCACAATCAACAAATGATTCACTTAGGTCCGATCTATTAATTTTAACTCATTCCACTAAAGAGCTAAAATTGAACTCTTAAATAAAGATAAAATAAGGAGATGTTTCTCATTCATATCCTAGACAATCTTATAGGAGATGGTGTATCCTCGTGAATAATATCAGTAATCGCCAAGAGCTCATAGACCGCCTATAGCTCTCCAAGTTACCATATTTCCTCATATGACCACATTTTGAACTTAGATATTTTGACTTGTCCAGAAGCCATGTCTTCAATAATCATTATTGAAAACTGAACGTTGAGATTTAATATCCAATACCTCAAAACATCCATATGATGATACTATACTCTCATTTAATAAATGGAGCCACGATGTCCATATCTATAAATGAAGTCCTCTATCGATTAACAAATGAATACCACCAAACTATCGAGGATAGACTATGCTATATAATCGTACTCATTGATAGCTCAAATGATAACACTTGCAACCATAAGTCCATCATTTATCTTAGGATTTAGATAGACTCTCCGATTGTCCTGGTAATGAAAAGACTATATCTAGTGACGGTTCTAGATAAATTATTTCATTGTGATCCAGTTCAATGCACCCAGTGCACTAGATTCTTTTACTCGAAAACCTTTCGATGATTTTAGACTCATCATAACTCATTTGATCCCACTCAAATGCTAGTAAAAGAATTCTACAACTTTATCAAGATAGAGGTGCCCAACCTTTAACTTAAGTTGTGAACGTTATTCAAAACTAACTAAAGAATTGTGTCTACCTCATACATATCCGGATGTACAAACAATTCTTCATATCTCATAGTCTTTTGACCTTATGATTATTTACCTTGACAATTATAATTATAAAGGCAATAAGATTTTGCAGAATCAGAAATCACTTTATTTATATGAAAAGATTGTCAATTACAATATTACACTCTTGATATTGAGCGTAATCCTAACACCATACACTACCAAATCACCTTGGCCACAATATAAATTAGGGGAGTCCAATTGATCTCTTAGGAAGTCTATCTTAGGAATGTGAGTTGATGCATGCTCTTTCCACGTTCATAGCATTTCAATTCCTTCATGGGATCCATTTTCAGAAATTGTGCGTTATTTGGAAATACTCATATGTGCATATGTTTGCTAGAGAGTGCGCCTAGGATTCTGAGTGAAAATATATGACTGAAATCCGGTGAGGATTAGAGTCGAGGTGAATTTATCTTGGGCATTCGAGAGTAGTTGTTTGGTAAACCGAAAACATCCTAAGTATTGGCATACTTGCATTATGTGATACATGTTTATTGATTGGTATATTTGAGATTCTAGAATGCACGTGTTGTCTTTGCTTGGTATGTTTGGATTGCAACTCAACCAATTTTCTTGCAGAGTATACGTTTGTGGGTGTCGTAACTGTAAAACCTCAGGAGACTATAACTCCTCCTATTAGGGCCGCCTATAGGTTCAAAGGCTTGTGGCACGTGCTAAGTGCCATCGTATTTCCTATGAAAGTGGACTAGCCTAGTTTTTATTTATTTTTACTGTTATATGTTTGTTTGTTTGTTTTTCTATTTTTGTTTTGCTCGAGGACGAGCAAAAGATAGGTTTGGGGGTATTTGATCGGACTATTTTAAACCTATTCTAGGTCCCCATTTTCCTATCATTTGTTCTGGTTCCAAGTGTATTTTTATATATAATGTGTTTGTTGAGCCATGTGTAGGTACAAATTCCCTATTTCATAGTTTTTAGCATAAAGTTCAGTTTGGGAGGCAAAAAGAGCCAAAAAGAGATTAAATTGGAAGGATTCAGAGTGCCTCGCCTCACCGTTGACACAGATCGATGTGTGATCTAAGCTCAGCCGTGATCCACGGTTGATCCGTTGCCGAGCCAGAATGCGACACCGAGTCCGTGGCAAAACCCTCTTTGACTTCTAGAAGCTTACGAGACAAGTTCGGAAAAGAAGGAAATCGGCGGTTCAAAACGGCGGCCCGGACGCAGATTGAAACCGTTGTTTTCCTCCATAAGTGTCAAGTGCAATACGGCGGCCATAATTCGGACTGCTGTTCCAACTGTCGACCAATTCCAGTAGGTCCATTTCAATTCGGAGATTTTCATTTGGTGATCAGACCGCCGTTTGAAACCGCCGATCTACCAGCGAGAGGCAAATTCTAGCGAATTTTCAATAGCAGTTTCATCTTTTCACCACAATTTCTAGCCCTAACCTCCCAACACTATATAAACACCTTTTCCTCTCTTCTCTCTACAGACTTCTTCTTCCCCAAACTTCTTCTTCTTCATTTTCTTCATTTCAAAAAAGAGAGAGATGAGCTTCCAAGAGCATACATGGAGGTTTTTCCTCCATGGATGCTCCCTATTTCACCCTTTACCCATCATCCACCCATTTAGGAGTAGATTGCAAGGAGAAATGAGGGTATTTTGACCAATTTCGGACCAAGCAATGAGGAGCTCTTGGAGGAGGTTTTCTTCAAGGGTTGTATCTCTATTTTTCATCTCTTTGTTTTTCTTGTTTTCTTAAATGTGTAACCCCCACTTGGGAATATTTGTAAACCTAATTTTTGCTCAATTAATGTGTGGTTGTTTTTATATCTAATTTGTGTTTTGATTCATTCTTGTTATCATTGATTATATCTCTTATCTTGAAATGCTTGTGTATGGAGATTGGAAATTAATATGTATTCATGAATGGGATTAGGAGTAGATTAATGTAATTGTAGGAGTAGTTGTAATCAAGTGTCCCATTTGTGTGTGTATGTTGATGGAAGGTCGAATTGCATGTGTATGGATGGGTTTGAGTGAATTAGAGTTAGGATTTTGCTTTAGGATGGCCATCCGGCCATAGTCTTGGCTAATTAGCTAGGAAGAATGAATGAACTTGTTAATTTCCATATTTAAAGAGGTTTGGTTCATTGTTTTTTTTATACATTGGTCTTTAGTTGTTCCTCACGCTAGGGGCTCTAGGTGAGTTATGATTAGAGATACGATAATTGGGAATTCGGCTATTTCTTGCATTAGGGGCTCTAGGCAAGTTATGGTTGGAGGAACAATTACTCTTTTCACATTCATTAGACTTAACCTTTCCGTTTTACATTACCATGTTAGTATTGAGGCTCAATCTAGCATTGGTTTGTAGGATTGGTTCACATATGTTGGTTGCGGTTTCCTGTTTGAGAGGCTCTCGACACACGTTTCAACCGTTAGCTCTATGAATGAGTATAAATCAGATTGAGGCAAGAACAAACCCTTAACTTAGATTGGATGAACTTAATGTCTAACAACTCACTTGTGTGCACTCATGTATGGTGAACTTGTAAACCCTTGGGTGACCATTTTCATGCGTCTCTCCTATCCACCCTTTTATTATTTCTCATTTAATCACCATTCTCACCCCTCCATATTCTCTTGTTAATTTTTGTTCCTTCATTTCCATTTCCATTGCACACACACACACACACACACCATTCTCACCTCATCCGCATTCTATTTACATGCTTTCCCTAAACTCTAAAACTTGAAACGGTTAACAACACATCCCTGCGGAACAATACCCTTGCTTGCACGCTGTACTAGTTTTATTTCTATATATGTCTTTTGACTCGTGCCATATAGCAAGGTTAATTTTATTATAAATATTTGACGATGCTTTCAACGACACATAAAAAACGAGACGTCAACTACCATTTACTTCTCACAAGGAGTGGATTCCACTATTGTGTACATACTTTCCTAGCCACAAGCCGAACCGCAATCCCAACATACGGAGCATATTGATCAGTAACTACATCTGATCTCACCCATGGTATATCAAATACCACGATCTAACCTGAAGGAGTCGATAAGACACTCAGGATTAAGATCACCCATATATAGCCATCATTAGTTGATATATATGAATCTGATCAGTAAACGGATCTTGGTTAGAGATTCATATAGATCATGGCCCAGTTCTATATGTACACATCATACAAGGTGCCTCCATTCCTATATCTCATAAGAATGATTCAGAATAGACTCACCATACATTACGGAATGAACCGCAGCTATAGATTAACCACAAATAAAGTACCAAGCTTTATTTGCTATCTATGGACTCTTTAGATTACACATCTCTTACTATATCCATCCGTATATGACACTCATATACACAGTTCAAGATTACATCCGGTAATCTAGGATGTTAATATATGCACAAGTTATAAAATAAATAACACAACAATAATGAATTTAACTTTTCTTTTTATTTATTTCATAAATCCATTTACAATAAACATCTTTAGGGCATAAACCCCAACATTTCTTTCATTACCCACACTTCCAAAGAACCAAGCATATATAATGAAACCGTAACTAATTAGTTTGGTCTTGACAGCAACCCAATGATCAAATCCTGGGTTAGACTGGTATCTACTGACTACTCCCACTGCATAGCAGATGCCTGGTCTCGTGCATAACATAGCCTACATGAGACTACCTACTGCTGATGCATAGGGTACACGTCTCATACCCTCAACTTCTTGAGGTGTCTTAGGACACTGTTCCTTAGACAAATGATCTCCATGCCTAGAAGGTAAATTACCTTTCTTGGAGTTCTGCATCGAAAATCGCATAAGAATCTTGTCGATATACAATGCTTGAGACAGTGCTATGAGTTTGTTCTTATGATCCCTTACAAGTTAGATCCCTAGAACATAACTAGCCTCTCCCAAATCTTTCATTTGGAATTGGCTAGCTAGCCAGTCTTTTACATCAGATAACATTCCCACATCATTCCCAATGAGTAGGATGTCATCCACGTATAGGACCAAGAAAACTACCTTTTTGTCAATGATGCGCTTGTAGACACAAGGATCATCGATGTTCTGCTCAGAGCCATAGGTTGGTATCACATCATCAAACCCGATGTTCCAAGATCTAGATGCTTGCTTAAGTCCATAAATGGACCTTTGCAACTTGCAAACTTTTTGCTCTTGATCTGGAGACACGAATCCCTCTGGTTGCATCATATAGATGCTCTCGTCAAGATTACCATTCAAGAATGCAGTCTTGACATCCATTTACCAAATTTCATAATCGAAATAGGCAGAAATGGATAAGAGAATCCTAATAGACTTAAACATGGATACTGGCGAGAAGGTATCTTCATAATCAACCCCCTCTTTCTGGGTATAACCCTTAGCCACTAGTCTTGCTTTGAAGGTCTCTACCTTCCCATATACTCCTCTCTTTCTCTTGTAGATCCACTTACATCTTATGGGTTTTACCTCATCCAGTAAATCTACAAGATCCCAGACCGAGTTGGAGTGCATAGACTCCATCTCGAGATTCATGGCTTTAATCCATTCCTCTTTATCAAGATCTTCCATTGTATTCTTCAATGTCAATGGATCATCCACACTCTCAGTAGAGACAACATCTTGTCACTCACTTACACCCAAATAGCGTTCAGGCTGTCTCACAACCCTCTCACTACATCTAAGTGGTAGTGTATCCTGCTCAGGAACCATCTGATGCTCAGATGTTTGTGGATCAATAACTCTTACTGATGAAGCACTACTCTCACCAGGCTCCAACTCATTCAATACAATCTTAGAACGAGGTTTATGGTCACTAATATAATTGTCCTCAAGAAACGTTGCATTTGTCGATACAAAAACTTTGTTATCTTCCGAACTATAGAAGTGTCCACCTCTGGTCTCATTGGAATATCCTACAAACAGGCAGACCACATACTTGGAGTCTAGCTTTCCACTTCTGTTCTTCAGCACTTATGCTAGACACCCCAAAATGCGAAAATGTCACAAACTAGCTTTACGACCATTCCAAAACTCTAGGGGAGTCTTAGGAACATATTTGGATGGCACTACATTCAAAATATATGCCGATGTTTGTAATGCATATCCCAGAAGGAATTTGGTAATGATGAGAAACTAATCATAGATCTCACCATTTCCATCAGGGTTCTATTTCTCCTCTCCACTACACCATTTTGCTGAGGTGTACCAAGAGCTGTGAGTTGGGAAACTATCCCATGCTCGACCATGAAGTCTTCAAACTATTTGTCAAGATACTCACCTCCACGATCTGATCGTAGTGACTTGATAGTCCTACCTAATTGATTCTCAACTTCAGCTCAAAATTCTTTGAACTTTTCAAATGTTTCCGACTTGAGTAGTCATCTATAAAGGTGACATAATACTCATAGCCGCCTCTAGCTCTAACATTCATCGGTCCACAGACGTCTATATGTATGAGTTCTAGTGGCTCTATAGCTCTAAGCCCTTTTCCAGTAAAAGGGCTCTTAGTCATCTTACCTTCTAAACAGGATTCACAGACAGGTAAGGTGCCAACCTTTAACTCACTTAAAGGTCCACTTTTTACTAGTCTGTCTATCTGGTCAAGGTTGATATGACCAAGCCTTAGATGCCAAAGATACGTGTCATTATCTGGAGAAATCTTATGTCGTTTAGTTTTTGGTTTTTCAACCTTAAACATTTCGGTGTTAAGCAGTGTAGTATGTATTAACGGTCTTAACACATACAAATTGTTTTCATTAATTCCTGAACAAATATTCAGACCATTCTTTCCAATAATAACAGACTTATTATTAAAAAATACAGAATACGATTGTTCTAACAATTTAGAAACGAAAATCAAATTCCGTGTAAATCCATGAATATAAACATGGTAGGTGGCCCCTGAATCAAGTATCCATGGTGAAGAATCATCTTCCACCAAACAAGATTCAAGAACAAGCAAATCATATTTACCTTTCTTCTTTTTGTTCTTGGCTACCTCCTCCAGGTACTGAAGATAGTTCCTCTTCTAGTGCCCCACCTTGTCACAATGGAATCATTTTCCCTTGCTCTGGTCGGTGGAGGCGCCCTTCCTTTTGCTCTGGGCTTTCTTGGGTTTGAGCTTACCCTTCGCCTTCCCAGTAGACCTTTTCCTCTTCTTATTATTGGAGGAAGATGGTTCAGCAACATTTGCCTCACCGGTCTTACTTTTACTGTCCATAGTCAAGGACTCAAAAATAGCGACCTCATTGAGCAACTGTGTGAGACTGAACCTTAACTTGTTCATCCCGTAGTTGCTCTTAAACTGATCGAAACTCTTCGGAAGAGTAGTTAGTATGATGCTCACTTGACTGGGTTCGTCAATGGCCTCGCCATTGACTTCTACCGTGTTGAAGTAGGACATCATGCTTAGGACATGTTCCTGAACTGATGTACCTTCCTTCATACGAGCGAGCATAGCGGAACGAACAGCTTCGTGTCGCTTTTGCTCAGAGGGCTGCCCGAACATAGCTTGCAATGACTCCATGATATCTAATGCTGAAGTCATTGCTTCGTGCTTTGTGACAAGCACGTCTATCATAGAAGCTAACAGATATGTTCGGGCCTTCTCATCAGATGAGACCCATCGCTAGTATGCCTCACGAACAGTTCGTGTGGCATTGGCAGTAGGCACCGGAGGACATTTCTCCTTAAGCACAAACTTGAGGTCTTTGGTGACCAATATTGCATTAATATTAAGTTTCCACTTAGTGTAGTTATCACTAGTTAATTTGTCGTTTGCCAGAATTTAAAGTAATGTAGAAGACATTATTGCTGAAATAAATAAAACATTCATTCAGTCATTTATTAAAACAAGTGCGAGTGCTTTGGCATAAATTTAAACATGATGCTTGAACATGTTTAACGAACTAGAAATACCCAAAAAACAGTTACTATACCACGACAATCCAACATACCACAAAGAAGTGCCGCCTTAGGGTCGGTCAAGTCTTTGCATGTTAGACCGAGACATTCTTAATCAAATGATATTCTATAATAACTCTTATTCCATATCATTCAATCATCGTTTATTCAGTCATGTTTTTAATTAACAAAACTTAATCAAAACCTTAGTGAGTGTAACCCACCATTTCAGATCTCACGAGCTTAACTCGAGAATTGCCGCCTTAGGGTCGGTCAATCCCGAAATACCCTTAGAAATCTTATCCATTAGGAAGTCAACCTTGGTATTGATCTTTGTGGAAACCCTCCTTAGGGAGGACGAAAGCAAAGCCGTCACGCGGCCCCACTCGGATCTCACTGTGTTGAAGTAATGATGGAGACTACGGGATATATATGTCATATATCCCTCTCCCACTCACTATTTAAAAATTAGGGTTTTCTATTTTCTGTTAATGCACATAGACTCTACAGAATCAAACGGCTAACTTTAATCAAGTTATCTAGCGCATTAACAAATTCATTATTAGAAATAAATTCCAATTAACTAATAAATTATTAATGATTGTTAACTATTAAAAATCTAATCTATTAGTGAATAATCTAAGCTTTTGTAAACTACTTACTAAGCTCAGATTATTATGATAGTGTTTACCAAGTTTTAACTATTAAAACTCTAACACAACGTTCGGTTCATTTATTATTAGGTCATTAATCATATTAATACTAATTTTAATAAATGACCCTATTAATCTAACTTATTAAACACTTTAATAACCAGATTAATATTAATGAGAATTAACAATTTTTCTAACTATTGAAAAACAAATCTCATTTTCATAACCAATAATGTATTTACCTATTTTAATCATATTAAAAAAAATACATAAAATAATAGGCTATGATGCATGTATGACATATCAAATATATTTATGTAGGCACATCTAATCTAAATGACATACGTATGCATGACAATGATTTTATCGTCACATAATATAAAGCATACATGAATTCACCGAGTACTGTGGATTATTTAACCTAAAAAAAATTGGAATCTAAAATTACAAAAATATCCCCAAGGCATTCCTTGGTCATCCTGTAATTTTCGAGTCTTCCAGTCTCTTCAGGTAACTCCGATTCATCTCATGAATCAGAAATAGGAAATCCGCATGTAACGCACTAGACAACACTTGCCAACGGAATAGTGCAAGACGATGTGAACAGTACTCTCATGAACAGTGCGCATGAACAGTACCGTGTGAGCAGTACCGTATGAACAGTGCCATGAACAGTATTCGTGAATAGTACCCCTGCGTATTCCGATTTCGCCCTTCCGTCTTCGCGATTTTTCCAGGTCTTCAATATAGGTTACAAATTTTTTTTTAAATATAATAACAAAAAATAATAATAATAATAAATTATAATACAACCCATGAACCATAAATCCACAGTACCATATAATTAACGATCAATCATGTTTTTGTAAATTAACAAATTTAATATACATACAAAAACAACATACAATCAATTTAAATAATGCCTACACAATCATACATATAGGAGCATCGAAAACAATTTCCTGTTCCGAAAAAAAAATTGGCTCTGATACCAATTGTTGGACCCCCGTTCACTAGTAACGCAGCGGAAATAGGTTTTAAAATTTTTATACATATCGTAAATGATCTGGAACCAGTGAACTTAGGATCATAATCATTTTTCCGGAACTAATACATACAATATGTAAACACAGGAAATTGTAATCAATATATTAAAAAAAAATTGAACCTTACCAATGTTTGGAGGCTCCTTCACTTTACGATATGCTCCTGGTGTGTATCACTGATCTTCCTAGCTATTCCCGGAACTGGTAACTGCGTGTGGGCGCATCACGTACTTAGGAACTTTGGAGGATGTAGAGAAAAGAAGAAGAAACAATTTCTTCCAAGAGAAAACAAAACTAGAACAATTCTAGTTCTTTAAAAAAAATCTCTTATATATATATATATCTTTTTTTCTTGTATCAAAAGAGCACGCCTACCAATTTTATTTTTCTCTCTTTCTAATCTCATGCACACAGCATGCACTTTCTTTTCCCTTTTTTGTGTGTCGTTCAAATCAAAAAAATATCAAAGACTATTTCTCTCTCTTATCTAGTTTTATAAATATATCATTATATATTTTTAGAACTAGATAATTATAGTTTCCCAAATATATCTTTATATATTCAAAAGATAATTAGTATTTAAGTGTCATAGGTAGAGTAGGATTCTAACTCCCACATAACCCTAGTTGACATAAACTTAAATACTAGACTTCTCAAAGAATGAAATAATCTAATTATTTTATGTCTTAGTCATGATTTGAACCCACAACCTACATTTAATAATTAATTCATAATTCATAATTATTAATTCATTAATTAAATAATCCAATTAGTTAATTAATTAAATTATTAATATATTAATTAAATAATCTCATTATTCAATTAATCCCTGAATAAATATGTGTCACTTTCGTAACACAATTGATTGGACAATCCAATCAATTAACCATGACCTTTGTTACCTAAATCGATCGGGCTAGCAAGGGGACCTAATGGACACAGTATTTTGAGCTCCAATAATCCTCAGAACCATTAATTAAACTCTTTAATTAATATTCCTTGATTATTAACTTCAGTGTTATTCCACTAAAAACCCGAAGTTGCACTCTCTCAACTGTAGATGCTTTTACACGAACTGATACAACTCGGTTTCCATCGATATAGCTATTACACATGGTGTGATCCCCCACAGTAGTTCATAATTAGAGCTGGGTCATAATGTCCGTTATACCCCTCTTATTACATATAACCTTTAAGTACCGTTGATTCTCTAATGAACAATAAATCATATTTCCTCACGGAATTAGGAGAGAGCTCATATTGTCCAAGCCCCGAATCAATCCTTAAGGGAACTACCATCTACTTCTCACAAGAAGGAGTGGATTCCACTATTGTGTACATACCTTCCCAGCCACAAGCCAAACCTGCAATACCAACATACGGAGTATATTAATCAGGAATTGCATCTGATCTCACCCATGGTATATCAAAGATCACGATCTAACCTGAAGGAGTCGATAAGACACTCAGGATTAAGATCACCCATATATAGCCATCATTAGTTGATATATATGAATCTCATTAGTAAATGGATCTTGGTGAGAGATTCATATAGATCATGTCCCAGTCCTATATGATCACATCATATAAGGTGCCTCCATTCCCATATCTCATATGAATGATTCAGGATAGAATCACCATACATTACGGAATGGACCGCAGCTATAGATTAACCACAAATAAAGTACCCAGCTTTATTTGCTATCTATGGACTCTTTAGATTGCACGTCTCTTACTGTATCCATCCGTTTATGACACTCATATACACAGTTCGAGATTACATCTGGCAATCTAGGATGTTAATATATGCACAAGTTATAAAATAAACAACATAACAAGAATGAATTGAGCTTTTCTTTTTATTTACTTCAAAAATCCATTTACAAATTACATCTTTACGGCATAAACCCCAACATTTCTTTCATTACCCACACTTCCAAAGAACCAAGCATATATAATGAAACCGTACCTAATTACCTTGGTCCATATGGTGATATAGATGGTAGATTATTGGGGTGTGTTGTTATTACTACTATTGTTAGTTAGGAAGAAACCAATGAGTTTCTTGTTTTTAAATTGTAAATGTGGTGGCATGTACTAAGGCTTGAATGAAAGGCATTAAAGTTTATAAGTGTAAGTCATTTCAAAGAAAGAAAAGAAAAGAAAAGAAAATTAATATATACTCAAAAGAAAAAAGGAGTATGAAGAAGAAAACAAAAGAGAAGCCTAGATGCTTACTTGTAATAGATTAACTTGAGGATGTATAGATTGCATTTTAGATGGTCAGCATTCCTGTGATACAATCTATTGCTGGGATGTTAATATTGCGTTGTGTATGGTTAGCAATCCCATGATATGGTCTTAGGTATTTTGCTTTCCATTTTCCCATTCTTTCTTAGCCTACACCCATAGCCCTATTACAACCATGAAAGACCTAGCGGACCTCTTGGTAATACTTGCTTAATTGTAAATTTGCATGTGCTATATCTATGTTCCTAATGTTTAATTTGTTCATGAGATCTTTTGCACTTATATGAGCGGTCTTTCTAATTATATGTATATGCAAATACATTTAGTTTCCATGTACCTAAACTCCATATTCGCATATGTTGATGAGTGTTATCGCCTAGGTTCTTCAAGAAAATATGAGTGTAATCCGGTGAGGATTAGAAGTTGAGGCGAATTCGATCTTAAGGCATTCGAGCTTTGTTGTTTTGTAAACCAAAAACATCTTTAGTATTTGCATACATGCATTACGTGATGTATTGATTTAAACAACATATTATTAGTCTTAATATAGAGATTTTAGCATGCATGTAGTTTTTTCTCGGTATGTTTAAGGTGGCATCTCAATGTTTTGCTTAGTAGAGTTGCGTTTGTGGAAACCGTATTGGTAAACCCTCAAGAGACTATAACTCCTCCTACTAGGGACACTTAGAGGTTTCAAAGGCTTGTGGCACATACTAAATGCCATCGTTTCTCCCACGAAAGAGGACTAACTAGTTTTTACTTGTTTATTGCTTTTATGTGTTTTAGATTTCTTATTTGTTGTTTTTCATTTTTAGTTTTGCTCGAGGATGAGCAAAGGTTAAGTTTGGGGGTATTTGATCGGTACATTTATGTACCTATTTAAGGCTCCTTATTCCTAGCTTTTGTTCTTGCTTTCGAGCATTTTTATGTATATAATATGTGTTTGAGCCTTGTGTAGGTTCGTTTTCCAATAAGCTAGGTGTTTGAGCTTAAAGTGAAGGTTTGAAGGCAAATTGGAGGAAAAAGAGCTGAAATTGAGATGGCTCGTGCAAAATGTCTAACTTACGGAAGCCATATCCCCCTCTTTGGATTGAAATGGGTGTCGAGCCACATGTTTTCAGAAAGCTCTGGAAATCTTATTTTTAGTGAACTTTACGGATCACGATTATAGATTTTCTAGAAGACGTTACGCCCATTTCAGCGACTGTTGCGCGAAGCAAAAAAATCTGCTAGATGGAACTGCGAGTTCCAACTCGCAGATTGAAGTCGCAGATCCATTCTAGAACCTTTCGCTACAAGAATCTATGAGTTAGACCTAGCCGAATGAAGTAGCAGATGTACTGCGAGTTTGAACTACGAGATTGAAGTTGCAGATGTCGCTCGTAAAAGTTTTCTAGAACCTTCAGCTAGATGAATCTGCGAGTTAGAGCTAGCAGAATAAAGTAGCAGATATACTGCGAGTTAGAACTGGGAGATTGAACTCGCAGATTTAGGGCTCAAAACTTTCCGAGAACCTTCTGCCATCTAGATCTGCGAGTTACAACCATCAAAATGAATCTACTAGATGGATCTGCGAGTTACAACTCACAAATTTGTGTCGGCAGAACTTTATCCACTTGCAGATCACAGGATTTTTAAGGGCAAACTTGACTTTTCACACCCAATTAAATATCTAACCTTCAAACACTATAAATACACCCTTTTGCTTCTTTTTCATGTGTGCACAACAACCTAATACCCTAGATCCTAGATCTTACAATACAAAAGAGAGAGAGGAGCTTCAAAGGCTTCCGAGGAGGTTTTCTTCCATGGATGTCTCACCACCACCACCTTTAAACTTCTCCCATCCATCTTTGAAGTAGATCCAAGGAGAAAGGAGAGCAAAATAAAATAGAGATCTTGGTTATCTCTAAACTCTTCTCTTTGTTTTATTTTATATTTCTTTGATGTGTAATCCCCATTAGGGAATATTTGTAAACCAACACTTGAGCTTGTTATATATGGTATTTACTTAGATTCAACTTAGATCTTGACTCTATTCTTTGAGCTTATTGCTATATCTCTTTTCTTGTCATGTATGTTGGTGAATAAGTAGAAATTGATATGTTTGCATAAGTGAGACTTTAGATTAAAACAATGATGTAGTGTAACTTATTATAAACAAATGACGTAGTGTAAAAGTAGAGTCTCACTCTTGTTTACATGTGGGTGACGAAAGCGAATCGATATGTATGGATTGATTAGAGTGAAAGAGCACATCCGTGTTCCGGTCAATTAACTGTGAATGGATTTTTATTGTTAACTCTTGAATAGAGAGAACTTGATTTATGCATGCTTATGCTAGATTAGGTTATTTGGTGTATTGTTCTTGTGCTTAATGGGTCTAGACCTAGACACAATTGCTCATTCCATGCCTTTGGTTGAGTGATAAGAATTGATTTCGATATTGCTTAATCAACAAATGATTCGTAATAATAGATGATTTGATTTCGGAGTCCTTAATCAAGAGAACTAGCCCTTGAATCCGTTTTGAAAGGTGCTTGAATGTTTATAATCAACATGACTAGCTTGTGTGTTTGGTGAACTTATGTACCTATTGTAATCACTATCTTGCATCTCTCCAAGCCACATTTATTTTCGTAGCTAGTGTGCTTTGCCTTTAGGAGTAAACTAATTTATATTGCTTTGTAGTGTAATTTATTTCCCTCTTTAGCTATATTTAGAAAGGCAAGCACCCGATTACATTTCATCCTTATAATTTAATTTAGTTTAGTTTATTCACACCTCACACACCATCCGTATTATGCATACACTTCACACACACCATTCTCACTCCTTCCATGTTCTATTTACATTGCTTTCAATAACGCATTAGCTAGAGACAGTTAGACGGATACCACCTTTCTGTGGGAACGACCCTTGCTTACATGCTATACTAGTCCTTTGACTCGTTGCATTTGTGAGGTAGATTAAATTAGAACTATCTTTTTGGTAGGCATAACGACAGCCTCATCAGATATTCCTTTAATTTCTCGAACACTTCATTCAGTTTATTTTATAATTCTGATTATGTTGGGAATGGAATTTTGTCTGATGGTCTTCATCGTATTATTTTACAGAACAATGCCATTTATAGTTCAATGCATGTTCTCACTAGCACTAAATGGTGCATTATTAATGAGGACTCCTCTATGCTATGGCATCGGAGATTAGGACATATCTCCATAGAAAGAATTAAGAGATTAGTGAATGATATAGTACTTAGTACTCTAGATTTCACTGATTTTGAGACATATGTGGACTGCAATAAGGGAAAACAGACCAACAAGTCCAATAAAGGTGCCAATAGAAGTTCGGACATATTAGAAATCATACATATTGATATATGTAGTCCAGATATGGATTCACATGCTCAGAGATACTTCTGATGATTACTCATGATATATGTATCTCTACTTGGTTCATAACAAGAACGAAGCATTAGATGCCTTTATGATCTTTAAGGCTGAAGTAGAGAAACAATGCAGGAAGCAAATAAAGTTCGTGAGTTCAGATAGAGGTAGAGAGTACTATGGTAGATACACTAGGATGGAAAAGCACCTGGTCTATTCGCTAAGTTTCTTCAAGAGCATAGGATAGTTGCCCAATACACCATGCCTGGTTCACAGGACCATAATGGTGTAGTACAAAGAAGAAACCGAACATTGTTGGATATGGTGCGGAGTATGCTTAGCAGCTCTAATCTTCCTAAGTCCTTGTGGACTGAAGCACTAAAAACTGCAGTGTATATACTGAACCGAGTCCCAACCAAGGCAGTCTCAAGGACACCAATTGAATTATGGAAAGGTTGGAAATCGAGTTTGCCACATATGCGCGTTTGGGGATGCCCATCTAAAGTGAGAATTTAAAATCCACAAGAGAAAAGGCTGGACCCAAGAACTATTAGTGGGAATTTTGTTGGATATGCCGAAAGGTCTAAAGGGTACAAATTTTACCGTCCATCTCAGAGCACTAGAATTATGGAATCAAGAAATGGAATGACTTGATTAGTGAGAGGGATCATATCAGGATTAAAGTTCCTGAGCATGATCATTCAGAATCTCAACCTTCCACCTCAAGTGATAAGTTGGTTATAGTTCATAACACTCCTCATGTACAAACCACTGTTGAACAATCAATTATTGAAGAAGTTCCACAAGCTATTGACAACATTCCAGTGGATCAAGTAGTTCAGGAACTACCAGAACCTCCTAAACAACCAGTTGAACCACATGCTTCTTAGGAAGATGATGGTACAATATTAATGAGATCCACTAACTAAGAGGTCAGCTATTCCTAGTGATTATGAAGTGTACCTAAAAGAATTTGACTACAGTATTGGAGCCGAAAGTGATTCCGAGTCCTTTTCACATGCCGTAACTTGGAAAGAGTCAGAATTATGGTAAAATGCAATGAAAGAAAAGATGAGTTCCATGAAGAGTAACAGAGTCTGGGATCTTATTGAGTTGCCTGATGAAGCTAAAGCCATTGGTTGTAAATGGGTCTTTAAGACTAGAAAGGACTCATTAGGCAACATTGAGAGATACAAGGCGAGACTCGTTGCTAGGGAGATTCACTCAAAATGAAGGAATTGATTACACAGAGACATTTTCTCCTGTATCTAAAAAGGATTCCCTGTGCATTATTTTAGCATTAGTAGCCCATTTTGACCTTGAGTTGCAATAAATGGATGTGAAAACGGCATTTCTCAATGGAGTTCTATAGAGGGAGGTTCATATGAAACAACCTGAAGGATTCCCCTCTAGTGATTGTGAGCATTTGGTCTGTAAGCTCAACAAATCCATATACGGTTTAAAATAAGCGTCCTGTCAATGGTATTTTAAATTCTATGGAGTAATTACTTCATTCGGATTTGTTGAAAACCCAATGGATCAATGGATGTACCAAAAGGTCAGTGAGAGTAAGATTTGTTTTCTTGTTTTATACATGGATGAAATTTTGCTTGCAAGGAATGATAAGGGTTTGCTACATGAGGTAAAACAATTCCTCTCTAAAAATTTCGATATGAAGGATATGGGAGAGGCATCTTATGTCATTGGCATTAAGATCCATAGAGACAGATTTCGAGGCACCTTTGGTCTCTCTCAGGAAACCTATATCAATAAGGTTTTAGAGAGATTTCGGATGAAGGATTGTTCCGCAAGTGTAGCTCCCATTGTGAAAGGTGATAAGTTCAATTTGAACCAATGCCCGAAGAACAATTTTGAAAAGGATCAAATGAAGAACATTACATATGCTTCTGCTGTCTGAAGCCTGATGTATGCTCAAGTCTGCACAAGGCCTGACATTGCATTTGCTGTAGGAATGTTATAACGATATCAGAGTAATCCAGGTATGGACCACTAGAGAGCTGTAAAGAAAGTGATGAGGTACCTTCAAGGAACTAAACACTACATGCTTATGTATAGACGAAATGTAAACGGTTTTTCCAAAAACGTCAAAAACCATTTTGCTAATTGTTACCAAAAATTTTGCTCAGGGCGAGAAATCTCAGTTAACAACCTCGAGACCACTACCACATAGGTGGTGGCCAAGGTTAAACGTATGTGTGACAGTGCCTAGTAAAATGACAAGGAATATTAATACTATTAACCACCAAAAAGAATCAAAAATACTTTCTTTATTAATAGTGTGTGATATACAAATCTCACTCAAATTGCTCTCAATTTTCTCTAGGGTGTAGTCGGGTACTTGTCGTATGCCTGTCGAAAAGTAGTCTCCTCTTTCTGAAGGCCGAAGTCCTTCTTTTATATATTGTCTTCATAGGTTAAACTAATTGATTCTCCCCTTGATTTTCTCCATCCCTTCCCTCCTTATCGGACGGGATTTAACATTTAAATGTCATTGACTTTGAGTTAATTGCTGAGTTAAGAATATCTTGGTGGAGATCAATTTGTTTCCCGCTTGGACTCTATTACTTGTTCTGTACGTATGTAACGTCTTATTATATGATCCAGTGTATCTTCAGGTTTTGTTAGCATGATCCCCTATAGGGGTCGTTGAATATGGTGTATATTATGGTGAGGTACATCAGATACTAAGGTCGATCAATGTCTTAGCCTCGATATTCAGGAGTTTAGTCTAGCCAGGAGCTATGTCTGACCTCCCTTGATCTTTTGGAGCTAGGTGTGGCCTCCTACGGACACCCCACTATGTCAGCGAGGTATAGGCAAGCTTCTGGAGAGATTGCGAGATAATTCCGACTTCGGGGGGATTTCCTGGTTTCAGGGTCGGTGATGCGGGCTCGATTTGACAGAGCCGGGCTCTACTCTGGGTGTTTCTGGAGCCCGTCCTTATTTTTGTGGGGCGGTATCGTAGCTCGGCTTCTGGTAACATGGCCTCCTGGTGGATGGCCTCCAGCATGGAGCCAAGTTTAGAGGGTGGAAAATTTCCCTTTGTTCCCTAGCCAAATTTGGTTGTTAACACTAATTATTGTCCAAACGTTTAGTCTTAAATTCAAGCATTTTTTTAACATTACCCATCAATTAAAACTGGAAAGGTGGTAACCAATCCAATCATGGCCATAAAGCTTGATGGGAGCTAGGCTATATAAAGGGATTTGGTCCCTAAGCTTGGCTACTCGTGACATACATCATACACCATCATTTTTCAGAGTGTTTTGAGAGCTTAGAAGAGCCAAAATCCGAGAGAAAACAGTATAAGTGCAATGACAGAAGGTATTGCCCGATCCCAGGTTTCTTTTTTTCTTGAGTTTTATCTGATCCTTTTTACTGTTTTGTTTCATTTTAGATCGTGTTTTATTCTTACAGTTGGTATCAAAGCGTCTTGAGCCTCTGCCTTGCCATTTTTCTTAATTTTTTCGAGCCGGGTCTGAAACTGGTTCATACTGGTCAAAGCAACACAACTAGAGGTTGAAAACGATATATTTTGTGGGCCTATTTCATTTTTGGACCTGTTTCATTTTGTGGGCTTAATTTTGATAAAAAAAAAAAACAGTAAGCATAAAACACGATCCAAAGTTCAAGTTTCACTAAAATCAATTCAGGCAAATAAATACCAGCAATAGACAAAATTGCACATAGTACACGAAACATGGCATAAATAATATATGCCATAAATTAAAATTTGTGCAGATATTCATAAAATTCCATAATAAAAGCCCAAAATTTTAAATTTTACCAAAATCCCGAAAGTAATTTTTTAAAATTTTTTTAATCAAAATTAGGCCTACAGAATGATACATGGCCAAAAATGAAATTTGCCCACAAAACATATCGTCTTCAACCTCTAACCGGGTCGCTTTGACCCGTATGAACCGGTTTCAAACCCGACACGAAAAAATCAAGAAAATTGGCAAGCTAGAGGCACAAGGGGCTCTGATACCAAATGTACGCATAAAACACAATCCAAAATGAAGCAAAATAGTAAAAAAGATCGGATAAAACTCAAGAAAAAAAAACTCGAGATCGGGCAATACCTCCGGCCATTGCACTTCTATTGTTTTCTCTCAGATTTTGGCTCTTCTAAGCTCTCAGAACACTCTGAAAAATGATGGTGTATGATGTATGTCATGAGTGGTCGAGCTTGGGGACCAAATCCCTTTATATAGCCTAGCTCCCATCAAGCTTTATGGCCATGAATGGATCGGTTACCACCTTTCCAGTTTTAATGAATGGGTAATGTTCAAAAAACGCTTGAATTTAAGACTAAACGTTTGGACCATAATTAGCAAAATGGTTTTGACGTTTTTTGATCAAAAACGGAAGAAAGTTAATAAGAAAATAAGAAAATAGAAAAACCGTTTACATCAAGAGGATAGATCCATGTAAACTTAGAAAATGCATCAATGAATTGTACAAAATACTTGTAACATTGCCCGAGGAGAAGGCCCCTAGATATTCGTAAAAATCAACTCAAACTGATATTTTTATTCTGGTTTAATTGATGGGGAAAGTTATTGATCGAGCCAATTTTGTGTCATATTTTAGCCCTCAATTCCATATCCTTTGGCTCATTTCCGAGTAAATTCTAGTGTTTAATGGCTCAGTTCTAGTCTATGCAGGCAAAACAGTGTATTATAGGAATTAGAGATCCAAAATGGAGTTTTTAGGGCAAAGCAGCTCAGAATGAACATTTTCAAGAAATAGAGCCCAGTTCGCGATTGGGTTCACTGGTCATTAACAGAGACCAAACCCCGGACATACCCCAAGATTTCATTCGATGGTCGTCAACAGCGAACCAAACCGCTAATTTACCTGGAGATCTCGATAACAAGCATTCAATGGTCGTCAACAGCGAAGTGAACCATAGATGTATCTTTAGAGGATCTCGAGACCCATCTTTCGTTGTTCGTCAACCGCGGTCCAAAGACTGAAATGGTTCCAAAAGATATCGAGACCCAGACTTCACTGGTCCTTTACGGCGAATTATGCCTCAGTTTTGATCCAGCAGATATCAAGCAACATATTCTGATGATCTTCAACCACGATGTCAATGGTGCTTGGTGATGTAGCTAGGCAATATGAACTCAAGGGGATGTACATCTGCTTGCTTCCATCCTTCTTCGGACTCCTTTAAGAGGACTGCATGCAATTTATGAAGGAATATAGTGTGGTATTGGAGACCTTTCCCATTTTGGCCCATCAGGCGACTTTGACTAGAGAGCAGTTACGTATATGATGCTTCTAGTACTGTCTGATAGAGCGAAGCAGTGGTACATGACCTGTACATGGCCTTGAGGTCGAGATCTCTAGTCATATAGGGTCAAATGTGCAAGACATTGTACAACAAATTCTTTCCAGCAGCCACGACGAAAAACTTGAGTATCAAGATTTCTACATTCAATGAGGAAGACGGCGAGCCCTTCCATAAGGCTTGGGAGAGATTTAGATCCTGTTTGCTCAATGCATGCCACGTACATAGCAGAAGAGTTGAAAGTTACATCTTTCTATAGTGGTCTTACCTCTATCACTCAGATGCTAGTTAACAATGCGTGTGGAGGCACCATTGTAGACAAAAGAGTTATTGAAGCCCGTGAGATTCTTGAGAAGTTGGCACTGAATTCAAAGTAGAGAATATCGAGTAGTCGAAGAGGGGGGAATCATGAGGTAGATATAAGCACCGGAGTGGCAATCGAGATGTCTCAGATTGCCAAAGAACTATAATGAATGAATGAGTGCATGAGATCAACGAACAAGCAGACTCCAAGTGCAAATCAAGTGATCAGAGAAGGAATGATAGGGGATTTAAATGGTAGAGATAGATTTTCGGGTCAACAAGAGCAAGCCCAAGCTTTGGGAGGGTTCTAAAGGCAAATAAATGACCAGTATTCCAATTTCTACTACCTAGGGTGGAGGAACCACCCAAACTTCTAGTGGACCGACAACAACAACAACAACAACAAAGCGATAACATCCAAGGTTACGACAACTGAGCAAGAGGTAGTGGGAACAATCCAAGCAACAACCAAACGGGAAATTTTAACAATAACGCCCAGTCCAATTCCTACTAACCAAGAAGCAAGTCTGAAATTCCCTTAACCACTTATAGTGTTCAATATACCTAGAGGGGGGGGGGGGGGGGGGGGGTGAATAGGTATATACTAGAATTCTTTGACTTTTTTTTTCATACAATAAAATTTTGCATACTTCAAACTTTGACAATAACATTGCTTTAACAAAACAATTATGAATTGAGTTAAGCAAGTATTAAAACAATACAAGTCAAAGTAATTGAAAAATAAGCAAGAAAATCAACACAACAGATTTTTTTAACGCGGTAAAACCACAAAATTGAGGAAACATCCACTGGTTGATTCCTCAACCTCCTACAAACTATCTTTCACTAGATGATAAAGTGTACACCCTCAAGCGATCAAATCACTTGATCCACCTTATTGGATCATCCCACTCTATCCTACCCTTGGGCATTCTAATGAGAGATTTACCTATTTGATCAACTATTTGGATCACCCTGATCCTAATCAAGACTTCCTTGCTTAGCTATCCGGATCACCCCGATTCTAGCTAAGACTTCATTGCTTAACTATCTGGATTCTCACAATTCTAGTTAATACTTCTTGCTTAACAATCAAGATTCTCACAATCTTAGACAAGACTTCTTGCTCAAGTTAAAGCCTCGCACTCCAAGAAGAGCCTTCCTCCTTTTGCAAAGCAATGATCTAAGTGAAATGCAAACATGCAAACACGATGCAAAACACTAGCAAATAGAGTATATTGACGAAATACACTCTATGAAGAATTAGTAGTTCACAAATCAAGCTCACAAACAAATGTAACTGATTCTTATGAACATGTAATAGGAAATCTAAATTAGGCATTCAAAATTATTCATAAAAATATCTACAAACCTAAACAATCAAAGCTAGAATAACAAGTTTGCAACAAAAAGGCACAAAACTAGCTTTGAGATCAAGTGATCAAGTTATCACTTGAAATCCATAATATATTCACCAAACAAGAACAAGATTTGAGTAAAAGAATCACAATCAAAATATTCTAGTACTAGAACATGTGACTAAAACCTAGAAATCAATAATCAATATCAAAACACAAAGTTTTCTAGATTCAAGTTCATGTTTATCAAAATTAGTTAGAAAGATATTAAATTAAATATCACAAAAGCTCATTTTGAGAATCACTCAAACAAGTCCAAAAGTAGAATCCAAATAATTTG
This sequence comes from Dipteronia sinensis, assembly GCA_033220585.1. Lineage (NCBI taxonomy): Eukaryota > Viridiplantae > Streptophyta > Magnoliopsida > Sapindales > Sapindaceae > Dipteronia > Dipteronia sinensis. The sequence continues at coordinate 32,779,791 of CM065639.1, read as the reverse complement.
AAACACATTTCATATTCAAATCAAGAGATTTAACAAATTGATCACAAGAAAAGTGTAGAGAATATGATTTGCTTACAAAAATGATGAACACTTTATGAAGATCAAAGTAAATAGAAACGTCTGAACTCCAATAAGATTTGAAACTACTTGTTTCTTATTTGTCTTTGGAATACAATCAATTTTGGCTTTTGAATCACCAAAACCGGAATTGAAATGAGTGAGATATCATAAAAACAAAAATTGAGAAGTTATGAAAATTTCTGCAGATTTTTGAATTTATAGGGATGGAAATGACGTGGAGAGAGAGGCAACTCGGGTGGCAGCCAACACCTTGCCACCTCAGTTCCCCATGGAGGCGTGTGGCTTCCACAGGGGCAGAAGGGTGGCCTTCCCGTGGTGGCCGTGCTCCTCCACAGGAGAGGGGTAGGTTTGGCAAAGCCACCTATTTTCCCCTTTGCTCCCTTTGCACACCTCTCATGTTCTTCAATCGTTTTCTGTCCTTCGTACTCTGAATTCGAATCCGTTTATGGATTACAAACCATAACTCACTCATGGACATGGATGTTTATAAAACGTTATCAAAAAATTGGAATTCAACTGGATACACAAGGGCGAAAACCATGCACGATAAACACACTGAAAGTTTGGTAAAATCCAACTCAGAACTTGAAAACCTATGAATGAGTAACCGAAATGTTCGAACTCAATAAGGAACAATATAAGAACATATTCAAGTCCAAAATCAATAAAAACTACAAAAAAATAAACACAAGAACACACAAGTATGCAATTTCCTAGATATAGTCATAGAACATGCAATTTTACAAAAGTTGTCAAATTAAATCTAATGCATGTGCATACAATAATATGTGTGTATGTGTTACACCAATTGAGTGCAATGATGCAAGGGACATAATGTATACAATGTGTGTGTGTGCGCTTATGCCTTACAAGATGAGAAAGAATCTTGATACCTTTACATCCAAGTAAGCATCTTTCCTCTTGTCGACGAACTTTGCATGAGAAGTTGCTTTCCTTCTTTGAAGCTCATATCAAACTCGAACCACCCATGCAACTAGTCAATACAAACAAAAAGAGTTTTGTTATAGAATCAAGCCAACCCAAATCTAAAACCTATTAAAGTCCTTTAAGGACGAGATGAGAGAGTTCATACAAGCCTCTCAAAAATCATCACAATCCATCCTAGCCTCCCAAAGGTCAATAGAACAAAACCTGAACAAATACATTCAAGCAAATGACTAGAGAGCGAATGGCTTGGATGCATTAATTAGGAAGCTTGAGACATAACTTAGACAGATCATCGATGGTTTTGACAAGTAAGAAAAAGGAAAGTTTCCTAACCATCCGGAGCAAGGGAAGGTCATTGACATATTTTATGAGAATGGAGAGATTGATAGCTTAAAGAAAAGGAGGATCAAAGATAGGAAGATACTTCGGATATAATTTGCCTCGAGTCTAATCCTCATTGGATTTCCCTCGATTTTTCTCTCAGAGTCCTAGGCACACTCTTTATTGAACACATGCTATTTCGAAGTAATGTAAAAGGCAATCAAATATATAACCTATGTGAGTATTTGACATAACGTATATTTTAAGTAAATTGATCTCATGAAGGAATTGAGTGCCATGAACATGGAAAGAACATGTTTTGATTCGCATTCACAAGCTAGACTTTCTAAAAGATCAACTAGGGCTTTCCTTTGGTTATAATGGCGCCATGGGTAATTTGAGGTGAATGGAAGGAAATTTATGGGATTCTAGAGTTATTGATCACATTAAAGAATTTAATTACTAGCTCCTCACATAGTATGTTCAAAAGTGTCTAGGCTAAGATGGCACATTTCACTACTTGTGCTAATTGGTACTCAGATCGGTGTACCCTTTCAATTAAGTGTTGTGTCTATAAGTGTTTTTATCTTTTAACACTTTTACAATTTAGCCACTACAATTTGCACAATTTCTCATAAATGCCTCAGTACAAGTTATTTACAAATTTGAACTAAATATTTGCATTTTAACTTATGCATAATTTATGATCAACAACTAAAGAATTCCAAGTGCTTAATGTATATGGATATATATATATATATATATATATGTGTGTGTGTGTGTGTGTGTGTGTGTGTGTGTGTGGTGATGAAATGAATGGTTTGTGTTTGGCCTCAAATTTGCAGTTGGAGCACACATAAATGACATGGACAGTGTTTTGGCTAGATGTGGTAGTTAAGCACATACATGCCTAGAATCATATCCGAAAGTGAAAAGTCTATCCAAACGAGGGAATACAAGTCTCAACAAGCAGTCCACATATAATGAATGTTCTATGGTAATCAGTGGTGATGAGATCACAATTATGAACAAAATCGAAGAGTGTTTATGTATAGAAACGAAAATTTAGCCTCGAAATTGAACGCTAAGGCACAAATATCTTACATGGGTAGTCTTCACTACTAATCCTAACAATCGAGCACAGAGTCTCGTCCATTAGACACTACGAGAAATAGACTAAATTCACATCATAGGAAAAAAAATCCTTGACTAACAAGAAGTTAGCCAAAACTCAGCAATTAACATATGCAAAATACTCCTCAATGGCACAACGCAAAACATCTCATTCAAACAATTTTGTTCAAAAATAGCTCAATTCACAAAAATTTTGAAAAATTAAAATTTTTGACAAAAACACAATAATAACAACACATACATCACATAAACACAAAAAAAAATGAGAATAAGGTGTCCACACCGCAAAACCTAAACTCGACATTGTCCTTAATGTTGAAAAATTTAAGAATATGGACAAATAGTTCATCGGTTTGAAAATCTGGGCGCAAAACATACTAACACTTATATACAACTTACACACACATACAAAATATATAAAAAAGCACAAACATAAAAAACAAATTAACAAAGACACCATGTGCAAGAAGCTTTTAAACATGGAGGACAACATTCCAACAAAAACTGTTAACTTTTGAATTCGACCAACATCCACTCTTTAATGCGTATTTTCAAAGATGCTCAATAGAAATTTCTCATATTTTGACACAAGTAAAAAGACATGCAAATTCACACTTTCCATTTTGAAAATATTTCAAAATTCGAATTGGAAAAGTATGAACACAGACATCGAAAAGAGGTAACATGCAGAATTTTGAAAACAGGGCACACTCATGACTTCGGTAGAAGAAATGCTCATAACTTGTAAACCACCGCTCAAAATTTTACGTTCTTTATATCTTTGAAATCTCAATGAAAAGAAAATGAACGCATCCTGGGTGGAATATTTTATTTCTTCACCGATTAATACAGTTTTCAAGAAACATTTCCCCTCAAAATTTCAACACAAGGCATCTTCACAAGGTTTGAAATAAAACACGAAAAACAGAAACAAAAATACAATAATAACACATATATACGATCTACCAATAACACATAAACATATATATATATATGTATATATATATATATAATCCTAAATATCTACCACTAATCACATCACAACAATACATCCTACTCACTAGTCAAACACAATCACTTCACACCTTTAAGCTAAACAAAAAGATATAATCTTGAAGTAAAAGCTCAAAAGTAAGAGATTGGATCTGAGATTTAGCAATCCTAGGATGGTGCGGCTTTGTGGTACAGTTTTATGGTGCATGATTGTGGTGCGGCTTTGTAGCGGGGGTTTGTTCTCGTGGTCTTAAAGTTGAGCTCACTTTCATGAGAAACGTGCGGGTTCATTCGTTCTATTTTGTGGGTTCTTTAATGTGGTATCATCCCAGAGAATAGCGCGGGCTCATGCATGCATTAGTGCAGGCTCTTTCCTGCGGTTGTATCTCGCGCAAGGTTTCCAGAGAAACTCGCGGCTTTGTAGCGTGGCAATAAACCCGTGGTATCTGCCTGCGGTAGCCATTAAATCAGCCTATTAGCTCTTCTCCTTGATTCCACCCCCTGCACACACGAAAATTACACCAAAAAACCACCACAAGCATATGCTAAATAATTACGGAGTCTTAACCCCCAAACCTATCTATTTCCATGCATCTCATCATTTATCATTAAGCACAATTACAACATGGCAAATGGACAAATATAAGACTCAAGACTCTTAACACTTAACTAATCATTGTTCAAAAGTTTACTAAAATTATTACAAATTAAAATTCTTATGCATAGTAGATTGAGACACAACACAAGATTGTTCAAGCAAGTCATAAACAACATTCTTCTCAACAAGCTTTTCCAAGGTCTTCCTAGGTCTAGTTCTAAATCCATACATGGATGATTACTTAGGACCATCCAACCAAGACATATCATGCAAATCATTGGCTTGTTTACACTTGCAAATGTATTCAAAATATCTAGGTCTTATATGTCCTACCATATTGAAATAATGACAAACATGTATGAATTTGAGAAGTTTACCATTAGCTTGAGTATCCAATGCATTTTGCCTTCGCACATATTTACCTCTTTGGCGAACAACCTTTGTTGCTTTGCCTTTTGCATTTGAGGATGATGAATTTTGTCTTTGGCCTTGTTGAGTCTTTTCTTTGACATTCATTATTGATGTTGAGGCACCTCCGATAGCATCCATGGCTTTACCGTTAGTGTGTGTACCTACATTCAATTTGCTACTTGCTTTGACAGAAGTAGGTTTGTTAGTGGAAGGGGTAATCTTCTCATTAACATATCCTAAACCTCTTTTGTCACTTGGATGATTTCCAATCTTAATCAGAGTTTCTACTTTGTTAGAACTAGATGACATCTTGCTTAACACCTTATAACCACTCTCTCTTGATTCTCATACCCACTAAGTTTGACTCTAAGCACATTTTCAAGTCTCTTAGCACAATCAAGAAAGTTATCTCTTAGTTCAATTTCATGTTTCAAAACTACTAGTCTTTCATTACTATCTTTCAAGTTATTCTCAAGACTAAGGACTTTGTCTTTAAGCTCTTTATTCTCTTTTAAGCTATGTTCTTGAATTTCTTCTTGTTAGGATTATGCTAAATAGGAAGAGTGTAATATTGTAATTGACAATCTTTTCATATTAATAAAGTGATTTATGGTTTTACAAAATCTTATAGCATTTATAATGATAATTGTCAAAGTAAATAATCATAAGGTCAAAAGACTATGAGAAAGGAAGAATTGTTCATACATCTAGATATGTATGAGGTAGACACAATTCTTTAGTTAGTCTTGAATAAACGTTCACAACTTAAACTAAGGCTGGACACCTTTATCTTGATAAAGTTGTAGAATTCTTTTGCTGGCGTTTGAGTGGGATCAAATGAGTTATGATGAGTCTAAAATCATTGAAAGGGTCTTCGAGTAAAAGAATCTAGTGCACTAGGTGCATTGAACAGGATCACAATGAAATATTTAATCTAGAACCTTCAGTAGATACAAGTCTTTTCATTATGATGACAATCAGAGAGTCTATCTTAATCGTGAGATAAATGATGGACTTATGATTGCAAGTGTTATCATTTGAGCTATCAATGAGTACGATTATATAGCATAGTCTATCCTCATTAGTTTGGTGGTATTCATTTATTAATCGATAGAGGACTTCATTTATAGATATGGACATCGTGGCTCAATTTATTGAATGAGAGTATAATATTATCATATGGATATTTTGAGGTATTGCATATTAAATCTCAACGTTGAGTTTTCGATAATGTCTATTGAAAAGATGGCTTCTGGACAAGTCAAAATATCCAAGTTCAAAACGTGGTCATATGAGTAAATATGGTAACTAGGAGACCTATAGGCGGTCTATGAGCTCTTGGCGATTACTGATATTATACACAAGGATACACTATCTCCAATAAGATTGTCTAGGGTATGAATGAAAAAAATCTTCTTATTCTATCTTTATTTAAGAGTTCAATTTTAGCTTTTTAGTGGAATGAGCTAAAATTAATAGATCGGACCTAAGTGAATCATTTGTTGATTGTGATTAGGTTATGTCTATTGAAGCTTAAATTTAGATAGCCCGCCAAGATCCCCAATCCACACGGACTTGTATGGATCACTTGATATATTCTACCGGACTAATTTATGGGTCCATCTAGAATTGTATTTAATATATTAAGAATATAATTTGCACATTATTTATTTAATGGGCCGCTCAAATTATATTAATATATTAATGAGAGGCATGTGGGCTTGTTTCTTTTAGTAAGAATGAGTCTGGTTCACAGGTGGGCTTTTATTTAAAGCCTGAATGGATTAAATAAAATAAGAAAATAATATTTGGCCCATATTTTTGTGTGGGCGGCAAGGCTATAATAATAGCCTAAAATATTATTTTATTTTATTGTTTGATTAAATGGAAATTAATTAATTGATTAATTAATTATTAATTAAAAATCAAAATCTTTTTCTGACTAGGAAGTATGTTTCCTAGTAGTATACTATTATAGTAGTAAAATAATTATAAAAGACTTAATTTGGTAAATAGATAAATAAAGAATTTATTTATCTAATCAAATAAGGAAGTCTTTAATATAATCACAAATATACTATTTGAGTTGGATTAGGAGTCTTGGTCTGGAAAAGAAATCTTTTTTTCTAAAATGATTTTTTGTCACTAAGTAAATCCACCTAGAGATAGGATTCTTGCCCACCAAGTAAATCCTCTTTAGGAAAGGATGTGTATACCTATATATATATTATTAATTTCGGAATTAATAGGGATAGGAAGAAAAAAAAAGTTTTTTTTAGAGAAAGAATTTTTTTATTCTCTTGCTTTTGAATATAAAAAAAAATTCCAACTCTAGAACATAGTGAAAATTCGGCCAAGAAGAAGAGAGAAAGAAAGTTCTAATTTGAATAGTGCACTTGCAAGCCTTTACATAAAAAGGTTTTGTGCACACTTTCGATTTAGGTTCACGCGAGTTTCAATCATAACGATTGTGAATTCAAAAGTGATAGGAACGATCTTTCTAGGCTCTTGGAGTTTTTGTGATTACCATCGACGCTAAGTCAATCGGATCAAGCGACAAGAGGTATGATATCTTTTGAATATATGTATGTTTAATTAATTAAAGGGTTAAGGTTCAAATATTGGAAAATTTTTAAACTATACTAAATTCGTTTTTAGTCACGCTTCCGCTGCATTTTCGTATTTTCCCCTACAATTGGTATGAAAGCCAGGTTATACCCTTTAATTAATTAACGTATATATATACGTGAATCTATTTCTTTTTATTGTGATTATGCATGTTTTAGAAAGAGATAGCACTCTAGGTATTCGCATATATAATTACATGTGGCATGTATGGATTTATATATGTTATTATAAAGTGAATTGTTATTGCTCGATTTTGGTCATAGAATTTCTATGTATTTTTGTTTCGGAATTGTAACAAGAAGGGTGGACTATTATCGTCATAAGTTCTTTCTTGGTAGTTGCTAGATTCTCTAATTTTTTATTGTATTAAAAAATACTGCAGTTTTTTTTTGTATAAAATAGTGCAGTTTTTCTTGTGTAAAAATTACTGTAGTGAATTAAAAAAAAATACTGCAATAATTTATTGTGTAAAATCTGCTGTAATACATTCAAGTTTCGAAGATTCGAAGAGTTGAAGAATTAGAAGCGGAAGAGGAAGCAATCGGAACAAGCTTGGTACCGTGCGCACCATGGCAACAAGCGTGCATGCACGTTAGCGCGTAGCTACGCTTGTTAGGTGCATGGGCTGCACACGGCAGCCACTTATGTGTCATGGGCTGCACATGACAGTCCTTTGGGCATAATGGGCTACGCATGGTGGCCCTTTATGGATCCAAGGGGTGTGCATGCCCAAAGGTGGCAGCCGAGGGGTGAGGAAGTGGATGATGGCCGCTTGAAGACTTGTTCGCCAAGAAAGAATATTTTGTATTCCAAACAAATGTTATTTACTTGCTTTTCTAGGATGGACCAAAATTGTAGCTATTTATATTTCCGTAAATATTACAATATTTGTTGTTGTATGATAACATGTCATATAGAATAGGAATGCCACTCATATATCTTTTTTGGTATGAACATGCACTGAATGATTTAGGTATCTAATTGGCATCTAGATAACTTGGTAAAATCATTTTATGGAATTTAATCACATGCCATAAATAATTGAGTGGGAGAAGGTATGTTAGAACACCTATGGCCTCCAAGGTTAGTTGAGCTTTATTATTTATTGGTAATCCCCCCGAGGGGCGTCCATAAATGGAATTTAGCAAAATACTTCCTTACAAGGATAGACTAGACAATTGACTTAAACGAAATCTACTCCCAGAGGAGGGATTTTTGTGAGAGAAAATTGAGGGTCGATATCTTGGTAACACACTCAATGTGATTTTATTAATATCCTCCTAAGAGTTCTTGTTAATAAAATTGTAAGGCTAAAATTGAAAACCCTGGTTGTTATGTTAACAATTAGGTGGGACCTAGTCCAACCGGTAAATGCTACGTACTCCTAGAGGAGGCGTAACGTTTATGGGTGTTGGATCACCGTTGAATTTTTATGATTGAATTATTTATTTAATTCAAGATAAATATTTAAAAAGTGCTTTATCATGATTATTTGCTCATATATAATTTTGTTTTATTCAAAAATCATGACTCCATCAGTTATGAATATCCTGAAAGATAACACTTTAACTGGAGATAATTATGTCATATGGAAAAGGAAAATTGGGTTGTTGCTGCAAAGTGAAAAGCATAAGTTTGTTCTGACTACTCCTAAACCACCCTTCCTAATAATGAATCTAATATTTTGCAAAGAGATGGGTATGAGCAATGGAAGACTTCAGATGATATGGCCAAATGTTACATTATGGCAATTATCTTCGACGTGTTGCAACAGCAGCATGAAGGAATGGAGTCTGCTGCTGATATAATGATGTCTCTGGAAGAGATGTTTGCTATGGGGTCTAGGTCGACTAAGAGAGAGGCAGTGACTGCTTTTATGAATCTTAGGATGAAACCTGGATAGGCTGTGAAAGATAACATGATGAAAGTCATAGCACATCTCAATGTTGCAGAACTTAATGGTGCTGAGATAGATGGTGAGATGAAAATTGACATGATTGTCAACTTACTATCGGATTCCTTTGATCAGTTCTAGTTGGACTACACCTTGAACAATAAGGAATACACCTTGTAAGGCCTGATGCAAGATGTTCAAAGCGCTGAAAAGATCCTTGTGAAAAACAAAGGTCAAAAGATTCATTCGGTTGGTAACGTTGCTACTGTTAAGACCCGTCAGAAGGTCAAGAAACAATAGAAGACAAAGCAACTTAGGTCTACCAAGAATGAAACCAAGAAAGTAACCAAGATCAAAGGGTAATGCTTACTTTGTGGCGAAAAGGGACATTGGAAAAGAAATTGCCCAAAGTCACAGAATAAGAAGGAAGAAGGTAATATTAATTATCTTGAAACATGTTTTCTGGTAGATTCTACGGATTCTTGGATCATAGACTCTGGAGCCACTAATCATGTTTGTAATTCCTTGCAGGGGTTCCAAGAAAGAAGAAGGCTTAATAAAGATGAAATAACTTGCGCTTGGTCAACGGAACGTTAGTGTCTGCAAGTGCAGTGGGAGATATTAGAGTTATTTTAGATTCTAGTAGGCATTTAGATTTAATATACGTTTATTATATACCTCAATTCAAGAGGAATTTAATTTCAGTTTCTTGTTTAAATAAATTTGGATATTCGGTTACTTTTAATAAAGCTTTTATTATTAGTAAGAATGACAAAATTGTTTACAAATGTACATTGGAAAACGGTCTATTCTTTTTGCATAGAAATATCTCTCACTCGTTAGACACAGAATTAACGGAACCTAATCATAAAAGAGTAAAATTATCAAAAGATGAAACCTACCTTTGGCATTTATGCCTAGGTCATATTAACCTTAATAGGATTAAAATATTGGTATGTGACGGACCTTTAAGTGACTTAAAGGTTGATGATCTACCAACTTGTGAATCTTGTTTGGAAGGTAAAATGACCAAAAGGCCGTTCACAACCAAAGGTGCAAGAGCCACTGAATGTTTAGGATTAATACACACTGATGTATGTGGTCCTATGAGCATTTAGGCTAGAGGTGGATATGAGTACTTCATCACCTTCACAGATGATTACTCAAGATTTGGCTATCTGTATCTCATGAGACATAAGTCGGATGCTTTTGACATTGTAAGTTCCTCATATTTTGATTGGCTTATTTCGTTGACAAACAAACCACATTGGGGATTATTCTTTGTAAGGGTAAATTAGGCCTCTTGGGTGTGATCAAGCTTCAAGGACATCATCATCTCTCTCAAGAGCACTTCAAAGGTATCTCACTTGTTTAACTTTCTTTGAAGAGATCTAGTTGCACACACTCACTTGCATGCATTATGTTCTTATCTTCCTGTAATTGAATGATGTATTGTATGCCACTTTTAACATTCCACACTTGCACTTTTTGTACATCACTTAGTGTGTTGAGTTTGCCCTGAAAAGAGAATTTCTTCTCTTACCGCGGCCTAGACCGCTTGGCAAGACATGCTTGCACCACGGCATACAGAGCGGTATACCTCAGTAGGGTCATGCTTCCTGTACCGCTTCCTGTACACTTGCACGCATAGCGATCCAAGTCGCGGTGTTGTCCAGTATGCCTCTGTTGCCCATACCGCGGCCTGTGCACCTGCATGCACAGCGCCCTACACCGCGTTGTTGTCTAGACGGTGCACTGCTGTGTGTACCGCGGTCTGGACACGTGCTTGTGATGCGGTCCATCAAGAGGTATTGACAGGTTTCTGTGCCCTAAGTTCAAAACGACGCAGTTTTGACTAGGGCTCTCTTATATATATTCTCTCTTCTTCCTTGCTCGTTTTTTTGAGTTCAAGAAGCCATTGTTGAGAGGCCAAGCTTCCTTTAGAGAGAGAAACTCCCAAGAACTCATCTTTACTCAACCAAACACAAATCCATGTGCATCTAACATCTTACAAGCATCATCTCATCATGGATTCTTCTTGCTTTCATTGACTAGGTAATTTGAACATGCCCTAAATCTCATTCTATTTATTTATGTTCTTGTTTGCCTAGGGTTAGCTCTTTTATATGATTTTATTGCATATCTTTACGTTTATTGGCATGTATAACATGTTCGAGTTGTTGTTTGTTGGTTGAGAGCTTTGTTCATTGATAGCTAGTATTCAGGACGATTTTACCCTTCTAGCTAAATCTTCATGCAGTTGCATTTAGATATTGATATCTAGGATTTGCATTCATTGACATCTTTAAATCCTTAGATAAGCATTTAGTGTTGCCTAGCATTAATTGCATGCTTGAATATCTTTTACATATTCATATAGGTTGTTTAACCTCTTCATTGATTGTTAAGCTTTGTGACTAAGTGGGTTAGTGCACAAGCTTGTGGTCTAGAATCACTATTAAAGGCCCGTTGGGTAGAGTGAAAGGGTTAGTGACCAAGTAGGTGTGACTTGAGGTCTACCTAGGTTGTAAACTTTCGTTCAAATAGTGGATTTGAGGACCGTATGTGGCTAGAAGGATAGCCCGTGAGTTTTGCCCAGTTGGAGGGTTTCTCACGTAAATCAATCCTTGTGTTTTTATTGTTTTCCGAATATTTATATTGGATTGATTGATTGCTAATATGGGGTAGGTCTATTAAAATTGATTAAGTCGAAAAGTTGGTAATAAATCAACTAAAACCTATTCACCCCCCCCCCCCCCCCTCTAAGTTGTATTAGACACACTTTGTGTATTTTCAATTGGTATCAGAGCGGGTTCCTAGATACACTTAGGTGATCCTTGCTCTTTGTGTGTCTTGCATTTTGTTTGTGATTGTTGCATCATTAAAATTCATCTCATTCACACCCAAACACTATGAGTGGAAACGGAAGTGGTAATGAGGGAGCCTCTAGCACAAGACCCCCTTTGCTCACCGGAGTAAACTATGCCTCTTGGAAAGGCAAGATGGAGTCTTACATTTGCCAAATAAATGACCGAGCATGGATGGCAATTGAAGATGGCTACACTCCTCTGGAAAAGACTCTTGCAGATGTAAGTGTAGTTCCCAAGCCAAAGTCGGAATGGTCAACTCAAGAGTTTGAAGCATCCAAGTGGAACAACAAGGCTATACATGCCATTCTTTGTGCCATGGATGACAATCAGTACAAATTGATCCAAACAACAAGAATTGCAAAAGAGGCATGGGAGACTCTAGAGACGGCCCATGAGGGAACCGAGGTGGTCAAGGACTCCAAGCTTCAAGTCCTCTGTTAACGGAAATTTTGCTCAAGGTGAGAAATCTCAGTTAATACCCTCAAGACCACTACCACGTAGGTGGTGGCCAAGATTTATTGTATGTGTAGCAATGATTTATAAAATGACAAAAAAGCAAGAATATTTTATTGAACGTGCATGGTATACAAGTACAGAAATTCTTTTATCTTTGCTCTCAACTCTCTCTAGGGAATGGTTGATTGTTTGTCGTATGCCTATCGAATAGTAGTCTCCTCCTTATCATTTCCTTTCTTTTCTATTTATACATAGTTTGTAGGTCAACAGACTGATTCTCCCTTGATTTTCTCAGTCTCCTCCTTATCGAGCGGGATTTCTCGCATTAATGTCATTGACTTTGAATTAACATCCGAATTGAGAGTATCATGGTGGAGATCAGTTTGTTTCCTTTTTGGATTTCGTTACTTGTTCTGCATATAGGTAATGTTTTCAGATATGATTCAGTGTATCCCTCGTATCCTTTCGGCATGATCCTTTATAGAGGTCGTTGGATATGACATGGTGTGGTGCATCAACCAGGGAGGTTGATTAGTGTTTTAACCTTGATATCTGAGAAGTTTCATCCAGCTTGGAGCCAGATCTGGCTTCCCTTGACCTTTTCGAAGCTAGGTGTGGCCTTGACTGACCTTTTGAAGCTAAGTGTGGCTTCGACTGACCTCGCGGCCTTTTAGGGACATTCTTCTATGTCAATCGAGGTACAGACGAGTCTCTGGAGCATTTTCGAGGTGACCCTGACTTCGGGGAGCTTCTAGTTTTGGTGATGCAGGCTAGATCTGATCGGTCTGGGATCTATCCTGGATGTTTCCGGAGCCCTTCCTTATTCCTGGGGTGGTATCGCAGTTCAGCTCTGGATAGAGAGGTCTCCTGGTGGAAGCTCTCGGATCCGGGCTCTATCCCGAATGTTTCCGGAGCCCGCCCTTGTTCCTGGGGTGGTATCGCAGTTCGGCTCTGGATTGAGAGGTCTCCTAGTGAAACTCTCGGGTATGGAACCAGGTTTGGGAGGTGGAAAATTTTCCTTTGGTCCTTAGCCAATTTTGGCTATTAACAGAAGTCCCCTCTGACTTGAACACCAGACGTCAAGCTCGAGGTTGAGGTCAGATTTTCACTTTATTTGGGAAATCTTCCTCTTTTAATCGTTACCGAAATATTGGGGAAATTTCTTCATTTGAGTGACGTGATGCAAACCGACTAATTTATCTTCGAATTAATCTGATTGCGTTCCGCCAGTCCCCGAGATTTTTTACCGTTACCAGAATCTTGGGGAGATCTTCCTCTTAACTGCGTAAGTGATGTGGCGTGAGATGATTAGCCCACTTTTGAGTTTAATCCGGTTACGTTACTGTAGTCGATTTTTTACTGTTACCAAACGAGTATCTCGGTAACTCGTGCTGTTGCCCTCCTGCCTATATATATGTCTGTTTTCCTCCTCATCTTCCTCACATCTCTTCGAGCTAAAAAAAAATTTTGCTGAGAAATATTTCCATAGCTTTTCCTCCAAGCTTGCTTCTTTTTTCATTCTTCGTCCTTTTTGGCTTCTACAATGTCGAAAAACAGTCGCGACTCAGCTGATTCCATACTCGATGGCAAGGAGGTTGTCAGTCTTACTCTAGGGAAGCGGGCTAGGAGGAGTTCTGACGGCGATGATTCCCCGCCCACCTCGCAACGTCAGCGGTTGAGTAGGAATGTATCCATCGGGACTGGGTTCTCCAACCATCCCGACCACCCTTTGGATATCGTCGATGATGACTCCGACAAAGAAGCGGACGGTGGCACCGCGGGTCTCGGCTCCTAGTTCCCTTGTGGAGAGGCTCCCTCCTTACGATTTCTGAGTTGTCCCAGATTCCACCGTTGACCCGGTGTAGATTGATCGCTTGAGGTCAAAGTTTGGCATCCCCGACAGTGTATCCATCTCGGTGCCTCCCAAAAATTATGAGTTATTCAATCCCCCTAAAGGCGTGCTTCCGATTCATGTGGCCGCTCTTGAGAACGGGGTCAGGCTTCCCCTCTATCCGACCCTTCGACGGGCTCTCAACGACATCCAGCTTGCTCCCTTCCAGTTGACACCCGGCTTCTGAAGGCATCTGATTGGTTTCCTTGTATTATGGAGGGAACAATGCCAGATGAGTAAGGTGACGATGGAGCCAGGTGCAGAGGAGCTGGCTTATCTTTTCCAGATTGGGAGCTTGTCTGGGGCTCATCGAGGCCAGTTCTATGCCAAAGCCAAGAACAAGCTCAACTTCATCGTTCCTGGTGCTTCGAAGAAGGACCCCGTGTGGAAAGAAGAACGGATCCTGGCGGGGGATGACTGGGGGAGCTCGATTTTCATCGGAGGGCATGAATTCGAGGTTCCTACGGCTTTCAGTGACAAGCCTTCCTAGGACCGGGACTCCCTGCCTTCTGAGTCCGAAGCCGTCTTAAAGGCTGTTCTAGCCTGGAATTATCTGAATCTGAAGTTCCCTACTCCTGAAGCTTTTGATCCTCGTAGGGTGAACAAGTATTTGCGGATTTCAGAGGCTATTCCTCGTAAGTGTCCTTGAGTTGCTTCGCCTTATTACTTAGCTTGGTTCTAACATTTTCTTTTTTAATCTGCTTATTCACAGTTTTTGTCGTGGAGCCGGCCACCCGTCACGTCTCACGCTCCCCTCCAGGTGGAGTTTCTTTTCCCTCCTCTGGGGTCGAACCAGCTCTGGCTTCGTCTATCTCTCTGGCTGGGTCTAAGATGGCCACTCTTGCCTCACAGAATTTCTGGGCTTTGGGTAAAGCTCCCCAGGTGGTTGGCCCGGCTGCTTCTGCCCCCTCGGCCATGGCCGCTAAAGTTTCTACCCCTTCGACTCATACACCTGAGTCTGCTGCGCTTCCAACAACCAAAGCCTCGGAGGTTTCTGGGAAAGGTGTTGCTTCTAGGAAAGGTGTCGCGAAGGTTCCTTCCAGCCGCTCCCGGCCTCAGTCGAGCTCGACAAGGCGAGATGAGGTCCTGGAGCAATTCGTAGCGTCCTGTCCGGGTGGCGGGATCTCCAAGATGGCTTATATGCTCATGGACGTCCTTATAACCAATGGGTCTGCTATTTTAGCTGAGGTAATTGTATTTCCTTCATGCTACTCTTGTTAATTCGTTCAGTTTCTAACTCGGGTTCTGTATTTTGTAGGCCTTCAAGCTTAATGTCGCGATGGGCCAACAGGTAGCCCTCCTCCGTGATCGGGCTGCAAAAGCTGAAGCTGAAGCTGAGAAAGCCGGGGAACTACTCAAGCAGGCTCGGTCTTTAGTGGAGGAGGTGACTTTCAGCCAGGGAAAAGTCGAGTCCGAGATGGCTGAGCTTCGCTGCGATCATGAGAGGATGAAGCAATCTTATGATCATGAGCGTCTTCAATCTCTCTGACGGGCTAGGCAGCTGGATTCCTGGAGATCTGAGGCTAAGAAGTTGGACCTCGATAACCAGTCTCTGATTACTCAGGTGACCAAGCTGCAAGCTGATGCGAAGACCTCCTTCAGCGACGGGTATTTCTATGCTTCCTTTCAGGCCGTGGAAGCTCTTCCTCCTCCCTTTGATTTATCATCTATTACTGGCTGGGATAGACAGGAAATAATGCTCAAGGCTGCCAAGTTATCTCACCCTGAAGGTGACAAGGTGGTCCCTTCGAGCCCAGCAGGAGCTGGGAAGCAGCCCGCTCAGGCAGATCCTTCATTCCCTCTTCCTACTTTTACCATCTCAGGTCCTGGGGAGTCTTCCAGTAAAGTGATGTCTTCTCGATCCGAGGAGGATCAGTCGGGAGCTGGTGAAGAGGTTAGGGGCCCATATGAGGATCCTCTTTTAACAGAGATGGAGGTCGATAGGAGCCAGACATGGTCCATGGCTGCCTTTATTGACGCTGCTATCCCGCATGAGGTTATGGACGTAATTAATGAGGTTTTGGAGGAAGATCCCGCTGATCAACCGATGGAGCCTCTAGATGGAGGAGCGGTCGGCGAGGATAACCAAGATGGACAGCTGTTTGTAGAGGGGGTTGATGGCGAGGATCAGCAAGAGGAAGGAGGGCCAGTGGAGGGGAGCCATGAGAGTCCCAAAGTTTAAAGCGTTTCATCATGACTTGTTTCTGATAGCCCGGAAAAGGGGGTGGGCACCCCGTTTTGCCCTTATCAGTTTTTCCTTTTTCTTCTTCTTTTTGTAGCCCGAGTTCGGGGGTTGGGCTCCTCATTTGGATGTAGCCTTATCTGAGGTAGGCTCCCCTTGTCCTTAATGATAAATCGAAGCGCTCTTTTGAGAACTTTTTCTTTTATTTCTGGTCTTGAATGGGATTCAGAGTAGCATCTGCAGCAACAATTAATATTCGTGTAGAGAATTATGATGATTTTGATCCTGCACACGCAAGCAAACATTATATATATATGTATATATATATATTTTGTTTTTTTATGGGGTGATAACCCAACCAAGACATCAGGAGGGCTACTTAGCTATTTCCTAGTTTTTGAGATCTGGAAGGCAACTATGCTTTTACACTCAGATCCTTCTTGGGGGTGGTAGCCCGACCAAGGCATCAGGAGGGCTATCGAGCTATTTCCTTGTCTCAAGATCTGGAGGGTAACTATGCTCTTACACTCAGATCCTTCTTGGGGGTGGTAGCCCGACCAAGGCATCAGGAGGGCTATCGAGCTATTTCCTGGTCTCGAGATCTGGAGGGCAACTATGCTCTTACACTCAGATCCTTCTTGGGGGTGGTAGCCCGACCAAGCCATCAGGAGGGCTATCGAGCTATTTCCTTGTCTCGGGATCTGGAGGGCAACTATGCTCTTACACTCAGATCCTTCTTGAGGGTGGTAGCCCGACCAAGGCATCAGGAGGGCTATCGAGCTATTTCCTGGTCTCGAGATCTGGAGGGCAACTATGCTCTTACACTCAGATCCTTCTTGGGGGTGGTAGCCCGACCAAGGCATCAGGAGGCTTACTTAGCTATTTCCTGGTCTTTAAGATCTGGAGGGCAACTATGCTCTTACACTCAGACCCTTCTTGGGGGTGGTAGTCCGAACAAGGCATCAGGAGGGCTATTGAGCTATTTCCTAGTCTCGAGATGTTTATGTTGAATTTCCCATACAAGGGTATAGTCACTAATGTTGAACATAGTTGGAGACAAAGATGGAAGAGAAAAGGAAAATGACTTTATTGATGATTGAGATGTAGTACATCTTTATTAGGATTTGTAATGAAAACTAAGTGGGGGTAGTCTGCTTGAGAGCTCCTATCAAGGGTAGAATTTCTTCAAATGATCTGCATTCTAAGTGTGGTTGTTAGATCGTCCGTCCATGTCTTCGAGTTTATAAGCTCCATTGCGAACAACTAGCTTTACCAAATATGGCCCTTCCCAATTTGGACTTAAGACTCCATCCGACCTTTTCCGAGTGTTCAGGGTCACCTTCCTAAGTACCAGATCCACTTCTTTGAATTTCTGGGCTCTAACCTTTTGGTTGAAGTATCTAGCAATCTTGCTCTGGTAGATCGCTACTTTCTCTGCTACCCGGTCTTGTTTTTCTTCTAAGAGGTCTAGATTAGCCCGGAGCTTGACTTCGTTGCTTTCGAGCTCAAAGTGCTGTACCCTGAACGAGGTCAACTTATGCTCGATGGGGAGGACTGCTTCAACCCCGAAAGCCAGGGAGTAAGGTATCTCCCCGGTAGCTGTTCTTTTTGTAGTCCGGTATGCCCAGAGGACCTCTGGTAGCTCTTCGGCCCACTTGCCTTTCTTCTGATGTAGCTTTTTCTTCAGAAGTTTCTTAATAGTCTTGTTGGTGGATTCTACAAGCCCGTTATTCTGGGGATGAGCAACGGAAGTGAGTCTGAGGTCGATCCCTAATCCCTTGCAGAAGTCTTTGAACCGGGCATTGTCGAATTGCTTTCCTAGGTCGGCTATAATGATGAGAGGGGTCTCGAATCTGCATACCACGTTAGTCTTGATGAACTTGGTTGTGTTCTTTTCTGATATTCGAGAAAGAGGTCCTGCCTCGACCCATCTTGTGAAGTAGTCGATAGCCACGATAGCATGTTTCATCTGTCCAGGAACGGTAGGAAGTGGCCCAATTAGGTCGATTCCCCACATGGCAAATGGGTACGGTGAACTGAGGGACGACAGTCGCTCGGGTGGCTGGTGGTTCAAGTTTGAAGTTCTTTGACAAGGTTCGCAAGATTGCACAAAACTCTTTGCGTCTTGGTGGATGGTCGGCCAATAGTACCCCATACGAAGCACCTGATAGGCTAGAGCTTCCCCACCTATGTGGTTCCCACAGTCCCCAGAGTGGACCTCTCTCAATGCCCACTTAGCATCATCGGGATGCAAGCATCTAAGTAAGGGGAGGGATCTGCCCCTCCTGTAGAGGTATCCGTCCACCATACAGTATCAAACCGAGAGTCTCTTAATTCTTCGGACTTGGTCAGGCTCTTCGGGAAGCTCTCCTTCAAGGAGGTAAGCGACAATTGGGTCCATCCAGCAACGCAGGCGATCCAGGGAATAAATTTCTCCATTTGTGGCTATGCTTGGCTGGGTGATTACTTGGAGGGGAATTCCCCTTGGTAGGGATTGGCCTCCGTTCGCCGCTATTTTAGCCAGAACATCTGCACAATGGTTTTGGTGATGAGGCACCTGATCGATTTTGAGTCCCTTAAATTTGCTTTTTAGTAGCCGAGCTAGATTTAGGTAGGCAGCCATATTATCTCCCTTCACCTGGTAGACCCCAGTCACCTGGTTTACAACAAGCAACGAATCGCTCTTGATCTGCAGGTAGTCGGCCTTTAGTTCAATGGCTACCTTCATCCCGGCTAGGAGGGCTTCATATTCCGCTTCGTTGTTGGTAGCTTTAAACCCAAATCTGAAACAGTGACAGAATTCAGTCTCCTCCGGATCTATTAAAACTATGCCAGCTCCTCCCCCGGCTCGCCCGGATGCTCCATTTGAAAAGAGGATCCATGGTTTGCAGCCTTCCGGCCAATTTTCGACCTCAGATATCTTCTCCGGGACCTCGTTTGATACTGAGGGATAATCTGGATCTGGGATCGCTGAGAATTCTGCCACGAAGTCGGCCAAAGCCTGTGCCTTAATCGTAGTCCAGGGCTTATACTTTAGGTCGAACTAAGTGAGCTCTAGTGCCCATAAGACTAGCCTTCCTGACACGTCTGGTCTTTGCAAAAATTGGCTGAGGGGTTGGTCTGTCACCACTGCTATTGTGTGAGCTTGAAAATATGGACGGAGTTTCCTCGCTGAGATCACCAGAGCATAAGCGAGCTTCTCCAGGAGAACGTAATTTCTTTCTGAGTTGGTCAAAGCATGACTCACATAGTATATGGGTCTTTGAAAACCGTCGCTACAATCCTTGGCCAAAGCCCGGCTTACCGCAGTTTCTGATACGGCCAGGTAGATCTGTAACTCATCTCCGAGAACCGGCTTGACTAACAATAGGGGGCTTGTTAGGTACTCTTTTGAAGCTTGAAACGCCTGTTCGCTCTCCTGGCTCCATTTCATGTTCTTCCCTTGTTTGATGGCCTTGAAGAAAGGGAGACATTTATCGGTGGAGCGAGAGATAAACCTGTTGAGTGCCGCCACCCGTCCAGTCAGAATCTGTACTTGCTTGAGCGAGGTCGGGGATTCCAGGTCCAGGATAGCTTTGATTTTTTTTGGGTTTGCTTCTATACCTCTCTCATGAACCATAAAGCCCAGAAACTTCCCTGCCGTTACCCAAAAGGCACATTTGGAGGGGTTCAAACGCATCTGGTTTTCCCTCAGTATGAGGAAGGTTTTGCGAAGGTCTTCCTGATGTCCCTTTGTGGTTGGGGATTTTGTGATCATGTCGTCGATGTACACTTCCATTATCCTTCCTATCTTGGGCTTGAACAGCTTGTTAACCAGCCGCTGGTATGTGGCCCCTGCATTCTTCAAACCAAACGGCATCACCTTGTAGCAGTAAGCCCTGCCCAGTAATGAAACTGGTCTTATCTTGGTCAGCCGGGTGCATTTTAATTTGGTTGTATCCTGAGAATGCGTCCATAAAACTCAAATGTTTGTTTTCGGATGTGGAGTCAACCAACTGGTCGATCTTTGGTAAAGGAAAACTGTCTTTCGGACAAGCTCGGTTGAGGTCGGTGTAATCGACATACATACGCCATTTCCCATTCGCCTTCGTGACCATGACCACGTTGGCGATCCATTCGGGGTAACGTACCTCTCTGACGAACCCTGCTTTGATCAATTTATCAACCTCTTCCTGCACCGCCGCGTTCCTATCAGCGTTGAAGTGTTGCCTCTTCTGCTTGACGGGCGTTGTAGGCCGATGGGGTTTCCACCACAACAAAGTCGGTCATAACATTCTGTTGGAGCGGGGTGATCCCGATGATTACTGGGAGGATCATTGACCCCACTGGTATGATTGAGTCCCCAATAAAACCGTAAAGCGGAGTGGTACAGCTGTTGTAACAACGTTGCTTCAGGTTCAATTTTTCCAGGGTATCCTTGAAGAGGATATCTACACTGCTATATGTATCCACGAGCACGCGATGGACCAAACAGTTGGCGATCTGTATCGTGATTACCATAGGATCATCATGAGGTTGCACAGTGTTGAAGACATCTACTTCGGTGAATACGATCTGAGCTGATTGGGAGGGCTCTGTCGGGCTCTGGCTGACTTCGAAGATCCCTCGGCTCTCTCCGATGCGGGGGACCTTTCATGCGTGGTTTTTCCGGGAGTTATTGGAAATGCCGGCCAATGTAGGACCTCCGCTTATAGTGTGTATCACCTGGATCTGTTGCATCAAGTCGGCCTGTTCCCCTTTCCTCTTTTCTGCTTCCTAGCGGATTTCAGCTTGTACCTTCCTTCCAGTCCTGATATTATCTCTGACCTGTTGTAAGAACTCAATCAGGCATCCTCCCCTTATCAGAGCCTCAATCTCGTTACGGAAATTATAGCACTCTGAGGTGTTGTGGTCCACGTCTTCGTGGAAGTCGCAGTACTTGTACCGGTTTCTCCTGTCAGCTGGGGCCTTCATGGGAGCGGGCTTTTGGAGCAACCCTTTATCTCGTATGGCAAGGTAGACTGTTTCCCTGGAAGCATTCAAAGGGGTGTAGTAGTCATACCCTTTTTTCCCCTTGCATTACTGGAGCCACGGTCCTGGGAGGCGGCGAAGCCCCGGGAGGGGTTCGTTTTGCTGGATATCTTTCTGGCCTATGCAGAGGAGCAGGGAGGCGATAGGTCGACCTGTTGGGAGGTTTATTCTGAGTTTTTTGCACTAGCTCAAATTTGGGAGCTTCTTTCTTCAGACGCTTTGCCGTTCTCATGTCGTCGTGTTCCATCTTGACCTTCAGTTGTTCGTCGATCTCGACCTGCTCAAGAACCCGGTCATAGGCCTCCTGGTAAGTCTCGGGAGGTCTCTTGGAGAAGGAACAGGAAAAAGCTTTCCTGCCCATAGATTTCGCCTGAAGTTGGCGAGGGTTTCTTTTTCAGTGAAGACTCCCATTTGTATGACCTCCTTGTGAAATTGCTCCACGTACGATCGAAGAGTTTCACTCCGTTCCTGGATCACATATTGGAGGTGTATGGGATCTTTTGGGCGAGGTTTGACTCCTTGGAATTGTGAGCAAAAATCTGTTGATAATTTCGTGAAAGAATCCACGCTACCAACGGGCAGTTTCCTGAACCAGGTTTTCGCGTAGTCGGTCAAGGTCATTGGAAACATTCTGCACATAGCTGCTCTGGTAGTGTTCTGGACCTCCATTTGTTGAAAGAAGCTCTCTAGGTGGCTTAGAGGATCTTCCACTCCAGAGAACTTATCAGCTGGCATTTTGAATTTTGGGGGGAGCTCTGCTTCCCGGATCCTCCTAGTGAAGGGAGCGTTCATCTCGCTCAGGGGATCCTTTTTATCCTACCTATTCTTTCCCTTCCTTATCTGCTGGACCAATTTTTGTAGCTTTGCCAGCTGATCCCTTAGTCGCTAGTTCCCAGGTCTCTTCGAGTTAACCTCAGATTCCTCACTGTCGAATCTTTCTGATGAACTGGCAATTTCTATCTGGTCCTCCTCCTGGACATGATCCACTCGGGGAGTTTGTCTACTTTCCTCCTCTAGGGCACTGGACAGTTCTCCTGGATGTAGTTGGATGAGATAGTCCTCGTGGCTTCAGGGTAAAAGCATCTGCGGCAGACTTAACTAGCCTGGGTTGATATTGTGAAAGTCTTCTCGGAACTGGGGGGCATGAGTCCCAGCCTATCCCGGATCGAACGTTGGGGCCCTGATCTATCTCGAGCCGGCTCTGGAAGAGGAGGTCCTAGGCTATCGAAAGCAGGTGGCCTAGCTCCGAGCCTGCTCGGATCTCCCTTATCATTCAGTTTGGTTGGCTAGATCGTGATACCTTCAGCGAGAAGACGGACGCGGATGGATTCTACGAAGGCCGCCGCTTGTTGGTCGAGCGCTGCCTGGCTTACTATAGGGTGGCCAGTAGCCCGCGTATTGGTTGTCTGGATCGGAGCTTGACTACTATATCCAGACTTTCTCCCATTTCTTGGGGCTTTTCGTGTTAGCCTTGCCGGAGGTTGCTCCGGGACTCTATGCTGGCCTTGGGAGGAGCGGAGCCTCATAGTTCCTGTAAAACAACTGAAAAGTAAATGCAAATAACTGGTTAATTGGGTGTAGGGTAAGTCCCCACAGACGGCGCCAGAAAGTGTTAACTGAAATTTTACTCAAGGTGAGAAATCTCAGTTAATACCCTCAAGACCAATACCACGTAGGTGGTGGCCAAGATTTATTGTATGTGTAGCAATGATTTATAAAATGACAAGAAATCAAGAATATTTTATTGAACGTGCATGGTATACAAGTACATAAATTCTTTTATCTTTGCAGGGAATGGTTGATTGTTTGTCGTATGCTTGTCGAATAGTAGTCTCCTCCTTATCATTTCCTTTATTTTCTATTTATACATAGTTTGTAGGTCAACAGACTGATTCTCCCTTGATTTTCTCAGTCTACTCCTTATCTGGCGGGGTTTCTCGCATTAAAGTCATTGACTTTGAATTAACATTCGAATTGAGAGAATCATAATGGAGATCAGTTTGTTTCCTTTTTGGATTTTGTTACTTGTTCTGCATTTAGGTAATGTTTTCAGATATGATTCAGTGTATCCCTCGTATCCTTTCGGCATGATCCTTTATAGAGGTCGTTGGATATGACATGGTGTGGTGCATTAACCAGGGAGGTTGATTAGTGTTTTGATCTTGATATCTAAGAAGTTTCATCCAGCTTGGAGCCAGATCTAGCTTCCCTTGACCTTTTCGAAAGCTAGGTGTGGCCTCGACTGACCTTTTGAAGCTAGGTGTGGCTTCGACTGACCTCGCGGCCTTTTAGGGACATTCTTCTGTGTCAATCGAGGTACAAACGAGTGCTCTGGAGCATTTGCGAGGTGACCTCGACTTCGGGGAGCTTCTAGTTTTGGTGATGCGGGCTAGATCTGATCGTTCCAGGCTCTATCCCGGATGTTTCCGGAGCCCGTCCTTGTTTCTGGGGTGGTATCGCAGTTCGGCTCTGGATAGAGAGGTCTCCTGGTGGAAGCTCTCGGGTCCAGGCTCTTTCCTGGATGTTTTCGGAGCCCGCCCTTGTTCCTGGGGTGGTATCGCAGTTCGACTCTGGATTTAGAGGTCTCCTGGTGAAACTCTCGGGTATGGAACCAGGTTTGGGAGGTGAAAAATTTTCCTTTGGTCGTTAGCCAATTTTGGCTATTAACATCCTCCAAACACAATTCGAGCAAATTAGAATGGAGGGGGATGAGTGCTTCAATGACTTTCAAGTGAAGTTGATGGACATAGTTAATCAAAGCCATCAACTTGGTGATCCTTACTCGGATAGGAGAATCAAGCAAAAAATTATGAGGTCTCTTCCGGCAAGATTTGAGTCGAAAGTAACGGCTCTTGAGGAGAATAGTGACTACAAGAATATGAAGCCAAGTGAAGTTATTGGAAGGCTTCTAGCATATGAGTCTAGATGGACTCCCACACCTACACCTCAAAAGAAGCAAAAGAGTATTGCTTTGAAGACTTCTAAGGTTGAGAAGAAGGAAGAAGACTCAGATGAAGAAATGGCCCTCATGGTCAAAAGGTTTAAGAAGTTCATTAAATTTGAGAAGAAGGGATTTGGATCCAAAGGAAAAGAAATGAAGAAGAAGACTCCTTTCAAGAAGTTTGAGTCAAGTGAAGACAAGCCCACAAGAAAAGGGATTCAATGCTACGAATGTGGAGGTTTCGGACACATCTCCACGGATTGTGGCAACTTTAAAGAACAAGAAGAAAGGAAAGGCTATGGCCGCCACGTGAGTGATGGTGATGACTTGGAAGAAGAAGGAGAATCTTCGGATGATGAGGATCATGTGGCAAACTCTATTGCCTTTGCATCTTCTCTCAAGAGTAAGGAAGCATTAGATGATGAAGTGGAAGAGAAACAAAATGAAAATGACTCTAGTGATGGTGACTCTTCATCCCATTCAACAAATATGGATGTAGGAGGAATGGATCTCGAAGGGTTCATTGAGCATTTTCAAAGCTCAAGATTGAAGATGAAGAAAGAGATTCAAAGGCTAAAGGGTGAAAATCTCAAGCTATCTACCGAAGTCACTCACCTAAATAGAGAAGTAAATATAGCAAAAAGAAATGAGGAATTGGTGGAAAAGGAGCTTGAAGAAGCAAGAGAGATCATTGCTAAAATGACTTCAAGTACGAAGAAACTTGATCACATGTTGGGAGTTGGCAAGAGGCCAAGTGATAAGAAGGGTCTTGGCTATGAAGATGACAAGGAGACCTCATCCTCAAGCAAGACTGTGTTTGTAAAGAGCTTGGACATCAAAGAGCCTCCACCCCCACAACATCCTAGGAAGAAGATCGAACTAGGAGAGTGCTCTAAAGATTCTTAACTCAAGGTAGCACATGGGAAACAAGCTCAAGCTCAATCAACAAGGGTGCATCAAGCAAGTTTCCCTCAACCCAAATACCATCAAGCTAAGAAGCAATTCATTCAAGGTCAACCAAGGAAGCAATTCATTCCAACTCAACAACAAAGGAGGAGAGAACCAATCCAACACCAAAGACAAGCTCAAATGCGTGGGAAAGCCCACTTGTACTCACAAGGGCATGTTGGCTTTAGTGATGTAGATTGGGCAGGAAATTGTGATGATAGGAAGAGTACATCTGGAGGTTGCTTCTTCCTAGGCAACAACTTGGTCTCATGGTTTTGCAAGAAGCAAAATTCCATCTCTCTATCCACAGCTGAAGCGGAATTCATAGCCGCCGGGAGTGCTTGCACACAACTCCTTTGGATGAAACAAATGCTTGTGGATTATGGCTTTGATCAAGGTATTCTAACCCTTTATTGTGATAACATGAGTGCAATTAACATTTCAAAGAATCTGGTTCAGCACTCTAGGACAAAGCATATAGACATTAGGCATCATTTCATTAGAGAACTAGTTGAAAACAAATGCATTGCACTTGAGCATGTAGGCACTAATGATCAACTAGCGGATTTATTTACAAAGCCCTTAGACTCAACTAGGTTCAAGTCACTTAGTAGGTCTATTGGGATTTGTCATATGCCTTGATGTGTTTTGGTGATTGAACCCAAATGGGGAGCTCAAGCAAAGAGAGCAACCTTGCATGTTGAAATAAGCAAAAACTTGATCAACTTTATGCTTCTTTATTAATTGCTTGAGTATTTTTGGTTGTGCTTATATATATATATATATATATATTCCTATATGGCTTTTTATTTCATAAGTGTGCCTTGCTTGGTTTATAATCCATGTCACCTCTATGTTCAAACATGCATTTTTGGATTAGGAGAATTGATTGGGAAGTACATTTGAATGACCTGAAGTTTATCTCCATGACATGTGACTTGATTTTGACATGCTAAAATATTATGCATGAATTGTGTGTGCAAATGTGTGTGGAAGCACCTTGACAAAGCTAAACTCAATAAGGACCATGTGTCCATGCAATTAATAAGGATGTCTCATCCAATTTAGCTTTGGGTCTTTTCTTAATGGTTGAACAAGACAACTACCAATAAGGATTCTATATCCATTCAATTAATAAGGATTTTATATCCATGTCTTGATTGACCATTAAGGATTGACATGGTTGCTTGTGTGTGCTCAAAAAATTTAAACGCTATATCTTGTTTAATTATGGCAAAAGGGTGCAAATTGGTTTGAATTCCTTTGGAACCCTTTTGATGTTCTCTTTGCCAAATACCATTTGCTTGAACTATGACGTTACATATCTTACATTCAAAGCAACTAAGTCTTACATTTTCTTCTTAAGAATAAACCCTCAATGATTCTCTCTCAATTAATCAAGTTGCATAAAGTTGTTGTATATGATTATGCACTTATCTTGCAAATAACTCTCTTTGCTAAAGTGACTCGGTTGGGGAATACTCCTTTGCCTATCTCATGACAAAAAGGGGGAGTAATGTGGTTTATTTAAGGGGGTTGCATATTTGGGGGGTTTGTCCCATTGAGAGGGAGTTAACCCATTTAGGGGGAGCATTTGTATGTTGCTTGTTGCAGCTTTCTTTTATTATGCAAATTGCTTTTATTTATTGTCTCTCTTGATCACCTCACATACACTTGTCTTGGAAAGTGTAGTCTCATTGTTTTGCAGGGAAGGTGGATATTCTACAAGAGCTTGAAGTTTTAAAGACCTAGTATCTAGGTATCTTTTTGTAATATAGAATATCTTTTTGTTGACCTCTAGTTTTTACTTTTTTGTGAGGATGATTTGTGAGTGGTGGTTTTGTCACGAAATAGCCAAAGGGAGAGATTGTAAGTTCCTCATATTTTGATTGGCTTATTTCGTTGACAAACCACATTGGGGATTATTCTTTGTAAGGGTGAATTAGGCCTCTTGGGTGTGATCAAGCTTCAAGGACATCATCATCTCTCTCAAGAGCACTTCAAAGGTATCTCACTTATTTAACTCTCTTTGAAGAGATCTAGTTGCACACACTCACTTGCATGCATTATGTTCTTATCTTCATGTAATTGAATGATGTATTGTATGCCACTTTTCACATTCCACACTTGCACTTTTTGCACATCACTTAGTGTGTTGAGTTTGCCCTGAAAAGAGAATTTCTTCTCTTACCGCGGCCTAGACCGCTTGGCAAGACATGCTTGCACCGCGGCATACAGAGCGGTATACCTCAGTAGGGTCATGCTTCCTGTACCGCTTCCTGTACACTTGCACGCATAGCGATCCAAGTCGCGGTGTTGTCCAGTATGCCTCTGTTGCCCATACCGCGGCTTGTGCACCTGCATGCACAGCGCCTTACACCGCGTTGTTGTCCAGACGGTGCACTGCTGTGTGTACTGCGGTCTGGACACGCGCCTGGGATGCGGTCCATCAAGCGGTATTGACAGGTTTCTGTGCCCTAAGTTCAAAACGACACAGTTTTGACTAGGGCTCTCTTATATATATTCTCTCTTCTTCCTTGCTCATTTTTGTGAGTTCAAGAAGCCATTTTTGAGAGGCCAAGCTTCCTTTAGAGAGAGAAACTCCCAAGAACTCATCTTTACTCAACCAAACACAAATCCATGTGCATCTAACATCTTACAAGCATCATCTCATCATGGATTCTTCTTGCTTTCATTGACTATGTAACTTGAACATGCCCTAAATCTCATTGTATTTATTTATGTTCTTGTTTGCCTAGGATTAGCTCTTTTATATGATTTTATTGCATATCTTTATGTTTATTGGCATGTTTAACATGTTCGAGTTGTTGTTTGTTGGTTGAGAGCTTTGTTCATTGATAGCTAGTATTTAGGACGATTTTACCCTTCTAGCTAAATCTTCATGCATTTGCATTTAGATATCGATATCTAGGATTTGCATTCATTGACATCTTTAAATCCTTAGATAAACATTTAGTGTTGCCTAGCATTAATTGCATGCTTGAATATCTTTTACATATTCACATAGGTTGTTTAACCTCTTCATTGATTGTTAAGCTTTGTGACTAAGTGGGTTAGTGCACAAGCTTGTGGTCTAGAATCACTATTAAAGGCCCGTTGGGTAGAGTGAAAGGGTTAGTGACCAAGTAGGTGTGACTTGAGGTCTACCTAGGTTGTAAACTTTCGTTCAAATAGTGGATTTGAGGACCGTATGTGGCTAGAAGGATAGCCCGTGAGTTTTGCCCAGTTGGAGGGTTTCTCAAGTAAATCAATCCTTGTGTTTTTATTGTTTTCCGCATATTTATATTGGATTGATTGATTGCTAATATGGGGTAGGTCTATGAAAATTGATTAAGTCGAAAAGTTGGTAATAAATCAACTAAAACCTATTCACCCCCCCCCCCCCCCCCTCTAGGTTGTATTAGACACACTTTGTGTATTTTCAGACATGTTCAAAGCATTCAAAGCATTCAAAGCTGAAGTAGAAAATCAACTTCAGAAACACATAAAAATCTTGAGATCTGATCGTTGTAGAGAATATCTATCTGGTGGGTTTCAGCAATATCTTATTGATAATAGGATAGTTTCTCAGTTTTCTCCACCAAGTACACCTTAACAAAATGGGGTGGCAAAAAGGAGAAATAGAACTCTTTTAGACATGGTTAGGTCAATGTTGAGTTATTCAACGCTTCCTATTTCTTTTTGGGGATATGCTCTACCAACTGCAATATACATTCTAAACGTTGTACCATCTAAGTCGGTTCCTCAAACACCATATAGTTGTGCAGGATATTTGGTTGTCCTGCACATGTGTTAAAAGGAAAGACAGAAAAAATGGAGTCTCGTTCAGAAACATGTATATTTGTGGGGTATCCAAAAGGAACTAAAGGATATTATTTCTATAGTCATTCAGATCTAAAAGTATTTGTTTCAAAAATGCTTCATTTCTAGAAAAGGACTATATGAATAATTTTGTGCCCCAAAGTAGAATTGTCCTGAATGAGATGTCAGGAGATACAATTCCACAAGAAGTTTTACAACCTAGCCCAATTGTAAGTTCCACTCCAACACAAAATCAACAACCTACCATTCCTCGGCGTAGTGGGAGGGTTAGTAAACAACCCGAGAGATAGATCGGTTTGGGAGAATCAGTGGAGAATCTCTCAGATGACGATGATCCCTACACTTATAAGGAAGCAATGGAGGATGTTGATTGTCATCATTGGCAAAAGGCAATGCAATCTGAGATTGAATCCATGTTCGATAACAAAGTCTGGTCCCTTGTAGACTTGCCTAAAGGGATAAAACCCATTGGGTGCAAGTTGGTATACAAGAGGAAAAGAGGTATGGATGGAAATGAGGAAACTCTTAAAGATAGATTGGTAGCTAAAGGTTACACACAGAAAGAAGGTATCGATTACGAGGAAACCTTCTCTCTTAGTGGCCATCCTTAAATCCATTAGGATACTCTTATCCATTGCAGCATCTTTAGATCTAGAGATTTGGCAAATGGACATCAAGACAGCTTTCCTTAATGGAAATCTTGACGAAAGCATCTATATGATGCAACCAGAAGGATTCATTGAAAAAGGCCAAATGGAAAAGGTATGCAAGTTGCAGGAATCCATGTATGGATTAAAACAGGCATCCAGATCCTGGAACATAAGGTTCGATCAAGCTGTAAAAGGTTTTGGATTTATTCAGAATCCTGACGAACCTTGTGTATATAAAAGGATAAAGGGCTACAAGTTGGTTTTCCTAATTCTTTATGTTGATGATATACTACTCATTGGAAACGATGTAGGTGTATTGACATCAGTAAAAGGATGGTTAGCAAAACTAATTTGATATGAAGGACTTAGGAGAAGCTAGTTTTATTCTAGGTATCCAAGTAATAAGGGATAGAAGAATAAAACAATTGCATTATCCCAAGCTTCATACATAGACAAAATATTGTCTAGGTTTTCCATGCAGGATTCTAAGAAAGGTATGTTACCTTTCAGACATGGAATCAAACTTTCTAAGGAACAAGTTCTTAAGAATCAGCATGAAGAGCAGTTCATGAGTAGAGTTCCATATGTCTCGGCAGTTGGAAGTCTCATGTATGCAATGCTCTGCACTAGACTAGACATTTGTTTTGCTGTTGACATAGTTAGCAGGTTTCAATCGAAACCTGGTCCTGATCACTGGACGGTAGTCAAGCATATTTTCAAGTATCTCAAGAGAACAAGAGACTATATGCTTGTATACTCTGGAGGGGATTTAATTCCCATTAGGTATACAGATTCTGATTTCCAGTCGGATTCTGACTCCTAGAAAATCCACATCAGGATCTGTGTTTACTATAGGGAGGAGGAGCAGTCATATGGAGGAGTATCAAGCAATCATGTATTACTGACTCCACCATGGAAGCTGAGTATGTTGCTGCATGTGAAGCTGCCAAAGAGGCTGTTTGGCTCCACCAATTCTTGATTAACTTGGAAATAGTTCCTAATGCGAATAAGCAGATCACTATTTACTAGGACAATAATGGAGCAGTGGCTAATTCAAGAAAACCAAGAAGTCATAAGAGAGGTAAACACATTAAAAGGAAGTATCATCTTTTAAGGGAGATTGTGCAAAGGGGTGACATGACAATTACCAAAATCGCGTCAGCAGAAAATCTAGCGGATCCTTTCACAAAGGCTCTACCTCAGAAGAGTTTTGATAGGCACCTAGAGAACATGGGAATGAGAGATATGACACACTTGCTATAGCACAAGTGGGAGATTGTTAGGATTATGCTCAATAACAAGAGTGTAATATTGTAATTGATAATATTTTCATATTAATAAAGTGATTTCTGGTTTTACAAAATTTTATAGCATTTATAATGATAATTGTCAACGTAAATAATCATAAGGTCAAAAGACTATGAGAAAGGAAGAATTGTTCGTACATCTGGATATGTATGAGGTAGACATAATTCTTTAGTTAGTCTTGAATAAACGTTCACAACTTAAATTAAAGGTTGGGCACCTTTATCTTGATAAAGTTGTAGAATTCTTTTGCTGGCATTTGAGTGGGATCAAATGAGTTATAATGAGTCTAAAATCATCGAAAGGGTCTTCGAGTAAAAGAATCTACTACACTAGGTGCATTGAACAGGATCACAATGAAATATTTTATCTAGAACCTGTTAGTAGATACAAGTCTTTTCATTATGGGGACAATCGGAAAGTCTATTTTAATCCTGAGATAAATGATGGACTTATGATTGCAAGTGTTATCATTTGAGCTATCAATGAGTACGATTATATAGCATAGTCTATCCTCGATAGTTTGGTGGTATTCATTTGTTAATCGATAGAGGACTTCATTTATAGATATGGACATCGTGGCTCAATTTATTGAATGACAGTATAATATTATCATATGGATATTTTGAGGTATTGGATATTAAATCTCAACGTTGAGTTTTCGATAATGTCTATTGAAAACATGGCTTCTGGATAAGTCAAAATATCCAAGTTCAAAACGCGGTCATATGAGTAAATATGGTAACTTGGAGAGCTATAGGCAGTCTATGAGCTCTTGGCGATTACTGATATTATACACGAGGATACACTATCTCCAATAAGATTGTCTAGGGTATGAATGAGAAACATCTTCTTATTCTATATTTATTTAAGAGTTCAATTTTAGCTCTTTAGTGGAATGAACTAAAATGAATGAACTAAAATTAATAGATCGGACCTAAGTGAATCATTTGTTGATTGTGATTAGGTTATGTCTATTGAAGCTTAAATTTAGATAGCCCGCCAAGATCCCCAATCCACACGGACTTGCATGGATCACTTGATATATTCTATCGGACTAATTTATGGGTCCATCTAGAATTGTATTTAATATATTAAGAATATAATTTGCACATTATTTGTTTAATGGGCCGCTCAAATTATATTAATATATTAATGAGAGGCATGTGGGCTTGTTTCTTTTAGTAAGAATGGGTCTGGTTCACAGTTTGGCTTTTATTTAAAGCCTGAATGGATTAAATAAAATAAGAAAATAATATTTGGCCCATATTTTTTGTGTGGGCGGCAAGGCTATAATAATAGCCTAAAATATTATTTTATTTTATTGTTTGAATAAATGGAAATTAATTAATTAATTAATTAATTTTTTAATTAAAAATCAAAATCTTTTTCTGACTAGGAATTATGTTTCCTAGTAGTATACTATTATAGTAGTATAATAAATATAAAAGACTTAATTTGGTAAGTAGATAATTATTTATCTAATCAAATAAGGAAGTCTTTAATATAATCACAAATACACTATTTGAGTTGGATTAGGAGTCTTGGTGTGGAAAAGAAATTTTTTTTTTCAAAAAGGATTCTTTGTCACCAAGTAAATCCACCTAGAGATAGGATTCTTGATCACCAAGTAAATCCTCTTTAGGAAATGATTTGTATACCTATATATATTATTAATTTCGGAATTAATAGGGATAGGAAGAAAAAAAAAGTTTTTTTTTAGAGAAAGAATTTTTTTATTCTCTTGCTTTTGAATAAAAAAAAATTCCAACTCTAGAACATAGTGAAAATTCGGCCTAAATGAAGAGAGAAAGATAATTCTAAATTCGATGGTGCACTTGCAAGCCTTTACATAAAAAGGTTTTGTGCACACTTTCGATTTAGGTTCACGCGAGTTTCAATCATAACGATTGCTGAATTCAAAAGTGATAGGAACGATCTTTCTAGGCTCTTGGAGTTTTTGTGATTAACGATCAGGAAAGAAGATTTCGTTTTTCCATTCTCAGGTACGCAATTCAAAGAATAGGGAGACCACGCTCCTTGGTGATTCACGTTCTTGATCGGATTGGAAGATCTTGCGGATTACCATCGACGCTAAGTCAATCAGATCAAGCGACAAGAGGTATGATATCTTTTGAATATATGTATGTTTAATTAATTAAAGGGTTAAGGTTCAAATATTGGGAAAATTTAAACTATACTAAATTCGTTTTTAGTCACGCTTCCGCTGCGTTTTCGTATTTTTCCCTACACTTCTAGCTTCTTATTAAGAGACCTATTCATCCTAGAGATTCTCTCATTCTTTTGAACAAGATTATTCATCTTTTGATTTCCTAGGTTAATAGGCTTATTTTCAACACTAGAAGACATGAAGGATAAAACT
The DNA here is from genome assembly GCA_033220585.1 of Dipteronia sinensis. NCBI lineage: Eukaryota > Viridiplantae > Streptophyta > Magnoliopsida > Sapindales > Sapindaceae > Dipteronia > Dipteronia sinensis. The sequence goes on along the minus strand of CM065639.1, from coordinate 32,746,304 downwards.
TCCTTAAACATGATTAATCCACAAACAAACACAAACACTATAAAAAGGATCTATCTAATTGCCTCTAGACACCCACTCTGATACCAATTGAAATTCCCTTAATATTATATTGTCAGATATACCTAGAAGGGGGGGGGGGGGGGTGTTGAAATGGTATAGTCTCAAAAATCTAGCAATTTCTTTTTCTTCACAAGATATACAATTTTACAAGCAAGCTTTAACAAGTATATTGATTCAACAAAATAGTACAAGATCAATTAATCAAGGGTCGAAACAATACAAGTCAAAGAAAGTAAAGAAATTGAAATGGTAAAACCAACTCAAGGATTTTTACGTGGTAAAACCTCAAAATGAGGAAACATCCACGGGTTGATACCATAACCACCTAGCTAAAGCAATTCACTATGACAAATAGGAGTTACACACTCAAAAGACAATCAACACAAGATTCACTCTCTAAGCTATCAACACCTATTTTACCGTCGGGCCTAGTGAACTTACTATGCCAACTTCTTATCCAAGACCTCACGTCTTTAGGAAGATACCTTGCTTGTCTATCCAAGTCACCCCGACTCTAGACAAGACTTCCATGCTTCGCTATCCGGATCACCCCGATCCTAGCCAAGACTTCCAACGCACAAATCAAAGAATTACTCTAAAAATTGTAACTTCCAATGCACAACTTGAAGAATCACTCTCCAAATGTGACTTCCAATGCTCAAATCAATGAATCACTCTCCAATATGAGACTTCCAACCTCTTCACAAGGCAAATGATCTAAGTGAATGCAAATGATGCAAACTCAAGCAAATAGAGCAAGTTGATCACACTCTATGAAGAATTAGTTTTTGCACAAATCAAGCTCACAAGCAAATGTAGCTAATCCTTATGAACATGTGCTAGGAAATCTAGATTAAGCATTCAAACTTATTCACAAAAAATATCTAGAAACCTAAACTTGTCAATCAAAGCTGGTATAACAAGTTTTTCAATGAAAATCACACAACTAACTTTGAAATCAAGTGAACAAGTTAACACTTGAACTATTCAACATATTCAACAAACAAAAACAAAAATAAGAACTAGGTTTTGAGAAATTTAAATCACAATCAAGAAGTTCTAGTTCTAAAACATGTGATTAAATCTAGAAATCATCAATCAAGATCAAATACACAAAGTGATTCTAGATTTAAACTCATATTCTCCAAGATTAGCAAAAAAATGATATTTAATAAAAACATAGGAACCAATCTTGAAAGTAAATCAAACAAGTCCTAATATTGGAATCAACATCATTCTAAATATTTATTTCAACTCATATAAGAAGAATCATCAAGTAGATCATGAAAGAAAATTGAAAGAGAATTGATTCACTTACAAACAATGACTCATGAACTGAAATCAGACCATCACGAAATATCTGAGCAATGTTTAATTTTGAAAATGCTTGTGACTTGTTCCTCTCTTCAAGATCAACAATTACAGCTTTTGAAAATCTAAAATCGAAGTTGATTTGAGAGAGTTTTGGTGTTTGGAAGGTGAGGAAATTTTGAGAGAATTTATGTACAAATGTTTTTCACACCAACACTTTCCATTTGAAAATTAGAGGGAAAGTAATATTTAAAGGAGAGAGAAGAGAGGGAAAACAACCATCCAATAGGGGCCAGCTACCTCTGCTTCCTTTGGAGGCACGTGGTCTCCAGGGGGTAGAAGGTAGCCCTTTCCGTGGGGGCCACACGCCTCCACGGGGAGAGTTTCATGACTCTCCTTTTTCCTTCTTCAACTCCCCTCGTGCACTAAAATGTTCTTTGACCATTCTCGGGCCTCTAAACTCTGATTTTGAATCCATTTTCAGGATTACAAACCAAAACTCCCTCATCCACAAAAGACGTCAAAAATACTTTCTCAAAATATATGGAATTCAACTTGAAAATCAAGGACGAAAGCCATATACGATAAAAACACGAAAAGTTTCTTAACTTCTTATTTTGAACTTGAAACTTAATGAATGAGTAACCGAAATGACCAAAACTCAATGAGGAATTATATAAGCTCAAATTCAAGTTCAATATCACAAAAACACAAACAAATAAACACATGACCACACAATTATGCCGTTTCCTAGAAATAGTCCTAGAACATGCAATTTTACGAAATTGTCAAATTAAGTCTAATGCATGTGCATACAATAAAATGTGTGTGAATGTGTTATACCAATTTTTTCCCAATGATGCACGGACACAAATGAATGCAGTGTGTTTTTGTACCCTAACGCCTTGCAAGAGGAAGAAGAATTTCAATACCATAACATCTAAGAAAGCACTTTTCCTCTTGAAGGCGAGCTTTGCATGAGAAGTTGCTTTTCTTCTTTGAAGCTTGATCCAATCACGACCACCTAAGCAACTAGACATTACAAAGAAAGAGAGTTTTGTTATGGAATCAAGCCAACACAAATCTAAAACCTAACAATCTCCCCCTTTGGTTATTCCATGACAAAACCTTAACCTCACCATACAATGATCACTCAAATAATCTCATGGTTGATTGCATTCTCACATCCTCACATTACAAAGAGATCCCTAGACTAAAATGTCTTCATGTCTTCAATAATCTCTTCTCTAATCATCAAAATACATGTGAGACAAGCCCAACCAAATAAACAAGAAATCTTCTACAAAGAAGCTTGATGAGATATATTCACAAAAACAAGCCATATAAGCAAGAAACAAGACTCCCTATATCTCATATAAACAAGAATTCTTTTCTCTCCCTTACTAACAGTATTCTCCTCCTTAAGACAAGATCATACATTTCTACCAATAGTGAGGGAATACATTTCTCCCCCTTTTTGAGAAGGAATAGATAAGAGATGCATGATAAAAGTATGAGATATTATGCAAACAAGTTTTAAAGAGAACTCATTTAAACAACCTAAGCTCCCCCTTAATATGCTCCACATTTTTATCACAAGTAAACTTTTTCACAAGGGAATCATACAATCACACATATGAAGCAATAAGAGAAATTATTTTATAACTTTCCAAGTTCAAAGACAGAATCATAGATTTTCATTAACTCTCAAAAATAATCTCTCATTGCTAATGAATCAGGTACATTAAGCAAAACATGTGTGTGTGGAATGCTTCTAGCATATATAAAAGGAACAATTGTGATATCAACATGCAAACCACTTCAACACACATCCATCTAAAGCATTTCCAATCAAGGTCAAATCGATAATCATCTAGAATTTTTGTTTTTAAATGAATAGATTTCAACATATGAGCATGTGTGTGCATGTGGCTTGTCATCCCATTTCTGTTTTTCACCCTGAGCAATCGTAATTTTCAACTATACTCCTGAAGCCCTTTTTTTATATATATTTTTGTACTATTTGAATCAAATATTTTTTTATTGATTCTTTTCAACACTTCTTTGATTTTTTAAACATAAACATATACTCTTCATGACTGCATTCACTCATCATAATGGTGTAGCCCTTTCCTACATTGGATGGCTTCACAACCAAAATGTGTAGTCCTTTTCATGAAGGTGCTCATTAAATTCTATGTAGATGCCGAAGCAAAATTGATACTTTCCATAGGTCATCTATCATGTACTAAGCAATAAAATTTTAGATGTATCCATAATCTACACATTTTCAACCTCAACTACTCAAACTTAAACATATAAGAGAAGCATTAGTGCACTTTTTGTAAAAAGCAAGATTTTAAAGCTCAAGATCATTACTTTTCAAATGAGTAGCTATCAAAGAAATTGATATTCAAAATAAGTTTTGCTTATCAAGCCACTCACAATCACATATATAGATCAATCAACACAAATCATGCCAATGGATTTTCTAAGAGATTTAAATATCTTTTTGTCCAAAGGCTTAGTGAACAAATCCGCAAGTTGATTTTTAGTAGGCATATGCTCAAGAGAAATAATAGAATATTCAACAAGTTCTCTAATATAGTGATGCCTAATATCCATGTGCTTTGTGCGTGAGTGTTGAACCGGATTCTTAGAGATATTAATGGCACTCATATTATCACAATAGAGAGTCGTTTTACTTTGTTCAATCTCATAATCCTTGAGAATTTGCTTCATCCAAAGAAGTTGTGTGCATACACTTCCGATCACAATATACTCGGCTGCAGAAGAAGAGAGAGACATAATTTTGTTTCTTACTTTTCCAAGAAACCAAGTTATTCCCCAAGTAAAAGCAACCACCCGATGTGCTTTTACGATCATTAATGTTTCCCGCCCAATCCGCATCACAAAAGCCAACAAGAATATCATTAGTATCAAAAGAATAATATAAGCTAAGATTATGTGTTCCTTTTATATACCTAATGATTCTTTTAACGGCTTTCAAGTGAGACTTGATAGCACTATTTTATACCTATTTTAGGCTCTCATTTCCTATTGTTTTATGCTTGTTTCTCGGTTAAAACCAGTGTTTTATGAGCTTAAATGAGTATTTCAGGTAAATATGGAAGTTCAAGGGCATTGTGGTGATTTTGGAGAAATAGGGGCTAAATTGTAATATTCTAGCAAAGATTGAAGAATATGTGAATAGAAGAGAAGTCAAGGGTGCAAATTGTAATTTTCTAGCCAAAGTACATCGCAGACTGCCACGTTATTAGTGAAACGGTGCATTTTGGACACCTGTTGCGTATGTCAGCATGACGTTAGCTCCATATCATCGTCTTTAACCTTTAGCCGACCCGACTAGTCTGCTGACCGACCCGCTCGTGACCCGACTTTGACCCGGTGTAGACTTCATTCAGCCCAACCTTCTCCAGCTCATTTTTGGCTACTATTTTGATCGTTTTCTATCCAGATAGCCGGCGCAACCCCTTCCGATCAGATTGCCACCATTTTCAGCCTCCAACAATTCTGTTTCTCTCTCTAAGCTTGCAACCTTTCCATCATTAAAGACCAAAGCTTCAAGCTTCATCTGCTAGCACCAGCTCATAGCACCAGCTCAGCAGATATCCTTCAGAGATATGTCTGCTACTTCAAACTACAAGTTACAACTCACAGATTTCGGTTCGAGCAAACAGAATTCCCATTTTCAGCAAGGGTAAAATTGTCATTTCACACCTAAGCCTTGACCTACATTTTCCACTATATATACCTCACTCTAGTTGTCTTAAAAAACCCCAATATTTCTTGTAAGGACCTCAATTTATTATTGGCTTATTTCATAATAAACCACATTGGGATTGTGATGTAACAGGTAGCTTAGAAGATTGTGATTGACATGCTTCCGGACATCCTAAAGAGCTTCAAGAAGGTATATCACTAGACTTAAATCTTTGAAGAGATTTAGTTGCACACACACACCAACATGCATTTGAATTGACATGCATTTGTTCATTGCTTATATGTGTGCATCCATTACATATCTCACATTTGCACTTCTTTGTTAGTCTTAAATGTGGTTGTGTGTTATGCTTTCATTTCCAAAGAATGTTTGTAAACGTATGCGCTTGCACTATGGTGTGCTGTCTAAGCACGTTGTGTGACCATTAGAGATGTCCATTTACCCTTTCTTGGATTGGTATTGGGTTACATGGTCTTATACCCTGAGTTTGGACAATCTTGTTGATGTCCCAATCTGACCCTTGGTCACTCATATGACCATATCTCTTTATACAGACATCGAAACCTCTTTATGTAAATTGGATTAGAAAGTAGACATCCATATCTTCCCAACAATATATTATTTGATATATTTTGATATCGTTTGGCCATGTTTTGAGCTATTTGAAAATCAGGCTGGGATGCTAAATTCCCAATGCGCGAGTCCATGCGCGGGTCTCTACTGCGTATAACCAGCGCACAATGCTGGTCATGTGCTGCTCGACTAGTGCAACACCAGTACATCTTGGGCAGTAGGTGTGCATGAGTCGTGCGTTGGTCGACAAGCGCCACACCAGCGCACAGTGCATTTTCTGGATGGGTTTTTTTTTTTTCAAAACGACATAGTCTTGCTTTGCCCTCTGATATATGTTCTCTCTTCTTCCTCAACTCATTTTTAGAGCTTCAAGAACCCATTTTTAGTGAGAGAAAATACTTCCCTTAGTGAGAGAAGCTCCAAGAGTGTTTCATAATCTCCAAACCCAAAACTCATCATCCTTCATGCATCATTAAGCATCATTAAGGCCTGGGTCTTCATCTTTAGTTGACTTGGTAAGTTAAACAAAACTCCCATCTTTGTTATTTGTTTAAACTTTCCAAGATGATGTTTTTATTTTATTTATTTGTTGATTAAATATGTGGACTTCATTTATTACATCTTGTTATAAGTTCATTTGCATGATTGGGTTTGTATTGTGATAGCTTGCATTTAGGATATATTTGCCCTCTAGCTAATTAGGACTCTTTAATTGCATTTGTTGATTGCATCTATTGTCTTTGCATTGTTCAATGACAACTTGTGTTGATCGGCATTTGTTTGATAACTAGAGTTTATATTTGCATATCTTTATCTAGTTAAGTCTTTGTGTTTTCATATAGACATTGATATCTAGGATTTGTACTTATTGACATCATATAATCCTTAGATAAGCATTTAGTGTTGCCTAGCATTATTTTCATTTTGAATATTCATATATTCACATAGGTTGTTGATCTCTTCTTGAGAGTTAAGTCTTGTGACTGCAAGGTGTAGTGCACAAGCAAGTTAAGTCTTGCAACCAAGGTGTGGTTGGCAAGCAAAGTGATCAAGAATTCACTATAAAGGCCCGTTCGGTAGTAGTGGTGGGTTAGTGACTACGAATGGTGTTACTAGAGGTCAACCTAGGTTGTAATCATCTTTACAATAGTGGATTTGAGGATCAGTGTGGCTAGAAGGATAGCCAGTGATTTTTCCCTTGTTGAAGGGTTTCCACGTAAAAAATCAAGTGTCTTTTAATTTCCGCATTTATACTTGATTTTATATTGTTTGTTTATTGGGTGAATTTTTTAATATTGACTAATCAAGGAAAATTGGTAATTGACTTTATTATAACTTATTCACCCCCCCCCCCCCCCCTCCTTCTAGGTTATTAGACACACGTTTAGAGTGTATTTTCATTTCTCTTAGGAAATCCCTAGATAGTTTTTAGAGTTTCTTAGATAAATTCCCTCACCATCCAACACATAAACACTCTCTCACACAATTATCTCACCAAGTCACCTTTGTTGCACACTTGGATCTCTTGGAGTTGAAGATAGAGTTGGAATTCTTGAAGACCTTCAAGGTTGTTTCATTCTCCTTATTTTTCTCTTTGATTTCTATTAAAGTTTGTAACTAAGTACTTGTTGGGATTTTGTTGTATTTATATTACTGATCTATATAATTAGTTGATGTATTAGTTTAGTTGAGCTTTTATTTTCATGCTTTGTAGTTAATTGGATTTAGGTTGATTTAGTTGTAATGGTTTTAGTATAGTTTAATTGTAGTTTAAAATTGCTTTGCTCTTGTCTTGATTTAGTTTAATTGAATTTTCAAATCCTTTCTTGAATTAGTTTAGTTGTTTTCAATTTTGGAAGCTCTCCGTTAGTTTGATTTCAGTTTCTAAGCTTTCCAATCCACAACCGCGATTTTACTTTTCATGCATATAATTAGTGTAAATATATTGTATATATTATCTAAGACCTATAACTGACTTAAGGTACCATACCTCCACGTTGGAACGATTCCCTTACTTGTGTCCGTTATACTCATCAACGATTCGTACACTTGCAAAGGGTGATTTTACACTCGCACACTTCATTAATATATATTCATTTCGTAGTACCATCCGGACCGTTTCAATACGTTGAGGACAGAGTCCAGTAAAAGGCGTGTGAAGACTCCTTAGGATTAGCTTGAAACCTAGCACAAAAACCAACACTAAAACAAATATCCGGCCTACTAGCCATTAGGTAGAGAAGACTACCTATCATGCTCCTATAGAGACTTTGGTCAACACTCTTCCGTTTTTAATCTTTGTCAAGTTTTAGAGTAGTACTCATGGGTGTTTCAAAATCTTTTCCATTGTCAAGCCCAAATTTCTTAACAAGATTTCTAGCATATTTGGATTGTGTCAACATAATACCATCACTAGATTGTTTCACTTGCATACCAAGAAAGTACTTGAGCTCACCCACCGTACTCATTTCAAATTCACTTGACATGACCTTCACAAACTCATTAACCTTGGTTTTACATGTAGACCCAAAAACAATATCATCAACATATATTTGTGCAACAAAAATATTATTATCATGATGCTTGACAAACAAAGTTTTATCAATGCCCCTCATATTTGTTCACAACAAGATATTAAGTCAACCTATCATACCAAGCTCTAGGAGCTTGCTTAAGGCCATACATAGCCTTTTTCAATTTGTACACATGATTAGGAGAGTGTGGGTCTACAAACCCCTTAGGTTATTCAACATACACTTCTTCTTGAAGGTATCCATTGAGAAAAGCACTTTTGACATCCATTTGAAACAATTTGAATATTTTAAGACATGCAATGGACTCAAGACGTGCAACTGGTTAAAATGTCTCATCAAAATCTACACCCTCAATTTGAGTGTAACCTTGAGCCACTCGTCTAGCTTTATTTCTCACAATCTTGCCACTTTCATCGGTCTTATTCCTAAACACCCATTTAGTGCCAATCACATTAATGTCTTTAGGTCTAGGAACTAATGTACACACTTCATTTCTCTCAAATTGATTTAGTTCATCTTGCATAGCCCTAACCCAATATTCATCAACAATAGCTTCATTAATGTTTTTGGGTTCAATTTGATAAGTGTAGCAAGCATATGAAATTTGGTTAGCTAGTTGCCTTCTAGTTCTAACCCCTCCATTCAAGTTACCTATGATGTCTTCTTGATGGTGCATGTTTCTAAGCCTACAGTTTGAAGGTTCAACAACTTGATCATCTTGTTGATTATCATTTAAAGAATTTCGCAACCCTTGACTTTCTACTTCAACACCACTATCATTTTCATCATTTTGACTAGACTCACAACTAGTCACATCAATAGGTGTATTAGTGTTATTCAAAAGATTTTCTTTATGTTCATTAACACCATTATCATCACACAAATCAAGCATGCTAAGATCATCTATTTTCACATGAATAGATTCCATAATATTCTAGGTTTTCAAATTAAAAACCCTATAGGCACGACTATTATTAGCATACCTAAGAGAGATACCAACATCACTTTTTGCATCAAACTTTCCTAATTTATCTCTATCATTCAAAATAAAAGACTTACTTCCAAAAGTATGAAAGTAATTCACATTAGGCTTCTTGCCTTTCAAAAGTTCATAGGAGGTTTGTTTTGTGTCGGGCCTTCAAAAAACTCTATTCGTGACATAACAAGTGGTGTTGACCACTTCGGCCCAAACTGCTATTGAGCATTACCCTAGCCATCTTTTGCAGGACTCGGTTCTTTCTTCCTCTCAACAACACCATTTTGTTGAGGAGTTCTACAAGCCGAGAACTCATGTGATATCTCTAAACCATCACAAAACTCACTAAATTTGGTATTCTCAAACTAACTCATCACTCCTCATGCGACATATTTTCTTAATTCTAAGACCTTTTTCATTTTGAACTTGATTACAAAATTTCTTGAAGTAATCGAAAGTTTCGGTCTTGTTCCTAAAAAAATATACCCAAGCAAACCTAGAGTAGTCATCAACACAAACAAGAATGTATTTCTTGCCATTGATGCTTTCGGTTTGGATTGGCCCATTAGGTCCATATGCACTAGCTCTAATGGCTTCTTGGTAGCTATGTGAGTGTTCTTTTGTGTGACACATAGAAAGGTCCAATGATAGATGAAAATGCGGCTCATGAAATTTTCTAAGGTGGATATTTAATAACCTAGACGGGGTGGGGGTGAATAGGTTGAATCTAATTTCAACAACTTTCTCGGAGTTTGATTATTTCACAAACAAACTATAGCGCTTCTTAAAAAACAAACACCAAAAAGCTTCACAAGATGGTTAGTGACACGACAGAGCCGGTTCTACAAAACTGGACTAATTATAAGGCGTGCTAGTGTTTTCATCCTTCGCAAGTGTATGAATCGTTTGCCTAGTATAGTGTTGCAAGTACGGGTATCATTCCCACAAGGAGGTGTGGTACCTTATATCGGTTCTATGTCTTAGATTATAAATAATATATTTACACAAATTACATGCAAGAAAAGTAAATCACGATTGTCATAAGGAAATTAACCGATTAATAAACTAAGTTATACTAGTTTGCAATAATCATGTAAGAACCTCATTTCTATGATTGGCTTATTTCATGACAAATCACATTGGGATTATTTGTAATGGGTAGCTTAGGTATTATTGTGGTTCTTCATCAACAAGCTTCCAAGATCCCATAGTGCTTCAAAAGTTAGTTGCACACACTCACTTGCATGCATTATATTCTTGATTACATGCTATTGAATGATGCATTGTATGCCATTCATCACACTCCACACTTGCACATTTTTGCATATTAGATTAGTGTGTTGAGTCTGCCTGGAAAAGAGGATTTTCCTCTTTACCGCAGTGCAGGTCACTTGTTGGGCACCTGCCTCCGTCGCGGTCCAAACAGCGGTTGGTTCCAGAAGGTGCATGCGTTAAAGACCGCGGACTGTGCACTTGTATGAGCGACGATCCATACCGCGGTATACTTCAGTAGGCCCCTGCTGCCTAGACCGCGCCCGGTGCTTTGCATGCACATCGGTCCCTAATGCGGTGTTGTCCAGACGGTGCACCGCTGCTTGTACCGCGGTCTGAGCACTTACCCGAGCCGCGGTCCAGCAAGCGGTATTGACGGGATTTTGTTTCCCAAGCCCAAAACAACGCAGTTTTGTCTAGGGTTTCTATATATATGTTCTCTTCTTCCCCAACTCGTTTTAGAGCTTCATGAACCCATTTTTATGAGAGAGAACAACCCTTAGAGAGAGACAGCTTCAAGCTTTGTTCCTTGACTCTCCAAACCCAAAACCCATCATCTTCATGCATTTCTAAGCATCTTTAAGGCATGGGTCTTCATCATTGGTTGACTTGGTAAGTTGAACAAAAACCCCATCTTTATTATTTGTTCATACTTTCCAAGATTGTGTTTTTATTGCATTTATTAGTTGATTAAGTGCTAGGACTCTATTTAATGCATCTATCTATGAGTTCCTTTGTATGATTGGGTTTGTATTGTGATAGCTAATATTTAGGACATATTTGCCCTCTAGCTAATTAGGATTCATTGATTGCATTTGTTAATTGCATTTATTATCCTTGCCATTTTAAGTGACAACATGCGTTGATATGGCTTTGTTTGATGACTAGAGTTTAGACTTGCATATCTATATCTAGTTAGGTCTTTATGAGCATTCATATAGACATTGATATCTAGGATTTGTACTTAGTGTCATATTTAATCCCTAGATAAGCATTTAGTGTTGCCTAGCATTATTTTGCATTTTGAGTATTCATATATTCACTTAGGTTGTTAATCTCATCTTGAGAGTTAAGTCTTGTGACTACAAGGTGTAGTGCACAAGCAAGTGAAGTCTTGCAACCAAGGTGTGGTTGGCAAGAAAAGTGATCAAGGATTCACTATAAAGGCCCGTTTGGTAGTAGTGGTGGGTTAGTGACCAAGAATGGTGTGACTAGAGGTCAACCTAGGTTGTAAACATCATTACAATAGTGGATTTGAGGATCGTGTGTGGCTAGAAGGATAGCCCAGTGGTTTTTCCCTTTGTTTAAGAGGTTTCCACGTAAAAATCAAGTGTTATTTATTATTCCGCACTTTACACTTGATTTTGTATGTTTGTTTATGAAGTGAATTTTTAATATTGACTAATCAAGAAAAATTGGTAATTAACTTGATTAAAACCTATTCACCCCCCCTCTAGGTTGTAGACACGCGCTTAGAGCTGTATTTTCAAATCCAAATACAACTAAGTTACCATTATAACCAACTACAACTAACTAATGCAATTAATCAAACTACTTTACTACAACTAAACAAACCAATTAACTAAAATATCAAGTTTACCAAACACAATTAACTAAATTAACACTAACTAAATTAATAACTCAAGCAAGATCATGCATTAATCAAGTAAATCCTTTTCAATTGACCTTGGAAGCAAAGCTCATGCACAAATGATCATTCCCACATGAAATTCTACTTCTAACATTGTCTAAAACTTTATTGCAAGTCAATAATTAGTCAATTAATCAACAAGCATGTATAAATCAAAGCTCAATCAAGTAAAATAATCAACTAATTTCATAGATAATAAGCACAAGTACACCAAATCCCAACATCAATGTTTAGTTACACATTTGAAAATAAGCAACAGGTAATAAGAGAGACAAAAGAGACAACCCAATGTTCTTGGTGAAGTCTTCAAGCTAGCTCAACTTCTCTTGTTTTTCCCAAGCTCGAAATCAATGAGTAACCATGGTGAAAGGTGACAAAAATGATGGCTATGTGGTGTATGTAGCTAGAGGATGAGTGTATCTCAGTTTTGTGAGGAAAATGGTGAAGATTTGGGTGAGAATGGAAGCCTGAACACAACCTAAAAGATGACAAACGAGCTATGGATGTGGGCTGTCTTAGTGTGTTTCTTTGATAGGTTTCAGAGATTTGGATGTGTGGGAGATTGTTTTAAGACAACATAAGCAAGGTATTTATAGACTGGAAAGGTTAGGGCAAGAGTTGAGAGTGAAAAGACCTCAATACCCAGCTCAAAAAGGTATCTCCGCGGGTTCGAAACTGCACTTGGAAAGTTGCGCAAGATTCTGCGTGGGTTCTTTGCTTCTAGTTTCGTGTGCTCTTTCCCGTGGACATGAAGTCACGGTGGATTTCTAGCGGGTTCATTTGTTCTGTTCTGCGGGTAAGAGCTTGAGCAGATGAGCTGTCAAAATCGGGCTTCCATGGCGGTTTGGAGGATTTGGAGGTGATAGAAAACAGTGCATGAAGGCCTGAAAATTGGTGCAATGTGACCGTAGGGAGGTGCGTGGTCAATCTAGGCTGAAAACGGTCAAAAATTACAGATGTGGTGATCTATTTCATTAATGATGTAGCGTTATGCGCATGCATTGGCTAGCAAATTACCGTTTGCTCCCCTTTAGTCGTCTCTAATCACAGAATCTTCAATATATTCTACATTTGTGTACTTTTACCCACGATATGTCCAAAATAACACAATTGCTCCTGAATTTCCTTAATTACCTGAAACACTTAATTAAACAATTAAAAACTTGGTTTTACATGAGAAACAAGCATAAAGTAATAGGAAATGAGGGCTTTATATAGGTATATTTGAAGCGCGATCAAACCTCGAAACCTAACTTTTGCCATTCCCAGAGCAAAACTAAAACGACAATCAAATAAACAAAACAAAACACAAAAATCCATAAACAAATATAAACTAGGCTAGTCCACTTTCGTAGGAAACACAATGGCACTTAGCGTATGCCACAAGCCTTTTAAACCTTGAAGTGTCCCTAGTAGGAGGAGTTATAGTCTCTTGAGGGTTTACTAGATACGATACCCTAGATATGATACCCACAAATGCGAAATTCAAAAAATTACGAACAAAAACTCAAAATATTTGCGAAAGCCATACAAGATGAGATATCAAAAGAGGAGTGCAAATGATGAGCAACACATGTAAGAACAGCTAAGTGGAGGGTAACATAAAGTCATTCAAATTGAAAGCAACAGAGAATGCAAATCTCATACTCAAAATGGCATAGCATCAAATACAACATAGTCGAATGCTTCGGATATAATTCGCCTCGACTCTAATCCTCATTGGATTTCCCTCGATTTTTCTCTTGGAGTCATAGGCACACTATTTATCGAACACATGTGATTTCAAAGTTATGTAAATGGCATTCAAATATATAACCCATGTAAGTATTTGACATAATGTACATTGTAAGTAAATTGATCCCATGAAGGAATTGAGTGCCATGAACATGCTTTGATTCGCATTCCCAACCTAGACTTTCTAAAAGATCAACTAGGGCTTCCCTTTGGTTGTCATGGGGCCATGGGTAATTTGAGGTGAATGGAAGGAAATTTGTGGGATTCTAGAGTTATTGATCACATTAAAGAATTTAATTACTAGCTCCTCACACAATATGTTCACAAGCTTCTAAGCTAAGATTGCACATTTCATTACTTGTGCTAATTGGTACTCAGATCGAAGTACCCTTTCAATTAAGTGTTGTGGCTATAAGTGTTTTTATCATTTAACACCTTTACAATTTAGCCACTACAATTTGCACAATCTCTCATAAATGCCTTAGTACACGTTATTTACAAATTTGAGCTAAAGATTAACATTTTAACTTATGCATAATTTATGATCAACAACTAAAGAATTCCAAGTGTTTAATGTATATGGATATATAAATATATATATATATATATATATATGGGTGATGAAATGAATGGTTTGTGTTTGGCCTCAAATTTTCAATTGGAGCACACATAAATGACATGGACAGTGTTTTGACTAGATGTGGTAGTTAAGCATATACGTGCCTAGAATCATATCCAAAAGTGAAAAGTCTATCTAACGAGGGCATACAAGTCTCAACAAGCAGTCCACATATAATGAATGTTCTATAGTAATCAATGGTAATGAGATCACAATTATGAACAAAATCGAAGAGTGTTTATGTATAGAAATGAAAATTAACCCTCGGAATTTAACGCTAAGGCACAAATATCTTACATGGGTAGTCTCCACTGTTAATCCTAACAATCGAGCATAGAGTCTCGTCCACTTAGACACTAAGAGAAATAGACTAAATTCACATCGTGGGAAAAAAATCCTTAACTGACAAGAAGTTAGCCAAGACTCAGCAATTAACATATGATAAATACTCCTCAACGGCACAAGGCAAAAACATTTCATTCAAACAATTTTGTTCAAAATAGCTCAATTCACAAACATTTTGAAATATTAAATTTTTTGACAAAAACACAAAAATACAAAAACACAATAATAACAACACATACATCACATAAACACAAAAAATGACAATAAGGTGTCCACACCCCAAAACCTAAACTCGACATTGTACCCAATGTTGAAAAATTTAAGAATATGGGCAAATAGTTCATCGGTTTGAAAATCCGGGCACAAAACATTCTAACACTTATATACAACTAACACACACATACAAAATGTATAAAAAAAGCACAAACATAAAAAACAAATTAACAAAGACACCATGCGCAAGAAGCTTCTAAACATGGAGGACAACATTCCAACAAAAATTGTTAACTTTTGAATTCGACCAATGTCCGCTCTATAATGCGTATTTTCAAAGATGCTAAATAAAACTTGCTCACATTTTTACACAAGTAAATAGACATGCAAATTCACACTTTCCTTTAGAATACATTTTAAAATTCGAATTGGAAAAGTTTGAAAACAGACATCGAATAGAGGTCATGTGCAGAATTTTGAAAACAGGGCACGCTCATGACCTTCGGTCGAAGAAAGGCTCATAACTTGTAAACAACCGCTCAAAATTTTACATTCTTTATATCTTTGAAATCGTAATGAAAAAAAAAATGAACGCATCCTGTGTGGAATATTTTATTTCTTCACCGATTAATACAGTTTGCAAGAAACATTTCGTCTCAAAATTTCAAAACAGGGCATCTTCATAAGGTTTGAAATAAAACACGAAAAACAAAAACAAAAATACAACAATAACACATATATACAATCCTAATATCTACCAATAACACATAAACAACACACACACACACACATATATATATATATATATATATACAATCCTAAATATATACCACTAATCACATCACAACAACACATCCTACTCACTAGGCAAACACAATCACTTCACACCCTTAAGCGAAACAAAGATATAATCTTGGAGTAAAAGCTCAAAAATAAGAGATTGGACGTGAGATTTAGCATTCATAGGATGGTGCGGCTTTATGGTACAATTTTATGGTGCATGATTGTGGCACGGCTTTGTACCCTGGTTTGTTCCCGCGGACTTGAAGTCGCGCTCACTTGATTGAGAAACGTGCATGAAAATACAACTCAAGCGTGTGTCTAGTAACCTAGAGGGGGGGGGGGGGGGGGTGAATAGGTTTTTATCATGTTAATTATCAATTTTTCTTGATTAGTCAATATTAAAAATGTGCCCTATAAAGAAACATACAAAATCAAGTGAAAAGTACGGAAATTAAAATGACACTTGATTTTTACGTGGAAACCTTTCAACAAGGGAAAAACCACGGGCTAACCACTTAGCCACATCGATCCTCAAGTCCACTATTGTAATGATGTTTACAACCTAGGTTGACCTCTTGATCGAGCCAATAGTGTCATACATTTGGGCCCTCATATCCTTTCTCTTTGCTTCGTTCTTGAGTGCTTTTATATGTATTTATGGCTCTTTTGATCGATATTGCAGGCATTAGGAGAAAAGGCATGAAGATGGGCAAAAAGGACAAATTGGTGCACAAATGAGGTGAAGGAGGCAAAAGCACATGGGTAGCACACCTGTGCAATCACCCTTGCACCAGAAGATGGAATTTGGGAAGATCTCAGTGCACGGGTAACTGCACGGGAATTACCCATGCACTACACTGTGCAATCCACCAGACCAGGGAGTAGAGCCTCGGGCAAGGATCAACTGCACGGGTATTGCACGGGTCACCTACCCTTGCAATAACCCATGCACATTGCACAAACTTGAAGGGAAATAAAGATTACATGGGTTACTGCATTGGTACCTTATCCGTGCTATACCCGTGCTATATGCGATTCTCAGCTCGCCACATCAACATTTTGGCCTAATTTTTAAAGGAACTATAAATAGCTTCATATCTAACTTTTCAAAGGAAAACCACGACCATACACCCATTCACTACATTCTTTCTCTCTCTCTTAATCTCAAAACCTTTCTCTCCCAAAAACTTCACCAAAAACCCATCATCATCTTCATCAATTGCTACTCACAAGGACATTAGAAGTGGATTTGAGCTTGAAGAAAGAAGGTTCTACATGGGTCTTTTCTATTTCCCTCCTTTTTATTCTTGTATTCCATTTGTTATGAGTAGCTAAATCCCATTAAGGGATTGATGTGATTCACATGTAAATATGGGTATTTGTAATGAACTCAATATATTTTATTAAAATCTATCTAATTTATTCTATTCAATGTTTTACTTGATTTCAAAAGCAATTTATGTTTGATTGTACATGACTCTCTTCATTAGTGGTTTGACAAATTATGTGTAGATAATTGAGTATACATGATGCTTGGCTCTCTAAGCTCAATTAAATAGAAGGATCAAACAAGAGTACATGACTCAAGTGAGATACAGACTTATTAATCTCACCTAATTCCAATCTTTAATAGGTAACCAAGACTATACATCATAGGATTGGTTGCTTGTGATAGATTAAGCATCAACACTGTACATGATAGGTTGGTGATTTTAACAAAGAGATTTGTCCCTTATGTGATAGATGATCTTTCATTGCATAACCAATTGTGGGTGTCCAATGCTATACATGATAGTTTGGGCACTAACAAGTGGTAAATAACCAATCCTATACATCCTAGGGTGGTTACATTAGTTAATGATCATTAATGTGAGTTCATTCTTTACCCATCGTTTGCTAGTTGAATTCATCAATTCCGTAATCCACATATCATATATTCATACTTTTTAGATTAGTGCATTTTAGCTAGTTTAAGCTCAGCTTGCATTTTAGTTTCATTTCTCTTTAAAACCATATCAATTCACGTTTCTTACATTTTTACTAAAGCGTTAGTCTAATCATAACAATCGCTCGATCTCTGTGGAATGATACACATACATGCTTCATACTAGGTTTTATACTTGTTTGAGTACATCTTGGGATTTTATAAATTTGTTTGAATATTGCATACCACGACAAATGCAAGTTCACATCTAGTCACACAATTCTCGATCACTAACCCACCACTACTACCCAACGGGCCTTTACAGTGAATCCATGATCACTTTGCTTGCCAACCATACCTTGGTTGCAAGACTTCACTTGCTTGTGCACTACACCTTGTAGTCACAAGACCTAACTCTCAAAGAAGAGATTAACAACATATGTGAATATATAAATATTCAAAATGCAATTAATACTAGGCAACAATAAACGCTTATCTAGAATTATATGATGGCAGTAGATGCAATCCTAGATATCAATGTCTATATGAATACTCATAAAGACCTAACTAGATATAGATATTCAAGTCTAAAATCTAGTCATCAACCAAAGCCATATCAACACAAGTTGTCACACAAAATGGCAAGGACAATAACTGCAATTAACAAATGCAATCAATGAGTCCTAATTAGCTAGGGGTCAAATATGTCCTACATGGAAGCTATCACAATACAAACCCACTCAAGCAAAAGAACTTATAACAAGATGTAATAAATGAAGTCCTAGCATTTAATCAACTAATAAATGCAATAAAAACATCATCTTGCAAAGTTTAAACAAATAAAAAAGATGAGATTTTTGTTAACTTACCAAGTCAACTAAAGATGTAGACCCATGACTTAATGATGCTTAATGATGCATGAAGGATGATGGGTTTTGGGTTTGGAGAGTTAATGAAACACTCTTGGAGCTTCTCTCACTAGGGGAAATATTTTCTCTTACTAAAAATCAGACCTGAAGCTCTCTAAAAAGAAGTGGGAGAGAAGAAGATATATATATATAAAATAGCCCTAGACGAAACTACATCATTTTAAAAAAATTAGGCACAAAACAGGGCACAGCAAGGGTCCAGTGCATGGGCAGGGGACTCGCGCACAACCCACGTAAACGCAAAACCTGAGAAGCACATCCTTAGTGCATGGGTACTGTACGGGTAGGGTACCTGTGCACAACCCGTGCAAAAACAAACTCGAGAAACCTTATGGTAAGTGCGCGGATACTGCGCTGGTAAGGGACCCACACACAACCCGCACACTGGAGAAACCCGAGGAAACAAAGGGTCATTGCACGGGTATTGAGCAGGTTAGCGACCCGAGCACACCCGCACACTTGAGACCTTTAGGGAGGTCACTCATCGCGGTAAGCAAAAACCACACCAATCGTGCGGGCGCAGACGTTTCCGAACACACATCGGTAAACGAATTACACTACACAAAACCACACTTAAGACTAAGAATAAAGTGCAAGTGTGATTGTGAAATGAATGAACACGAGCAATACAGAAAACATGCATAACATCACAAATGCATGTAAGCGTGTGAGTGTGTGCAACAACAAATGCATGTCAATACAAATGCATGAGATGTGAGTGTATGCAACAACAAATGCATGTCAATACAAATGCATGAGATGTGAGTGTGTGCAACTGGACCTCTTCAAGGAGAATTAAGCACAAGTGAACTACCTTTTAAAGCTCATGAGAAGACCAGAAGCATGTCTTCGAGAAAACCACACTTGGAGAACATATGCTACCCATTACACAAACATCCCCAATGTGATTTGTCATGAAATAAGCCAATCATAAAATTGAGATTCTTACAATCTCCCCTTTTGGCTATTTCATGACAAAATCACCACTCACAAAATAATCCTCACAAAAACCAAAATAAATCTATTGGTCAACAAAGTATATTCTACGTTACAATAAGATAAACCTAAGATCTAAGTCTTCAAGGTCATCAAGGTCATCAAGGTCTTCAATCTCTACGTAGATCATTGTACCTACACACAATAGTAAGAAATCACTTTCGAAGAACAAGTGCATGTGAGGTGAACCAAAACAAGCATTTGCATTAACAAACTAATACAATCATTATAATGTAGTGCAATGCAATGCTCCCCCTACAAGGTTACTCTCTTCCAAGACTTTTCCCCAAAGCATAAAATTTCTCCCCCTATACCTCTCCATATCCTCCCCTATATCTCTCAAGACTCCCCCCCCCCCCCCTTATGTCATGAGATAAACAAAGTAGCTCCGTCTATCGGGTTACTTTAGCAAAGAGAGATATTGATCGCACCAAAATTGTTATACATTTTGACCCTCAATTCCATATCCTTTAGCTTGTTTTCGAGTGTGTTTTTGTGTCTAATGCCTCTATTCTTGTCAATGCATGCATTTTTAGGCAAAAAGGAGTTTGGGAGGCAAAAATTAGCAAAAAGTGAGATTTGATAGAAAATTGGGCAGAAATTGTGAAAAGCTTGTGCAGCACATCCAATTTTGGAGAGCCATTTCTCCTTCCTTAGATCGAACCACATTTCGGATTATATATATTCAAAAATCCCTGGGATTCTTATTTCTAGCGGTTTTTACGAATTAAGATTCCGAGTCTTTTAGAGGAAGTTATGGCCATTTTAGTAACTGTTGCGCGCCTGTCCACGGGAACTGCACGGGTAACTGTACGGGTAACCTACCCGTGCTATACCCGTGCACTGCACTTTCCAGCACAAAAAATGATGGGTTTTAAGCAATATATAGAGGGGCAATGATGTCTTTTCATGCCCAGATCATGCCCTAACCTCCCAAGCATATAAATACACCATTTTCTTATTGAAAACGCTCTTCCACATTATACCCGATGGCCGTATCACAACAAAAAGGGAAAGTCCTTTTTGATCCATGATGAGTCTAAATTGGGAATGTTTGTTGAAGCATGATCTTCCACGTTCATGGAATAAGTGAGTCCTTCATAGGTTAGTTCACAGACATTATCTGTTTTTCAGTTTACATGTATGCAATATTTTAGATATGTATGCATAAATTCCATCTTTGCATACCTTGTTTGAGTGTGAACTTAGGACTCTGAATGGAAAGAAAAGAGAGACTCCAAGAGAGGCTAGAGTTGAAGTGAATTACGCTCAAGGTGTGAGAATGAGTAGTTCTTCATATGAGAGTACTCTCAGGTGTGGGATTCGTGATTGTGCGAGTTTCCCTTTAGTGCCTTCGAGTTGCTTTAGATTATATTGCATATGTCTACTTCTCTCTATCAAACATCCTTGCATCCCATCATCGGTTGGACATGTGGCAATTTGAATTATTTGTTTGTGCATCTAGCAAAGATTTTAGATCAAGTCATGTGTTGTGTCAAGTGTCTATGTTTTTTTTTGTTGAGAGTTTGCTCGAGGACGAGCAAAGGTTTGGTTTGGGGGTATTTGATCGCACCAAAATTGTTATATATTTTGGCTCTCAATTCCATATCCTTTAGCTTGTTTCGAGTGTGTTTTTGTGTCTAATGGCTCTATTCTTGTCAATGCAGGCATTTTTAGGCAAAAAGGAGTTTGGGAGGCAAAAATTAGCAAAAAGTGAGATTTGATAGAAAAATTGGTAGAAATTGTAAAAAGATTGTGCAGTACATCCAAATTTGGAGAGCCATTTCTCCCTCTTCAAATGGAACAATATTTCAGATTCTATATATTCGGAAAGCCCTGGGAGTCTAGTTTCCAATGGTTTTTACGGATTACGATTCTGAGTCTTCTAGAGGAAGTTATGGCAATTTTAGTAACTGTTGTGCGTCTGTCCACGTGAACTGCATGGGTAACCTACCCGTGCACTACCCGTGCTATACCCGTGCACTGCACTTTGCAGCTATAAAAAATGACGGGTTTTAGGTAATATTTAGAGGGATAATGATGTCTTTTCATGCCTAGATCATGTCCTAACCTCCCAAGCATATAAATACACCATTTTCTTATTGAAAACGCTCTTCCACACTTAAAAACATCCACCCTCTTACAAGAACGAATTTTCTCCTCTTTTCTAAACCCTAACCACTAACCTAGATTAGGAACCATTCCTCACCAAATCTAACCATCATCCTTATCAATTTCTACTCAAGGACACATAGGAGATTTGATTCAAGCTTGAAGGAAGGAGAATGTCTGTATGAGTCTTCTCTATCTCTCTTCTCCTTGTTATTTTATTATATTTGTCATGAGTAGCTAGATATCCCATAAGGGATTGATGTGAGACACCTGTGGATATTGGGCTTTGTAATGAACTTTATATTTTATATTAAATCTATCAAATATGTTCTATTCATTGCTTTAATTGATTTCTAGGATGATTTGTATTAGATTGTACATGACTCTCTTTGCAAATTGTTTAAGGATTTATTTGAGTAGATAATTTGGTATACATGATGCTAGGTTTTCTTATGCTCATTTGAATGGAAGGATTGAACAATTGTACATGACTTGAGTGAAATCCAAACACATTAATCTCAACTCTATCTAGTCTCAAATGGGTAACTAATCCTATACATGATTTGATTAGTTGTTAGTGAGAGATTAAGCATCAACACCATACATGATGGGTTGGTGAATTTAAACAAAGAGATTAGTCCCTTATTTGATAGATATTCTTTCATTGCACAACCATTTGTGGGTGGCCAATACTATACATGATGGGTTGGACACTCATAAGTGGTATACAACCAATCTTATACATGATTTGATTGGTTACACAAGATTAAAAGTGCATTCATGTGAGTTCCTACATTGCCTACCATTCACTTGTTGGATCCATCAATTCCTTAGTTCCCACTATCATATATTAACACCAACTGCATGTTAGATTAGTTAGTCTAATTATAATTGCATTTTAGTTTTTCACCTTTTCAAATCAACCATTGACATTTACATGCTTTGTTTTAGTTTAATAGTAGTTAACTAGTTTTAGCCATTTAATTTCCCTTTCCCTGAGGACGATACCCTTACTTGCCATTGCACTTGTTTTGTAACATTTTGAGTCATTT
This sequence comes from Dipteronia sinensis, assembly GCA_033220585.1. Lineage (NCBI taxonomy): Eukaryota > Viridiplantae > Streptophyta > Magnoliopsida > Sapindales > Sapindaceae > Dipteronia > Dipteronia sinensis. The sequence continues at coordinate 32,723,475 of CM065639.1, read as the reverse complement.
GAAGATTTTATAAATTACTTTTGCAGGGCATTTTCTAACGGCAAAAATGCTCTCGTCAAGTATTCGCACAAAAGATGATTGCATAGTCATATACATAAAATGTATGCTACTTGAATATTTGAGAGAGATTCAAGGAGTTTTATTTTAAAGAAAATGTGTGAAGGAGTTGCTTTGCATGCAAGACATATAACATCAAAGTTCAAGCAATGGTATTTGGCAAAGCAAACATCAAAAGGTTTCCAAAGGAATTCAAACCAATTTGTACCCTTTTGTCATAAGCAAACATGATATAGTTTTAAGAATAAAATTTTTAGCACACAACAACTATATCAATCCTTAATGGAAAATCAAGACATTGGATCAAGAGATCCTTTTAGATTTTTCCGGATAATTATCCGTATGATAGTAGTCTTGTTTAACCATTAAGAAGAGAGAGAAGACTAATTTGGATATAAAATCCTTATTGATTGCATGGATACAAGATCCTTATTGTTTAGTCTTCTCATTTGCATTCACACATATTTGCATTAAAGCAATCAAAAGCATTTCGTGCATATCATTAAAAGCATGTCATAATTAAGTTCACATGTCATGGAGATAAATTATAGGTCATTCAAATGTACTTCCCAATCAATTCTCCTAGTCCAAAAATGCATGTTTGAACATAAATGTGATATGGACTACAAGCAAAGCAAGGTTACACACTTATTGAACAAAAATACCACATAATCATATATGTGCAACCTAGTATCTCAAGCAATTAATAAATAGTCATAAAGTAGATCAAATGTTTGCTCATTTCAAGAATGCAAGTTCGCTCTCTTTGCTTGAGCTCCCTAAATGGACTCAAAACCAACCAAGTCAATGAGAGGCAAAAGCCCTTATAGACCTACCAAGTCCATTAGACCTAGTTGAGTCTATGGGAGACAAGTTAACACAATAGCATGCAGGTTCATCTTTTCTAATCCACCTAGGTGATAAATTTTCATTCCTAGTGGTCTTAGTCAACAAGTTACTAGACTTCCTAGGATCATTTAATCTAGATTTCCTAGGCACATGCATATTGGCTCTTTTAAGTCTATTCCTCTCTATCATGCTCTCAACCCAACATTTCTTAATGTACTTATGGAAATTTGGCCTAATATGCCCATCAACACCACAAAAATGACAAATAGGTATGAAGTGAGGAGTCATAGCATATCCTTGTTAGGTCATTGGAGACCAGTCATGCATTTGATGTCACCTTTAGTGTTGAACCAGTTCTCTTCTTCTTTGTTGGTCTTCTTTGTTGTTGAACCAGATTGCCATGCTTCCTTGGTTGAGTTTTCTTGGCTTGCCTTCTTGGTTGAGGGAAGCTTGGATATGGAACTCTTGGTTGTTGAGATTGAGCTCCATTCTTTGTTGGCATCATCACTTAGCCACTGTTGGATGATTCTCTAAGATCAATCTTCCTCCTAGGATGTTGAGGAGGTGAAGCTTTGCTTTTGCCTTTAGCTTAAGGTTGCTTGATCTTATCCTTCTTCAAGTCTTGGAGGTACCTCATCTATTTTTCCTTGACAGTCTTCAAGGAATTCTCTTTGTTGGCAAGTTCATCCTTCATTGCCTTCATCCTTTGGTGGCACTGTTCAATCTCCTTTTCATACTTGGACACATCAATCATGTCCATCTTTGATGATTCATCTAACTTGGCCTTTAGTTGAAGGTTTTCCTTCTTCAAGAAGTCTTCACTTTCCTTGACTCTTCTCACTTCAACATTCAAGTGAGTCACCTTGGTTAAAAGCTTGAGATTCTCCTCCATCAACTTTTGAATCTCTCTTTTCTTCTTCAACCTAGAGTCTTCAAAGTACTTGATGAAGTCTTCAAGGTCCATGCCTTTACAAATTCCTTCATTTGAATGGGATGAAGAATTCTCATCACTAGTGTCACTTGTCATCACATCAATAACATTTCCATAAATAGCTTCATCAATCACACTTCTAGGTACTTTATCTTTAATCTCTCCTTTAGAGTCACAACTTAAGGCCTTGTTACCTTTTTCTACATCTTCCACATTGGAGGCTTCAAATGCCATGTAGTAAATTGCTAGTTCTTCATCACTCGAAGAATCTTCTACACTCTCACTATCATTTGATGAGGTGGCCATCGTCTTTCCCTTTCTCTTGACCTTCAAGTTACCACAATCCATAGAGATATGTCCAAAACCTCCACATTCAAAGCATTGAATGCCTTTTCCTGTAGGCTTATCTTGGCTTGGCTTAATCTTCTTGAAGTACATCTTCTTTTTCAAGTCATTCTTTTGAAGCTTTATAAACTTCTTGAATCTCTTTACCATTAGAGCCATGTCTTCATTCGAGTCATTATTCTCCTTCTCACTCTTAGAGGTCTTTAATGCTATACTATTTTGCTTCTTCGGTGGTGTAGATGTAGGGGCCTATCTAGACTCATAGGCTAGGAGCATTCCAATCACTTCACTTGGCTTCATGTTCTTGTAATCACTATTTTATTCAAAAGCCGTCACCTTGGATTCGAATCTAGTGGGAAATGACCTCATGATCTTTTGCTTGATCCTTCTATCCTAGTATAGGTCACCTAGTTGATGGCTTTGATTCATGATATCCATCAACTTCACTTGGAAGTCATTGAAGCACTCATGCTCCTCCATTCTAATTGTCTCAAATTGTGATAGGAAGACTTGGAGCTTGGAATCCTTAACGACTTTAGTTCCCTCATGCGCCATCTCTAAGATATTCCAAGCTTCATGTGCATTTTTGGTGATTTGGATAAGTTTGTACTGATTCTCATCCATTGAACTAAATAAGGCATGAATCGCCTTGTTGTTCCACTTCGAGGCTTCAAACTCTTAGGAACTCCATTGAGACTTTGGCTTGAGCACACTTCTTCCATCTTTGGAGGTCATGGTTGGTGGTGTGTATTCATCTTCAATCACCATCAAAACTTTATCATCTATCGCTGATAGGAAGGACTCCATCTTCCCTGTCCAAGAGAAGTAATTATCTCCCTTGAGTAGTGGTGGTCTCACACTCGACGCTCCCTCTTTACTCACCCTAAAATGACTCATAGTGTTTGGGTCAATGAATGCAAATGAATGCAACAAACAAAATGCAAGACACACAATCAAGAGCAAGGATCTCCTAAGTATGTCTAGGAACCCGCTCTAATACCAATTGAAAATACAACTCAAGCGTGTGTCTAGTAACCTAGAGGGAGGGGGGGGGGTGAATAAGTTTTAATCAAGTTTGAAAATACTAACTCAAGCGTGTGTCTAAAACCTAGGGGGGGTGAATAGGTTCAAATCAAGTTAATTACTAATTTTTCTTGATTAGTCAATATTAAAAATTCACCTCACAAACAAACATGCAAAATAAAGTGTAAAGTGCGGAAATATAAATAACACTTGATTTTTACTTGGAAACCCTTCAACAAGGGAAAAACCACGGGCTATCCTTGTAGCCACACACGATCCTCAAATCCACTATTGTAATGATGTTTACAACCTAGGTTGACCACTAGTCATACCATTCTCTGTCACTAACCCACCATTACTACCCCAACGGGCCTTATAGTGAATCTTTGATCACTTCGCTTGCCAACCACACCTTGGTTGCAAGACTTCACTTGCTTGTACACTACACCTTGTAGTCACAAGACTTAACTCTTAAAGAAGAGATTACAACCTTACTGAATATATGAATATTCAAAATGCAAATAATGATAGGCAACACTAAATGCTTATCTAGGAATTAAAGATGACACTAAGTACAAATCCTAGATATCAATGTCTATATGAATGCTCATAAAGACCTAACTAGATATAGATATGCAAGTCTAAAATCTAGTCATCAAACAAAGCCATATCAAAAATTGTTGTCACATAAAATAGCAAGGACAATAAATGCAATTAACAAATGCAATCAATGAGTCCTAATTAGCTACAGGGAAAATATGTCCTAAATATGAGCTATCACAATACAACAACCCAAACATCAACAAATATCTCAACTTGTAATTAATATCTAAATCTAGATGCAAACAAGTTACAAAAGAGATTTCTTGTTAAGTAAGAACACTAGAATGAGTGAAGATTGTGTTCTACTTACCAAATCATGTATGTTGATGAAGACCCATGCAAGAACAGATCCTAGATGAGGCTTGATGATGCTTGATTCATTAATAAATGATGGGTTTGGGTTTTGGAGAGGTAAAGAACAGGTCTTGCAGCTTCTCTCTTTAAAGGATACTTCCTCTCACTAAAAATTGATTCTTGAAGCACTGAAAACGAAATGGGAGAAAAAAGAACATATATAAAGAAGTCCTAGACAAAACTACATCGTTTTGAACTTGGGAAACAAAATCCCGTCAAAACTGCTCTCTGTACCGCAGTACAGGCATTTGTCCAGACCGCGGTATATACCGTGCAACAGAAGAAATGGTCTTCTGGAATGGACCAATGTATGGACCGCTATGTAGGCAAGTGCACCAACTGCGGTCCACACTGTGCATAACACACTGAAGAATACCGCTCCGTGTGCCGTGGTGCAAGCAGTGCTTGCCAAGCCGTCTAGGTCGCGCTAAAGGAAAAAAATCCCTTTTTAACACTCAATAAAAAGGCCTATCTTACATGAATGTTGTGCACGTGTGGAGTGAGTGAGATGCACACAAAATGAAGCACAATTAATATGTCAAACATGTTATCGAATGCGATACAATGCAAGATATAATAACTAATGTAACCTAGTGAGTGTGTGCAACTAAACCTCTTCAAAGAGAATTAAGCACAAGTGAACTACCTCTTGAAGCTCATGAGATGACCAGAAGCATGTCTTCGAGAAAACCACACTTGGAGAACTTATGCTAGCCATTACACAAACCTCCCCAATGTGATTTGTCATGAAATAAGCCAATCATAAAATTTGAGGTTCTTATAAAGTTAATTATCAATTTTTCTTGATTAGTCAATATTAAAAATGTACTCTATAAACAAACATACAAAATCAAGTGAAAAGTGCGGAAATTAAAATGACACTTGATTTTTATGTGGGAACCCTTTAACAAGGGAAAAACCACGGGCTAACCACTTAGCCACTCTGATCTTCAAATCCACTATTTTAATGACGTTCACAACCTAGGTTGACCCACTCTCGGTCACTAACCCATCACTACTACCCAACAGGCCTTTATAGTGAATCCTTGATCACTTTGCCTGTCAACCAGACCTTGGTTGTAAGACTTCACTTGCTTGTGCACTACACCTTATAGTCACAAGACCTAACTCTCAAAGAAGAGATTAACAACTTATGTGATTATATGAACATTCAAAATGCAATTAATGCTACGCAACACTAAATTCTTATCTAGAATTATATGATGGCTATAGATGAAATACTAGATATCAATGTCTATATGAATACTCATAAAGACCTAACTAGATATAGATATACAAGTCTAAAATCTAGTCATCAACCAAAGCCATATCAACACAAGCTGTCACACAAAATGGCAAGGACAACAAATGCAATTAATGAGTCCTAATTAGCTAGAAGGCAAATATATCCTAAATGCAAGCTATCACAATACAAACCCAATCATGCAAAGGAACTTATAACAAGATGTAATAAATGAAGTCCTAGCATTTAATCAACTGATAAATGCAATAAAAATATCATCTTGGAAAGTTTAAACAAACAACAAAGATGGGATTTTTGTTTAACTTACCAACTCAACTAAAGATGTAGACCCATGCCTTAATGATGCTTAATGATGCATGAAGGATGATGGGTTTTGGGTTTGGAGAGTTAATGAAACACTCTTGGAGCTTCTCTCACTAAGGGAAATATTTTCTCCCACTAAAAATCAGGCCTGAAGCTCTCTAAGAAGAAGTGGGAGAGAAGAAGATATATATATAATATCCCTAGACGAAACTACGTTGTTTTAAAAAAATTAGGCATAAAACAGGGCACTGCACGGGTAGGAGACTCGCGCACTACCTGCCCAAAAGCAAAACCCTAGAAGCACATCCCTAGTGCAAAGGTACTGCACGGGTAGGGTACCCGTACACGACCCGTGCAAAAACAAACCCGAGAAACCCCATGGTCAGAGCGCTGATACATCGCAGGGTAAGGGACCCACGCAAAACCCGCACACTGGAGAAACCCGAGGAAACCAAGGGTCATTGCCCAACCTTTAGGGAGGTCACTCATCGCGCTAAGCAAAAACCACACTAATCGTACGGGCTCGGACGTTTCTGAACACACATCAGAAAATAGATTACACTACACAAAACCGCACTTAAGACTAAGAATGAAGTGCAAATGTGATTGTGAGATGAATGCACACAATTGCAATAAGGAACACATGCATAACATAACAAATGCATGTAAGTGTGTGAGTGTGTACAACTAGACATCTTCAAGGAGAATTAAGCATAAGTGAACTACCTTTTGAAACTCATGAGATAACCGGAAGCATGTCTTCGAGAAAACCACACTTGGAGAACCTATGCTACCCGTTTCACAAACATCCCCAATGTGATTTTTCATGAAATAAGCCAATCATAAAATTGAGGTTCTTACAGTGCGGGTTCATTCATTTTGTTCTGCGGGTTCTTTCACACGGTATCATCCCGCAGACAAATTCTAGAGAATAGCGCAGGCTCATGCATGCATCAATGTGGGTTCTTTCCCACGGTTGTATCTCGCGCAAGGTTTCCAGAGAAATGTGTGGCTTTGTAGCGTGGCAATAATCCCGTGGTATCATCCTACGGTAGGCATTAAATAAGACTATCAGCTCTTCTCCTTGATTCCAACCCCTACACACATAAAAATTACACCAAAAACAACCACAAGCACATGCTAAACAATTAGGGAGTCTTAACCCCCAAACCTATCTATTTCCATGCATCTCATCATTTATTATTAAGCATAATTGCAACATGGAAAATGGACAAATAAAAGACTCAAGACTCTTGACACTAAACTAATCATTGTTCAAAATTCTACTAAAATTATTACAAATTAAAAAATAATAAAAGTACTAAAAAAATTAACCAGGCTCTAGGAGCCATGAAAACGAGCAACGTGCTAAAACGTCATCTTCCTAAAAATTAGCTTCCTCTAGAAGCTATAGCAAACCGTTACATGTAAAACACATTAGAAAATTCATACATGTATGATATGCATAATTCACTCGAAAAATAATCATGAAAATTGTGGGAGCTATAAGTGTAGGGAAAAATCGATATAAAACGCAGCGGAAGAAACGAAAAATAGATTTCGTATGGTTTTAAAATTTTTCTCAAAGTTGAACCCTAACCTTTTAATTAATTAAACTCAAATATATACGGTTAGAGTTAAATACCTCTTGACGCGTGATCCGATTGACTTACGTCGATTGGTAATCCGCAAAATCTTTTCTGATGCCCGTGACAGTGATCTTGAACAGTACCCCCGTGAACAGTGATCGTGAACAGTACCGCGAGATCTTCCAATCCGAACACGTACGTGAATCACTTAGGAGCGTGGTCTCCCTTTTTCTTTGAATTGCAAACCTGAGAATGGATGAACAAAGTTTTCTTTTTCTTTTGTTAGTCACAAAACAATCAAAAGAAGACAAAAATTATTCCGGTCACTTTTGAGTTCTCAATCTAATGATCGAAACTCGCGTGAACCTAATTCGATGTTGTGCACACAAGCTTATTGATGAACAAGTAATCAGTGTACTATCAAAGAATAATCTCTTCTCTCTTTTATGTTTAGTAGAATAAAAATTATCCCTTTTCTATGAATTGAGAAGAAGAAGAAAAATTGAATCATTCAATCAACTATCGTGGCCGAATTCTATATGTGGTATTTATATATGGCCGAAATTTTGCTTCCTCTTCTATTTAGGATTGCCGAAATCTTCCTCTAAATGGACTAGGGTTGCCGCAAATCACAAACCAAAAAGAGTTTGTGTTGCACCCTAATTTCCATCAACCTTTAGACTTCAAAACCTAATCCAACTCATAGATATTTTTATTCTTTTATTGACTAGATAAAAAGATTTCTTATTTGAATAAATAAATAAAATTAATTATTTATTTTCTTATCAAACAAGTCTTTTACTTTTAATATACTACTACCAATAGTATAACTTTAGGAAATATATTTCCGGATCAGAAAAAGATTTGTTTCTTAATTAAACAATTAATTAATAAATTAACTAATTCTTATTTAATTAAAACAATGAAACAAAATAATATATTAGGTTAATATATACACCTTGCCGCCCCACTTATATAAATGGGCCATATATTATTTTCTTATTTCATTTAATCCATTGGACTTTAAATAAAAGCCCACATGTGAACCAGACCCATTCTTACTAAAAGAAACAAGCCCACATGTCTTCTTTTAATATATTAATATAATAGTGCAGCCCATTAATTAAATAATAGACATATTATATTCTTGATATATTAAAAACAATTCTAGATGGACCCTTAAATCGGTCCGGTAGAATATATCAAGTGATCCATGTAAATACGTGTGGATTGGGGATCTTGGCTGGCTATCTAAATTTAAGCTTCAATAGACACAACCTAATCACAATCAACAAATGATTCACTTAGGTCTAATCTATTAATTTTAACTCATTCCAGTAAAGAGCTAAAATTGAACTCTTAAATAAAGATAGAATAAGGAGATGTTTCTCATTCATACCCTAGACAATCTTATAGGAGATGGTGTATCCTCGTGAATAATATCAGTAATCGCCAAGAGCTCATAGACCGCCTATAGCTCTCCAAGTTACCATATTTCCTCATATGACCACATTTCGAACTTGGATACTTTGACTTGTCCAGAAGCCATGTTTTCAATAATCATTATTGAAAACTCAACGTTGAGATTTAATATCCAATACCTCAAAACATCCATATGATGATATTATACTCTCATTTAATAAATGGAGCCATGATGTCCATATCTATAAATTAAGTCCTCTATTGATTAACAAATGTATACCACCAAACTATCGAGGATAGACTATGCTATATAATCGTACTCATTGATAGCTCTAATGATAACACTTGCAACCATAAGTCCATTATTTATCTCAGGATTAAGATAGACTCTCTGATTGTCCTCTTTAATGAAAAGACTTATATCTAGTGACGGTTCTAGATAAAGTATTTCATTGTGATCCAGTTCAATGCACCTAGTGCACTAGATTCTTCTACTCGAAAACCTTTCGATGATTTTAGACTCATCATATTCATTTGATCCCACTCAAATGCTAGTAAAAGAATTCTACAACTTTAACAAGATAGAGGTGCCCAACCTTTAACTGAAGTTGTGAACGTTATTCAAGACTAACTAAAGAATTGTGTCTACCTCATACATATCGGGATGTATGAACAATTCTTCATGTCTCATAGTCTTTTGACCTTATGATTATTTACCTTGACAATTATAATAATAAATGCTATAAGTAATTGTAAGAATCAGAATTCACTTTATTAATATGAGAAGATTGTCAATTACAATATTACACTCTTGCCATTGAGCATAATCCTAACAATAAGGCATTTTTATTATAGCATGATTTTCATCGTGGTTCTTCACTACCCACACCGTATTTCTAGGTGTGTCTTTTCTTGCAACAATAGGAGCTAATTTCAGTTTATCAAGTTTGTCCTTTCGGATCCAAACTTGTCTAACTTTTCTCACTTTTTTCCTAAGCATGCTTTTTCTATCTTTGCAAAATTCAACATATTTAGCACAATGCACCCTTTTGTGACTCCTAATAGAGCAAAAATAACATATAGGAGAAAAGTTAGCATTACTACCTTTGTTGTCTTTCTTCTTTGGTTCGACTTCTTTGTGGGAAACCTTCGGAAGGCTTGCTCCACTTTGGGTATTGCGAGGCTTCTTGGTTGATCTTCGTTTAGTCCCCTTCTTCAAAGCCTTGATTATGAGTTCGGCTTTGTCTATCCCCACGATGTAGTCACATTTGATGGCTTGTGCTACATTTAAGGCATTGTCTTTCTTGTTCAATCCTGCTTTCATAGCCTCCTAAGCCTTGTCCTTTTTCTCTGCTTCCAATATAATTTTCCTTGTTTTCCGTGCAAATTCCTCCTCTTGTTCTACTACCAATTTGGAGAGCCTTTGTGAATTATTCAATGCTGAGTCCCTTTCCTCTTCTAGCTTGGCAATCTTCAATACTAAGTCTACACTTAGACTTATCAACTTGTTCTCCTCGACAACCTTTTCATCAAAGACCTCTTTTATTTCCTCCTCCTTCTTTAGTTCCTCTTCAAAAATACCAAGGAATTTGTCCTGTTAGGATTATGCTCAATAGCAAGAGTGTAATGATATATTTGACAATCTTTTTCATATTAACAAAGTGATTTCTAGTTTAACAAATCCTATAGCATTTATAGTTTAATTATTATAATTGTCAAAAGTAAATAATCATAAGGTCAAAAGACTATGAGAGATGAAGAATTGTTCGTACATCTGGATATGTATGAGGTAGACACAATTCTTTAGTTAGTCTTGAACAATGTTCACAACTTAAGAAAAAGGTTGGGCGCCTTTAATTTGTTAAAATTATAGATTCTTTTGCTAACATTTGAGTGGGATCAAATGTGTTATGATGAGTCTAAAATCATCAAATTGTAGTGTCTTTGGGCAAAAGAATCTAGTGCACTAGGTGCATTGAATAGGATCATAATGAAATACTTTATCCAGAACCATCAATGGATAAAAGTTTTCACTTGAGGACAATCGGAGAGTCTATCTCAATCCTGAGATAAATGATGGACTTATGGTTACAAGTGTTATCCTTTGAGCTATCATTGAGTACGATTATATAGCATAGTCTATCCACGATAGTTTGGTGGTATTCATTTGTTAATTGATAAAGGACTTCATTTATAGATATGGACATCGTGGCTCTATTTATTAAATGTGAATAGAATATCATCATATGGATATTTTGAGGTATTGGATATTAAATCTTAACGTTAAGTTTTCAATAGTGTCTACTGAAACATGGCTTCTGGACAAGTCAAAATATCCAAGTTCAAAATGTGGTCATATTAGTAAATATGGTAACTAGGAGAGCTATAGGCGGTCTATGAGCTCTTGGCGATTACTGATATTCTTCACAAGGATACACTATCTCCAATAAGATTGTCTAGGGTACAAATGAGAAATATTATCTTATTCTATCTTTATTTAAGAGTTCAATTTTAGCTCTTTAGTGGAATGAGCTAAAATTAATAGACTGGACCAAAGTGAATCATTTGTTGATTGTGATTAGGTTATGTTTATTGAAGTTAAAATTAGATAGGCCCTCCAAGATGCCCAATCAGCACGAACTTTAATGGATAACTTGATATAATCTACCAGACCAATTTCTGGGTCCATCTAGAATTGTTTTTGGATTTCAAAATCCAAAAGTTTTGGAGAGGTGTGGTCATGTGTGATCAAGACACGCGGTAACTCTTCAAAAGGCCTGGAATGGGCGGCCAAGGATGTAGGAATCCTAGAGTGGTCCTAATGGGGTGCTTTTAGCATTCTATTAATACATTAAGAATATAATTTGCACATTTTAATTAAATAGGGCTGCTAGATTATATTAATGTATTAAATTTAAGGCATGTGGACTTTCTTTTATAGTAAGAATAGATCTAGTTCACATGTGGACTTTTTATTAAAGTCAAATGGATTTAATAAAATGGAAAAATAATATATTGCACAAGTATTTACTTGGGCGGCAAGGCTAAATTAATTAGTCTAATATATTGTTTTGTTTTATTTTATTAATCAAATGGAAATTAATTGATTTATTAATTAATTAATTGTGTTAACGGAAATTTTGCTCGGGATGAGAAACCTCAGTTAACACCCTCGAGACCACTACCACGTAGGTGTTGGCCAAGATTGATTGTATGTGTAGCGATGATTTATAAAATGACAAGGAATAGTGATACCATTCACCCAAAAGAAAGCAAAAATATTTTTATTGAACGTGCCTGGTATACAAATACAAGTTTCTTTATTTTTGCTCTCAACTCTCTCTAGGGTGTGGTTGAGTATTTGTCGTCTGCCTGTTGAATACTAGTCTCCTCTTTTTTCTTTTCTTTCTTTCTATTTATACATAGTTTTGTAGGTTAAACAAACTGATTCTCCCTTTGATTTTCTCAATCTCTCCCCTCCTTATCGGGCGGGATTTCTCGCTTTAATGTCATTGACTTTGAGTTAACAGCCGAATTGAGAATATCGTGGTGGAGATCAGTTTGTTTCCTCTTTGGACTCTATTACTTGTCCTGCATATAGGTAACGTTTCCAGATATGATCCAGTGTATCTTCGTATCTTTTCAGCATGATCCTTTATAGAGGTCGTTGAATATGGCATGGTGTGGTGCATTAACTAGTGAGGTTGATCAGTGTTCTGACCTCGATATCTGAGAAGTTTCATCCAGCTTGGAGCCAGATCTGGCTTCCCTTGACATTTTTAAAGCTACGTGTGGCCTCCCTTGACCTTTCGAAGCTAGGAGTGGCCTTCTAGGGACATTCTTCTGTGTCAGCGAGGTATAGGCGAGTCTCTGGAGCATTTGCGAGGTGACCTCGACTTCGGGGAGCTTCTAGTTTTGGTGATGCGGGCTAGATCCGATCGGTCCGGGCTCTATCCCTAGATTTTTTTCGGAGCCCGTCCTTGTTCTAGGATAGAAAGGTCTCTTGGTGGAGACTCTCGGGTATGGAACCAGGTCTGGGAGGTGGAAAATTTTCCTTTGGTCCTTAGCCAATTTTGGCTATTAACAGAAATCCCCTCTGACTTGAACACCAGAGGTCGAGCTTGGCTTGGGGTTGAGGTCAGATTTTACTTTTTTTGGGAAATCTTCCTCTTTTTACCGTTACCGAAATATTGGGGAAATTTCTTCATTAGAGTGACGTGATGCGAACCGACTAATATGTCTCCGAATTAATCTGATTGCGTTACGGCAGTCCCTGAGATTTTTTACCGTTACCAGAATATTGGGGAGATCTTCCTCTTAATTGCGTAAGTGATGTGGCGTGAGATGATTATCCTGCTTCTGAGTTTAATCCGGTTACGTTACTATAGTCCCCGAGAATTTTTACCGTTACCAAACGAGTATCTCGGTAGCTCATGCTGTTGCCCTCCTGCCTATATATATATATATATATATATCTATTTTTCTCCTCGTCTTCCTCACATCCCTCGAACTAAAATTTTTTGCTGAGAAATATTTTCATAGCCTTTCCTCCAAGCTTGCTTTTTTCTTCATCCTTCGCCCTTTTTGGCTTTTACTATGTCGAAAACCAGTCGTGACTCAACTGATTCCATAATCGACGGCGAGGAGGTCGTTAGTTTTACTCTAGGGAAGCGGGCTAGGAGGAGTTCTGACGGCGACGATTCCCCGCCCACCTCGCAACATCGGCGGTCAAGTAGGAATGTATCCATTGGGATTGGGTTCTCCAACCATCCTGACCATCCTTTAGATATCGTCGATGAAGATTCCGACAAAGAAGCGGACGGTGGCAGCCGCGGGGGTGCATCGGGTCTCAGGCTCCTGGTCCCCTTGTGGAGAGGCTTCCTCCTTATGATTTCCGGGTTATCCCAGATTCCATCGTTGACCCGGTCTCGATTGACCGCTTGAGGTCGAAATTTGGCATCCCCGACAGCGTATCCATCTCGATGCCTCCTAAAAATTATGAGTTCTTCAACCCTCCCAAAGGCGTGCTTCCGATTCATGTGGCCGCACTTGAGAATGGGATCATGCTTCTCCTTCATCCGACTCTTCGGCGGGCTCTTAACTCCATCCAGCTCGCTCCCCTCCAGTTGCGCCTGGCTTCTGGAGGCATCTGATTGGTTTCCTTGTACTATAGAGGGAACGATGTCATATGAGTAAGGTGACAAGGGAGCCGGGTGTAGAGGAGTTGGCCTATCTCTTCCAAATTGGGAGCCTGTCTGGCGCTCCTCGACGCCAGTTCTATGCCAAGGCCAAGAACAAGCTCAACTTCATCATTCCTGGTGCTTCGAAGAAGAACCCCACTTGGAAAGAAGAATGGATCCTTACGGGGGATGACTGGGGGAGCTCGATTTTGATCGGAGGGCATGAATTCGAGGTTCCCACGGCTTTCATTGACAAGCCCTCATAGGACCGGGACTCCCTGCCTTCTGAGTCCGAAGCCGTTTTAAAGGCTATTCTAGCCCGGAATTATTTGAATCTGAAGTTCCCTACTGCTGAAGCTTTTGATCCTCGTAGGGTGAACAAATATTTGCAGATTTCAGACGCTATTCCTCGTAAGTGTCATTGAGTTGCTTCGCCTTATTACTCTGCTTGGTTATAACATTTTCTTTTTTAATCTGCTTATTCACAGTTTTTGTCGTGGAACCGGCCACCCGTCAAGTCTCACGCTCTCCTCAAGGTGGAGTTTCTCTTCCCTCCTCTGGGGTCGAACCTGCTCTAGATTCATCTATCTCTTCGGCTGGGTCTAAGATGGCCACTCATGCCTCGCGGGCTTTCCGGGCTTTGGGTAAAGCTCCCTAGGTGGTTGGTCCGACTGCTTCTGTCCCTTCGGTCAGTGGTCGCTAAAGTTGCTACCCCCTTGACTCAAACTCCTGATTCCGCTGTTCTTCCAATAGCTAAAGATTCAGGAGGTTTCTGGAAAAGGTATCGCGAGGGGTCCTTCCAGCCGTTCTCGGCCTCAGTCGAGCTCGGCAGGGCGGGATGAAGTCCTAGAGGAATTCATAGTGTCTTGTCCGAGCGGTAGGGATCTCCAAGATGGCTTCCATGCCTGTGGACATCCTTATTACCAAGGGGTCTGCTATTTTAGCTGAGGTAATCGTATTTCCTTCGTGCTACTCTTGTTAATTCGTTCAGTTTCTAACTCGGGTTCTGTATTTTGTAGGCCTTCAAGTTTAATGTTGCGATGGGCCAGCAGGTAGCCCTCATCCGCAACCGAGCCACGAAAGCCGAAAATGAAGCTGAGAAAGCCGGGGAATTGCTCAAGCAGGCTCAATCTTTAGTGGAAAAGGTGACTTCCAGCCATGGAAAAGTTGAGGTCGAGATGGGTGAGCTTCGCTGCGATCATGAGAGGATGAAGCAATCTTGTGATCAAGAGCGTCTTCAATCTCTCTAGCGGGCAAGGCAGCGGGATTCCTGGAGATCTGAGGCTAAGAAGTTGGACCTCGAGAACCAGTCTCTGATTACTCAGGTGACCAAGCTGCAAGCTGACGCGGAGACCTCCTTCAGCGACGGATATTTCTATGCTTCCTATCAGGCCACGGAAACTCTTCCTCCTCCCTTTGATTTGTCATCTATTGCGGGCTGGGATAGACAAGAAATAATGCTCAAGGCTGCCTGAGCTATCTCGCCCTTGAAGGTGACAAGGTGGTCCCTTCGAGCCAAGCAGGAGCTGGGAAACAGCCCGCTCAGACAGATCCTCCATTCCTTCTTCTTACCTTTACCACCTTAGATCCTGAGGAGTCTTCCAGTAAAGTGATGTCCTCTTGATCCGAGGAGGACCAGTTGGGAGCTGGTGAAGAGGTTAGGAGCCCGTCTAAGGATCCCCCTTTAACAGAGATGGAGGTCGATAGGAGCCAGACGGGTTCCATGGCTGCCCTTCTTGACGCGATTATACAGCCTGAGGTTATGGACATGATTAATGAGGTTTTGGAGGAAGATCCTGCTAATCAACCGATGGAGCCTCTAAATGGAGGAGCGGTCAGCAAGGATAACCAAGATGGACATCTATCTGTAGAGGGGGTTGATGGCGAAGATCAAAAAGAATGAGGAGAGCCAGCGGAGGGGAGCCAAGAGAGTCCCAAAGCTTGAAGCAGTTCATCATGACTTGTTTTTGATTGCTCGGAAAAGAGGGTGGGCACCCCGTTTTGCCCTTATTAGCTTTTTTTTTTATAGCCCGAGCTCGGGGGTTGGGCTCCCCGTTTGGTAGATGTAGCCTTATCGAGGGATAGGCTCCCTTTGTCCTTAAATGAAAAGTCGAATCGCTTTTCAGGTCTTGAATAGGATCCAGAGTAGCATCTGTAGCAACAATTAAGATTCGTGTAGGGAATTATGATGATTTTGATCCTGCACATGAAAGCAAACATTATATATATATATATATTATGGGGCGATAGCCCTACCAAGACATCAGGAGGGCTACTTATCTATTTCCTAGTCTTTGAGATCTTGAGGGCAACTATGCTCTTACACTCAGACCCTTCTTGGGGGTGGTAGTCCGACCCAGGCATCAGGAGGGCTACTGAGCTATTTCCTGGTCTCAAGATCTGGAGGGCAACTATGCTCTTACACTCAGATCCATCTTGGGGGTGGTAGCCCGACCAAGGCATCAGGAGGGCTATCGAGCTATTTCCTGGTCTCGAGATTTGGAGGGCATCTATGCTCTTACACTCAGATCCTTCTTGGGGGTGGTAGCCCGACCAAGGCAATCAGGAGGGCTATCGAGCTATTTCATGGTCTCGGGATCTGGAGGGCAACTATGCTCTTACACTCAGATCCTTCTTGAGGGTGGTAGCCCGACCAAGGCATCAGGAGGGCTATCGAGCTATTTCCTGGTCTCGAGATCTGGAGGGCAACTATGCTCTTACACTCAGATCCTTCTTGGGGGTGGTAGCCCGACCAAGGCATCAGGAGGACTATCGAGCTATTTCCTGGTCTCGAGATCTTGAGGGCAACTATGCTCTTACACTCAGATCCTTCTTGGGGGTGGTAGCCCGACCAAGGCATCAGGAGGCTTACTTAGCTATTTCCTGGTCTTTGAGATCTAGAGGGCAACTATGCTCTTACACTCAGACCCTTCTTGGGGGTGGTAGTCCGACCAAGGCATCAGGAGGGCTATTGAGCTATTTCCTAGTCTCGAGATGTTTATGTTGAATTTCCCATACAAGGGTATAGTCACTAATGTTGAACATAGTTGGAGACAAAGATGGAAGAGAAAAGAAAAATGAGTTTATTGATGATCGAGATGTAGTACATCTTTATTAGGGTCTGTAATGAAAACTAAGTAGGGGTAGTCTGCTTGAGAACTCCTTTCAAGGGTAGAATTTCCTCAAATGATCTGCATTCCAAGTGTGGTCGATGGATCGTCCGTCCATGTCTTCGAGTTTATAAGCTCCATTGTGAACAACTAGCTTTATCAAATATGGCCCTTCCCAATTGGGACTTAAGACTCCATCCGACCTTTTCTGAGTGTTCAGGGTCACTTTCCTAAGTACCAGGTCCCCTTCTTTGAATTCCCGGGCTCTAACCTTTTGGTTGAAGTATCTAGCGATCTTGCTATGGTAGATCGCTACTTTCTCTGCTACCCGGTCTTGTTTTTCTTCTAAGAGGTCTAGATTAACCCGGAGCTTGACTTCATTACTTTCGGGCTCAAAGTGTTGAACCCTGAACCAGGTTAATTTATGCTCGATGGGGAGGACTGCTTCAACCCCAAAAGCTAGGGAGTAAGGTGTCTCATCGGTAGCTGTTCTCTTTGTAGTCCGGTATGCCCAGAGGACTTCTGGTAGCTCTTTGGCCCATTTACCTTTCTTCTGTTGTAGCTTCTTTTTCAGAAGTTTCTTGATAGTCTTGTTGGTGGATTCTACCAGCCCGTTAGTCTGGGGATGAGCCACTGAAGCGAGCCTGAGGTCGATCCCCAATCCCTTGCAGAAGTCTTTGAACCGAGCGTTGTCGAATTGCTTCCCTAGGTCGGCTATAATGATGAGAGGGGTCCCGAATCTGCACACCATGTTAGTCTTGATGAACTTGGTTGTATTCTTTTCTGATATTCGGAAAAGAGGTCATGCCTGGACCCATCTTGTGAAGTAGTCGATAGCCACGATAGCATGTTTCATCTGTCTGGGAACGGTAGGAAATGGCCCAATTAGGTCGATTCCCCACTTGGCAAAGGGGTAAGGTGAACTGAGGGACGACAGTCGCTCGGGTGGCTGATGGTTCAAGTTTGAAGTTCTTTGACAAGGTTCACAAGATTGCACAAAACTCTTTGTGTCTTGGTGGATGGTCGGCCAATAGTACCCCATACGAAGCACCTGATAGGCTAGAGCTTCCCCACCTATGTGGTTCCCACAGTCCCCAGAGTGGACCTCTCTCAATGCCCACTTAGCATCATCGGGATGCAAGCACCTAAGTAAGGGGAGGGATCTGCCCCTCCTGTAGAGGTACCCATCCACCATACAGTATCGGACTGAGAGTCTCTTAATTCTTCGGGCTAGGTCGGGCCCTTCGGGAAGCTCTCCTTCAAGGAGGTAGGCGACAATTGGGTCCATCCAGCAAGGTAGGCGATCCAGGGAATAAATTTCTCCATTTGAGGCTATGCTTGGTTGGGTGATTACTTGGAGGGGAATTCCCCGTGGTAGGGACTGGCCTCCGTTCGCTGCTATTTTAGCCAGAACATCTGCGCGATGGTTTTGGTGTCGAGGCACCTGATCGATCTTGAGTCCCTTAAATTTGCTTTTTAGCAGCTGAGCTAGATTTAGGTAGGCAGCCATATTATCTCCTTTTGCCTGGTAGACCCCAGTCACCTGGTTTACAACAAGCAGTGAATCGCTCTTGATTTGCAGGTAATCTGCCTTTAGTTCAATGGCTACCTTCATCCCGACTAGGAGGGCTTCATATTCTGCTTCGTTATTGGTAGCTTTAAACTCGAATCTGAAACAGTGACAGAATTCGGTCCCCTCCGGATCTATTAAAACTATGCCAGCTCCTCCCCCGGCTTGTCCGGATGCTCTATCTACAAAGAGGGTCCATGGCTTGCAGCCTTCCGGCCAATTGTCGTCTTCGGATATCTTCACAGGGACCTCATTTGATACTGAGGGATCATCTGGATCTGGGATCGCTGAGAAATCTGCCACGAAGTCGGCCAAAGCCTGTGCCTTAATCATAGTCCGGGGCTTATACTTTAGGTCAAACTGAGTGAGCTCTAGTGCCCATAAGACTAGCCTTCCAGATACGTCTGGTCTTTGCAAGAATTGGCGGAGGGGTTGGTCCGTCACCACTGCTATTGTGTAAGCTTGAAAATAGGGACAGAGTTTCCTCGCTGAGATCACCAGAGCATAAGCGAGCTTTTCCAGGAGAATGTAATTCCTTTCTGATTTGGTCAAAGCATGACTCATATAGTATATGGGTCTTTGAAAACCGTCGCTACAATTCTTGGCCAAAGCCCCGCTTACTGCAGTTTCTGATACGGCCAGGTAGATCTGCAACTCATCTCCGAGAACCAGCTTGAATAACAATGGTAGGCTTGTTAGGTATTCTTTCAAAGCTTTAAAAGCCTGTTCGCTCTCCTGGCTCCATTTCATGTTTTTCCCTTGATTGATGGCCTTGAAGAAAGGGAGACATTTATCAATAGAGCGAGAGATAAACCTGTTGAGTGCCGCCACCCGTCCAGTCAGAATCTGTACTTGCTTGAGCGAGGTTGGGGATTCCAGGTCCAAGATAGCTTTGATTTTTTCTGGGTTGGCTTCTATACCTCTCTCATGAACCATGAAGCCCAGAAACTTCCATGCCGTTACCCCAAAGACACATTTGGAGGGGTTCAAACGCATCTGGTTTTCCGTCAGTATGAGGAAGGTTTTACGAAGGTCTTCTTGATGTCCTTTTGCAGTTGGGGATTTCGTGATCATGTCGTCGACATACACTTCCATCGTCCTTCCTATCTCGGGCTTGAACAGTTTGTTAACCAATCGCTGGTATGTGGCTCCCCGCATTCTTCAAACCAAACAGCATCACCTTGTAGCAGTATAAGCCCTGCCCAGTAATGAAACTGGTCTTATCTTGATCAGCCGGGTGCATTTTAATTTGGTTGTACCCTGAGAATGCATCCATAAAACTCAAAAGTTTATTTTCGGACATGGAGTCAACCAGCTGGTCAATCTTTGGTAAAGGAAAACTGTCTTTCGAACAAGCCCGGTTGAGGTCGGTGTAATCGACACACATACGCCACTTCCCATTCGCCTTCGTAAGCCATGACCACGTTGGCAATCCATTCGGGGTAACGTACTTCTCTAATGAACCCTGCTTTGATCAATTTATCAATCTCTTCCTACACCGCAGCGTTCCTATCAGCGTTGAAGTGACGCCTCTTCTGCTTGACGGGCTTGACTGTTGGATCTACTACTAGTCGGTGGGCGGCCAATGATGTCGGGATTCCAGGCATTTCATCAAGGTTCCAGGCGAAGATGTCGCTGAACTCCCTGAGAAGGTCAATTAGTCCTCTTTTTACTTCTGGATCAAGGGTGGCTCCGACCTTGACGACCTTGGAGGGATCGTCATTCCTAATAGGTATCTCTTCTAGTTTATCTACGGGCAGCCCGCTGGCCCATTCCTTACTCCGTTCTTCCTCGTAGGGCATAATAGGTTCGCTCTCCGGATGCCTAGGATGTTCCGCAGGCTCCTTCTCTTCCTGGATTATCCGGGATGTATCCATGTCCTCCTAGATTAATGTCACCTGTACACACTGTTTTGCTAGGGCTATAGGATTGGCAGATACTGCATAGCATTTCCTGGCTGCCTGCTGGTCTCCGCGTACCTCTCCTACTCTGGTTCCAACCGGGAATTTCAAGACGTTGTGGTATATGGACAAGATTCCTTTCAAGGAAGATGGGAAAGGTCTCCCTAGGATGGCGTTGTAGGCAGATGGGGTGTCCACCACATTGGTATGATCGAATCTCCAATGATTACTGGGATGATTACTGGGGTGTCCTCCCTAGGATCGAATCTTCAAAGTCGGTCATAACATTCTGTTGGAGAGGGGTGATTCCGATGATTACTGGGAGGATCATCGACCACACTGGTATGATCGAATCTCCAGTGAAACCGTAAAGCGGAGTGGTACAGCTGTTGTAACAACGTTGCTTCAGGTTCAATTTTTCCAGGGTATCCTTGAAGAGGATATCTACACTGCTACCTGTATCCACGAGCACGCGATGGACCAGACAGTTAGCGATCTGTATCGTGATTACCATAGGATCATCATGAGGTTGCACAGTGTTGAAGACATCTGCTTCGGTGAATATGATCTGCGCTGACTGGGAGGGTTCTGTCGAGCTCTGGCTGACTTCGAAGATCCCCTGGCTTTCTCCGATGCGGGGAACCTTTCTTGCAGTGGTTTTTCCGAGAGTTATTGGAAACGCCAGCCAGTGTAGGACCTCCGCTGATAGTGTGTATCACCTGGATTTGTTGCATTAAGTCAGCCTGTTCCCTTTTCCTCTTTTCTACGTCTTCATGGATTTCAGCTTGTACCTCCATTCCAATCCTGATGTTATCTCTGACCTGTTGT
The DNA here is from genome assembly GCA_033220585.1 of Dipteronia sinensis. Classification (NCBI taxonomy): domain Eukaryota; kingdom Viridiplantae; phylum Streptophyta; class Magnoliopsida; order Sapindales; family Sapindaceae; genus Dipteronia; species Dipteronia sinensis. The sequence continues at coordinate 32,702,146 of CM065639.1, read as the reverse complement.
AAGAACTCAATTACGCATCCTCCCCTTATCAGGGCCTCAATCTGGTTGCGCAAATTATAGCACTCTGAGGTGTTGTGGCCCACGTCTTCGTGGAAGTCGCAGTACTTGTACCGGTTTCTCCTGTCAGCTGGGGCCTTTATGAGAGTGGGCTTTTAAAGCAACCCTTTATCTCATATGGCAAGGTAGACTGTTTCCCTGGAAGCATTCAAAGAGGTGTAATAGTCATACCCTTTTTTTCCCTTGCATTACTGGAGCCACGGTCCTGGGAGGCGGCGAAGCCCGGGGAGGGGTACGTTTTGATAGGATATCTTTATTGCCTATGCAGAGGAAGCAGTGAGGCGATAGGTAGACCTGTTGGGAGGTTTATTCTGAGTTTTCTGCACTGGCTCAAATTTGGGGGCTTCTTTCTTCAGACGCTTTGCCGTTCTTATGTCGTCGTGTTCCATCTTAACCTTGAGTTGTTCGTCGATCTCGACCTGCTCAAGAGCCCAGTCGTAGGCCTCCTGGTAAGTCTTGGGAGGTCTCTTGGTGAAGGAACGGAAAAGCTTTCCTGCCCATAGGTTTCACCTGAAGTTGGCGAGGGGTTTCTTTTTCGGTGAAAACTCCCATTTGTATGACCTCCTTGTGAAATCGTTCCACGTACGACCGAAGAGTTTCACTCCATTCCTGGATCACATATTGGCAGTGTATGGGATCTTCCGGACGAGGTTTGACTCCTTGGAATTGTGAGCAAAAATCTGTTGATAATTTACTGAAAGAATCCACGCTGCCAACAGGCAGTTTCCTGAACCAGGTTTTTGCACAGTTGGTTAGGGTCGTTGGAAACATTCTGTACATAGCTGCTCTGGTAGTGTTCTGGACCTCCATCTGTTGAACGAAGCTCTCTAGGTGGCTTAGCGGATCTTCTGTTCCAGAAAACTTATCTGCTGGCATTTTAAATTTTAGGGGGAGCTCTGCTTCCCGGATCCTCCTAGTGAAGGGAGCGTTCATCTCGCTCAGGGGATCCTTTTTGTCCTCCTTATTCTTTCCCTTCCTTATCTGCTGGAACTCTTTTTGTAACTTTACCAGCTGATCCCTCAGTCGCTTGTTCCTAGGTCTCTTCGAGTTAACCTCAGATTTCTCACTGTCGAATCTTTCCGATGAACTGGCAATTTCTATCTGATCCTCCTCCTGGATAGGATCCACTTGGGGAGTTTGTCTACTTTCCTCCTCTAGGGCCCGGGCAGTTCTTCTAGATGTAGTTGGATGAGATAGCCCTCGTGGCTTCCGGGTAAAAGCATCCGCGGCAGACATAACTAGCCTGGGTTGATATTGTGAAAATCTTTTCGAAACTGGGGGCATGGGTCCCAACCTATCCCGGATCGAACGTTAGGGCCCTGATCTATCTCGGGCCGGCTCTGGAAGTGGAGGTCCTAGGCGATCGAAAGCAGGTGGCCTAGCTCCGAGCCTGCTCGGCTCTCCCTGATCATTCAGGTTGGTTTGCTAGATTGTGATGCCTTCAGTGAGCAGGCGGACGCGGATCGATTCTACGAAGGCCTCCGCTTGTTGGTCGAGCGCGGTCTAGCTCTCTGTAGGGTGGCCAGTAGCCTGCGTATTGGTTGTTTGGACCGGAGCTTGACTATTATACCCAGACTTTCTCCCCTTTCTTGGGGCCTTTCGTGTTAGCCTTGGCGGAGATTGCTCCAAGATTCTATGTTGGCCTTGGGAGGAGCGGAGCCTCATAGTTATTGTAAAACAATGAAAATGTAAATGCAAATAATTGGTTAATTGGGTGTAAGGTTTTTCCCCACAGACGGCACCAGAAAATGTTAACGGAAATTTTGCTCGGGATGAGAAACCTCAGTTAACACCCTCGAGACCACTACCACGTAGGTGGTGCCCAAGATTGATTGTATGTGTAGCGATGATTTATAAAATGACAAGGAATGGTGATACCATTCACCCAAAAGAAAGCGAAAATATTTTTATTGAACGTGCCTGGTATACAAATACAAGTTTCTTTATTTTTGCTCTCAACTCTCTCTAGGGTGTGGTTGAGTATTTTTCGTCTGCCTGTCGAATAGTAGTCTCCTCTTTTTCCTTTTCTTTCTTTCTTTTTATACATAGTTTTGTAGGTTAAACAAACTGATTCTCCCCTTGATTTTCTCAGTCTCTCCCCTCCTTATCAGGCGAGATTTCTCGCTTTAATGTCATTGACTTTGAGTTAACAGCCGAATTGAGAATATCGTGGTGGAGATCAGTTTGTTTCCTCTTTGGACTTTATTACTTGTCCTGCATATAGGTAACGTTTCCAGATATGATCCAGTGTATCTTCGTATCTTTTCAGCATGTTCTTTATAGAGGTCGTTGAATATGGCATGGTGTGGTGCATCAACTAGTGAGGTTGATCAGTGTTCCGACCTCAATATCTGAGAAGTTTCATCCAGCTTGGAGCCAGATCCGGCTTCCCTTAACCTTTTTGAAGCTATGTGTGGCCTCCCCTGACCTTTCGAAGCTAGGAGTGGCCTTTTAGGGACATTCATCTGTGTCAGCGAGGTATAGGCGAGTCTCTGGAGCATTTGCGAGGTGACCGTCGACTTCGGGGAGCTTCTAGTTTTGGTGATGCGACTAGATCAGTTTGTTCCGGGCTCTATCCCGGATGTTTCCGGAGCCCGTCCTTGTTCCTAAGGAGGTGTCGTTGTTCGGTTCTGGATAGAAAGGTCTCCTGGTGGAGACTCTCGGGTATGGAACCAGTCTGGGAGGTGGAAAATTTTCCTTTGGTTCTTAGCCAATTTTGGCTATTAACAAATTGTTTGATTAAAAGTCAAAATCTTTTTCTAACTAGGAGAAGGATTCCTAATGTCATACTATTGTCAGTAGTATGATAAGTATTAAAGACTATATTTGATAAGCAGATAAATAAAAGTATTTTATTTATCTAGTCAAATTAGGAAGTATTTGATATAGTTACAATATTATATTCAACGATAATACCCTCATGAGTTGGAATATGGTTAAAACTCAAAGTTAATAGGAGACTTGGTGAAAAAGTAATCCTACTTGTGTGAGGATTTGACTACAAAGTAGAAATCCTACTTGAGTGAGGATTATGCTATCATCTATATATATATATATATATATATATATATATATATTATTAAATTCGGAATTATAGATGGTAGTTCAAAAAAAAAAGTTTTTTCTTAGAAAATTTTTATTCTCTTGCTTTTGAATAAAAAAACTTCTAGCTGAAGAAAAGGGTGTAGAATTCGGCCAAAGAGAAGAAGAATAAGGAGTGTTTTATTTTCAATAGTGCACTAGACGCTTTTATATAAAAAGGCTTTATGCACAAGATCGAATTAGGGTTCACGCGAGTTCTTGATAAAAAAGATTAAGAATTCACAAGTGACCAAACGTTCTTTATTTTCTCTAGGAGGATTATTGTGACTAACAAAAGAAAAAAAATTTGTTTTTTCCATCCTCAAGTTTACAATTCAAAGAAAAGGGAGCACACACTCCTAGGTGATTCACGTTCCTGATTCGATTGGAAGATCTTGCGGATTCAATTCGAAGCAAGCGGATTCAAATCGACGCAAAATCAATCGTCACGTGAAAAAGGTACGATACTTTTACTATATGTTAAGTAATCAAGGGTTAAGGTTCTTTCGTTTAAATGGAAAAATTTTAAAATATACAAACCCAATTTTTCTCTTCCGCCGCGTGTTTTTCCTTACAATTGGTATCAGAGCCTTGTTGTACCCTTGATTAATTGATGTATGTATACGTGAATATATTTCTTTTTATTGTAAATATGCATGTTTTAGAAAGAGATGACACTCTAGGTATTCGCATATATAATTACATCGGGATGTATGGATATATATGTTTTTATGATATGATTTGTTATTGCTCGATTTTGGCCCTAGAATTTCAATGTAATTTTTGTTTGGGCTATTAACAAGAAAGGTGATCTATCATCGCCATAATTTCCTTCTTGATAGTTGCTAAGTTTTTATTTTATTTTATTGTTGTAATAAAAAAACTACTGTAATATATTCAAGTTTCAAAGATTCAAAGAATTGAAGAATTGAGAGCAGAAAAAGAAGCATCGGAGGAAGGCCATGGCAGACCGTGCGTATCAAGGCAGCCGCGCAAGCCTTCTGGCCCGCACGTGGTGCTGTGCATGGGGCAGCCGCTTATAGATTTTGGCTCGCAAAAGTATTGACGGACAGCCGCTTGATGACTTGATCGCCAAGTTAGGGTATTCTTGTATTTCAAACAAATGTAATTTACTTGCTTTTCTAGGATGGACCAAAATTGTGGCTATTTAATTTTTTGTAAATATTACAATATTTATCATTGTTTGATAACATGTCATATATAATAGAAGTGCCACTCATATATCTCTTTTGGTATGAACATGCATTGAATGGTTTAGGTATCTAATTGGCATCTAGATAACTTAGTAAATCATTTTATGAAATTCTATCACATGCTTTAAACAATTGAGTGGGAGAAGGTGTTTTGAACACCTATGGCCTCCAAGATAAGTTGAGCTTTATGTTTTGTGTGATAACCCCCCAAAGGGTATCCATGAATGGAATTTAGCAAGATACTTCCTTACAAGGATAGACTAGACAAGACAATTGACTCAAATGATATCTACTCTCAAAGGAAGGATTTTCGTGAGGGAAAATATTGAAGGTCTATAACTTGGTAATACACTCAATGTGGTTTAATTGATATCCTTCCAAGAGTTCTTGTCAATATAAATCGCAAGGCTAAATTGAAATTGCTGGTTGTTATGTTAACAAATAGGTGGGACCTAGTCCAACTAGTAAATGGTACGAGTTCCCAAATGAGGCGTGACATTTATGGATGTTGGATCACCGTTGAATTTTACGATTGAATTATCTTATTTAATTCAAGATAAATATTTGAAAGTGCTTTGTCATGATTGTTTACTTATATAATTTTTGTTTTATTAAGAAATCATGATCCCATCCCTAATCAACATCATAAAAGATAATACTTTAACTGGTGATAATTATGTCACATGGAAAAGGAAAATTGGGCTGTTGTTGCAATCTGAAATGCATAAGTTCGTTTTGTCTACGCCTAAACCACCTGCTCCTATTAATGAATCTACTGAGCAGCAAAGAGATGAGTATAAGCAGTGGGAGACCTCAGATGAGATGGCTGAATGTTACATTATGACCACCATCTCCGATGTGTTGCAACAGTAACATGAAGGAATGAGTTTTGTTGCCGATATAATGATGTCTCTGGAAGAGATGTTTGCTATGAGCTCCAAGAGGACTAAGAGAGAGGCAGTGAATGCTTTCATGAATCTTAGGATAAAACTTGGACAGGCTGTGAAAGATCACATGATGAAGATCATAGCACATCTCAACATTGTTGAACTTAATGGTGCTGAGATGGATGGTGAGATGAAAATTGAGAAGATTGTCAACTCACTGTCATATTCCTTTGATCAGTTCAAGTTGGACTACACCTTGAACAATACGGAATACACATTGCAAGGCCTGATGCAAGATGTTCAAAGCACCGAGTAGATCCTTTTGAAAGGCAAAGGTCAAGAGATTTATACGGTTGGTAAAGTTGCTACTGTTAAGACCCGTAAGAAGGTCAAGAAACAACATAAGAAAAAGCAACTTGGGCCTACCAAGAAGGAAGAAAGGGTTCCAGGAAAGGAAAAGACAGAATGAGAATGAATTCAAATTGCGTTTAGGCAACGGAGCGTTGGTGTCTAACTGTGCAAAGGGAGATATTAGAATTAAATTAGATTCTAGCAGTCATTTATCTTTAATAGACGTTTATTATGTACCTCAATTCAAGAGGAATTTAATTTCTGTTTCTTGTTTAAATAAATTTGGATATTCGATTACTTTTAATAAAGATTTTATTATTAGTAAGAATAACAAATTTGTTTGCAAAGGTACATCGGAAAATGGTTTATTCTATTTGCATAGAAATAACTCCCACTTGTTAGACACAAAATCAACAGAACCTAATCATAAAAGAATAAAATTATCAAAATATGAAACTTACCTATGGCATTTGCGCCTAGGTCGTATTAACCTTGATAGGATTAAAAGATTGGTTAGTGATGGACCTTTAAGTGACTTAAAGGTTGATGATATACTGACTTGTGAATCTTTTCTGGAAGGTAAGATGACCAAAAGGTCGTTCACGACCAAAGGTACAAGAGCCACTGAATGTTTAGGATTAATACACACTGATGTGTGTGGTCCTATGAACATTCAAGCTAAAGGTGGATATGAGTACTTCATCACTTTCACGGATGATTACTCGAGATTTGACTATGTGTATCTCCTGAGACATAAGTCGGATGCTTTTGACAAGTTCAGAGCATTTAAAGCTGAAGTAGAAAATCAGCTTGAGAAACAAATAAAAATCTTGAGATCTGATCATGGTGGAGAATATCTATCTGGTGAGTTTCAGCAATATATTATTGATAATGGGATTATTTCTCAGCTTTCTGCACGAGGTACACCTTAACAAAATGGGGTGGCAGAAAGGAGAAATAGGAATCTTTTGGACATGATTAGGTCTATGTTGAGTTATTCAACACTTCCTATTTCTTTTAGGGGATATGCTTTACAAACTGCTATGTACATTCTAAAGGATGTACCATCCAAGTCGATTCCTCAAACACCACATGAGTTGTGGACTGGGTGAAAGCCTAGTTTACAACACATAAGGATATTTGGATGTCCTGCGCACGTGTTAAAGGAAAGATAGAAAAGATGGAGTCCCGTTCAGAAACATGCATATTTGTGGGGTATCCAAAAGGAATTAAATGATATTATTTCTATAGTCCTTCAGATCTTAAAGTATTTGTTTCGACAAATGCTAAATTTCTGGAAAATGACTATATGAATGATTTTGTGCCTAAGAGTAGAATTGATCTGAATGAGTTTTCAGGAGATACAATTCCACAAGAGGTTTCACAACCTAGCCCAATTGTAAATTCTGGACCATCACAAGATCAACAACGTACCATTCCTCGTCGTAGTGGGAGGGTTAGTATACAGCCCGAGCGATACATTAGTCTTGGAGAATTAGTAGAGAATCTTCCGGACGACGATGATCCCTATACATACAAGGAAGCATGGAGGATGTTGCACCATTGGCAAAAGGCTATGCAATCTGAAATTGAGTCTATGTATTCAAACAAAGTCTGGTCTCTTGTAGACTTGCCTAAAGGGATAAAACCCATTGGGTGCAAGTGGGTATACAAGAGGAAAAGAGGAATGGATGGAAAGGTGGAAACCTTTAAAGCTAGATTGGTAGCTAAAGGTTACACACAAAAGGAAGGTATTGATTATGAGGAAACCTTCTCTCCTGTGACATGCTTAAATCCATTAGGATACTTTTATCCATTGTGGCATCTCTAGACTTAGAGATTTTGGCAAATGGACGTTAAGACAGCTTTCCTTAACGGAAGTTTTGACGAAAGCATCTATATGATGCAACCAGAAGAATTCATTGAAAAAGGTCAAGAGGAAAGGGTATCCAAGTTGCAAAGATCCATATATAGACTTAAGCAAGCATCCAGATCCTGGAACATAAGGTTCGATCAAGCTATTAAAAGTTTTTGATTTATTCAAAACCTTAACGAACCCTATGTATACAAGAGGATTAAAGGTGACAAGATGATTTTCCTAGATATTTACGTTGATTATATACTACTCATCGGAAACGATGTAGGCGTATTGACATCAGTAAAAGAATGGTTAGCAAAACAATTTGATATGAAGGACTTAGGAGAAGCAAGTTATATTCTTGGTATCCAAGTAATAAGGGATAGAAAGAATAGAACGATTGCATTATCTCAAGCTTCATACATAGATAAAATCTTGTCTAGGTTCTCCATGCAAGATTCCAAGAAAGGTATGTTACCTTTTAGACATGGGATCAAGCTTTCTAAGGATGAAGTTCCTAAGAATGAGCATGAAGAGCAATTCATGAGTAGGGTTCCATATGCCTCGGCAGTTGGAAGTCTCATGTATGTAATGCTCTGCACTAGACCAGATATTTGTTTTATTGTTGGCATAGTTAGCAGGTTTCAACCAAAACCTGGTCCTGATCACTAGACGGCAGTCAAGCATATTTTCAAATATCTTAGGAGAACGAGAGATCATATGCTTGTATACTCTGGAGGGGATGTAATTCCCATTGGGTAAACAGATTCTGATTTCCAATCCGATTCTGAGATCCACATCGGGATCTGTGTTTACTCTTGAAGAAGGGGTAGTCATATGGAGGAGTATCAAGCAATCATGTATTGCTGATTCAACCACGGAAGATGAGTATATTGTGGCATGCGAAGCTGCTAAAGAGGTTGTCTGTCTCCGTTAATTCTTGATTGACTTGGAAGTGGTTCCAAATGCAAATAAGCAGATCATTATCTACTATGACAACAGTGGAGCTGTGGCTAATTCAAGAGAACCAAGAAGTCATAAGAAAGAGAAACAAATTGAGTGGAAGTATCACCTTTTGAGGGAAATTGTGCATAGGGGTGACGTGACAATCATGAAGATCGCATCAGCAGAAAATCTAGTGGATCCCTTCACAAAGGCATTACCATAGAAGAATTTTGATGAACACCTAGGGAACATGGGAATGAGAGATATGACACACTTGATATTGCGTAAGTGGGAGATTGTTAGGATTATGCTAAATAGCAAGAGTGTAATGATTTGACAATATTTTTCATATTAATAAAGTGATTTCTAGTTTAACAAATCTTATAGCATTTATAGTTTAATTATTATGATTGTCAAAAGTAAATAATCATAAGGTCAAAAGACTATGAGAGATGAAGAATTGTTCGTACATCTGGATATGTATGAGGTAGACACAATTCTTTAGTTAGTGTTGAACAATGTTCACAACTTAAGATAAAGGTTGGACGCCTTTACCTTGTTAAAGTTGTAGATTCATTTGCCAGCATTTAAGTGGGATCAAATGTGTTATGATGAGTCTAAAATCATCAAAGTGTAGTGTCTTTGGGCATAAGAATCTAGTGCACTAGGTGCATTGAATAGGATCAAAGTGAAATACTTTATCCAGAACTGTCAATGGATAAAAGTTTTCACTTGAGGACAATCGGAGATTCGATCTCAATCCTGATATAAATGATGGACTTATGGTTACGAGTGTTATCATTTGAGCTATCATTAAGTACGATTATATAGAATAGTCTATCGTCGATAGTTTGGTCGTATTCATTTGTTAATCAATAGAGGACTTCATTTATAGATATGGACATCGTGGCTCTATTTATTAAATGTGAATAGAATATCATCATATGGATATTTTGAGGTATTGGATATTAAATTTTAACGTTAAGTTTTCAATAGTGTCTATTGAAACATGGCTTCTGGACAAGTCAAAATATCCAAGTTCAAAATATGGTCATATGAGTAAATATGGTAACTAGGAGAGCTATAGGCGGTTTATGAGCTCTTGGTGATTACTGATATTCTTTACGAGGATACATTATCTTCAATAAGATTGTCTAGGGTACAAATGAGAAATATTATCTTATTCTGTCTTTATTTAAGAGTTCAATCTCTTTAGTGGAATGAGCTAAAATTAATAGATTGGACCTAAGTGAATCATTTGTTTGATTGTGATTAGGTTATGTCTATTGAAGCTTAAATTAGATAGCCCACCAAGATCCTCAATTCGCACGAACTTGCATGGATCACTTGATATATTCTACCGGACTAATTTCTGGGTCCGTCTACAATTGTTTTTGGATTTCAGAATCCAAAAGTTTTGGAGAGGTGTGGTCATGTGTGATCAAGACACGCGGTAACTCTTCAAAAGGCCTGGAATGGGCGGCCAAGGATGTAGGAATCCTAGGGTGGCCCTAATAGGGTGCTTTTAGCATTCCATTAATACATTAAGAATAGAATTTGCACATTTTAATTAAATGAGATGCTAGATTATATTAATGTATTAAATTTAAGGCATGTGGACTTGTTTCTTTTATAGTAAGAATAGATCTAGTTCACATGTGGACTTTTTATTAAAATCAAATGGATTTAATAAAATGGAAAAATAATATATTGCACAAGTATTTACTTGGGCGGCAAGGCTAAATTAATTAGTCTAATATATTGTTTTGTTTTATTTTATTAATCAAATGGAAATTAATTGATTTATTAATTAATTAATTGTTTGATTAAAAGTCAAAATCTTATTCTAACTAGGAGAAGGATTCCTAGTGTCATACTATTGTTTATAGTATGATATGTATCAAAGACTATATTTGATAAGTAGATAAATAAAAGTATTTTATTTTCAAGTCAAATTAGGAAGCTTTTTGATATAGTTACAATATTATATTCAATAATTTATTATTGGATAATATACTCATGAGTTGGAATATGGTTAAAACTCAAAGTTAATAGGAGACTTGGTGAAAAAGTAATCCAACTTGTGTAAGGATTTGACTACAAGGTAGAAATCCTACTTGAGTGAGGATTAGGCCATCACCTATCTATATATATATATATATATATAATTAAATTCTCGAATTTGGGTTCACAAGAGTTCTTGATTAAAAAGATTAAGAATTCACAAGTTACCAAACGTTCTTTATTTTCTTTAGGGGGATTATTGTGACTAACAAAAGCAAAAGGTTTGTTTTTTCCATCCTCAGGTTTACAATTGAAAAGGGAGCCAACACTCCTAGGTGATTCACGTTCGTGATTGGATTGGAAGATCTTGAGGATTCAATTCAAAGCCAGCGGATTCAAATTGACACAAAATCAATCGTCACATGAAAAAGATACGATACTTTTACTATATGTTAATCAATCATGAGTTAAGGTTCTTTCTTTTAAAAGGAAAATTTTTAAAATATACAAACCCAATTTTTCGCTTCCGCCGCGTGTTTTCCCTACATGTCCATGTAATCATCCAATTTATCTGGAGAGTTCACAGGTTGAGCTCCTCTTGTGTCCTAGACTCACCATTCCCATGAATGGTAAGTACATTTACTTGCTCATTTTGGATCGAAAATTCTCATTGTCTTGCTGTTGGTAGTTTTCCGCCAAATGCTCTATTAGAGTTGTTATTCTTTCCATGGATTCTTTAAGGAAAATCATGCATTGCTCGGTGATTGAGATGTTTGCATGATTGCCCCATTGGTGGTCTTGCCCTTCTTGATTGTTTCTTGCCTGATGGTTGTATTGTTCATCTGGATACACGGGTTGTATCTCTTTCATTACCGGTTGTTACCCAAAGTTTTCCATGAGGTTTTCATTTCCTGTGATAAGTTGGCCACTTGCATTACTAACTCTGCATTGGCATTCTCCTTATGAGAATCATTCCTTCCACTTCTTAGTTGGGAATTTTCACCCAACATCTCATATAGGGCATATATCTCCTTGGCGGTTTTCTCCCTCTTTGCTCCCCCACAAGCACTGTCGTGTCTTCAGTGAGCCCCATCAATCCGTCATAGAAAGATTGTACTTGAATGACGAATGAGAACATGTGATGTGGGCATTGTGCAAGGAGTAATTTATAACAGTCCCAAGTCTCATGGAAGGCTTCCTCGTCTTCTTTGGTGTAGGTTGCTATCTTGCCCCGGATTTCTCGTGTCTTCCAAGAAGGATAGTGCATTGAGAAAAAATTTGGTCTTTATCACCTCCAAAGTAGTCAATGATATTGCTGGTAGAGCCAATAACTACTGCTTTGTCTTATCCTTCAGGGAATACTGAAAGCACCTCATCCTTAATTGAGCTCTCCGAGTCGGATGGTGATTATGGCATTGTAGTACTCCCTCATAAACTAAAGGGAATCCTCATCTGGTTCATAACTGTAGATCAGGAGAGTGTTGAAATGGGATTTCTTCAACTCATAGCTCGGTTGCAAATCACTCAGTAAGACCGCCGACGGTTGAGCTACCATAAAATGAAAAGCAAAGTCAGTCATAGGTATTTGAGTAACTGGCACATTGGTACGGTTTTCCATGTTGATTCGGATCCTGAAATAACCAAACAAACTAAACAAGAATCAAGTCGAACAAGATCAAATATGAGAAATTAAAAGTAAAAACTAAAAAAAAAACAAAAAAATTAAAACTAAAACTAACGTAAGGTAATGCTACGCCTCCCCGGCAGCGGAGCCATAATTTGAACATGAGAGAGATTTTAGAGAACATGAGGAAGATTAAAGAAGCTAGTCTGGACAGCAAGGACAACTTCGAGGTTATGATGATCAACCTCATGGAGATGAGGAAGCAGCTGGGTCTCATTCTATACGAGATGAAGCAAAGGAAAGTAGCCCAGACACCTCCTCAGACAAGTTTATTGATTTATGAGAATGCGGCTCATGAAATTTCCTATGATGGATATTTAGTAACCTAAAGGCGGGAGGGGTTGAATAGGTTGAATGTGATTTAAACAACTTTCTCGGATTTTGATTGTTGTACAAACAAACTATCAAAGCGCTTCTTAAGAAACAAACACCAAAAAGCTTTACTAGATGGTTAGTGACACGCTAGAGTCGATTCTACAAAACTGGACTAATGATAGGGCGTGCGAGTGTTTTCATCATTCGCAAGTGTACAAATCATTCGACTCTTACAATGGTTGCAAGTAAGGGTATCGTTCCCACGAGGAGGTGTGGTACCTTAAATCGGTTCTAAGTCCTAGATTATAAATAATATATTTACACTAATTACATGCAAGAAAATTAAATCGCAATTGTCACAAGGAAATTAACCAATTAATTAACTAAGTTATACTAGTTTGCAATAATCAAAATACAACTAAATTACCAATAAAACCAAATACAATTAACTAATGCAATTAATCAAACTAAATTACTACAACTAAACAAACCAATTAACTAAATTATCAAGCTTACCAAAAACAATTAACTAAATTAACACTAACTAAATTAACTAACTACAACTCATGCATGGTCATGGAAAAGTGGTGAAATGAGGTGGTATGAGGAATGTAGATGTTAGGGAAATGATGTACAATGCAAATTATCCAATTACTAGTTGATAACAATTAAGCACCTCAATCTCAAGGTTAAACTAAATTAAGCAAGGTCAAGCATTAATCAAGTAAATCCTTTTCAATTGAACTTGGAAGCAAAGCTCATGCACAAATGATCATTCACACATGAAATTCTACTTCTAACATAGTCTAAAACCTTATTGCAAGTCAATAATTGATCAAATAATCATCAAGCAAGTGTAAATCAAAGCTCAATCAAGTTATAGATTCAACTAAATTCATAGATAATAAGCACAAGTACACCAAATCCCGACATCTAAGTTTAGCTACACATTGACAATAAGCTAAAGGAAATAAAGAGACAAAAGAGAAAACCCTATGTTCTTGGTGAAGTCTTCAAGCTAGCTCAACTTTTCTTGTTTTTCACAAGCTCGAAATCAATGAGTAACCATGGTGAAAGGTGACTAAAATGATGGCTATGTGGTATATGTAGCTAGAGGATGAGTGTATCTCAGTTTTGTGAGGAAAATGGTGAAGATTTGGGTGAGAATGGAAGCTTGAACACCTCCTAAAAGGTGACAAACGAGCTATGGATGTAGGCTGTCTTGTTCTGTTTCTTTGATAGATTTCAGAGATTTAGATGTGTGGGAGATGGTTTTAAGACAACATAAGCAAGGTATTTATAGACAGAAAGGTTAGGGCAACAGTTGGGACTGAAAAGACCTCTATACCCCACTCAAAATAGCATCTCCGCGGGTTCGAAACCGTGCTTGGAAAGTCGTGCAAGATTCTGTGTAGGTTCTTTGCTTCTGTTCCTCGGGTTCTTTCTCGCTAACATGAATTCGCGATGAATTTCTAACGGGTTCGTTTGTTCTATGCAGTGGGCAAGAGGGCATGTAGGTGAGCTTTCAAGCTTGGGCTTCCATGGTGGTTTGGAGGATTTGGAGGTGAGAGAAAATAGTGCATGAACGCCTAAAAATGGGTGCAATGTGACCGCAGGGAGGTGTGCCGTTGATCTAGGGGGGGGGGAGCGGTTGATAAACTGGCTGGAAAATGGCTGGAAGATGTCAGGTTGAAGTCTGATCTGAAAGCTGGTTAACCGGGTCGAATGCGGGTTGGGTCTGCCTATCTGAGGGTTGAAGACGACGTGACGTCATCATGACATCATGCTGAAGTGAGCATAAGGCCAAAACCATGTGTTTCATTTATGATGTTGCGTGATGCGCATGTGTTGGCTAGAAAATTACCATTTGCACTTTTACCCTTGGTATGTCCAAAATGACCCAATTCCCCTGAATTTCCCTAATTACCTGAAACATTCAATTAAACCATTAAAAATCTGGTTTTACTTGAGAAACAAGTATAAAGTAATAGAAAATGAGGGCTTAAATTAGGTACATTTGAAGCGCAATTAGTTAGTAGCAACAAGTATATCAAATATTGCAATATATAGTAACTACTACAAAATAAAGTAAATGAATTCAATAAAAGATAAGATCAACATAAATATTTTTTTAACGTGGTAAAACCTCACAACTTGAGGAAACATACACAGGTTGATTCCACAACCACCGGCAACACTATCTTTCACTAGTTGGTAGAATGTACACCCTCAAGCAATCAAATCACATGATCCACCCTATTGGATTGTCCCTCTCTAACCTATCCTCGGGCCTTTTACTAGTGAGAGACTTGCCTATTTCTGTCCAAGATACTTCACGTGTCTCTTGAAATTTCCTTGCTTAACTCCCGGGATCTTCCCGATCCAAGTTAAGCCTTCCTTGCTCAGCTTTTCGGATCTCCCTGATCAAAGTCAAGACTTCTTACTCAAGCTAGAGCTTCGCAATCCAACAAGAGACTTCCTCATTTTACAAGGCAATGATCTAAGTGTAATGCAAACATGCAAACATGCAAACATGAAGCAAACACAAACAAATATAGTATGTTGATCAAACACACTATTTAAAGAATTAGTATTGCACAAATCAAGCTCACAAAAAATTGTAACTAATCTTTATGAACATGTAATAGGAAATCTAGAATATGCAATTCAATTCATACACAAAATATATCTAGAAACCTAAACATGTCAATCAAAGCTGGAATAATATATTTACAATAACAAGCACAAAACTAGCTTTGAAATCTAGTGGACAAATCAACACATGAAATTCAAAACATATTCACTCAAAGAACAACTAGATTTAGAATAATTAAAATCACAATCAAAATATTCTAGTTCTAGAATATGAAATTAAAACCTAGAAATAGCAATTAATCATAAACACAATTATATCTTGATTTCAATACATATCAAACAAAGCTAGCATGTTAAATTTACAATATAAATGCAATCTAGCTTTAAACTCAAGTGAACAACCCTAGATGTTGAATCCAAATAATCCTCAACATACTTCAACAATAAATCAAGAGATTAGAACAATTAAACCCAACAAATATGTAGAGAAAGATGATTTACCAACAATGACGAACACACCACGAAGAAGCACATGTAAACCATAAATATATGGATTCAATCAGCTCTAAAAATACTAGGGATATTTTCTCCTTGAAAATATGAAACTCTCGGTTTTTGAATCACTCGAATCATATCAAAAACGAGAGAGAAATCACAAAATGAAAATTGTTCGACATGATAAAAATGTACAGCTCAAAAAATGACAATATAAAAACAACAGGGACCTTGGAGTGACAAGCCACACGCATAAGGGTGTGTTTGGTATGGTTTTTAAAGTAGATCTTCTAGAGTAGAACTTTTTGTAGTAGAGCTTCTAATGAGTAGAGCTTCTAACAAAAAAGGCTTTTAGTTGTGTAAATTATAAAAAAGTTGTTGACAATGTATTTGTAAGAACCTCAATTTTAATGATTGGCTTATTTCATGACAAACAAACATTGGGGATGATTGTGTAATGGGTAGCTTAGGACTTCTTGATGATTATTAAGGCAAGCTTCCAAGCATCTCCACGACTTCAAGATTCAGAGCTTCAAAAGGTATATCACCTAACTTTGAATCATAAAGAGATAAGGTGCTCACACACACTTGCATGCATATTTACTTATCTTGTATTCGTTATCTTGCAGTTGTGTACTATTGCTATGTTCATCTTTGTCTTTCATCACACTTCACACTTGCACAACATTCACATAGGTTAGGTATGCTTGAAAGTGTGTTTGAATTCCTGGAAAAGAGAAATTTTCTCTTAGCGCGGCCCAGACCGCTTGGCAAGCTCTGCTTACATCGCGGCACATGGAGCGATATTCTCCAGTGTGTCCTATGCAGAGTGGACCGCGACCTGTGCAATTGCTGTTAGGATTATGCTCAATAGCAATAGTGTAATATTGTAATTGACAATCTTTTCATATAAATAAAGTGATTTTTGATTCTGTAAAATCTTATAGCATTTATGAATATAATTGTCAAGGTAAATAATCATAAGGTCAAAAGACTATGAGATATGAAGAATTGTTTGTACATCCAGATATGTATGAGGTAGACACAATTCTTTAGTTAGTCTTGAATAACGTTCACAACTTAAAGTTAAAGGTTGGGCACCTCTATCTTGATAAAGTTGTAGAATTCTTTTACTAGCATTTGAGTGGGATTAAATGAGTTATGATGAGTCTAAAATCATCGAAAGGTTTTCGAGTAAAAGAATCTAGTGCACTGGGTGCATTGAACTGGATCACAATGAAATACTTTATCTAGAACCGTCACTAGATATAAGTCTTTTCATTATCAGGACAATCAGAGAGTCTATCTAAATCCTGAGATAAATGATGGACTTATGGTTGCAAGTGTTATCATTTGAGCTATCAATGAGTACGATTATATAGCATAGTCTATCCTCGATAGTTTGGTAGTATTCATTTGTTAATCGATAGAGAACTTCATTTATAGATATGGACATCGTGGCTCCATTTATTAAATGAGAGTATAATATCATCATATGGATGTTTTGAGGTATTGGATACTAAATCTCAACGTTGAGTTTTCAATAATGATTATTGAAGACATGGCTTCTGGACAAGTCAAAATATCCAAGTTCAAAATGTGGTCATATGAGGAAATATGGTAACTTGGAGAGCTATAGGCGGTCTATGAGCTCTTGGCGATTACTGATATTATTCACGAGGATACACCATCTCCTATAAAATTGTCTAGGGTATGAATGAGAAACATCTCCTTATTCTATCTTTATTTAAGAGTTCAATTTTAGCTCTTTAGTGGAATGAGTTAAAATTAATAGATCGGACCTAAGTGAATCATTTGTTGATTGTGATTAGGTTATGTCTATTGAAGCTTAAATTTAGATAGCCCGCCAAGATCCACAATCCACATGTACTTGCATGGATCACTTGATATATTCTACCGGGCCAATTTATGGGTCCATCTAGAATTGCATTTAATATATTAAGAATATAATATGTCTATTATTTATTTAATAGGCTGCACTATTATATTAATATATTAAAAGGAGACATGTAGGCTTGTTTCTTTTAGTAAGAATAAGTCTGGTTCACATGTGAGCTTTTATTTAAAGTCTAATGGATTAAATAAAATAAGAAAAATAATATTGGGCCCATATATACATGGTGTGGACGGCAAGGCTAAATAAAATAGCCCAAGATATTATTTTATTTTATTGTTTTGATTGAATGGGAATTAATTAATTATTTAATTAATTAATATTTTAAATCAAAATCTTTTCCTGATCAGTAAATTAAATACTATGTGTTGGATTAGGGTTGGAATTCTTTTAAGTGATAGGAGTCCTAATGTGGTAAGGATAAAGTCCACATACACTCCTTATTATACAAAGAATTCGGCCACCACTAGTCCTACAAGGGTTAGGATTCTTGAATTGATAGGAATTAGGGAAAAGGATAATTCCTTTTCAAGTAAGGAAATTAACCAACCCTAGATTTCCTATTCAATGAATTCGGCCAACCATACTTGGTGAAGGAGAAAATTCGGCCAACCTATAAATATAAGGTTATGAATTTTCGGCCACCTTGAAGAAGCAAAATAGAGAGAGATTTTTGTTTTTTTTGAAAATAAAAAATCCTACTCTATACACATAGATTTTCGGCCAAGACAGAAAAAGAAAATAAGTTCTCATTCGATAGTGCACTTACAAGCCTTTAACATCAAAAGGTTTTGTGCACACTTTCGATTTAGGGTTATGAGAGTTTCAATCATATTGATTGTGAATTCAAAAGTGACCGGAACTATTTTTTTAGGCTCTTGGTGTTTTACTATTGAAGATCAAGATCAGAAATTCCATACATCCATTCTAAGGTAAGCAATTCAAAGAAAAAGGGAGACCACGCTCCTAGGTGATTCACGTACGTGCTAGGATTGAAGATCTTGCGGATTACCATCGACGTAAGTCAATCGGATCACGCGACAAGAGGTATTTAACTCTAACCATATATTTGAGTTTAATTAATTAAAGGGTTAAGGTTCAAATCTTTAGAAAAATTTTAAACTATACGAAAATTATTTTTTCGCCTTCCACTACGGTTTTAAGCAATTTTCCCTACAATTGCATGCACAGCGGTCCCAACAGCGGTAGTTGTCCAGACGGTGCACTGTTGTGTATACCACGGTCTGGACACATACCTGAACCGCGGTACGCTTAGCGGTTTTGTCGGGATTTTGTTTCCAAAGCTTCAAAATGACGTAGTTTTAACTATGGCTCCATATATATTCTTCCTCTTCTCTTCTTGGCCGACTAAGAGCTTAGAAAATCATTTTTAGAGAGAGGTTAGAGCTCCTAGAGAGAAAGCTTCAAGAAAGCATCTTTGACTCTCCAATCCCAAAACCCATCTCCATATTGCATCTTTCATCACTATTTGAGCATGGGTCTTTATGGTTTCGTGACTAGGTAAGTAAGAACTTCATTGAAGATCATTTATTGTTCTTCTTACTATAGATTGGGTATTTATTGCATGATTACATTCATAGACTCTACTTTATTGCATATTTATGAGTCTTGATAACATGATTGAGTTTGTATTTTGATAGTTATATTAATTAGGTCATTTTTGCCTAAAAGCTAGGTCATAAATATTCATGTGTGATTTATTGATAACTAGGTTGAGAAATTGTGTTTTAATCAACTAGTTAATGTTCACGAATATTTGATTGGGTTTGTTTGTGATAGCTAGCATTTAAGACATTATTGACCTCTAGCTAAGTCTTTATGCTTTGCATTTAGACATTGTTATTTTTGCCTCATTAATTGCATTTCTTGATTGCATATTTATTGCCCTTGTTATATGTTGTGACAACTTGTGTTGATTGAACTTTATTTGACTATTAGGTTGTTAGATTTTGTCTATACATCTAATTGAGTCCTTATGTATGGGCATGTAGGCATTGTTTGATAACTAGGTTGTTAAATTGCATTATAATATCTAGTTAAACATTTTGTCTGTGGTCTTTTACATTATTGCAATTGAACATATTGTCTCACATTCACTTATACCTTATACTCTTCATGAGTCAGAGTCTTGTGGCTTCTAGGTTAAGTTGCACAAGCAAGTAAAGTCTTGCAACCAAGGATGGGTTGGCAAGCATTGGTCAAGTGCCATTGTAAAAGGCCTATGGGGTAGAGTAGGAGGTGCTTATGCCAAGAGTAGTGGATCAAGGGATATCACCAGGGATTGAACCAAGAGTGGCTAGTGGTAGTGTCCATAGCCTGAGGTTGTCGAGAGTGAGAGTCCGAGTATCACTTGAGGGTGTAACCTTTTATTCATATAGTGGATTTCGGTGATCGTGTGTGGCTAGAAGGATAGCCCATGGTTTTTCCCTTGTTGAAGGGTTTCCACGTAAAATTCAAGTGTTCTTTATATTTCCGCACTTTATACTTGATTTTGTATGCTTATTTTATTGGGTTATATGTTTAATATTGACTATCGAAAAAGTTGGTAATAATCAATTAACAACCCATTCACCCTCCTTCTAGGTTGTTTTAGACACACGCTTTAGAGTGTATTTTCAATTGGTATTAGAGCCGGTTCCTAGACATAGTTAAATGATCCTTGCTCTTGTTTGTGTGTCTTGCATTTGTGTGCACTTTGTTCTTTGCATTCATTTGCATTCATTCATTCACCAAACACTATGTATGAGAGTGAAACACCTAGAGAGGAAATTTTCGAAGAAATGAATGTTTGCCTCTCCATTGATGTTGAGGTTGCTACAACCCTTAAAGGATTTATGAGCACTCTCTCCAACATCCTTGCTTCTACTTCATATAGTGACTCTGATGAGGAGATGGCCCTCACGGCAATGAAGTTTAGAAGATATTTTAAAGCTTGAGAAGAAAAAGAATAACTCAAGAAAAAATGACTTCAAGAAGAAGATTTTGGTCAAGAAAGGTGAAGAGGACTCTTCCAAAGGTGAAGAGCATGTGCATAACTTCACGGCCCTTAGTGCTTCCTATGTGGAAGATGTTGGTGTGGCAACAAGTGACCAAGGCAAAGGCCTTGATGAGAGAATTGACTCAATTGAGGAGTGTCAAGTGAACCTTCTCAAAGTTTTGAAGCAAAATGAAGAGCTCTCCAAGGAGAATGAGGCTATGAGAATGTTGAAGATTTCCTCAGAGGAAAAGATATGTACCCTTGAAGAAAACAAGCAAAATTGTCAAAATCAACTTCAACGGTACAAAGAGATCACAAATGAGCAAATGGAAGACATCTCTATTCTTATCTCCAAATTGAAGACCATGGAAAATGAGATCTCCATTGATGACTCCTTGATGATGGACATGATTGATGTGTCCAAATATAAGAAGGAGATTGAGGATTGCCACCAACGAAAGAAGGACAAGGTCAAACAACCTCAAGCTCAAGGCAAGGCCAAAGCTTCATCCAAGCAATCTTCCACTCAAGGAAAGTCTACACAAGCCATGGCAACTCAACCAAAGCCTAGGCAATCCAAGAAGAAAGGACAAGTCCTTGAGAAGCCAACCACCTCCTCCAACAAGTCAACTATCAAGAAAAAAGGTGATCATAAGTGGCACACTCAACTAAAGAGGCAAGATCAACCGGCTTAACCACCTCAATAAGTGAAACCACAAAGGTGCCGCCAATGGGTTCAAGCTCCAAGGAGAAGCAAACCGAAGCACCATCAAAGACAACCTTAACAACATGGCGATGCCTCGATGAGATCTCAATGTAATGGTATAAACTCTTCTTTTATACCTACTTGTCATTTTTGTGGTATGATTGGTCACTTAAGACCAAATTGCTTTAAATACATTAAGAGGTGTAGATTAGAGAGCATGAAAGAAAAATAGTTGATAAATAGGGCAAGTTTACATAAATCGAGGGAATTTAGAAGCATGTCTATAACCACTAAAAATGTTAAAGTGGAACCTAGGTGGGTTAGAAAGAATGAACCCGCTTGCCTTAGTGCCCATGTGACTCCCATAAATGAAACTAGGTCCATTGGACTTGGTAGGTCTATAGGGGCTCATGCCTCCTAGTGACTTGATTGGATTTGACTTCATTTGATGAGCTCAAGCAAAGAGAGTGAACTTGCATGATTTGCTATGTGCAAAAAGTTGATTTATTTTATGCTCTTTTGTAATTGCTTGAGATTCATGGTTGCACATATATGCTTATATGATATTTTTTTAATAAGTGTGCGTCATTGCTTTGTTTGTAATCCATGTCATATTTTTGTTCAATAATGCATTTTTGGACTAGGAGATTTGACTGGGAAAGTACATTTGAATTACCCATAATTTATCTCCATGACATGAGAAATTTTTATGACATGATTTAAAATGATATGCAAGAAATGTTTTTGATTGCTTATGCAAAATATGTGTGAAAGCAAATGAGAAGACTAAAATTAATAAGGACCTTGTGTCCATTCAATAAATAAGGATGTCTCATCCAAATTTAGTCTTCTCTCTCTCCTTATTAGTTGAACAAGGCTACTATCATACGGGTATCCTACCCGAAAAAATCAAAAAGGGTGCAATAGTCACTCATATCTTGTTTCGCTTATAAAGTTTGATATAGTTGCTCTTTAAATTGAAATTCTTTTGAAAACTATATATTGTTTGCTTATGACAAAAGGGTACAAATTGGTTTGAATTCTTTTGGAAACCCTTTTGATGTTTCCTTTGCCAAATACCATCGCTTGAACTTAAAGGCTGTATGTCTTGCATGCAGAGCAACAATTTCACACATTTTTTCTTTAAATAAAACTCCTTGAATCTCTCTCAATTATTTAAGTTGCATAAAGTTTGTGTATATGATTATGCGTCGTATTTCGTGCTAATAGCTCTCTTTGCTAAAGAAACCCGATAGGGGGAGTTCCTTTGCCTATCTCATCACAAAAAGGGGGAGAAGTCTTGAGAGATATAGGGGGAGAATTGTTTATGCTTTGGGGGAGAAATCATGAGAGAGAGAGAGTAACCTTTTAGGGGGAGCATTGCACATGCATTTCACATATTACTTTATTGAGTGCAATTGCTTTTTATATTTGTTAACCCCATTTGCACTTGTTCTTGGAAAGTGTTTCTTGCTATTGTGTGTAGGTACAATGATATTTCTACAAAGAGATTAAAGATATTGAAGATTTAGATTCTAGGGATCTCATTTGTAATGTAGAATTGAACTCATGGACAATAGCTTTGTTTTAGTTTGTGAGGATTTATTTGTGAGTGGTATTTTGTTATGAAATAGCCAAAGGGGGAGATTGTAAGAACCTCTTTTTTAATGATTGGCGTATTTCTTGACAAACCACATTGGGGATGATTGTGTAATGGGTAGCTTAGGTCTTCTTGATGATTATTAAGGCAAGCTTCCAAGCATCTCCATGACTTCAAGATCAAGAGCTTTCAAAAGGGCATATCACCTAACTTTGATTCTTGAAGAGATTAGGTGCACACACATACTTGCATGCATATTTACTTATCTTGTATTTGTTATCTTGCATTTGTGTATTATTGCTATGTGCATCTTTATCTTTCATCACACTCCACACTTGCAAAACATTCACATAGGTTAGGTGTGATTGAAAGTGTCTTTGAATTCCTGGAAAAAAGAATTTTTCTCTTAGCGCGGCCCAGACCGCTTGTCAAGCTCTGCTTGCATTACGGCACACAGAGCAGTATTCTCCAGTGTGTCATGCGCAGTGTGGACAGCAACCTGTGCAATTGCACGCACAAGCAGTCCCAACAACGGTGTTATCCAGACGATGCACTGTTGTGTGTACCGTGGTCTGGACACATGCCTGAACCGCGGTACGCAGAGCGGTTTTGACGGGATTTTGTTTCCAAAGTTCAAAAAGACGTAGTTTTAACAAGGGCTTCATATATATTTTTCCTCTTCTGTTCTTAGTTGACTAAGAGCTCAGAAAATCATTTTCAGAGAGATGTTAGAGCTCATAGAGAGAAAAAGCTTCAAGAAAGCATCTTTGACTCTCCAAACCCAAAATCCATCTCCATATTGCATCGTTCATCATCATTTGAGCATGGGTCTTCATGGTTTCATGACTAGGTAAGTAAGAACTTCATTGAAGATCATTTATTGTTCTTCTTACTCTGGATTAGGTATTTATTGCATGATTAAATACATAGACTCTACTTTATTGCATATTTATGAGTCTTGATAACATGATTGGGTTTGTATTTTGGTAGCTAAATTGATTAGATCATTTTTGCCTAAAAGCTAGGTCATAAATATTCATGTGTGATTTATTGATAACCAGATTGAGAAATTGTGTTTTAATTAACTAGTTAATGTTCATGAATATTTGATTGGGTTTGTTTGTGATAGCTAGCATTTAGGACATTATTGCCCTCTAGCGAAGTCTTTATGCTTTGCATTTAGACATTGTTATTTATGCCTCATTAATTGCATTTCTTGATTGCATATTTATTGCCCTTGTTATATGTTGTGACAACTTGTGTTGATTTGACTTTATTTGACAATTAGGTTGTTAGATTTTGTCTATACATCTAATTGAGTCCTTATGTATGTGCATGTAGGCATTGTTTTATAACTAGGTTGTTAAATTTCATTATAACATCTAGTTAAGCATTTTGTGTGTGGTCTTACACATTATTGCATTTGAGCATATTGTCTCACATTCACTTAGACCTTATACTCTTCATGAGTCAAAGTCTTGTGGCTTCTAGGTGAAGTTGCACAAGTAAGTAAAATCTTGCAACCAAGGGTGGGTTGGCAAGCATTGGACAAGTGCCACTGTAAAAGGCCCGTGGGGTAGAGTAGGAGGGTGCTCACGTCAAGAGTAGTGGATCAGGGGATATCACTAGGGATTGAACCAAGAGTGGCGAGTGGTAGTGTCCATAGCCTGAGGTTGTCGAGAGTGAGAGTCTAAGTATCACTTGAGGGTGTAACCTTTTATTCATATAGTGGATTTCGGTGATCGTGTGTGGCTAGAAGGATAGCCCGTGGTTTTTCCCTTGTTGAAGGATTTCCACGTAAAAATCAAGTGTTCTTTATATTTCCGCACTTTACACTTGATTTTGTATGTTTATTTTATTGGGTTATATGTTTAATATTAACTAATCGAAAAAGTTGGCAATAATCGATTAACAACCCCCTGCCCCTAGGTTGTTTCAGACACACGCTTTAGAGTGTATTTTCAGTATTTTTAGAAGTAGCTTTTGGTTAAGTAAATTACAAAAAAGGTGTTGACAATGTATTATAATGAAAGAGTTATTGTGGATTATTTAAAAGTTATAAAGGGTAGTGGAGACAATTCATATGTGTTCAAAAAGCTAAAAAAAAAGCTTTTTGGAAAAGCCCAAATTTTGGGCTTCTCCAAATAGACATTGTAAGAACCTTTATTTTGTGATTGGCTTATTTCATGACATACCACATTGGGGATGATTGTGTAATGGGTAGCTTAGGTCCGTGCTGGCAAGCTTCCAAGCATCTCCACTGACTTCAAGAGCAAAAGGTAAGGTATACTCACTTGACTTTGTCTCTTGAAGAGTTTAGGTGCACACACACACTTCATGCATGCTTTGTTCATCTTGCATTTGTGTTCTTTATTGTTTATATGTGTGCATCCATTATACAACTCACACGAGCACGTCTTTGTTTGTCCTTACGTGTGGTTGTTTTTGTTCTATGTTTTCAGTGTGTGTTCGGAAACGTCCTCACTCGCACGATGGTGTGCTTGTGTTGTGTCCGCACTTGCACATTGGTGTGCTTGAGTCTTAGCGCGATTTGTGACCATAGAGAGGTTCCATTTGTCCTCTCTTGGATTGTTATTTGGTTACATGGTTTTATACCATGATTGTGGGAATTTTGTTATTGACCATTTCTGACCTTTGGTCACTCTTTTGACCATAAATGTTTCTACGTTTATCCAAATCTTAATTTGTTAATTTGAGTAGAAAGTAGACTTCCATACCTTTCTAACAGTATATTATTCGTAATATTGTATGACCGTTTGGGTTGGTTTTGAAGTCTCCAAAGAGACCACTGAAACAGAGCATCTCTGTTGTTATCCGGTTTTGACCTTTGGTTACTTAAATGACCATAACTCTTTATACAGAAATCAAAACCTCATTCTGTAAATTGGAGTAGAAATCAGACTTCCATACCTTTCCAACGGTATATCATATGAAAGGTTTCGATGTCGTTTGGTCATGTTTTGGGTCGCTTGTTTCTAGAGCTGGAGTGTTGTCCAGTGTGTTAGGCGACATGCAAGGCCACTTGAGCATGTCGCCTCCAATGTCGCCTCAGACATGTTTTTCTTCTCCAGAACGTTAGGCGACATGTTAGGCGACTTCCATGTAGCCTCTCATGTCGCCTGACACCAAAGAGGGGCATTTTGGTCTTTTCGAATCAGCCCGTTTTTCCCACCTTTAAAAACCCCTCTTTCTCTTCTTCTTCCCCTAACTCTCCTAAATTTACAGAAACCCTAGAGAGAGAAAGAGAGAGTCTTGAGAGAGAAAGCTTCCTTTAAGATTCATTAACTCTCCAAACCCAAAAGCCATGCATCCAAAGCATCAATCATACATGGGTCTTCATCAGTTCATGACTTGGTAAGTAAGAACAAACCTTTAATCTTTGATTATTGTTCTTTAAGTCCAAGAGTTCATTTTTAATGCATAGGATTTGTAGAAATCATTTTTGAATGCATTATTATGTTGATTGATAACATGATTGGGTTTGTATTTTGCTAGCTTAATTGATTAGGTCATTTTTGCCTAAAAGCTAGGTTATAAATTATCATGTATGATTAATTGATAACTAAGTTGATAGATTGTGTTTTAATCAACTAGTTAATATTACTGAATATTTATGTGTGTTGTATTTTGATAGCTTGCATGATTATGTGTTGTTTTCCTAAATAGCTAAGACTTGATTATTCTTAAGAGATTAATTGATAATTAGATTGATAGATTTGTGTTTATTAATCTAGTTAAGCTCTCTTGAATATTCAAGGTTGTTTGTTGACAATTAAGTTGTTGGAAAATCTCTAAACAACTAATTGAGTTTCTTATTGATAGCTAGAATTTGGGACCATGATGGTGTAAAAATCGTGTTATAATATACTCACTCGCAAGTGCACGAATCGTGAAGATTAGCACAGTGACAAGTAAGGATCGTTCCCACGAGGAAAAGAGATTTATTAATTAAAACTAATTCTAATTAAAGTTAAATTAAAGTAACCAAAGATTTGTTGATGATTTAATTAAACTAAAACTAAATTAAATTAAGCTAAGAAAACAATTAAAAAGAATATGGTTGTGATCAAGAAAAGGAAATACTAGGTTATCAATGATCCCCAATTATGAACACTCAATGTATGAAATTAATTTGTAAACAAGATTTAATCAATTCTAGGGTTCATTCTTTGTCTTTAATGTGACTATTACCGTATGGTCATGGGATGAGTCACGTGCTCCCAACCACTATTCACCCTTGGTCTATGGTGTGAACAGTGATCGAAAACCCTTTAAGCGTAAGAATTAAGAACCAAATTCTATACTTTGCTTGGCCTATGCTAAAGATAAAATTCATTCATTCAAAAGAGCATTAATCAAGATTAGGTTTGGTCTATACTCTAACCCTAATTCTCAGATAGTCTTAACCCTAAAATCATGCCAAATAATTATCCACCATTGGTCTATGGTGTGAATAAATATTAAAAATAATGAGGATTAAGCAATTAAGCATAATGAATAAATCAAGAATTAAATTGATAAATTAATAATTAATCCAAACATGAGCATTCACAAAAGGTTCACATTGATTCCCTAGTTATAGGATTAGTTACACATCATGGGAAAAGAAAAGAAAAGAGATTGAGTAGAGAAAACCCGAGATGATCATCAAAGAGCTCCTCCAATTCTTCTTTGTCTTCTTTGTCTTCTTCTTCTACAATAGATGGATGGGTCTTGAGGTGATGTGTGATGATGGAGTGATGGGGGATAGCCCCCTTGGTGGCTTGGGACCTCCCTTGGCTTCTCTCCTTTCTTCTTCAAGAAACTCATGATATTTATAGGTGATAATTCCTTGTGAACTCCAAATTTGCTTTGTTGTAGGAAACTCTCAAAGTAGGAAAGTAGAATGAGAGAAGGAATTGGAATCCTTTCCTAAATTAGATTTCCTTTCTTCATAATTGTCTCATAATTTGAGTTTAAGAAGTTTCCCAAACATGTTTTGATCTTCTAAAATCATTAGAATTTGATTTGGGAAGTTTTTGAGCAGTTATGGACCAATTCGGAATGAAATCCGCCAAAAGTACGTCAAAACCGCTGCCTAGGTCGCTCTGCAGGTCGCCCGCGGTCAGCACCGCAGTGCTGTACTGATATGTACCGCTACGTAGACCGCTAGGTAGGAAATTGCACGAATCGCGGTCTGTCCCGCGGTCAGCTTCTCCAGCTCGACCTTCGGTTACTAAATTTGGCATAACTTCTTCTAGGAATATCGGAATTGTGATCCGAAAAGTTCGCCGGAAACTAGACTTCCAGGGCTTTCCATCCATAGGTGGTAGGACACACAAGTCAAACTGAGGAGAGAGATATGGGGCCCGCAATCTAGGTGATCTGCACTGGCCGAAATTCAGCTTTTTGCTCCTTTTCTTCAAAATAACTTCTAACACCTCTTCCATGGAATATGACCTATAAATGCTCAACAAACACATAAAATACCTAATTTCACCCAAGAACAAAGCACAAATAATAGGAAATGGGGACCTAAAATATGTATAGAAATAGACCGATCAGACCACATTGCCCTTCTAGCTAAGTCTTTATGTTTTGCATTTAGACATTGTTGTTTATGCCTCATTAATTGCATTTCTTGATTGCACATTTATTGCCCTTGTTATTTATTGTGACAACTTGTGTTGGTTGGACTTGTTTGACAATTAGGTTGCTAGAATCCTTTTGTATCTAATTGAGTCCTTATGTATGGGCATGTAGGCATTGTTTGATAACTAGGGTGTTCAATTGCATTATAACATCTAGTTAAGCATTTTGTGTTTAGTCTTGCACATTATTGCATTGAGTATATTGTCATATACACACTTAGACTTTTATACTCTTCTTGAGTCAAAGTCTTGTGGCTTCGGGGTGAAGTTGCACAAGCATTAAAGTCTTGCAACCAAGTTGTGGTTGGAATGCATCGGTCAAGTGCCACTATAAAAGGCCCGTGGGGTAGAGTAGGAGGTGCTCACGCCAAGAGTAGTATATCAGGGGATATCACTAGGGATTGAACCAAGAGTGGTGAGTGGTAGTGTCCATAGCCTGAGGTTATCTAGAGTGAGAGTCAGAGTATCACTTGATGGTGTAATCTTTTATTCATATAGTGGATTTCTGTGATCGTCTGTGGCTAGAAGGATAGCCCGTGGTTTTTCCCTTGTTGAAGGGTTTCCACGTCAAAATCAAGTGTTCTTTATATTTCCGCACTTTACTTGATTTTGAATGTTTGTTTATGTTGGGTTAATTGTTATTAATATTGACTAATCGAAAAAATTGGTAATAATCGATTAACAACTCATTCACCCCCCCCCCCCCCCCCTCTAGGTTGTTAGACACACGCTTGAGTTGTATTTTCAATTGGTATCAGAGCTGGTTCCTAGACATAATTAGGTGATCCTTGCTCCTTGTTTGTGTGTCTTGCATTTGTGTGCACTTTGTTCTTTGCATTTCATTTGCATTCTTTCACTCATTTCACCTATACACCATGTGTGAGAGTGAAACACTTAGAGTGAGATTTGCTTCGGTAACCTCTAATGTTGAGAGGAAGATAGACGACTCCGATGAGGAGATGACTCTCATGGTGGAGAGATTTAGGAGATTTGTGAAATCTCAAAAGAAGGGTTTGACCTCCAAAGTGAAGGAGGAGAAGTGTATGACCTCTAAAGTTAACGAGGAAAAGAAAATGTCAAGGAAAAGTGACCCTTGCCTTGAGTGTGGTGGAATTGGCCACATTGCCTCCAAGTGTGGTAACTTGAAGTACAAGAATGGAGGAGTTGACATGATCGCTAATCGATGTGATAGCGAAGTTGAAGTGGTTGAAAGTTGTTCCACAAGGCTCGGGTGAGTGTGTGAACAATTACTTTGCATTTCCGGTTTCCTTCCATGAAGAAACACAAGCCATCACCAAATGTGTGTCACTTGAAGAGTTCAAGATTGGTGACTTGGAGTTTGGAAACCGAAGTGGAGCATGCTTGAGTGAAGCAAGTCTTGATGAAATGACTCTCACAAGCACAAGTAGGAGAAGCTTTGATAGTGATGGCTCATGCTCCGATAACTCTTGTGATAATAAGGTGGATTATCAAGAGTTGGTTGATTCTCTTCAAAAGACTTTGAAGGAGAAGGAAAATGATATCCTTAGATTGGAAAAGGATAATCTTCAACTAAAAGCCAAAGTGACTCACTTGGATGATGAAGTGAGGAGAGTCAAGGAAAGTGAAGATTTGTTGAAGAAGGAAAATCTTCAATTAAAGGCCAAGTTAGATGACTCCTCGAAGATGGACATGATTGATGTGTCCAAGTACGAAAAAAAGATTGAAGATTGCCACCAAAGGATGAAGGCAATGAAGGATGAACTTGCCAACAAAGAAAATTCCTTGAAGATTGTCAAGGATAAAGAGATGAGGTATCTTCAAGATTTGAAGGTGGCCAAGGTCAAACAACCTCAAGCTCAAGGCAAGAGCAAAGCCATATCCAAGCAACCTTCAACTCAAGGGAAGTCCACACAAGCCTTGGCAACCCAACCAAAGCCTAGGCAATTCAAGAAGAAAAGACAAGTCCTTGAGAAGTCAATCACCTCCTCTAACAAGCCAATTACGAAGAAATGAGGTGATCACAAGAGGCAAGTTCAACCGGCTCAACTACCTCAACAAGCTCAACCACAAAGGCATCACCAATCGGCTCGAGTTCCAAGGACAAGCCAACTGGTGCATTATCAAAGACAACCTCATCAACATGGCAACGCCTCGATGAGATCACAATGCAATGGTATAAATTCTTACTTTGTACCTACTTGTCATTTTTGTGGTATGATTGGTCACTTAAGACCAAAGTGCTTTAAATATATTGAGAGGTGTAGATTAAAGAGCATGAAAGAAAAACGGTTGAAAAATAGGGCAAGTTTGCATAAACGTAGGGAACCTAGAAACATGTCTATGACCACTAAAAATGTTAAAGTGGAACCTAGGTGGGTTAGAAAGAATGAACCCGCTTGCCTAAGTGCCCATGTGACTCCCGTAGATGCAATTAGGTCCATTGGACTTGGTAGGTCTATAGGAGCTCATGTCTCCCATTGACTTGGTTGGAATTGACCCCATTTGGGGAGCTCAAGCAAAGAGAGCAAACTTGCATGAATCTTCATATGCAAAAAGTTGACTTATTTTATGCTCTTTTATGATTGCTTGAGTATGCTTGGTGAATAACATTGATTAATAATTGTATAATGTTTTTGATTACACCATTGCACGGTTGCTTTGTATGATAATGCATGATTTCTATTATTGCTTGAGCATGCTTATCTTTTTGAGGAATGTTCTACTTGTTAGTACATTTGATTGACCTCAAATTATTCTCCATGTTCATGATTCCTAGATATGCATTCTTAAGCTCTCTCTTGAAAAGGGCTACTGGTAATATGACGTGGAGCCGCCCAATGTTGGAAAAGGCTACTCATTTGAAACCGAGTGAAAGCCATCAAGAGAGTTACATTAGCATGATAAACAGAAATACATGCTTGCTAGGAATATGGAGAAAAACAGAAAAAGGAGAAAAACAGAAAATGTTGTTATATGACTATTATGTGTGGTGTTGCATTGCTTATTTTTGACATCAAAATTGTTGATTGATGATGTATCTTGCAATGAAGAAAAGATGATATACTTTTATTGTGATTAGTACACTTGCACACAAATGCTTGGATATATATCTTCTTATCATAACAACAGGGTCTTAATTGGTTTGACTTCATTTGGAAATCCTGTTGAGTGTTGCTTTGATTGATTTTTATGCATGAGAATAATAGTATTTTGTACTACATGCTAAGCAACCTTTCACACGCACACATTTTTTGAATATAATCTCCTTGAATCTCTCTCAATTATTTAAGTTGCATAAAGTTTGTGTATATGATTATGCAATGTTTTTGTGTGAATAGCTCTCTTTACTAAAGCAACCCGATAGGGGAAGCTCCTCTGCCTA
This sequence comes from Dipteronia sinensis, assembly GCA_033220585.1. Lineage (NCBI taxonomy): Eukaryota > Viridiplantae > Streptophyta > Magnoliopsida > Sapindales > Sapindaceae > Dipteronia > Dipteronia sinensis. Next base: position 32,670,426 of record CM065639.1, on the reverse strand, counting down.
TCTCATGACAAAAAAGGGGGAGAAGTCTTGAGAGATATAGGGGGAGCATTGTTTATGCTTTAGGGGAGATATCATGAGAGAGAGTAACCTTTTAGAGGGAGCATTGCACATGCATTCTTTGTATTGCTTTATTTGTATTTGAGTGCATTGCTTGTTATTATTTGTTCACCTCACTTGCACTTGTTCTTGGAAAGTGCTTCTTGCTATTGTGTGTAGGTACATTGATGATTCTACAAGGAGATAGAAGATATTGAAGATTTAGATTATAGGAATCTAATTAGTAATGCAGAATTAATCTCATGGACAATAGCTTTGTTTTCTTTTGTGAGGAATTTATTGTGAGTGGTATTTTGTCATGAAATAGTCAAAGGGGGAGATTGTAAGAACCTTTATTTTGTGATTGGCTTATTTCATGACATACCACATTGGGGATGATTGTGTAATGAGTAGCTTAGGTCCGTGTTGGCAAGCTTCCAAGCATCTCCATGACTTCAAGAGCAAAAGGTATACTCACTTGACTTTGTCTCTTGAAGAGTTTAGGTGCACACACATACTTCATGCATGCTTTGTTCATCTTGAATTTGTGTTCTTTATTGTTTATATGTGTGCATCCATTATACAACTCACACGAGCACGTCTTTGTTTGTCCTTACGTGTGGTTGTTTTTGTTCTACGTTTTCCGTGTGTGTTCGGAAACGTCCTCACTCGCACGATGGTGTGCTTGTGTTGTGTCCATGCTTGCACATTTGTGTGCTTGAGTCTTAGCGTGATTTGTGACCATAGAGAGGTTCCATTTGTCCTCTCTTGGATTGTTATTTGGTTACATGGTTTTATACCATGATTGTGAGAATTTTGTTATTGACCATTTCTGACCTTTGGTCACTCTTTGGACCATAAATGTTTCTACGTTTATCCAAATCTTGTTTTGTTAATTTGAGTAGAAAGTAGACTTCCATACCTTTCTAACGGTATATTATTCGTAATATTGTATGACCGTTTGGGTTGGTTTTGAAGTCTCCAAAGAGACCACTGAAACAGAGCATCTCTGATGTTATCCGGTTTTGACCTTTGGTCACTTAAATGACCATAACTCTTTCTACAGAAATCAAAACCTCATTCTGTAAATTGGAGTAGAAATTATACTTCCATACCTTTCCAATGGTATATCATACGAAAGGTTTTGATGTCATTTGGTCATGTTTTGGGTCGCTTGTTTCTGGAGCTGGAGTGCTGTCCAGTGTGTTAGGCGACATGCAAGGCCACTTGAGCATGTCGCCTCCAATGTCGCCTCAGACATGTTTTTCTTCTCCAGAACGTTAGGCGACATGTTAGGTGACTTATATGTAGCCTCTTAGGCGACTTCCATATAGCCTCTCATGTCGTCTGACACCAAAACGGGGTATTTTGGTCTTTTCGAATCAGCGGGTTTTTCCCACCTTTGAAAACCCCTCTTTCTCTTCTTCTTCCCCAACTCTCCTAAATTTACAGAAACCCTAGAGAGAGAAAGAGAGAGTCTTGAGAGAGAAAGCTTCCTTTAAGCTTCATTAACTCTCCAAACCCAAAACCTATGCATCCAAAGCATCAATCATACATGGGTCTTCATCATTCATGACTTGGTAAGTAAGAACAAACCTTTAATCTTTGATTATTGTTCTTTAAGTCCAAGAGTTCGTTTTTAATGTATAGGATTTGTAGAAATCATTTTTGAATGCATTATTATGTTGATTGATAACATGATTGGGTTTGTATTTTGCTAGCTTAATTGATTAGTCATTTTTGCCTAAAAGCTAGGTTATAAATATTCATGTATGATTAATTGATAACTAAGTTGATAGATTGTGTTTTAATCAACTAGTTAATATTATTGAATATTTATGTGTGTTGTATTTTGATAGCTTGCATGATTAGGTGTTGTTTTCCTAAATAGCTAAGACTTGATTATTCTTAAGAGATTAATTAATAATTAGATTGATAGATTTGTGTTTATCAATCTAGTTAAGCTCTCTTGAATATTCAAGGTTGTTTGTTGACAATTAAGTTGTTGGAAAATCTCTACACAACTAATTGAATTTCTTATTGATAGCTAGAATGTGGGACCACATTGCCCTTCTAGCTAATTCTTTATGTTTTGCATTTAGACATTGTTGTTTATACCTCATTAATTGCATTTCTTGATTGCACATTTATTGCCCTTGTTATTTATTGTGACAACTTGTGTTGGTTGGACTTGTTTGATAATTAGGTTGCTAGAATCCTTTTGCATCTAATTGAGTCCGTATGTATGGGCATGTAGGCATTGTTTGATAACTAGGGTGTTCAATTGCATTATAATATCTAGTTAAGCATTTTGTGTTTAGTCTTGCTCATTATTGCATTGAGTATATTGTCATATACACACTTAGACTTTTATACTCTTCTTGAGTCAAAGTCTTGTGGCTTCGGGGTGAAGTTGCACAAGCATTAAAGTCTTGCAACCAAGTTGTGGTTGGCAAGCATCGGTCAAGTGCCACTATAAAAGGCCCGTGGGGTAGAGTAGGAGGTGCTCACGCCAAGAGTAGTGTATCAGAGGATATCACTAGGGATTGAACCAAGAGTGGTGAGTGGTAGTGTCCATAGCCTGAGGTTATCTAGAGTGAGAGTCCGAGTATCACTTGAGGGTGTAATCTTTTATTCATATAGTGGATTCTGTGATCGTCTGTGGCTAGAAGGATAGCCCGTGGTTTTTCCCTTGTTGAAGGGTTTCCACGTCAAAATCAAGTGTTCTTTATATTTCTGCACTTTACTTGATTTTGAATGTTTGTTAATGTTGGGTTAATTGTTATTAATATTGACTAATTGAAAAAATTGGTAATAATCGATTAACAACCCATTCACCCCCCCTCTAGGTTGTTAGACACACGCTTGAGCTGTATTTTCAGACATAAAATGGCTTTTATAAAGGGTATTTGAGACAAATCATATATTAAAAAAGTTGTTTTGTGTTTTGCCAAACGACTAAAAAAAACTTCAAAATAGCTTCTAACAATAAAAAAACTCTTTTGATCATTTCAAAACCATACCAAACATACACTAAGAAGATTTAACACGCGTGTTTTTTTTTTTCAATTTTAATGAAAATTATTCAATGTAGTGAGTTCAGGAGAGAAATGATCAAGCAGCCTAATAATAAACCACATCAAGTCCACGCATGCAGCAAAGGAACCACAAAACTCGAGGTTTCACGTGTAATCAAAACAGTCAATAAAAACCCTTATAAATTCAAAATTTTGAATCAGCTTTGTCGTGGGCCTCACGTGGACAGAGAGGGGTTTTTGGGGTGTTGGCATCATGCCTCCACGTCATCCTCTCTTTGGTGTGGCTTTCATGCCATGCCAAGACATATTCCGTTCCACGCGATCTTCGGTCCAGTTTTGACCTCGGAACTCGGAATTCAATTTCATCTTCAGAATACCAACCCGGATTCAATTACCGGTATAGAAAATTACATAACTTTTCACTCGGATCTTGGAGTTCGATTCCACTTTTTGACAAAAATACAAAATATTCCAAATGTCTCGAAAATCATCTGAAACACATCTGAATTTCCCGAAATACCCTCGAATCCCACAAGTGAACTCACAAAGCCTCGGAAACATCAAAAAACTCTTAGACAAGTCTCTGAATTGCTCCAACACATCTAGGGACAAATCCACACACGGTTGGACTCGTAAAATTTAAATATACAATGAGATTTTACCAACCATACCAAAACAAACACAAACACTAAAATGCACAACCACATTTGAAATAGGAAATGTGAAAGTGTGTGGTACATAAAGTTTGCACAACGATGCAAGGATACAAACACATGATATAGGTGTGTGTGTGTGTGTGCGCGCGCGCACACGCTTACGCCTTGCAAGAGGAGAAAGAATCTCGATACCTTAGCATCTAAGTAAGCATTTTCACTCATGAAGACGAACTTTGCAAGAGAAGTTGCTGTTAATAGCCAAATTTGGCTTGAGACCAAATGGAAATTCTCCACCTTCCTAGCCTGAAGTCCAGGCCTAGGATTACCCACCATGGAACCGTGGGTCCCGGGGTCGAGCTGCGGAACCACCTTGCAGAAGCGAGGAAAGGACGTCGAGCTCTGGAAACACCCGAGATGAAGCCAGCCACGGTCAGGTCGAGCCCGTAACACATAAGAATTCAGGGAGAGCCTGATGCATGACGATCCAAGTACCCTGAAGCCAAGACTACCTTATAGCTTCCCCTAGAAGCCCGCCATTCCCTCCAAGTTCATGGAGGAACCTATTAGGCATCAAACCCACACTGCAATATTTCTCCATATCACCAAGGGAAGGTTCGGGCCTATTTGAATAAGTAGAAGGAAGCTCGTCGAAGTGCGTTGCCACCGAAAAACGCTCACAGGGGGCATTTAAAGATACAAGGAACCTGGGAAAGGAGGACCAAGCTCCCAGTACCCAGACCAGGGCATGATCTACCTCGCTTCAAGAAACAGTAAACGTCCTACCCGACGACCTCTATGAGGAGTAACACCATGAAAGTACACGGGATCACATCTGCAACATCGAAACATTATGTGTAGAACAACTGATTGAATCCAGAAAGGAAACAAACTCATCTCCGCCTTAGATATTCTCGAATCCGTTATTAATCCAAAGTCAATGACTTTTAAATGAAAGATCCCACCCAATAAGGAGGGAGAGGATTGAGAGAATCAAGGCGGGATAATCGTGAATTTAACCTATCAAGACTATGCATAAATAGAGGATTTCGGTCTTCAAATAGGGAGACTACTTATCGACAGGCATGAGATTGCCACCCTACTGCACCCTAGAGAGATTGAGGGCATTGGAGAGATGTTTGTGCGATATACATGATTGATAATACAAACTGCTATATTCTTTTTCATCTCATGTTTGCATTAGTTTCAAGATCCATCACCATTTGAATAAACTAAGTACCATAGGTACCTACCCCCGGCAATCACCTACATGGTAGTGGTCTCGAGGGTGTTAACAGAGATTTCACATCCCGAGTGAATTTTCCGTTAACACTTTCTGGCCCCGTCTGTGGAAAATATCCACACCCAGTTTATATTTTTCCTGTTTTATAGGAATCATAAGGCTCCGCTCTTTCCAAGGATAGCCCGAGGCTTCAGAACAACCCTCGGCTGCATCAATGCGAAAGGCCCCAAGGAAGGGGAGAAAATCCAGGCACCGCAACCAAGTTCTGATCCAGACAACCACTGCGCTGACCATAGGCACTCCTATGATAAGCCAGGCATCGCTCGACCAACAAGCGGTGGCCTTTGTAGAAAATGTCTGCCTCCATTTAATTGCTGAGGGCATCGCAGTCCAGCCAGCAAATCCCAACACTCAAGAAGAGTCGAGAAGGCCCGAAGCCAGGCAACCCGCTTCTGATCGTCTGGGACCTCCTCTTCCAGAGCCAACCCGTGATAGGACCAGGCCTCAACCTTCGATCCGGGATAAGCTAGGGCCCATGCCCCTAGTTCCTGGAAGATCATTAGACTACTAGCCCAAGCGAGTTAAATCTTTGGCAGCTGCAAGGAGGGAAGCCCAGGCTAGAAAGGAAGGCAGCCAGCCAATTCCCAGGGAAGATCCTACTCATAAAGAAGAACAGGTGGAGTTTGCCAGTTCATCGGAGGGATCTGGTAGTGAAGAATCTGAGGTCGACTCGAAGAAATTCGGGAACAAGCGACTGAGAGAGCAATTTGCAAAGCTACAGAAAGAGATCCAGCAGATTAAAAGGGGAAGACATAAGGAGGATAAGAATGATTCCTTTGAGCGAGATGAACGCCCCCTTCACCAAAAGGATCCGGGAAGCAAAGCTCTCACCAAAATTTAAAATGCCGACAGATAAGTTCTCCGAAACGAAAGACCCCCTGAGTCACCTGGAGAGCTTTATCCAGCAAATGGAAATCCAGAATACCACTAGAGCTGCCATGTGCAAGATTTTCCCGACCATTCTGACCAACTACACTGAAAACTTGGTTCAGGAAATTGCCCACTGGTAGTGTGGATTCTTTAACAAAGTTATCGACAGATTTTTGTTCATAATTCCAAGGAGTCAAACCACGTCCAAAGGATCCCATACACCTTCAGTACATAGTTCAGGAGTGAGGTGAAACACTCCGGTCTTACGTGGAATGCTTTCATAAGGAAGTCATCCAGATGAGAGTTTTCACCGAGAAAGAAACTCTCGCCAACTTTAAGCAGAACCTGTGGGCAAGGAAAGTTTTTCCGTTCTTTTGCCATGAGACCTCCAGAAACATACCAGGAGGCTTATGACCGACCTCTTGAGCAGGTCAAAATGGAACATGACGATATGAGAACGGTAAAGCGCAAGAAAAAAAGCTCTCAAACCTGAGGCAACTTAGAAAAACCAGAACAAACCTCCCAATAGATCGACATACCACTTCCTCGCTTCTCAGCTCAAGCAAGAAAGATAGCTAGCAAGCGAACCCCCTCCGTGAGTTTCACCTCCCCCTAGGACTGTAGCCCCCATTATGCAAGACGAAAAAGGGTACGATTACTAAACTCCCTTAAATGCTTCCCTGGAGACAATCTACCTCACTATACGAGATAAGGAGCTACTTCAGAAGCCTACACCCACGAAAACCCCAGTTGATAGGAGGAACCAGTACAAGTACTGCGATTTCCATGAAGACATGGGCTACAACACTTCAGAGTGCTATAATCTGTGAAATCAGATCGAGGTCGTGGTATAAGGAGGATGTCTGATAGAATTCTTGCAACAGGTCAGGGACAATATCCAGACTGGAAATGAGGTACAAGCCGAGATCTGCGAGCATGCTGAGAAGAGAAAGGGAGAATAAGTTGATTTAATGCAACAAATCCAGGTAATACATACTATCAGCGGAGGGCCCACACTGGCTGGCACCTCTAATAATTCCAGAAAAAACCATGCAAGAAAGATTCCCCATGTAGATGAAGGTCGGGGTATCTTTAAGGTCAGCTAAAGCTCGACTGGACCCTTCCAGTCAGCTCAGATTATTTTCACCGAGGCGGATGTTTTCAACACTGTGCAGCCGCATGATGATCCCATGGTGATCAAGGTACAAATTGCCAACTACGTGGTCCACCGTGTGCTAGTTGACACGGGCAGTAGTGTAGATATCCTCTTCAAGAATACCCTGGAAAGGTTGAACTTGAAGCAATGGTGTTACAATAGTTGCACAACCCCGCTCTATGGATTCACTGTGGATTCAATCATACTAGTGGGATCAAAGATCCTCCTGGTGATCGCTGGAACCACACCTCTCCAACAAAATGTTATGACGAACTTCGTTGTGGTCGACATCCCTTTGGCCAATAACGCTATACTAGGGAGACCATTCCTATGCTCCTTGAAGGGGGTCCTATCTACCTACCATAATGTCCTGAAATTCCCGGTGGGGACCCAGGTAGGAGAGGTACGTGGAGACCAGCAAAAAGCCAGGAAGTGCTATGCAAGTGTCGGCCAATCTGACAGTTTTAGCAAAACAATTTGTGCAAGTGGCAATGATTCAAGATATGGAAGCATCAGGGATGACCCAGATGATGTGGAGCCCGTAGATCCTATAATGCTCGACAAGGAAGAACAGAGCAAGGAATGGACCAGTGGGTAACTCGTGGATAAATTGGAGGAGATACACATCGGAGATGGCGATCCCTCCATGGTTATCAAGGTCGGAGCTACCCTCAACCTGAAAGTGAAAGAAGGCTTGATTGAGCTTTGTAGGGAAAAATCGATATAAAACGCAGCGGAAGAAACGAAAAATAGATTTCGTATGGTTTTAAAATTTTTCTCAAAGTTGAACCTTAACCTTTTAATTAATTAAACTCAAATATATATGGTTAGAGTTAAATACCTCTTGATGCGTGATCCAATTGACTTACGTCTATTGGTAATCCGCAAAATCTTTTCCGATGCCCGTGAACAGTACCCGCGTGAACAGTGATCGTGAACAGTACCCCGCGAGATCTAGTACTCGTGAACAGTACCCGCGAGATCTTCCAATCCGAACATGTATGTGAATTACCTAAGGAGCGTGGTCTCCCTTTTTCTTTGAATTGCAAACCTGAGAATGGATGAACAAAGTTTTCTTTTTCTTTTGTTAGTCACAAAACAATCAAAAGAAGACAGATTATTCCGGTTACTTTTGAGTTCTCAATCTAATGATCGAAACCCGCGTGAACCTAATTCGATGTTGTACACACAAGCTTATTGATGAACAAGCAATCAGTGTACTATCAAAGAATAATCTCTTCTCTCTTTTATGTTTAGTAGAATAAAAATTATCCTTTTCTATGAATTGAGAAGAAGAAGAAAAATTGAATCATTCAATCAACTATATTGGCCGAATTCTATATGTGGTATTATATAGGTAGCCGAAATTTTGCTTCCTCTTCTATTTAGGATTGCCAAAATCTTCCTCTAAATGGACTAGGGTTGCCGCAAATCATATACCAAAAAGAGTTTGTGTTGCACCCTAATTTCCATCAACCTTTAGACTTCAAAACCTAATCCAACTCGTAGATATTTTTATTCTATTATTGACTAAATAAAAAGACTTCTTATTTGATTAAATAAATAAAATTAATTATTTATTTTCTTATCAAACAAGTCTTTTACTTTTAATATTCTACTACCAATAGTATAACTTTAGGAAATATATTTCTTGATCAGAAAAAGATTTGTTTCTTAATTAAACAATTAATTAATAAATTAACTAATTCTTATTTAATTAAAACAATGAAACAAAATAATATATTAGGTTAATATATACACCTTGCCGCCCCGCTTATATAAATGGGTCATATATTATTTCTTATTTCATTTAATCCATTGGATTTTAAATAAAAGCCCACATGTGAACCAGACCCATTCTTACTAAAAGAAACAAGCCCACATGTCTCCTTTTAATATATTAATATAATAGTGCAGCCCATTAATTAAATAATAGACATATTATATTCTTGATATATTAAAAACAATTCTAGATGGACCCTTAAATCGGCCCGGTAGAATATATCAAGTGATCCATGCAAATACGTGTGGATTGGGGATCTTGGCGGGCTATCTAAATTTAAGCTTCAATAGACACAACCTAATCACAATCAACAAATGATTCACTTAGGTCCAATCTATTAATTTTGACTCATTCCACTAAAGAGCTAAAATTGAACTCTTAAATAAAGATAGAATAAGGAGATGTTTCTCATTCATACCCTAGACAATCTTATAGGAGATGGTGTATCCTCGTGAATAATATCAGTAATCGCCAAGAGCTCATAGACCGCCTATAGCTCTCCAAGTTACCATATTTCCTCATATGACCACATTTCGAACTTGGATACATTGACTTGTCCAGAAGCCATGTTTTCAATAATCATTATTGAAAACTCAACGTTGAGATTTAATATCCAATACCTCAAAACATCCATATGATGATATTATACTCTCATTTAATAAATAGAGCCACGATGTCCATATCTATAAATGAAGTCCTCTATCGATTAACAAATGTATACCACCAAACTATCGAGGATAGACTATGCTATATAATCGTACTCATTGATAGCTCTAATGATAACATTTGCAACCATAAGTCCATCATTTATCTCAGGATTAAGATAGACTCTCCGATTGTCCTCTTTAATGAAAAGACTTATATCTAGTGACGGTTCTAGATAAAGTATTTCATTGTGATCCAGTTCAATGCACCTAGTTCACTAGATTCTTTTACTCGAAAACCTTTCGATGATTTTAGACTCATCATATTCATTTGATCCCACTCAAATGCTAGTAAAAGAATTCTACAACTTTAACAAGATATAGGTGCCCAACCTTTAACTTAAGTTGTGAACGTTATTCAAGACTAACTAAAGAATTGTGTCTACCTCATACATATCCGGATGTATGAACAATTCTTCATGTCTCATAGTCTTTTGACCTTATGATTATTGACCTTGACAATTATAATAATAATTGCTATAAGTAATTGTAAGAATCATAATTCACTTTATTAATATAAGAAGATTGTCAATTACAATATTACACTCTTGCCATTGATCATAATCCTAACAATCTCCCACTTGCTCTATAGCAAGTGTGTCATATCTCTCATTCCCATGTTCTCTAGATGTCCATCAAAGATCTTCATGAGGTAGAGCCTTTGTGAAAGGATCCGCTAGATTTTCTGCTGACGCGATTTTTGTGATCGTTACGTCTCCCCTATGAACAATTTCCCTCAAAAGGTGATACTTCCTTTCAATGTGTTTACCTCTCTTATGACTTCTTGGTTCTTTCGAATTAGCCACTGCACTACTGTTGTCATAGTGCATAGTGATCTGCTTATTCGCACTAGGAACCACTTCTAAGTCAATCAAGAATTGGCGGAGCCAAACAGCCTCTTTGGCAGCTTCGCATGCAGCAACATACTCAGCTTCCATGGTGGAATCAGCAATACAAGATTTCTTGATACTCCTCCATATGACTGCTCCTCCTCCAATGGTAAACAAAGATCCTGATGTGGATTTTCTGGAGTCAGAATCGGACTGGAAATCAAAATCTGTATACCCAACGGGAATTAAATCCCCTCCAGAGCATACAAGCATATAATCTCTAGTTCTCTTGAGATACTTGAAAATATGCTTGACTGCCGTCTAATGATCAGGACCAGGTTTCGATTGAAACCTTCTAACTATGCCAACAGCAAAACAAATATCTGGTCTAGTACAGAGCATTGCATACACGAGACTTCCAACTGCCGAGGCATATGGAACTCTACTCATGAATTGCTCTTCATGCACATTCTTAGGTGCTTGACCCTTAGAAAGTTTGATTCCATGTCTAAAAGGTAACATACCTTTCTTGGAATCTTGCATTAAGTCCTTCATATCAAATTGTTTTGCTAACCATTCTTTCACTGATGTCAATACACCTACATCGTTTCCAATGAGTAGTATATCATCAACATAAAGAATGAGGAAAACCAACTTGTCGCCTTTGATCCTCTTGTATACACAAGGTTCGTCAGGGTTTTGAATAAATCCAAAACCCTTTACAGCTTGATCGAACCTTATGTTCCAGGATCTGGATGCTTGCTTTAGTCCATATATGGACTTTTTCAACTTGCATACTCTTTCTTCTTGGCCTTTTTCAATGAATCCCTCTGGTTGCATCATGTAGATGCTCTCGTCAAGACTTCCATTAAGGAAAGCTGTCTTGACGTCCAGTTGCCAAATCTCTAGGTCTAGAGATGCTGCAATGGATAAGAGTATCCTAATGGATTTAAGCATGGCCATATGTGAGAAGGTTTCCTCGTAATCGATACCTTCTTTCTGTGTATAACCTTTAGCTGCTAGTCTAGCTTTAAAGGTTTCCACCTTACCATCTATACCTCTTTTCCTCTTGTATACCCACTTGCACCCAATGGGTTTTATCCCTTTAGGCAAGTCTACAAGGGACCAGACTTTGTTATTGAACATCGATTCAATCTCGGATTGAATTGCCTTTTGCCTAATGACGACAATCAACATCCTCCATAGCTTCCTTGTACGTGTAGGGATCATCGCGTCCGGGAGATTCTCAACAGATTCTCCTAGACCGATATATCTTTCGGGTTGTGTTCTAACCCTCCCACAACGACGAGGAATGGAAGGTTGTTGATCTTGTGTTGGAGTGGAACTTACAATTGGGCTGGGTTGTGAAACCTCTTGTGGAATTGTATCTCCTGACATCTCATTCAGGACAATTCTACTTTTGGGCATAAAATTATTCATATAGTCCTTTTCTAGAAATGAAGCATTTGTTGAAACAAATACTTTTAGATCAGAAGGACTATAGAAATAATATCCTTTAGTTCCTTTTGGATACCCCACAAATATACATGTTTCCGAACGGGACTTCATCTTTTCTGTCTTTCCTTTCAACACATGTTCAGGACAACAAAATATCCTCATGTGTTGTAAACTAGGCTTATGCCCAGTCCACAATTCATGTGGGGTTTTAGGGACAGATTTAGATGGTACATCGTTTAGAATATTTATTGCTGTTTGTAGAGCATATCCCCAAAAAGAAATAGGAAGTGTTGAATAACTCAACATTGATCTAACCATCTCTAAAAGAGTCATATTTCTCCTTTCTGCTACCCCATTTTGTTGAGGTGTACCTGGTGCAGAAAGCTGAGAAACTATCCCATTATCAATAAGATATTGCTGAAACTCTCCAGATAGATATTCTCCACCACGATCAGATCTCAAGATTTTTATATGTTTCTCAAGCTGATTTTCTACTTCAGCTTTGAATGCTTTGAACATATCAAATGCATCTGACTTATGTCTCATGAGATACACATAACCAAATCTTGAGTAATCATCTGTGAAGGTGATGAATTACTCATATCCACCTCTAGCTTGAATGCTCATAGGACCACATACATCAGTGTGTACTAGTCCTAAACATTCAGTGGCTTTTGCACCTTTGGTATTGAATGGCCTTTTGGTCATTTTACCTTCCAAACAAGATTCACAAGTTGGTAGATTATCAACCTTTAAGTCACTTAAAGGTTCGTCACATACCAATCTTTTAATCCTATTTAGGTTAATGTGACCTAGGCGTAAATGCCAAAGATAGGTTTCATCTTTTGATAATTTTACTCTTTTATGATTAGGTTCCGTTATTTCTGTGTCTAACGAGTGAGAGATATTTCTATGGAAAAAGAATAAACCGTTTTCCAATGTACCATTGCAAACAACTTTGTCATTCTTACTAATAATAAAAGTTTTTTTTAAAGTAACCGAATATCCAAACTTATTTAAACAAGAAACTGAAATTAAATTCCTCGTCTATTAAATCTAAATGCCTACTAGAATCTAAAATAACTCTAATATATCCCACTGCACTTGCAGACACTAACGTTTCGTTGCCCAAGCGCAAATTGACTTCATCTTCATTCAACCTTCTCTTTTCCTGAAACCCATGCAAGGAATAACAAACATGATTAGTGGCTCCAGAGTCTATGATCCAAGAATCAGTAGAATCTGCCAGAAAACATGTTTCTAGATAATTAACATTACCTTCTTCCTTCTTTTTCTGGGACTTTGGGCAATCTCTTTTCCAATGTCCCTTTTCACCACAAAAGAAGCATTTCCCTTTGATCTTGGTTACTTTCTTGTTTTCCTTCTTGGTAGGCCCAAGTTGCTTTTTCTTATGTTGTTTCTTGACCTTCTTACGGGTCTTAACAGTAGCAACTTTACCAACCAAATGAATCTCTTGACCTTTGCTTTTCACAAGGATCTTTTCAGCGCTTTGAACATCTTGCATCAGGCCCTGCAAGGTGTATTCCTTTTTGTTCAAGGTGTAGTCCAACTTGAACTGATCAAAGGAATCTGACAGTGAGTTAACTACCATATCAATTTTGGTCTCACCATCAATCTCAGCATCATTTAGTTCAACAATATTGAGATGTGCTATGACTTTCATCATGTGATCTTTCACAGATTGTCAAGGTTTCATCCTAAGATTCATAAAAGCAGTCACTGCCTCTCTCTTAGTCGTCCTAGACCTCATAGCAAACATTTCCTCTAGAGACATCATTATATCAGCAGCGGACTCCATTCCTTCATGTTGCTGTTGCAACACGTCGGAGATAGTGGCCATAATGTAACATTTTGCCATATCATCAGAAGTCTTCCACTACTCATACTCATCTCTTTGCATCACATTAGATTCATTATTAGGAAGGGGTGGTTTAGGAGTGGTCAGAACAAACTTATGTTTTTCACTTTGCAGCAACAACCCAATTTTCCTTTTCCATGTTACGTAGTTATCTCCAGTTAAGGTGTTATCTTTCAGGATGTTCATAAGTGATGGGGTCATGATTTCTGATTAAAACAAAAACATATATAAGTAAATAATCATGATAATAGCACTTTTAAAAATTTATCTTGAATTAAAATAAATAATTCAATCATAAAAATTCAACGGTGATCCAACACCCATATTCAACGGTGATCCAACACCCATAAATATTACGCCGCCTTTGGGAGTTCGCACTATTTACTAGTTAGACTAGGTCCCACCTAATTGTTAACATAACAACCATCATTTTTAATTTTAGCCTTGTAATTTTTATTAACAAGAACTCTTGGGAGGATATTAATAAAATTACATTGAGTGTGTTACCAAGATATCGACCCTCAATTTTCTCTCACCGAAAATCCCTCCTTGGGGAGTAGATTTCGTTTAAGTCAATTGTCTAGTCTATCCTTGTAAGGAAGTATATTGTTAAATTCCATTTATGGACGCCCCTTGGGGGGATTACCAAAAATAATAAAACTCAACTAATCTTGGAGGCCATAGGCGTTCTTGCACACCTTCTCCCACTCAATTATTTAAGGCGTGTGATTAAATCCCAAAGAATGATTTTTACCAAGTTATCTAGATGCCAATTAGATACCTAAATCATTCAATGCATGTTCATACCAAAAGAGATATATGAGTGGCACTCCTATTCTAAAATTTCATGTTATCATACAACAACAAATATTGTAATATTTAAGCAAAAATTAAATAGCAACAATTTTGGCCCATCCTAGAAAAGCAAGTAAATTACAGTTGTTAGGAATACAAGATCTTCAGGTGGCCATCAACCATACGCTCATCCCTCGGCCTCCTCCCATGGACGTGCACAGCCCACAACCCCATAAAGGGGCTGCCTTGCGCAGCCCATAAGGCCACACAAGGCTGCCGTGCGCAGCCCACCAAGGATTGGGCTTGCCATGCGCAGCCCAATCCAGTCCTAGGGTGCGCACGGTGCTCGTTCTCGGTTCTGGTTGCTTCGTTTTTCTTCATGTCTTCGAATTTTCAATACCCGAATACATTACATCATATTACGAATAAATTACTGCAGCAAATTCTTTTTTATTTTTTTATTTTACTGCAGTAAGATTTACAAAAAAAAAAATACGGCACCTGATTACAAAAAAAAAAAAATACTGCACTTATTTTACATACAAAAAAAAAAAAAAAACTCTAGCAACTACAAAGAAGGAATTATGGCGATAATAGACCACCCTTCTTGTTACAAATCCGAAACAACAATTACATTGAAATTCTAGGACCAAAATCGAGCAATAACAATTCACTTTATAAAACATATATAAATCCATACATTCAACATGAAATTATATATGCGAATACCTAGAGTGCCATCTCTTTCTAAAACATGTATAATCACAATAAAAAAGAAATAGATTCACGTATATATACGTTAATTAATTAAAAGGTACAATCAAGGCTCCGATACCAATTGTAGGGTAAAAATCGATATAAAACGCAGCGGAAGAAACGAAAAATAGATTTCGTATGGTTTTAAAATTTTTCTCAAAGTTGAACCTTAACCTTTAAATTAATTAAACTCAAATATATACGGTTAGAGTTAAATACCTCTTGATGCGTGATCCGATTGACTTACGTCGATTGGTAATCCGTAAAATCTTTTCCGATGCCCGTGAATAGTACCCTGCGTGAACAGTGATAGTGAACAGTACTGCGTGAACAGTGATCGTAAACAGTACCCCCGTGTGAACAGTGATCGTGAACAGTATCCCGTGAACAGTGATCGTGAACAGTACCGCGAGATCTTCCAATCCGAACATGTACGTGAATCACCTAGGAGCGTGGTCTCCCTTTTTCTTTGAATTGCAAACCTGAGAATGGATGAACAAAGTTTTCTTTTTCTTTTGTTAGTCACAAAACAATCAAAAGAAGACAAAGATTATTTCGGTTACTTTTGAGTTCTCAATCTAATGATCGAAACTCCCGTGAACCTAATTCGATGTTGTACACACAAGCTTATTGATGAACAAGCAATCAGTGTACTATCAAAGAATAATCTCTTCTCTCTTTTATGTTTAGTAGAATAAAAATTATCCTTTTCTATGAATTGAGAAGAAGAAGAAAAATTGAATCATTCAATCAACTATATTGGCCGAATTCTATATGTGGTATTATATAGGTGGCCGAAATTTTTCTTCCTCTTCTATTTAGGATTGCCGAAATCTTCCTCTAAATGGACTAGGGTTGCCTTAAATCACATACCAAAAAGAGTTTGTGTTGCACCCTAATTTCCATCAACCTTTAGACTTCAAAACCTAATCCAACTCATAGATATTTTTATTCTTTTATTGACTAAATAAAAAGACTTCTTATTTGATTAAATAAATAAAATTATTTATTTATTTTCTTATCAAACAAGTCTTTTACTTTTAATATACTACTACCAATAGTATAACTTTAGGAAATATATTTCCTGATCAGAAAAAGATTTGTTTCTTAATTAAACAATTAATTAATAAATTAACTAATTCTTATTTAATTAAAACAATGAAACAAAATAATATATTAGGTTAATATATACACCTTGCCGCCCCGCTTATATAAATGGGTCATATATTATTTTCTTATTTCATTTAATCCATTGGATTTTAAATAAAAGCCCACATGTGAACCAGACCCATTCTTACTAAAAGAAACAAGCCCACATGTCTCCTTTTAATATATTAATATAATAGTGCAGCCCATTAATTAAATAATAGACATATTATATTCTTGATATATTAAAAACAATTCTAGATGGACCCTTAAATCGGCCCGGTAGAATATATCAAGTGATCCATGCAAATACGTGTGGATTGGGGATCTTGGCGGGCTATCTAAATTTAAGCTTCAATAGACACAACCTAATCACAATCAACAAATGATTCACTTAGGTCCAATCTATTAATTTTAACTCATTCCACTAAAGAGCTAAAATTGAACTCTTAAATAAAGATAGAATAAGGAGATGTTTCTCATTCATACCCTAGACAATCTTATAGGAGATGGTGTATCCTCGTGAATAATATCAGTAATCGCCAAGAGCTCATAGACCGCCTATAGCTCTCCAAGTTACCATATTTCCTCATATGACCACATTTCGAACTTGGATACTTTGACTTGTCCAGAAGCCATGTTTTCAATAATCATTATTGAAAACTCAACGTTGAGATTTAATATCCAATACCTCAAAACATCCATATGATGATATTATACTCTCATTTAATAAATGGAGCCACGATGTCCATATCTATAAATTAAGTCCTCTATCGATTAACAAATGTATACCACCAAACTATCGAGGATAGACTATGCTATATAATTGTACTCATTGATAGCTATAATGATAACACTTGCAACCATAAGTCCATCATTTATCTCAGGATTAAGATAGACTCTCCGATTGTCCTCTTTAATGAAAAGACTTATATCTAGTGACGGTTCTAGATAAAGTATTTCATTGTGATCCAATTCAATGCACCTAGTGCACTAGATTCTTTTACTCGAAAACCTTTCGATGATTTTAGACTCATCATATTCATTTGATCCCACTCAAATGCTAGTAAAAGAATTCTACAACTTTAACAAGATAGAGGTGCCCAACATTTCACTTAAGTTGTGAACGTTATTCAAGACTAACTAAAGAATTGTGTCTACCTCATACATATCCGGATGTATGAACAATTCTTCATGTCTCATAGTCTTTTGACCTTATGATTATTTACCTTGACAATTATAATAATAAATGCTATAAGTAATTATGAGAATCAGAATTCACTTTATTAATATGAAAAGATTGTAAATTACAATATTACACTCTTGCCATTGAGCATAATCCTAACAAGCTTCTCAAAGAATTCAGCGACATCTTCTCTTGGAGTCATTATGAGATGCTTGGGATCTTAATATTATTTACCGCTCACCGATTAGCAGTAGATCCAACCTTCAAGCCCGTCAAATAGAAAAGGTGTCACTTTAATGCCGAAAGAAACGCTGCAGGTTCAGGAGGAATTGGACAAATTGATCAGGGCAGGTTTCATCAGAAAGGTACGCTACCCCAAATTGATCGCCAACGTGGTCATGGTCACGAAGGCGAATGGGAAATGGCGTATGTGCGTCGACTACACCTACCTCAACCAGGCATATCCAAAAGACAGTTTTCCTCTACCAAAGATCGATCAGTTGGTGGTTTCTACATCTGGGAACAAATTTGTGAGCTTTATGGATGCGTTCTTGGGGTACAACTATATTAGGATGCATCCAGCTGACTAGGATAAGACCAGCTTCATTACCGGACAGGACCTGTACTGCTACAAGGTGATGCCGTTTGGCCTTAAGAATGATGGGGCTACATACTTGCGGCTAGTTAACAGACTGTTCAGACCCAAAATTGGAAGGTCAATGGAGGTATACATCGACGATATGATCACAAAATCACCAAACATAGAAGGAAATCAGGACGACCTTCGCAGAAATTTTCTAATCCTAAGGGAAAACTTGATACGATTAACCCCCTCCAAATGTGCTTTCAGGGTAAATGCGGAAGAGTTTCTAAGCTTCATGGTTCATGAGAGAGGCATAGAGGCCAACCCAGAAAAGGTCAAGGCTATCTTAGACCTGGAATCCCTTACATCACTTCAACAGGTACAAGTCTTAACAAGACGAGTAACAGCGCTCAATAGGTTCATTTCTCGCTCCACCGATAAATGTCTCCCTTTCTTCAAAGCTATCAAGCAAGGGAAAAATATGAAATGGAACCTAGAAAGCAAGCAAGCTTTTTAAGCCTTGAAGAAGTACCTCACAAGCCCTCCGTTGCTAGTTAAGCTAGTTCCTGATGAGGAACTACAAATCTACTTAGCTGTCTCAGAAACTACAGTAAGTGGAGCTTTGATCAAGGAATGTGGAGACAGGGTTCAACGACCCATATACTACTGTAAGTCATGCTCTAACCAAGTTAGAGAAAAATTATACCTTCTTGGAGAAGTTTGCCTATGCTTTGGTGACTTCAGCTAGAAAGCTTCGTCCCTACTTCCAAGCTCACTCGATAGCAGTGGTGACGGACCAACCTCTCCGTCAATTTTTGCAAAGGCCGGACGTATCCGAAAGGCTAGTTTTTTGGGCCCTAGAGCTCACCCAGTTTTACTTGAAGTATAAACCTAGGACCACAATCAAGGCCCAGGCTTTGGCGGACTTTGTGGCAGAATTCTTAGCTCTCCCAGGGCAAGTGACCTCCTCAGCGACATATATAGCTCATAAGAATATTTCAGAGATCAACAGCTGGCCGGAAGGTTGCAAGTCCTAGATCCTCTACACAGATGGAGCGTCCGGACAAGCTGGGGGAGGAGCTGGCGTAGTTTTAACAGACCTAGAGGGGACCGAATTCTTTCACTGCTTCAGATTCAAATTTAAGGCTACCAACAATGAAGCAGAATATGAAGCCTTTCTAGCCGGGATGAAGGCAGCCGCTGAGCTTAGGGCCGACTACCTGCAGATCAAGAGTGACTCGTTGCTCGTAGTCAATCAGGTTTCTAGGATTTACCAGGCGAAATGGGATAATATTGTCGCCTACATGAAGTTAGTTCAATCACTCAAGAATAAATTTAAGGGATTCAAGATCGAGTAGCTGCCTCGACACCAGAACCATCGTGTAGATGTCCTAGCAAAGATAGCTACAAATGGAGGCCAAGCCTTACCACGGGGAATTCCCCTCCAAGTGATCTCCCAACTAAGCATAACCGCGGGCAAGGAAATATGCCCCATGCATCTTCAGCCTTGCTGGATGGATCCAATCGTTGCCTATCTCCAAGAGGAAAAGCTTCCCGAGGAGCCTGACCAAGTCTGAAAAATTAGAAGGCTTTCTGACTGATATTGCCTGATAGATAGATACCTTTACAGGAGGGAAAGGTCCCTCCCCTTGCTTCGTTGTTTGCATCCTAATGATACCAAATGGGCATTGAGAGAGGTACATTCTGGGGACTGCGGGAATCACATCGGTGGTGAAGCTTTAGCATATCAAGTGCTCCGTATGGGGTACAACTGGCGAACTATCCACCAAGATGCAAGAAGCTTTGTACAGTCTTGTGAACTTTGCCAAAGGACCTCGAACTTGAGTCACCTGCCACCAAAGCGGATGTCGTCTCTCAGTTCGCCCTACCCCTTTGCCATGTGGGGAATCGACCTAATCGGACCGCTTTCCACCGCTCCTGGGCAAGCTAAGTATGCTATTGTGGCCATCGATTATTTCACAAGGTGGGTCGAGGCAGGGCCTCTTTCCCGAATATCAGAGAAGAATATGACTAAGTTCATCAAAACCAACGTGGTTTGCAGGTTCAGAACCCCTCTCATCATTGTAGCTGACCTAGGCAAGCAGTTCGACAACGCCTTATTCAGAGACTTCTATGAAGGTTTGGGGATCGACCTTAGGTTCGCTTCAGTAGCCCATCCTCAGACCAACGGGCTGGTGGAATCCACCAAAAGACTATCAAGAAACTGTTGAAGAAGAAATTACAGCAGAAGAAAGGCAAATGGGCTGAGGAGCTGCCCGAGGTCCTCTAGGCATACCGGACTACAAAGAGGACAGCTACCGGGGAAACATCCTACTCCCTAGCCTTCGGAGTTGAAGCGATCTTTCCTATCGAGCATAAATTGACCTTATTCAGGGAGCACCACTTTGAACCTGAAAGCAACGAGTTCAAGCTCCGAGCTAATCTTGATCTCCTGGAAGAGAAACAAGACCGGATAGCTGAGAAAATGGAGATTTACTAGAGCAAGATCGCTAGGTATTTCAACAGAAAGGTCAGTGCCCAGAACTTCAAGGAAGGGGATTTGGTGCTCAAGAAAGTGACTTTGAATACTCGAAAAAGATCGGATGGAGTCCTAGGACCCAACTGGGAAATGCCATACTTGGTGAAGGTAGTGGCTCGCAATGGGGCATACAAGCTCGAAGACATGGACGGTCGACCCATCGACCACACATGGAATGCAGATCACTTGATGAAGTTTTATCCCTAAGAAGGGGACTCTTGAGCAGATTACCCCCATATAGGTTTCAGTATTAAAAACAAAAAATTCCCAACAACAATGTACTACATTTCGATCATTAATAGAGTTTGCTATTTCTCTATCACCGACTATGTTCTACATTTATTTCTCCATGTACGACTAGGTTCTCCACGAGTTAGTTTCACCAGAATCGCCTTAATACCAGGGACTAGCCGGAGAGGCCCTATCGCTGCCCCTGATGCCTTGGCCGGGCACCACCCCCCGCCAAGAAGGGTCAGAGTGTAAGAGCATAGTTGCCATCAGGATCTCGAGACCAGGAAATAGCTAGACAGCCCTCTTGAGGCCTTGGTCGGGATACCACCCCCAAGAAGGGTCTGAGTGTAAGAGCATAGTTGCCATCCAGATCTCGAGACTAGGAAATAGCTAGATAGCCCTCCTAATGCCTTGGTCGGGCTACCACTGCTAA
This sequence comes from Dipteronia sinensis, assembly GCA_033220585.1. Taxonomy (NCBI): domain Eukaryota; kingdom Viridiplantae; phylum Streptophyta; class Magnoliopsida; order Sapindales; family Sapindaceae; genus Dipteronia; species Dipteronia sinensis. Next base: position 32,649,047 of record CM065639.1, on the reverse strand, counting down.
GAAGGGTCTAAGTGTAAGAGCATAGTTTCCATCCAGATCTCGAGACCAGGAAATAGCTAGAAAGCCCTCCTGATGCCTTGGTCAGGTTATCACCCCTTGTCTGAATGTAAGAGCATAGTTGCCATCCAGATCTCGAGACCAGGAAATAGCTAGACAGCCCTCCTGATAATTCGGTCGGGCTATCTCCCCCATAAATGATTAAAACATTAATAATTGTTTCATTTATGGGATTGAGGTCGCCCCGATAAAGATGTCTTACATCGCCGATTTAAAATTTGAACGAAGGATCATCAAAGAAAGGTTTTCTTGCCTAGTGCTGAAGATCGAAAGTTGAGTGACCACCCAGCTAGCAGGCTTACATTTAGTGAATCCTTAGTTTCTCCTTACCTAATTTCATTAAGTCAAAGTTAGGTAAATGGGGAATGAAGCAAGGAGTTCTCAGTCAGGTTAGAAGCTCATAGTGAAGATTTGTCAAAACAAATATGAAGGAAATCGTAGCAGATTCTCATTAATGATGAGGGAGCCTATCCCCCAGTAAGGCTACATCCATCAAGCAGGGAGCCCAACCCCCAGATTCGGGCTATAAAAAATAATAAAAAAATAATATACATAAGGTTTGATTAAACTAGGCATGAGTAAAACGGGGTGCCCACCCCCCTTTTCGGGCAATCGAAGCAAGTCATGAATAGATCGCTTTAGGCTCCGACATCCTCCTGATTCCCCCATGCTGCTCCTCCTTCGTGATGATCCTCGCCCCCAGCTCCTCATTCAGGTGGTTACCCATTTTGGTAGCCCTTGCCAACTACCACTTCCTCTAGAGGTTCCTCGATGGCCTGCTGCCCAGCTGGGTCCTCTTCCAAGACCTCGTTGACCACCCCCATAACTTTAGGAGGGATGGCCGCATCAAGAAAGGCAACAATGGATTTCGGTCTGCTTCATTCAACCCCCAACTCTACTCTAGAGGGTTCTTTCAGACGGTCTCTTGCCCACTCCCGTGCTTCTGGTTGACCTCCCTCGGACTGCGCGGGCAGAACCCCACTTGAGGATTCTCCAGGAGCTGAGACAGAGAAGATATGAGGAGGAAGGGAAGGGTCTGCCTCAATAGGTTACCTCCCAGCTCCAACCTGGCTAGAAGAGACCGCTTCATCACCCTCAGGGTGAGATATTTCTACGGCCCTGGCCAATATCTCCTCTCTATCCCAGCCTGCGATAATCGGTAGGTCGAAGGGAGGAGGGAGAGCTTCTGTAACCTGGAAGAAGGCATAGAAATACCTATTGCTGAAAGAGGCATCCGCCTCAGCTTGCAGCTTAGCCATCTGAGCATGCAGGTCCTGGTTCTCGAGGTCCAACTTCTTGGCCTCGAATTTCCAAGAATCCCTTTGCTTAGCCCGTCGTTTGGAGTGAAGGATTTCTTTGTCAAAGGATAGCTTCATCCTCTCATAATCACAGCGGAGCTCAGATAGCTCATCCTCCATTCCCTTTTGACTGAAGGTCATCTCCTGTACTAGCGTATGAGCTCGCACAAGTAATCCCATGGTCTTCTCAGCTTCGGCCTCAGCCTTCATGGCTAGATCATGGAGGAAGGCTACCTAATGACCCATTGCTACGTTTAACTTGAAGGCCCACAGGAAGCAAAGCCAAGGTTTGGAAACGATCAAGCGAGCAGTTGCAGAAAAAGTATAAAGGAAAAATAATCACCTCAGCCAAGACAGCAGACCCCTTAGTAAGCAAAACATCGACGGGCATTGAAGCCATTCCGGAGAGCCCACCACCCGGACAAGATGCTATGAATTTCTCTAAGACTTCGTCCCGCCCTGCCGAGCTCGACTGATGATGGGAGCGGACAGGGGAGGAACCTTTGCAACGCCAGTCTTGGGGTCCTCCAAAGCTCCAGGATTTGTAAGCTCAGAAACATCGGGTGGGTTAACTGTGGGAGCAGTAGCAATAGTAGTAGCAATGACAGCAGAGGGGGCAGAGGCAGATGTGTCAGCAGCCCATGAAGCAGAAGCTCCCCTATATAATGCCTTGGAAGCCAGCGATGCGAGATTAGCTATCCTAGACCCAGCTGGAGAAAGGGACAGAGCAGAAGCAGGCTTGGTTCAGGCAGAAACAGCCAGCCTTTCCCTCTTTGAAGCAACAAAAGAAACCCTTCGAGTCAATCTGGCAGAGGGGAGAGAGGTGCGAGCTTGCCGGGGTCACTGGGCTGCGTGAGAAGCTGGTTCAATGACAGAAACTGTAAAAAAAAAGAGAAAAAAAAGAAGAGGAAAAACGTCATGACGAAGCTAATCAACAAAACAAAACAAGACAACTCAGTGTTACTTACGAGGAGTAGCATCGGAATTCTGCAGATATTTGTTCACCCTGCGGGAATCGAAGGAATCAGCGGTTGGGAATTTTAGGTTCAAGTAATTCCTCGAAAGAATAGCCTTCAAAACAGTTTCAGACTAGGTTGGCAGGGAATCCCGATGTCACGATGGTTTATCACTAAAAATTATGGGGACCGCGAACTTGTGCCCACCAATGAAGATCGAGCTTCCCAGTTACCTCCTGCCAAGATCCACTCTTCCTTCCAGGCTAGATCCTTCCTCGAGGCACCGGGAATGATGAAGTTGAGCTTGTTCTTAGCTTTCGCATAGAACTGACCTCGAGGAGCACCGGATAGGCTTTCAACATAAGAAAGCCGATCAAATGCCTCCACAACACAAGAAAGCCGATCAAATGCCTCCAGAAGCCGGGCGTCAGCTGGAGAGGAGCCAGTTGAAGAGCATTGAGAGCCCGTCGGAGGGTAGGATGGAGGGGAAGCCTGACCCCATTCTCGAGAGCTGCCACATGAATTGGAATCACTCCTTTAGGAGGACTGAAGACATCATAATCTTTAGGAGGAACCGAGATAGAAATACTATCATGGATGTCATACTTGGACCTCAGACGATCAATTGAAGACGGGTCTACGGAAGAATCAGGAATAACCCTAAAGTCGTAGGGAGGAAGCCTCTCTAGAGGAGGACCGGTCACCATAGACTGGCCCTTCCCAGCAGCGTCGTCCATGTTCTCTCTGTCAGAGTCTTCGTCGATCAAATCCAGAGGCCTGTCAGGTCGGTTAGAGAACCCAGTTCCAATTGCCACGTTTCTATTCGACCGCCGTCATTGCGGATTCGGAGGAGAATCATCATTGTCAAAGTTCTTTCGCGCCCGTTTTCAGTGGGTGAGACTGGCAACCTCTTTGCAATTGATAATGGAATCGATGGAGTCATGGCTGGTTTTCGATATGATAGAGTGAGGTTTGGAAAGCCAATGAAAGGAAGAGAAACTTCCTCTTTGCAGGAAAATTGAAATTTGAAAGAAGGAAGAAGTACGAGGAAGGTGATAACACAACCGGGTTTAAATAGGAATGGATAGAGCAATGACGTCGGCAACACAAAAGTTGAAAATACACAAAGTGTGTCTAATACAACCTAGAGGGGGGGGGGGGGGTGAATAGGTTTTAGTTGATTTATTACCAACTTTTCAACTTAATCAATTTTAATAGTCCTACCCCATATTAGCAATCAGTCAATCCAATATAAATATGCGGAAAACAATAAAAACACAAGGATTGATTTACGTGAGAAACCCTCCAACTGGGCAAAACTCACGGGCTATCCTTCTAGCCACATTCGGTCCTCAAATCCACTACTTGAATGAAAGTTTACAACCTAGGTTGACCTCAAGTCACACCTACTTGGCCACTAACCCTTTCACTCTACCCAACGGGCCTTTAATAGTGATTCTAGACCATAAGCAAGTGCACTAATCCACTTATTCACAAAGTTTAACAATTAATGAATAGGTTAAACAACCTATGTCAATATGTAAAAATATTCTAACATGCAATTAATGCTAGGCAACACTAAATGCTTATCTAAGGATTTAAAGATGTCAATGAGTGCAAATCCTAGATATCAATATCTAAATGCAAATGCATGAAGATTTAGCTAGAAGGGTAAAAACATCCTAAATGCTAGCTATCAATGAACATACAACCTCAACCAACAAACATAATCACAAACATACTCAAATCAAGCTAAACCAAATAAACATGCAATTAATTAACAAATAATTGCTAACCCTAGGTAAACAAGAACATAAAGATGAAAAGGAAGTTCTAAGACTTGTTTGATTACCTAGTCAAGAAAAGCATGAAGACTCATGAAGAATAGATGCAAGAATGAAGCTTAGATGCACATGGGTATGAGTTTGGTTGAGTAAAAATGATTTCTTGGAGCTCTCTCTCTCTTGGATTTACTTTCTCTCACTTAGGGATATATTTTCAGAGCTCTTGATCTAAATGGTGGAGAAAAAGATGTATTTATAGAGACCAAAAAACGAGCTGGTGTGAAATACCCGAAATGCCCTGTTCGGGTGAAAAAGGTGACATGCAAGGCGACATGAGCAAGTCGCCTTGGAAGTCGCCTAACACACTGTGAGAAAACACGTTGCCTTAGGCGACATGTGAGGCGACATCCCCAAGTCGCCTATGAAGTCGCCTTACACACTGTGGAAAAAACAAGATGTCAGAGGCGACATGTAAGGCGACATCCCCAAGTCGCCTATGAAGTCGCCTTACACACGGGAGAAAAAATACATGACTAAGGCGACATTGGAGGCGACATGCTCAAGTGGCCTTGCATGTCGCCTAACACACTATGGGAAAAACCTAAGTCTAAGGCGACTTGTCAGGCGACATGCACAAGTGGCCTTGCATGTCGCCTAACCTACTGTGCAGCCCATCAACTCCGAAATGCAAGAAGTGTATGTGTGCAACCATTCATGCATGTCAATACAAATGCATAGAATGTGAGTGTGTGCAACTAAACCTCTTCAAAGAGAATTAAGCAAGTGATATACCTTTGAAGTGCTTTTGAGAGAGATAAAGTCCTTGAAGCTTGATCACACCCAATGAAGCCTAATATACCCTTACAAAAATTAATCCCTAATGTGGTTTGTCAACGAAATAAGCCAATCAAAATATGAGGAACTTACAAAAGTGAAATCTTCGGTGGAATCTTTGAATCACAGAATGGCCATAACACACCCAGATTATTTTGGGAATACACCGGTCTGCACTCGCTACGTCACTTGGGCAATTAATGAGAAGATTTCCACCAAGATTCTGGGTAACGGTAATGGATGGAAAATTTCCCAAATAGAATAGGGAATCTGACTCCAATCCCGAAATCCAATCACCTGTGTTCAAGTCAGCAGGGATTTCTGTTAATAGCCAAATTTGGCTTGAGACCAAAGGGAGATTCTCCACCTTCCTAGCGCAAAGTCCAGGCCCAGGATTACCCACCATGGAACCGCGGGTCCCGGGGTTGAGCTGCGGAGCCACCTCGCAGAAGCGAGGAAAGGACGTCGAGCTCTGGAAACAGCCGAGATGAAGCCCGCCAAGGTCAGGTCGAGCCCGTAACACCAAAGTAAGAATTCAGGGAGAGCCAGATGCATGACGATCCAAGTTCCCCGAAGCCAAGACTGCCTCATAGCTTCCCGAGAAGCCCGCCATTCCCTCAAAGCTCAGGGAGGAACCTATTAGGTATCAAACCCATACTACAATATTTCTCCATCTCACCAAGGGAAGGTTTGGGCCTATTTGGATAAGTAGAAGGAAGCTCATCGAAGTCTGTTGCCACCGAAGAACGGCCACATGGGGCATTTAAAGCTACAAGGAACCTGGGAAAGGAGGACCAAGCTCCTAGTACCCAGACCAGGGCATGAATCTACCTCGCTCCAAGAAACAATAAACGTCCTACTCAACGACCTCTATAAGGAGTAGCACCATGAAGGTACATGGGATCACATCTACAACATCGAAACATTACGTTTAGAACAAGTGATTGAATCCAGAAATGAAACAAACTCATCTCCACCTCAGATATTCTCGAATCCGTTATTAACCTAAAGTCAATGACTTTTAAATGAAAGATCCTGCCTGATAAGGAGGGAGAGGATTGAGAGAATCAAGGCGGGAGAATCATGAATTTAACCTATCAAGACTATGCATAAATAGAGGATTTCATGTCTTCAAATAGGGAGACTACTTTTCGACAGGCATGAGATTGCCACCCTACAGTACCCTAAAGAGATTGAGGGCATTAGAGAGATTTTTATAAGATATACATGATTGATAATACAAACTGCTATATTCTTTTTCATCTCATGTTTGCATTAATTTCAAGATCCATCACCATTCAAATAAACTAAGTACCATAGGTACCTACCCCCGGCCATCACCTACGTGGTAGTGGTCTCGAGGGTGTTAACTGAGATTTCTCATCCAAAGTGAATTTTCCGTTAACAGTTGCTTTCCATCATTGAAGCTCATATCAAAATAGAACCACCTATGCAACTAATCAATAGAAACAAAGAGAGTTTTGTTATTGAATCAAGCCAACACAAATCTAAAACCTAACAGCTCAGCTTCGGTAGGCTTTAGAGCTGTCGAAGAGAGAGGCAAAAGAGAGCAAGAGTGAAGAATGACCCAAAAGGAAAGGGAATAATGGAAGAAGATTGAGATACATTTCTACCCTTGCTAGTAGCTAGTCATTCAATTCTTAGAACTTGTTGTGTATATCTTAGTTAGGATGTTTTCATTTCTAAACTATTATTTACTTCAACTCTTACTTCATTTGGTGGATTTATTTTATGAATATTGGATATTTTATGATGTGTATATCTTGCATGGTTGGATATTTTTATGGACGTTTTGAGTTTATACACGTGTTTTGTTAGATTTGTACAGGTTTATGCTTTTATAGTTTATATCGCTTTAGGGGTGCATAGTGTCTTAGTTGAGGAGACTCGATGCTTAAATGCCTTGTTCTAATAGTGGAGATTTCCCTTTGAAAGATTCACAAACACAATATTTCCCTTTGAAAGGTTCACAAACACATGCCTAAAAAGTGTGAAATTATGAGTGAAAACATTTTTCAAATCTAAAACACAATTCATTTCTTGAGCATCATGTATAGTCTCACAGCATCAATAGCATCATGTGCCTTAAAACATGCATCATTTTAAGTGGACTGCTAGACTAAGATTTGTATTCCCTTGATAGATGAACTTTTAGATATGATTTTAGGCAATATGTGTGCATAACTACTAAAATAGCCTAAACACTATCTATGTCCCTATCGTGTGTGTTTCCATTGCTAAATTTGAGACCAAACACCTAAACCTTTCATTTCATCTCCCACAACATCACCACAACCATATAACCTAAACACAAACTTACCGTTATTCTCAATCATGTTAGGATGTGAAGTTGTAAATATTCAAAGTGTAAGGCTCTCAAATGTAAATGTAACGTGTACATAGGCAAATTGTGTAACTGTGCAAGGAAAAAGCTCCAATGTATAAGGGCTAAAAATGAGCACTTAGAGCCTCAAAATGTTCAAATGTAACAGTCCTAAAAATAAAGCACTTAAAGCCTTAAAAGTTCTAAATGTAAAGTACTCAACGAAATAAGAGTACAAGAATATAAAGCACAATAGTGTTATAAAGTCAAAAGCCTAGGCGCTCAAGCACAAGAAGTTACAAGAAAGTAGAGCTAGCTAATGGAGTGTGTAATGTAATGTTTTCTTGGCATGATTGATAACTTTTGCCCTCCAATCCATTTCTTTCATACACCAGATTTTACCCATGACCCCATTACAACATTGGGAAAATCCTAATAGATCTTTGAGAAAGTCTAGCTTGGGAATGTGAATTGATGCATGCTCTTTCCACATTCGAAGAAAATGTCATTTATTCATGAGACTAATTCACTAAAAAAAAGATTTTTCTAGACTAATTGTATGCATATATATTTGATTCCAATGCATAATCTCAGTTGCATACATTTGCATGACTGTAAACTTAGGTTTTGAGTGGAAAGATAAGAGAGAATCCAAGTGAGATTTATATCACAACTCACACTTGCACTTCTTAGTTAGATTTAGGTGTGGTCATTGTGTAATTTGTTTCCAGTCTGTGGCACGATGGTGTGCTTGTCTAAGCGAGATGTTTGACTGCTTAGGAAGTTGTCACTTCTAGTGGATTCGGTGGTCTGGGTTCGGCCGTTTAGGATCGCTGATTGAACCGCCGAATTTTCCCAATAGATTCGACGGTCATGGGTTTGGCTGGTGGGGACTACCGATTGAACCGCCAAATTTCTGGATAGATTCAGAGGTCATTGGTTCGGCGGTTAGTAACCGCCAATTGAACCACTGAAATTCCCCAGTGAATTCGGCGATTGTGAATTCGACGGCCCCTGGCCGTCAAATAGCCCGTTTTCTAGCCAATTCTGGTATTTCACACTAACTCATTTTTGTACCCTATAAATATATCATCTTCTTCCCCATTTTGACCTAGAGCTCTGAAAATCAGATTTTTTTAGTAAGATAAATTAACTCCAAGAGAGAGAGAGAGAGCTCCAAGAACTCATATTTACTCAACCATACATCAATCCCATGAGCATCTAGCATCTTTCATGAATTATCTCATCATGGGTGGGTCTTCTTGTGCTCCTTAACAAGGTATGTTAAACATGTTCTAGAACTCTTTGATTACTTTTATGTTTATGTTTGCCTCTGTTTAGTATTTATTTGTTGACTAAATACATGACTCTGTGCTTTGTGTGGTTTTGAACATGTTTGAATCATTTTGTGTTGGTTGAGATTACTAGTTCATTGATAGCTTGCAATTAGGGCATATTTAACCTTTTAGCTAAATCTTCTTGCTTAGCATTTAGATATTCATATCTATGATTGCTTTAATTGCCATCATTGAATCTCTAGATAAACATTTAGTGTAGCCTAGCATTAATTACATTTTGTAATTGACATATATTCACATAGGTTATTTATCTCTTCATGGATTGTTAAGTCTTGTGGCTAAGTGGTTTAGTGCTCAAGTCTTGGTGTAGAATCACTATTAAAAGGCCCGTTGGTAGAGTGAAAGGGTTAGTAACCAGTAATGGTTTGATTTGAGGTCAAACAAGGTTGTAAACTTTTATTCAAATAGTAGATTTGAGGACAATGTGTGGCTAGAAGGATAGTCCGTGAGTTTTGCCCAATTGGAGGGTTTCACACGTAAATCAATCTTTTGTGTTTTTATTGTTTTCCCTTATTTTCCATTGAATGATTTCTTGCTAATATCGGTTAAAGTTGTTAATATTGATTAACTCAAAAAATTGGTAATTAATCAATTAAACCCTATTCACGCCCCCCTAGGTTATTTAGACACACACTTAAGTTATTTTCAATGTGGGATTCGTGTTGTGCAATGTTCTCCTCGAAGTGTCTTAGAGTTATTTCATAATGTTTTGCATGTGCCTATTCCTCATTTATACACTTCTTGTTTATCTCATCCTTAGTTGGCATTGCTGCTTGTCTATTTGTTTGTTTAGGAAATTTGTAGGTGGTTTTTATTTTTGTTGAGTCATTTGCGTTCTTGTGTGTTGTTATTTTGAGTTTGCTTGACTATGAGAAAATGTTTGGTTTAGGGGTATTTGGTCGATCTAATTTTATGTCACATTTTAACCCCCCCCAGTTCTATATCCTTTGGCTCTATTCCGAATAAACTTTAGTCTTTAATGGCTCAGTTATAGTCTTTGCATGAAAAATAGTGTATCATAGGCATTGGAAATCCAAACTGGTGTTTTTAGGGCAAAGCAAGTCAGACTGAATATTTTCTAGAAATAGAGCCAGTTCACGGTTGGGTCCACTAGTTGCAACCGTGACCAAACCATAGACATACCCCAAGATTGCATTCCCTTGTCAACAACAGCAAACCAAACCGAGGATTTACCTAGGGATCTCGAGGACAAGAATTCACTAGTCATCAACAGCGAAGTGAACCACGGATGTATCTCTAGAGGATCTTGAGACCCATCTTCTGATGTTCGTCAACCACGATCTAGAGACTAAATCAATCCAGAAGATCTCGAGACCCAAACTTTGCTGGTCCTCCATCGCAAATTCAACCCTGAATTATGCCTCAGTTTTGATCCAGTAGATCTCGGGCAATATATTCTGATAGTTTTCAACCGCGAAGTCAACCACTGAATGCCTCCAGTTTTGCTCAAGCGGATCTCGCATATCAACATCCGCGGTTCCTCAACCGTAAATTACGAGCCACAAACCTTCCCAGATTAGATGGCAACAGCATCTCCAGACTTATTTTGGGAAATGATATAAAAGCCTTATTTTCTGATTTTCAAATTACGTCCTTATACACACATTTTTACACCCTTACATCATTCTAGAGCCCTGTGCGATCAGATCGAGCCCGCGTAGCCAAAGCAGAAATCAAGAAGCTCGCCAAAACCCCGCTGCCACAGAAGAGTGTCCGCAGGGGGCCGCATCAGGCTCCAAGAGACCAAGGGAGGTCAGACCAAGCTTCTGGCTAGACTAAGCTCCTGAATACCGAAGCCAGAACATTGATCCACCTCACTATACGAGACAATACATACCATATTCAACGACCTCTATGAGGAATCACGCTGTGAAGATACGAAGATGTACTGAATCATATCTAGAAACATTACGTACATGTAGAGCAAGTAATAGAGTCTAAAGAGAAAACAAACTGATCTCCACCAAGATATTCTGATCGTGCCTAATGTTGGGGTTTTGCCCTAAAGCTTGTAATATGTAAATAGAATTTGAACATAAATAAAAGAAGTAGTATATTCATTCATTTTGTGTCATACTTTATATAACATGTGCACTTAACATCCAAGATTGCCGGATGTAATTTCAAACTGAGTATATGAGTGTCATATATAGATGGATTCAGTTTGAAACGAGCAATCTAAAGAGTCCTTAGATAGCAAATAAAGCTGGGTACTTTATTTGTGGTTAATCTACAGCTGCAGTCCATTTCGTAGTGTACGGTGATCCTATCCTGGATCATTCATATGTAGATATGAGAATGGACGCACCTTGTATGATGTGATCATATAGGACTGGGCCATGATCTATATGAATCTCTCACTAAGATCCGTTTAACGATGAGATTCATATATATATCAACTAATGATGGCTATATGTGGGTGATCTTAATCCTGAGTGTCTTATCGACTCCTTCAGGTTAGATCGTGGTCTTTGATATACCATGGGTGAGGTCGGAGTTGCATTCCCGATCAATATACTCCGTATGTTGGGATCGCGGTTTGGCTTGTGGCTGGGAAGGTTTGTACACAATAGTGGAATCCACTCCTTCTTGTGAGAAGTAGATGGTAGTTCCCTTAAGGGTTGATTCGGGGCTTGAACAATATGAGCGCTCTCCTAATTCCGTAAGGAATGTAGGATTTATTGTTCATTAGAGAATCAATGGTACTTAATGGAAAGATATGATTAGAGGGGTATAACGGACATTATGACCCAGCTCTAATTATGAACTACTTGTGGAGGATTATACCATATGTAATAGCTATATCGATGGACACTGAGAGTTATTGGTTTGTGTAAAAACATCTACAGTTGAGAGAGTGCAGCTTCGGGTTTTTAGTGGAATAACACCGAATGAATAAATCATGAAATATTAATTAAAGAGTTTAATTAATAATTTCTAAGGATTATTGGAGCTCAAAATACTGTGGGTCCATTAGGTCCCCTTGCTAGCCCGATCGATTTAGGTAACAAGGGTCACGGTTAATTAATTGGATTGTCCAATTAATTGCGTTACGAAAGTGACACGTATTTATTCGGGAATTAATTGAATAATGAGATTATTTAATTAATGAATAATGGTGATTAAATAAATTAAATAATAAGATTATTTAATTATGTTGTTAATCACTAAATGGAGGGTGTTAGTTGATATTTCATTTTTAATAAAATAAGATAATATGATTATTTTATTTTATTAAATTAAATATTTGAAATTGAATTTAAAATGTTTGAATTCAAATATTAAATATTTAATTATCTTTTTGAAAGATATGAGATATTTTTTGAAAAGTTTTAAAAATCAAATAAGATTTTGGTTTGTTTAATTTTTGAATATATATATGAGATATATATTTAATAAAAAATAAATAAATTAAGAACAACCGAATGTATAAGCAAAACACACAGCAAACAGAAAAGAAGAGCAAAGTCTTCGTGAACAGCAAACAACACAAATAGAAAAGAAAAAGTTAGTGTGTGGTGAGACCACAAGTGCTGCATTTCTATTTGTGTGTGTTCTTCTCTTTTTCCTCCATACAGGTCCTGAATATCGTGACGCGCCCACACGCAGTTACCAGTTCCGGGAGATAGCGAGGAAGATAACGTGGTTCAAATCAGGAGCAGTTCGTATCAAAGTGAAGGAGCCTCCTACGTAGGTATGAAAAATAAATTTCTTCACTTTATTATTGTATTTGATTATTACTGTACAAATGGGTTAGATTAATGATTGCATTAAAAAATTTTAAAACCTTCCGCTGCGCAATCTGTAACCCTAGGTTCCAACAATTGGTATCAGAGCCAATTTTTTGTACAGTATAATCGAATTCGATTACTCCTGATATGTATGAATGTGTAGGCACATGTATTTTTGATGAGTGTATGATGTTTTTTAATTAAATTGTTTAATTTAAAAAACATGGTTGATTGTAATTTTTTATGGTGTTGTGGATTTAGAGTGTTTCTGGGTTGTATAATGTTATTTTATTTTTTTTATTTTACTGTTGTATTATTAAAAAAAATATATATGTAATCGCACAAGCAAGACCTGGTAGCGCATGAAGATTGCACATGCTGACCTGGTGCGCGCATCGCAGATAAGCAAATTCCCAGCGTGCATGACCAGCGCTGTAGCGCGCAACGCAGCAGACCAGAGCTCAACGTACGCAGGCAGACCAGCGCGCAACCTCAGCGTAGCTTACCCCACGCTGCCTCCAGCCAGCGCGCCTGCAGCGCACAACATCATTCCAGCGCGCAAACCTCCAGCGCATGCCACCTAGCAGCGTGCATGCATGTTCAGCACATGTTGACCAGTGATGCGTACCAGCGATGCTACCAGTGCACATGACCTGAAGAGATTGGAAGTCTTGGAAATTACAAGAAGACCAAGGGATGCCTTGGAAATATTTTTTTGTAATTAGATTCCAATTTTTAGGTTAAATAATCCACAACACTCGGTCAACTCATGTATGTTTTAATTATTTGATGATTAAGCATTGCCATGCATATACATGTCATTTAAATTAGTTGTGCCTACACATATATATATGTTGATATATCATACATGCATTATAGCCATCTATATTATGTGTTTAATTTTTTTTTAATTTGATTAAAATGGGTTATTCACATAATTGGCTATTTTTAATGGGATTAGTTTTTAGGAGTAAAAACTTGGTAAATCTCATTAATTACTAATCTTTTTATTAAAGAGTTTAAGTACTTAGATTAGTAGGGTCCTTAATATATATATTAGGATTAATTTGATTAAGCTCCTAATAATAATTGGACCTAAATAATGTGTTTAGTTTTAATAGTTAAAACTTGGTAAATACACATTTAATAATAATTCTAGTCTTAGTAAACAGTTTACATAGATTTGAATTATCACTAATGAACTAAATTTTTTAAGTGTTAAAAATCAATTTAGTTTATTAGTTATTGGAATAGGATTCTAATAATTTGTGATTAATGCACTTGACGCTTAGATTAAAATTAGCCGTTTAATCTAGTTTAATCTAGGTGCATTAATATTAATAGAAAACCCTTAATATAAAATAGTGAGTGGGAGAGGGATATATGACTTTATATCCCGCGGTCTCCATCATTAGTTCAACACCGTGAGATTCGAGTGGGGCCTCGTGACGGCTTTGTTTTCGTCCTCCCTAAGGAGGGTTTCCATAAGAATCAATACCAAGGTTGACTTCCTAACAGATAGGATTTCAGAGGGGATTTCGAGATTGACCGACCCTAAGGCGGCAATTCTCGAGTTAAGCTCTTGAGATCTGAAATGATGGGTTACACTCACAAGGTTTTAATTAAATTGGTTAATTAAAAACCTGACCTAATAAACGATGGTTGAATGATATTGGCATAAGAGTTATTCTGGTATATCCTTTGACTGAGAAGGTCTCGATCCAACATGCAAGAATTTGACCGACCCTAAGGCGGCACTTGCTTGTGGTATGTTGGATTGTCGTGGCATAGAAACATTGTTTTTAGGGTTGTTCTTGTTCATTAAACATTTTCATGCATCATGTTTAATTTTATGCCGAACATTAGCACATGTTTAGAATGTATGACTGAATGAATCTTTAATTTATGTTTTTTCAGCCATGTCATCTGCACTATTACAAATACTTGCAAACGATAAATTAACTGGTGATAACTACACAAAATGGAAACTTAACATTAATGCAATACTGGTCACAAAAGACCTCAAGTTTGTGCTTACGGAGGAATGTCCTCCGGTGCCTACTGCCAATGCCACACGAACTGTTCGTGAGGCATACCAGCGATGGGTCTCATCTGATGAGAAGGCCCGAACATATCTGTTAGCTTCTATGACAGACGTGCTTGTAACAAAGCACGAAGCAATGACTACATCATTCGAAATTATGGAGTCATTGTAAGCTATGTTCGGGCAGCCCTCCGAGCAAAAGCTGTTCGTTCCGCTATGCTCGCTCGTATGAAAGAAGGTACATCAGTTCGGGAACATGTCCTGAGCATGATGTCCTACTTCAACACCGCAGAAGTCAATGGCGGGGCTATTGATGAACCCAGTCAAGTGAGCATCATACTGACGACTCTTCCGAAGAGTTTCGATCAGTTTAAGAACAACTACGGGATGAACAAGTTAAGGTTCAGTCTCACACAGTTGCTCAATGAGCTCGCTACTTTTGAGTCCATGACCAAGGACAGCAAAAGTAAGACCGGTGAGGCAAATGTTGCCGAACCATCTTCCTCCAATAATAAGAAGAGGAAGAGGTCTGGTGGAAAGGCGAAGGGTAAGCCCAAACCCAAGAAGGCCCAAAGCAAAAAGAAGGGCACCTCCACCGACCAAGACAAAGGAAAATGTTTCCATTGTAACAAGGTCGGACACTGGAAGAGGAACTGTCCTCAGTACCTGGAGGAGGTAGCCAAGAAGAAGAAGAAAGATAAATATGATTTACTTGTTCTTGAATCTTGTTTAGTGGAAGATGATTCTTCACCTTGGATTGTTGATTCGGGGGCCACTAACCATGTTTGTTCTTCTTTGCAGTGGACTGATTCTTGGACACAGCTAGAGGAGGGAGCCTTCTCCATGCGTGTAGGGTCGGGGGATGTCGTGTCGGCCAAAGCAGTGGGAGCAATAAGATTGCAATTTTATAATAATAATAGTTTTTATTATTGAACAATGTTTTTTATATTCCTGGATTTACACGGAATTTGATTTCCGTTTCTAAGTTGTTAGAACAATTATATTCTGTTTCTTTTGATAATAAATCAGTTATTATTGCAAAGAATGGTCTGAATATTTGTTCAGGAATTAATGAAAATAATTTGTATGTGTTAAGACCGTTAATGCATACAACACTGCTCAACACCGAAATGTTTAAAGTTGAAAAACCAAAAACTAAACGACATAAGATTTCTCCAGAAAACGAAACGTATCTCTGGCATCTAAGGCTTGGTCATATCAACCTTGACCGGATAGACAGACTAGTAAAAAGTGGACCTTTAAGTGAGTTAAAGGTTGACACCTTACCTGTCTGCGAATTCTGTTTAGAAGGTAAGATGACTAAGAGACCTTTTACTGGAAAAAGGCTTAGAGCTATAGAGCCACTAGAACTCATACATACAGACGTCTGCGGACCGATGAATGTTAGAGCTAGGGGCGGCTATGAGTATTATGTCACCTTTATAGATGACTACTCAAGATACAGATATGTCTACCTAATGCAACGAAAGTCGGAAACATTTGAAAAGTTCAAGAATTCCGAGCTGAAGTTGAGAATCAATTAGGTAGGACTATCAAGTCACTACGATCAGATCGTGGAGGTGAGTACCTTGACCAAGAGTTTGAAGACTTCATGGTCGAGCATGGGATAGTTTCCCAACTCACAGCTCCTGGTACACCTCAGCAAAATGGTGTAGCGGAGAGGAGAAATAGAACCCTAATGGAAATGGTGAGATCTATGATTAGTTTCTCATCATTACCAAATTCCTTTTGGGGATATGCGTTACAAACAGCGGCATACATTTTGAATGTAGTGCCATCCAAATATGTTCCTGAAACTCCCCTAGAGTTGTGGAATGGTCGTAAAACTAGTTTATGACATTTTCGCATATGGGGGTGTCCGGCACACGCGCTGAAGAACAGAACTGGAAAGCTAGATCCCAAGTCTGTGGTCTGCTTGTTTGTAGGATACTCCAAGGAGACCAGAGGTGGATACTTTTATAGTCCTGAATATAACAAAGTATTTGTATCGACAAATGCAACGTTTCTTGAGGATAACTATATAAGTGATCATAAACCTCGTTCTAAAATTGTATTAAATGAGTTGGAGCCTGGTGAGACTAGTACTCAGTCAACTGGAGTTGTTAATCCATTAACATCTGAAAGTCAGATAATTCCTAATCAGGATACACTACCACCTAGACGAAGTGAGAGGGTTGTGAGACAGCCTGAACGCTATTTGGGTGTAAGTGAGGGACAAGATCTTGTCTCTGCTGATAGTGTGGATGATCCATTGACATTTAAGAATGCAATGGAAGATCCTGATAAAGAGGAATGGCTTAAAGCCATGAATCTCGAGATGGAGTCAATGTACTCTAACTCAGTCTGGGAACTTGTAGACTTACCGAATGGGGTAAAACCCATAGGATGTAAGTGGATCTACAAGAGGAAGAGAGGAGTAGACGGGAAGGTAGAGACCTTCAAGGCAAGGCTAGTGGCCAAGGGTTATACCCAGAAAGAGGGGGTCGATTATGAAGAGACCTTCTCGCCAGTAGCCATGTTTAAGTCTATTAGAATTCTCTTATCCATTGCTGCCTATTTCGATTATGAAATTTGGCAAATGGACGTCAAGACTGCATTCTTGAATGACAATCTTGACGAGAGCATCTATATGATGCAACCAGAGGGATTCGTGTCTCCAGATCAAGAGCAAAAGGTTTGCAAGTTGCAAAGGTCCATCTATGGACTTAAGCAAGCATCTAGATCTTGGAACATCAGGTTTGATGATGTGATCAAAACCTATGGCTTTGAGCAGAACGTTGATGAGCCTTGTGTCTACAAGCGCATCATTGACAAGAAAGTAGTTTTCTTGGTCCTATACGTAGATGACATCCTACTCATTGGGAATGATGTAAGAGTGTTGTCTGATGTAAAGGGCTGGCTGGCTAGCCAATTCCAAATGAAAGATTTGGGAGAGGCGAGTTATGTTCTAGAGATCCAACTTATAAGGGATCGTAAGAACAAACTCATAGCATTGTCTCAGGCATCAGATATCGACAAGATTCTTATGCGATTTTCGATGCAGAACTCCAAGAAAGGTAATTTACCTTCTAGACATGGGGTTCACTTGTCTAAGGAACAGTGTCCTAAGACACCTCAAGAAGTTGAGGATATGAGACGTGTGCCATATGCATCAGCAGTAGGTAGTCTCATGTATGCTATGTTATGCACGAGACCGGACATCTGCTATGCAGTGGGAGTAGTCAGCAGGTACCAATCCAACCCAGGATTAGATCATTGGGTTGCAGTCAAGACTATTCTCAAGTATCTTCGGAGAACTGAGAAACTATATGCTAGTGTATTCCGGACAGGATTTGATCCTGTTAGGATACACAGATTCTGATTTTCAGTCAGACAGGGATTCTAGAAAATCCACGTCTGGATCAGTATTCACCCTAGGTGGTGGAGCCATTGTGTGGAGAAGTATAAAGCAATCTTGCATTGCTGACTCCACCATGGAAGCCGAATATGTAGCCGCTTGTGAAGCTGCTAAAGAGGCTGTTTGGCTCCGTAAGTTCTTGAATGATCTGGAAGTTGTTCCAGATCTGGATAAGCCCATCACACTTTATTGTGATAACAGTGGTGCTATGGCTAATTCCAAAGAACCAAGAAGCCACAAGAGAGGGAAGCATATAGAGAGAAAGTATCATCTCATTAGAGAGATAGTGCAGAGAGGAGATGTGATCGTCACCAAGATAGCCTCACAAGACAATCATGCTGATCCATTTACGAAGACCTTACCGGCTAAAGTGTTTGAAGGTCACCTAGAAGGTCTAGGGTTACGAGACATGACTCACATGCTTTAGTGCAAGTGGGAGATTGTTGGGGTTTTTGCCCTAAAGCTTGTAATATGTAAATAGAATTTGAACATAAATAAAAGAAGTAGTATATTCATTCATTTTGTGTCATACTTTACATAACATGTGCACTTAACATCCAAGATTGCCAGATGTAATTTCGAACTGAGTATATGAGTGTCATATATAGATGGATTCAGTTTGAAACGAGCAATCTAAAGAGTCCGTAGATAGCAAATAAAGCTGGGTACTTTATTTGTGGTTAATCTACAGCTGCGGTCCATTTCGTAGTGTACGGTGATCCCATCCTGGATCATTCATATGTAGATATGAGAATGGAGGCACCTTGTATGATGTGATCATATAGGACTGGGCCATGATCTATATGAATCTCTCACTAAGATCCGTTTAACGATGAGATTCATATATATATATATCAACTAATGATGGCTATATGTGGGTGATCTTAATCCTGAGTGTCTTATCGACTCCTTCAGGTTAGATCGTAGTCTTTGATATACCATGGGTGAGGTCGGAGTTGCATTCCCGATCAATATACTCCGTATGTTGGGATCGCGGTTTGGCTTGTGGCTGGGAAGGTTTGTACACAATAGTGGAATCCACTCCTTCTTGTGAGAAGTAGATGGTAGTTCCCTTAAGGGTTGATTCGGGGCTTGAACAATATGAGCGCTCTCCTAATTCCGTAAGGAATGTAGGATTTATTGTTCATTAGAGAATCAATGGTACTTAATGGAAAGATATGATTAGAGGGGTATAACGGACATTATGACCCAGCTCTAATTATGAACTACTTGTGGAGGATTATACCATATGTAATAGCTATATCGATGGACACCGAGAGTTATTGGTTTGTGTAAAAACGTCTACAGTTGAGAGAGTGCAGCTTCGGGTTTTTAGTGGAATAACACCGAAGTTAATAATCATGAAATATTAATTAAAGAGTTTAATTAATAATTTCTAAGGATTATTGGAGCTCAAAATACTGTGGGTCCATTAGGTCCCCTTGCTAGCCCGATCGATTTAGGTAACAAGGGTCACGGTTAATTAATTGGATTGTCCAATTAATTGTGTTACGAAAGTGACACGTATTTATTCGGGAATTAATTGAATAATGAGATTATTTAATTAATGAATAATGGTGATTAAATAAATTAAATAATAAGATTATTTAATTATGTTGTTAATCACTAAATGGAGGGTGTTAGTTGATATTTCATTTTGAATAAAATAAGATAATATGATTATTTTATTTTATTAAATTAAATATTTGAAATTGAATTTAAAATGTTTGAATTCAAATATTAAATATTTAATTATCTTTTTGAAAGATATGAGATATTTTTTGAAAAGTTTTAAAAATCAAATAAGATTTTGGTTTGTTTAATTTTTGAATATATATATATGAGATATATATTTAATAATAAAAAAAAAATTAAGAACAACCGAATGTATAAGCAAAACACACAGCAAAAAGAAAAGAAGAGCAAAGTCTTCGTGAACAGCAAACAACACAAATAGAAAAGAAAAAGTTAGTGTGTGGTGAGACCACAAGTGCTGCATTTCTATTTGTGTGTGTTCTTCTCTTTTTCCTCCATACAGGTCCTGAATATCGTGACGCGCCCACACGCAGTTACCAGTTCCGGGAGATAGCGAGGAAGATCACGTGGTTCAAATCAGGAGCAGTTCGTATCAAAGTGAAGGAGCCTCCAACGTAGGTATGAAAAATAAATTTCTTCACTTTATTATTGTATTTGATTATTACTGTACAAATGGGTTAGATTAATGATTGCATTAAAAAATTTTAAAACCTTCCGCTGTGCAATCTGTAACCCTAGGTTCCAATACCTAAATTGTTGTATATTTTGGCACTCATTCCTATTCTTTTGTCTCGTTCTCGTGTGTATTTTCTATATATATTATGTCTTTTATGTCTAATAGGCTCATTAGTGTTAATTGCAGGCAATAGATGTAATTCTGGTGTTAGAAGTTAATTGCAGTGGTTCCGGCAGAAAAGGGGCAAAAGGGAAGACAAGGATCATAAGCAGCTCAAAAGTGCGGGTCAAGTGCGGGTCGCAATCGCACTCCAATCGCACTCCTTCCCACAGCCGGGACCTGAAGCATGAAGGAAATATAAAGTGCGGGTAAAGTGCGGGTCATCCAACCGCACTCCTCCCGCACTATTGCTCAAGACAGAGGAGCTGATTCGTACCTGACAGATAAAGTGCGGGTCAAGTGCGGGTCAAGTGCTGGTCAAGACAGAGTTTAATTCATTAAAGTGTGGGTCATCCACCCGCACTCACCCGTACTCCACCCGCACTCCACCCACACTATTGCTCAAAACAGCTCCAACTGACACTAAAGTGCGGGTAAAGTGCGGGTAATCCAACCGCACTCCACCCGCACTGTTCCTCAAGACAGAGGAGTGGATTTACACCTGACACCAGAGTGCGGGTACAGTGCGGGTAATTCACCCGCACTCCACCCGCACTCTGTGCGCGACAGCTTCTGGTTTCAAGCTTAAGTGACCTATTTTTCCATCCTCTATAAATAGAAAAGGATGGGAACGAACCAAAATATCACCATACCTCCCAACACTTGTATTCTAAGCTAGTAACACATCTCCCTCTCATCCAAACCATCTCTACTCAATCAAAGGCACCTAGGAGACTTGGATTCAAGCTTCAAGGAAGGAGATCAATCTTCTAGGGTTATCTATACTCTCTCTCTCTTAGTTTATTTGTTTGTAATAGAACATGAGTAGCTAAAATACCCCACTATGGGGTTGATGTTATTTGTTTGATGGATATTTGGGCTTTGTAAATAAACTCTATGTGTTATAGTTATTCTATCTCTATGTTAAATTCCATTGCTTGTATTGATTTCCATTATTGACTTGCTTGGATACACTCTCTTAGCATGATTGATTTGGATTACTTGAGTAAGCAATTAGGTTGTCTAATGCTCATTTGAATGGAAGGATTTCCGGAAATCCGGCTCTATAACCATGCCCTTAATCTAATCTCGAATTAGTGGCTTTCACTATACATCCTAGGTTAGCCACTTGTGAGAGAATTAGAAGCCTCCACTATACACCCTAGGTTGGCTACTTTAGTGATTTTACGAGAACTAACCTTCGAGTAGAATTCGGTTGATAACCTCGAGCCTCATCCAATCCCAAACGGGTGGCCTTCACTATACATCCTAGGTCGGCCACTTGTGAGGGAATTGGAAGCCATCACTATACATCCTAGGATGGCTACATTAGTAATAGGTTGAGCCATAGCTAGATAGATGAGCATTAATGGAACAAGTCCCGATTAAGTAACTAGCCACTGTTGGTTGCTTAGGAGGGATTAATCTCTAGTAGGAGGTTTTCGCTATACACCCTAGGTTGACCTCTTGCTAGAGATATATACCAACACTATACACCCTAGGTTGGTTACATTTGTCAAAACGTGCTTAATTGAGAGTCTGTTGCAATTGCCTCAATATTCACTTACGAGTACATCAACTCCGTAGTTCCATCATCATTCATTCATCACTCCATTATCATCCTATTTCATTTGCTTTCGTAGTTTAGTTTATATTGTATCTTCATTCACTATCACTTTACTTTTATGCTTGCTAGTTATATTAATCCTAATCTTATCACCGCTACCCCGATCTCAGTGGACGACACCCGTGCTTGCCGCTTTGCTTGTATTTATACTTGTGAACGCATCGCATAGGTTTTTATAAATTGTTTTGACGGACGGTTTTCTGACGGCAAAAACCTTCTCATTATATTCTCAACTCGGTTATTAACACAAAGTCAATGACTTTTAAATGAGAAATCCCGTTTGATAAGAAGGAGGAGAAATCAAGGGGAGAATAACAAATTTAACCTACCAAAACTATGTATAAATAGGAGGAAAAAAAGAACCGCCAGGAGAAACTACTTTTCGACAAGCATACGACACCCACCCTATTACACCCTAGAGAAATGTAGAGCATTTGAGAGATATTTGTACATGAGATATCATCAATAATAAAATCATCTTTATTCTCTTTAGATTGAACCAATATTAGCATTTTAAATTATTATCTAAACAAGCTTGGTAGAAAGTTGTTAAAAGCCAAATTTGGCTAAGGACCAAAGGGAAATTTTCCACCCTCTAAACCTGGCTCCATGCCTGAGGTCATCCACCAGAAGACCATGTTACCCGAAGCCGAGCTACGATACCACCCCACAGGAATATGGACGGGCTCTAGAAACACCCAGAGTAGAGCCTGGCACGGTCAGATCGAGTCCGCGTCACCAAACCTGAAACAAAGAAATCCGCCCGAAGTCGGGATTACCTCACAATTTCTCCAGAAGCTCGCCCATACCTCGCTGACATAGTGGGGTGTCCGTAGGAGGCCGCACCTAGCTTCAAAAGGTCAAGGGAGGCTAGACCTAGCTTCTGGCTAGACGAAATTCCTTAATGTTGGGGCTAGAACACTGATCGACCTCACTATCTGATGTACCTCGCCACACTACATACCATATTCGACGACCCCTATGGGAGAACATGCTAGACCTAAAGACACACAGGATCACATCTTAAGACGTTACATACGTACATAACAAGTAATAGAGTCCAAGTAGGAAACAAATTGATCTCCACCAAGATATCCTTGATTCAGCAATTAACTCAAAGTCAATGACATTTAAATGTAAAATCATGTCCGATAAGGAGGGAAGGGATGGAGAAAATCAAGGGGGGGAATCAATTAGTTTGACCTATGAAAACAATGTATAAAAGAAGGACTTGAGCCTTCTGAATGAGGAGACTATTTTTTGACAAGCATTCGACAAGTACCCGACTGTACCCTAGAAAAAATTGAGAGCAATTTGAGAGAGATATGTATATCACACACTATCGATAAAGAAAGTCTTTTTAATTTTTTTGGGTGGTTAATAGTGTCAATATCCCTTGTCATTTTATTAACCATTATTACGCATACGTTCAACCTTGGCCACCACCTACGTGGTAGTAACACTTTCTGGCGCCGTCTGTGGGAACCGAACCGTACACCCAAATAATCAAGTCAACTATTTGCATTTGCATTTTTATTGTTTTACGAGAACCATAAGGCTCCGCTCTTCCCAAGGCTAACATGGAGTTTTGGAACAACCCTGGGCGAGGCCTACGCGAAAGGCTCCAAGAAAGGGGAGGAAGTCTGGATATGGCAATCAAGCTCCGGTCCAAACAACTAATGCGTGGGCTTCTGGCCACCCTAAAGTGAGTCAGGCCGCGCTCCACCAAAAAGCGGCAGTCTTCGTGGAAACCGTCCGCATCCGCCTGCTCGCCAAAGGCATCACAATCCAGCCAACAAACCCGAATGATCAGGGAGAATCGAGCAGGTTCGGAGCTAGGCACCCTGCCTTCGACCGCCTAGGACCTCCTCTTCCAGAGCCAGCTAGAGAAAGGACTGGGCCGTAACTTTCGATCCGGGATAGGCTGGGACCCATGCCCCCAGTTCCGGAAAGACCTTCACAATATCAAACCAGGCGAGTTAAGTCTGCTGTAGATGCCTTAACCGGGAACAACTAGAGGTACCTCGCCCAACGGCATCAAGGAGGAACGCCTGAACCCAAGAGGAAGAGAGTCGATAAACTTTCCGAGTGGATCATGTCCATGAAGGGGACCGGATAGAGGTCGCCAGTTCATCTGAGGGACTCGACAACGAAGAAGCCGAGGTCAACTCAAAGAAACCTGAGAACAAGCGACTGAGGGATCTGCTGGCAAAGCTACAGAAGAAGGTCCAGCAGATAAGAAAAGGAAAGAATAAGGAGGATAAAAAGGATCCATTGAGCGAGATGAACGCTCCCTTCACTAGTAGGATCCGGGAAACGGAGCTCCCACAAAAATTTAAAATGCCAGTAGATAAGTTATCCGGAACGGAAGATCCTCTAAGCCACCTGTAGAGCTTCGTCCAACAGAAGGAAGTCCAGAACACTACCAGAGCAGCTATGTGTAGGATGCTTCCAACGACCCTAACCGACTACGCGAAAACTTGGTTCAAGAAGCTGTCTGCTGGTAGCGTGGATTCTTTCACAAAGTTATCAACAGATTTTTGCTCACAGTTTCAAGGGGTCAAACCTCGTCCGAAGGATCCCATACACCTCCAATATGTGATTCAGGAAGAAGTGAGACACTTCGATCGTACGTGGAATGTTTTCACAAAGAGGTCATACAAATGAGAGTTTTAACCGAGAAAGAGACTCTCGCCAATTTCAGGCGGAACCTGTGGGCGGGAAAGCTTTTCCGCTCCTTCACCAAGAGACCTCCCGAGACTTACCAGGAGGCCTACGATCGGGCTCTTGAGAAGGTCGAGATCGATGAGCAACTCAAAGTCAAGATGGAACACGACGATATGAGAACGGTGAAGTGTCAGAAAAAAAAGCCCCCAAATCTGAGCCAGCTCAGAAAACTCAGAATAAACCTCCTAATAGGTCGACCTATCATTGGAACTGTCGTAACGCAGCCGGATTGACTTGGGAATACACCGATCGGCTCTCGCCACATCACTTGTGCAATTAATTGGAAGATTTCCCCCGAGATTCTTGTAGCGGTAAAGAAGGAAAAATTCCCCAAATAAAATAGGAAATCTGACTCCAACCCCAAACTCAATCATCAGCGTTCAAGTCAGAGGGGACTTCTATTAATAGCCAAATTTGGCTAGGGACCAAAGGGAAATTTTCCACTCTCCTAGTCTTACTCCAGGCCCGAGGTTATCCATCAGGGAACCACGGTTCCTGAAGCCGAGCTCCAGAAACACCCGGAATAGAGCCCAGCGCGATCAGATCGAGCCCGCGTCACCAAAGCAGAAATCGGGAAGCTCGCCAAACCCCGCTACCACAGAAGAGTGTCTGCAGTGGGCCGAATCAAGCTCCAAGAGACCAAGGGAGGTCAGACCAAGCTCCTGGCTAGACTAAGCTCATGAATACCGAAGCAGGGACACTGATCCACCTCACTATACAAGACAATACATACCATATTCAACGACCTCTTTGAGAAATCATGCTGTGAAGATACGAACTGAATCATATATGGAAACATTACGTATGTGTAGAAAAAGTAATGGAGTCTAAAGAGGAAACAAAATGATCTCCACTAAGATATTCTCAACTCGGTTATTAACAAAAAGTCAATGACTTTTTAATGAGAAATCCTGTCTGATATAGAGGGAGGAGATTGAGAAAATCAAGGGGAGAATCACGAATTTAACCTACCAAAACTATGTATAAATAGTAGGAAAAAAAGAACCTCTGGGAGAGACTACTTTTCGACAAGCATACGACAACCACCCTATTACACCCTAGAGAAATGAAGAGCATTTGAGAGATATTTGTACATGAGATATCATCAATAATAAAATCATCTTTATTCTCTTTCGATTGTACCAATATTAGCATTTTAAATTATCATCTGAACAAGCTTGGTAGAAAGTATATCAGACCTTGGGCACCACCTCTTTGGTAGTGGTCTCGAGGGTGTTAATTGAGATTTCTCACCCCAAGCAAATTTTCAGTTAACAGGACGATTTCTTCTTTAATTATTCTTTGTAACTTCATTATGCTTAATAATTCATAAATTGTGGGTGTTCCACCACTATCTTTAGTAGTCAATCTATTAGGCACACCAACTCTTTAGTTTAAGTTTAGATGTTAAGTTGAATTGAGATTTTAATTATACACACACCAATGTTAATTGAAACAAGCTCTCTTGAATGTAAGAGATGTACTAAGAGCACAACAATCCAATACATCTCGGCTATCTAATTCTATCTATGCTTAAGGACAATTCTCTCTACACTCAAGATACACACCAATAGTTGAGTTGTAGTTGAGGATTCAGTGATTATTTGAATCACACATAAAGGTAGATTAGACCTAAATGATTGAATAGGTTCTTGAAGAGTTAATTGGTTCACCCACTATTTGTGTATAAATTGCATTGACTGCCTAATCACATCACACTTTCTCGCATCATATTCTTGTTAATTGCTAGTCTATTTTAGTTTAATTAGTTTATAATTGTAGTTTGCCGTAGTAGTTGTTAACATTCCAAACAAACCATTGAATGATTACTTTTCCACATTTCTAGTATTTTGACATTTTAATTTGATCATTGCTACCCTAAGATCCCTATGGGTTACCCTCGCTTGTTGCTATACTAGTTTTTGAAACTTTTAAGCACAATGCTAGGAACTGTTATAAATATCTTTTGAACATTTTTAGACGACAATTTATGCGCTTTCAGTTATTGATGAAGCTTGCCAAATTAACAAGCATCACATAAGTCACTGATGTTGTAATTAAAGGTATGTTTAACCTGCTAAAGACTTGTTTTAAAATAGGTAAGGAAAGCTGTTAAAGTTCAGCGCGCCAAAGAAAATGAACATAATGTATTCCACTAGAAATAAAATTGTTACAAGGTTTTATTTTATTTGCATTGTAACTTGAAGCTGTTGATAACTGATTGACATAGGGTTATTTCTCAGCATTGAAACTATCAATTGGATTGAGTTTTACACAAGACTAAGAAACATCAATAGAAACATTTCAATTTCAAACAGAATTAGACAAACCCTTTTTACAAACATCATAAAATCTTGACACAAACAATGCTTGAAACTTTAAAACATTTGACTTGCCACTATGTTACGATCACGTTTTTCAAATGTTTAAAAAATCGATAAAAGTATGTTTTAGTTTTTATTTTTAATTAGGCCGTTATTACTTATTATATAGGATTGTTATCCAATCTGATAATTAATTGTTATATTTTGAATTTCATGTATTTCCTTGTAAATAAGTCTTGCTATCAATAAAACAATGTATGAGTTGATTTTCTTTTAATGTGTTAATTTTTTTAACATTTTTGGAGGTTTTGGTTTCCTTGAGGAAAACTAGCATTTTTTTTTGTACAAATGAATGTGCTCGTATCAATTAGTATCAGAGCTAGTTGTGGAGCACTTCAGCAAGTCTTCTGTCGAACAACTATCCCAGATTTTAGAGCAATGAAATCGACAACTTACAAGCTGGATTAAGATGTGCTAATATTATTTATGGGCGCAATATTATAACTTTGAATACTGATAGTCAGGTGACGGGTCAGTGTCGATATGTTGAACAACGAGGACGTTGGCTCGGAAGCGTGGTGGAATGTTACGATCATGTTTTTCAAATTTTAAAAAAGGTTATAAAAGTTTGTTTTAGTTTTAAATTTGAATTAGGCTGTTATTACTTATCAGATAGGATTTTATCGTATCTGATATCTATTTGTTATTTTTTGAATTTTATGTATTTCCTTGTCTATCAATAAAACAGTGTATGAGTTGATTTTCTTTTAATATACGTTTGTTTCTAACATTTTGGAATTTTATTTTTGGTTCAAAGAAATGTGCTTGTATCACTTTAATTGTTGACAGGTGATAGAGCTCATTGTCAAGCCCGTCTTTCGACATAACCTTCTTTGTTTTTTAGTCCTTAATCTTACAAAATTCAGAATTAAATTCAACTACAACATCAATATCTCATGTGAATTGTGAAAATTTTAACAGGTTCATAATGATTGTTGGAACATGCAGAATATTGTTAAAAAAATAATGGTGTTTGAGGTGAAGTGTGTAAAGGTGTGATAGGTAACCAACATCAGTTATATCGAGCTTAACTCAACTACCTAATGAGATCATATCTAAGCCTTTTTAGTCTGTTTTGTGTGAGAAATTTTGCACATGATTAGTCGTGTGATTTGTGGCACCATTATCCACACACCAGACAGGTACCATAAAACAATTCATAAAAAATCATTTAAATTTAATGAAGATTTGAATGGTGAGGTCATAAGATATTTTGCAATGGACTAGGATCCTCTCCTCATCTAAAATGTCCTCACCTTGTCCTAACCTTTCAACAATCCATTGACATATGTCTTCTAATGAAATCAAAGGTCAGGATAATTCTATTAATTTTTTTTCTCCAAACTTCTAAAACATCGTCGTTTTGAACAAACTGATGTCTTCATCTTTGCCCAAACTATGCCTTTCCGATTTCCATACGAAACCAAACAACTCCTTTCCGCCGCAAGAAATTTTTCAGAATCTGTCATGGGATTTGAAGATTTTCAGTGTAACTAAGAATCCCTAAATCATCACTGGAATTCTTGGTGAGTTTTTTTTCCTTCACTGTTTAATCATCAAGGTCACATTTTGTGTTGTGTTGCTCTGCTGTTATGGCTATGGAAGATGAAGCTGCTGGTTTTCTGTTTTGTTTTGTTTGGGTTGGTTTTCATCTGTTGTTTTGTTTTCTGTTTGTCTCTGTTATTGTGCTGCTCGTTTGGTTTTTATGTGCCTCTGTTTTCTTTGTTTTAAGGAGCCTCTGTTTCGCTCATGTTGCTGTTTCTTTGCTCTGCTTTGTTTCTATTCATGTGGTGTTTTGTGGTCTTTTTGGTCTTCTTTGGATATAATTGTAGTTCAAGAAAAAAAAATTTGTATTGTGAAATCTGACAAATTAAACAAGCTATTCTTAGCATGTCTGAAATATATAATTTTTTCCTTCTTAAAAATAAACAATTATTGTATTACCCGGTAATTATGTATCATGTCTGATATATATAATATTTTCCTTCTTATGAATAAAAATTGTTTTATCTTTGCTAATCCTATACTATTGTTTAATTAATGGTTCTAAAATTGTTCAAGACTCAAAATATACTGGTTGAGATTGATTTTAATATTTACTCTTTCTTGCTTACAAATACGGTTAACTCTGATCCAATGCTTGTCTAGCAAAACATCTCTTAATTCAACAAAGCAAGTTACTTGAAGCACAGATAAGTAATCCAGAATTGAAAACTTGTTAGTATATATATATATAAATATATTACAATCTCATTGTAAATTATAGTGAGTTGAACAATGTTGTTTGTGATTATCAATAATCCAAAACTGTCTTTATTGATTTGTGTAAATGTTTAACTTTTACTTTATTTTTCTTTTGCATCAGGTATGCAATTGGAAATTCCAGTAGTTTATCTTCAGGTTTTTATTTTTTTTTCTCTCTCTTTATATTTTTAAATAGCCGGTATTGAGACTACAACTGCGAGTAATTTAGAATGTGTCAATGATTTGGAATGGAAGCCTAAATGTGATATGGAGTTTGATTCAGAACAATCAGCTTATGACTTTTAGAATATGTATGGTGGAAAAGTGGGCTTTAGCATGAGAAGAGAAGGGTTTGGCAAGAATAAAAGTAAGGGTGAAGTCACTTCTAGGAAATTTGTTTGCAGTAAGGAGGGTTTTCTGTCAAACGATAAACGAGATATTTTAACTACTAAACCTAGAGCAGAGACTAGGACTGGTTGCAATGCACAATTATGTATCAAGTAAAATAGGGTTAAAATGAACTTTTTTGTTACTCATTTTGCAGAATACCATAATCATCCTTTGGTTATGCAAAAGTGTACTCATATGTTGCCTTCACCAAGAAAAATGGCTAATTCACATGCAATTGAAGTAGACTTAGCAGAAGAATATGGGATTTCACTTAAGTCTTCTTATGAGTTATTGGGTAGGCAAAACAAGATAAAAAAAAACTAAATCAAATCGAAGAGACAAATGAATTTGTCATTTGGAGAAGTATGATGTGTTTTGAAGTATTTCTATGATCAATCTTTAAAAAACCCATCATTTTTTCGATCAGTGAAGTTAGATAATGAAGAACAGATCACGAACATGTTTTGGGCAGATGCTAGAATGATTATTGATTATGGCCAATTCAGAGATGTTGTAAGTTTTGATACAACTTACAAAATAAACAAAGAAAATAGACCATTTGCAGTGTTTGTTGGCCTTAATCACCATCGAGAAACTATTATATTTGGGGCCGCTTTGATGTATGGTAAGACTAATGACTCGTTTATATGGCTATTTGAAACATTTTTGAAGGCAATGTGTGGAAAGGCTCCAAAAAATATGTTTACAGATCAAAATTCTGCAATGGCCAAAGCTCTTTCACATGTGATGCCTAACACATACCATAGACTTTGTACATGGCATATAATGTAAAATGCATTAAAAACATGTACATGGTGTATTTAGGGGACCCGGCGGAGTGAAAAATGTCTTATCAAAATTTATGAATGAGATTGAATAACAAAATGAGATTTTGATGGCTTGGAATAAGATTCTTGATGACTAGGAATAAGATTCTTCATGACTATGATATGCAAGAAAACAATAGGACGAAGGGCATATTCGCTATAAAAGATAAATGGGCTTATGCATATGTTAGACATGAATGGTCTGCTGGAATGAATACCACACAACTTAGTGAAAGCTTTAATGCTAGCTTAAAGGATTATTTGAAATCGGATCTTAATATTGCACAATTCTTTATATACTTTGAGAGGGTAGTGAATGATAAACACTACAAGGAGTTAGAAGCAGAGTATGACTTGTGTTGTAGGTTGGTTGATATTAAAGTTCATGTTAAAATGTTGACTCAAGCTAGAGAATTTTACACAAAAGCAATATTTGAAGAGTTTAAAGTAAAATTTTTAGAAGCTATTGAGTTTTCCTTGGAGAGTTGTGTTGATGATGATGGAAGCTTACTTCATATAGTTACCAAAGATGAATCTTTTAAGAAGTGGCTTGTGAAAAGAAATAGTGACAACTTATTATCTTGTAGTTGTAGAATGTTTGAGATGAAGGGAGTCTTATGTAGTCATGTCATCAAAGTTCTCAGAGAAGCCATGAATGTTAAAGACATTCCCGATCAATATATATTGAAAGATGGACAAAACAAGCCAGAGCTGAATATGTGCAAGACATGCATGGACATGAGATTCAAGCGGACCCTAAGTTGCAACAAACATATCAGTATAGGTCTTTGTGCTCTATTTTCACTCGGATATCTAGCAGGGCTTCTGAAAGTGAAAAAGCATATAATGTAGCACATGAGCATGTAAGTAACTTGGCAAGATTAGTAGAAGATATTTTACGTTTAGAAATTGCTGGTAATGTTCTCAAGACAGGTCATGAATCTCAAGATGTCAACCTTGATGTAAATTTCATTCAAGATTCCAATATTATAAAAGCAAAGGGGCGAAAAAAGAAAGAGTCAAGTCGCGGACGACGTAGAATAAAGAGTAGTTTGAAGAAGGCCTTGGCAAAAAGGAAGAAATCATCTAAATATTTGTCACACTCTCAAACATTTGAGGTAATATTCTTTTATGATTTTGCTAATTTATATATTTTTTAATTATACTAATTTAATAATTATTCAATAATAATTTTCAAATTTTAACTATGTACAGACATCTACCCACTTGCTTTCTATGATTAGTAACAGTCTTAATCCATCAATGGTTTATGCTCCACATTTGGTAAGTATTATACGTTTAGTTTATTTATTTTATTCAAAGTTTAGGTTTTAACTTTAATTATTGTTCATTATATTTGTATTTTTTTTGTTACAACCTACAGTACAACTACAAGATTATAATATGCATAATCTATTATCATGGACCCCTAACGAACAAGTGCAAACAATGAAGTTGCAAGAATTGACTCCTAATGAACAAGCTCAAACAATGAAGCATCAAGAAATGGTTCAACAAAATGAAGCTACCGCTACATTGGTATTCGGAGATTCTCAAGCTTCTACTTGTTTTTCTTCTCAAGCTTCTACAAGTTTTTCTTTGATTTAATTTGATGTTGAACTTTGTTGGAATTCTACACGTTTTTTTAATTTAATTTGATGTT
Source organism: Dipteronia sinensis (assembly GCA_033220585.1). Lineage (NCBI taxonomy): Eukaryota > Viridiplantae > Streptophyta > Magnoliopsida > Sapindales > Sapindaceae > Dipteronia > Dipteronia sinensis. The sequence continues at coordinate 32,616,969 of CM065639.1, read as the reverse complement.
GAACTTTGTTGGATACTGAAGCTTTTGTCTTCCTCTGCTTCTTGTGCCTATGTTTTGGTTTTGGTGTCAGGTCTTTTGTTTTTGTAGTGCCCGTTTGTTGGAGGGATGTTTATTTTATTTTTTTTGCTTTTACTTTTGCCTTTAATCATCTTCTTTGTAGGGAAAAATCGATATAAAACGCAACGGAAGAAATGAAAAATAGATTTCGTATGGTTTTAAAATTTTTCTCAAAGTTGAACCTTAACCTTTTAATTAATTAAACTCAAATATATACGGTTAGAGTTAAATACATCTTGACGCATGATCCGATTGACTTACGTCGATTGGTAATCCGCAAAATCTTTTCCCATGCCCGTGAACAGTACCCGCGTGAACAGTGATCGTGAACAGTACCGCGAGATCTTCCAATCCGAACACGTACGTGAATCACCTAGGAGCTTGGTCTCCCTTTTTCTTTGAATTGCAAACTTGAGAATGGATGAACAAAGATTTCTTTTTCTTTTGTTAGTCACAAAACAATCAAAAGAAGACAAAAATTATTCCAGTCACTTTTGAGTTCTCAATCTAATGATCGAAACTCGCGTGAACCTAATTCGATGTTGTACACACAAGCTTATTGATGAACAAGCAATCAGTGTACTATCAAAGAATAATCTCTTCTCTCTTTTATGTTTAGTAGAATAAAAATTATCCTTTTCTATGAATTGAGAAGAAGAAGAAAAATTGAATCATTCAATCAACTATAGTGGCCGAATTCTATATGTGGTATTATATAGGTGGCCGAAATTTTGCTTCCTCTTCTATTTAGGATTGCCGAAATCTTCCTCTAAATGGACTAGGGTTGCCGCAAATCACATACAAAAAAGAGTTTGTGTTGCACCCTAATTTCCATCAACCTTTAGGGGCCGTTTGGTATACCGTCATCTTTACATGGGAATGGGAATCTCATAACATTCCCATGTTTGGCAGAAGGTTTGAGTTTTTTGTTTCCTGGGAAAGTGAATCCCATGGGAATCACATTACCCTCCAATGGGGTAATGTGATTCCCATCTCAATAGGTGGGTTTCAGATCACCCTCCATCTGATTCCCACCGTGGGACCCACCCTTATTAAAAAAATTATTTTTATTTTATTTTCTTCTTCTCTGTTCTTCATGATGCTTCTGGAAATCAACACAAAAAATCCCCAATTTTTTTTTCTTACACTTTCTCACTACCCAAACACCAAATTTTCAGATTTCAAAACCTAAATTTCATAATCTAAACAATACCCAACAACATCAAACACCATCTCCAACACAAAAAAGGCATTAAACCCAGTTCGTCGCCGCCTCGATGATGACAACGATGAGGAGGAGCGATGATGATGACGACGAGGAGGAACGATAATGATGACGACGACGACGATCAAGAACCTGGCTGGAGGCAGCGACGACGGCGACGACGAGGAGGAGGAGGAGCTTCGATGATGACGATGACGATGACGACGACGACGACGACGACGACGCTGCTCAAGAACCTGGCTGGAGGCGGCGACGACGGCGACGAGGAGGAGGAGGAGGAGCTTCGATGATGACGATGACGACGACGACGACGCTCAAGAACCCGGCTGGAGGCGGCGACGACGATGACTTTGAGGCAAGAACGGCAACGAGCTTCGATTAATGAGAAGGAAAGACAAATGGAGAGAGATGGGAAGAAAGAGATGAGATGGGCAATGAGATAAAGAAACCCAGATCTGTGTTTTTTAATTTACAATGAAATGGATCTGGGTTTTTTTTTTAACCAGATGCGCTTTGAAATTTTTTATTTAATTTTTAAGCTTTTAATAATTAAAAAAAAAAAACAAATTCCCATGTACAACCATGTTGGGGTTTTTGCCCTAAAGCTTGTAATATGTAAATGTAATTTGAACATAAATAAAAGAAGTAGTATATTCATTCATTTTGTGTCATACTTTATATAACATGTGCACTTAACATCTAAGATTGCCGAATGTAATTTTGAACTGAGTATATGAGTGTCATATATACATGGATTCAGTTTGAAACGAGCAATCTAAAGAGTCCGTAGATAGCAAATAAAGCTGGGTACTTTATTTGTGGTTAATCTACAGCTGCGGTCCATTTCGTAGTGTACGGTGATCCCATCCTGATCATTCATATGTAGATATGAGAATGGAGGCACCTTGTATGATGTGATCATATAGGACTGGGCCATGATCTATATGAATCTCTCTCTCACTAAGATCCGTTTAACAATGAGATTCATATATATCAACTAATGATGGCTATATGTGGGTGATCTTAATCCTGAGTGTCTTATCGACTTCCTTCAAGTTAGATCGTTGTCTTTGATATACCATGGGTGAGGTCGGAGTTGCATTCCCGATCAATATACTCCGTATGTTTGGATCACGGTTTGGCTTGTGGCTGGGAAGGTTTGTACACAATAGTGGAATCCACTCCTTCTTGTGAGAAGTAGATGGTAGTTCCCCTAAGGGTTGATTCGGGGCTTGAACAATATGAGCGCTCTCCTAATTCCGTAAGGAATGTAGGATTTATTGTTCATTAGAGAATCAATGGTACTTAATGGAAATATATGATTAGAGGGGTATAACGGACATTATGACCCAGCTCTAATTATGAACTACTTGTGGAGGATTATACCATATGTAATAGCTATATCGATGGACACCGAGAGTTATTGGTTAGTGTAAAAACGTCTACAGTTGAGAGAGTGCAGCTTCGGGTTTTTAGTGGAATAACACCGAAGTTAATAATCATGAAATATTAATTAAAGAGTTTAATTAATAATTTCTAAGAATTATTGGAGCTCAAAATACTGTGGGTCCATTAGGTCCCCTTGCTAGCCTGATCGATTTAGGTAACAAGGGTCACGGTTAATTAATTGGATTGTCCAATTAATTGTGTTACGAAAGTGACACGTATTTATTCGGGAATTAATTGAATGATGAGATTATTTAATTAATGAATAATGGTGATTAAATAAATTAAATAATAAGATTATTTAATTATGTTGTTAATCACTAAATGGAGGGTGTTAGTTGATATTTGATTTTGAATAAAATAAGATAATATGATTATTTTATTTTAAATTAAATATTTGAAATTGAATTTAAAATGTTTGAATTCAAAAATAAATATTTAATTAATTTTTTAAAAGGATATGAGATATTTTTTTGAAAAATTTTTAAAAATCAAATTGGATTTTCGGTTGGTTGTTTTTTTTTTGAATATATATGAGATATATATTTAATTATAAAAAAAATGAGATAATCGAATGACATATATTGATAAAGTAATCGGATTACTTGGGATATGTTTTTTGAAGAGAACCGAATAGGAAACTTACACAGCAAAAAGAAAAGAAGAGCAAAGTCTTCGTGAACAGCAAACAAAACAAATAGAAAAGAAAAAGTTAGTGTGTGGTGAGACCACAAGTGCTGCACTTCTATTTGTGTGTGTGTTCTTCTCTTTTTCCTTCATACAAGTCCTGAATATCGTGACGCGCCCACACGCAGTTACCAGTTCCGGGAGATAGCGAGGAAGATCACGTGGTTCAAATCAGGAGCAGTTCGTATCAAAGTGAAGGAGCCTCCTACGTAGGTATGAAAAAGGTTTCTTCACTTTATTATCCTATTTGATTATTACTGTACAAATGTGTTAGTTTAATGATTGCATAAATTTTTTTAAAACCTTCCGCTGCGCAATCTGTAACCCTAGAGTCCAACAAACCAAACAATGATACTTGATATTCCCAGGAATCCGAAATAATATTCCCATACACAACCAAACACATGTATACAACTTTCCCAGGAATCATATTCCTGGGTTTCACTTTCCCAGGAATCACATTATTTTGATTACCCCATACCAAACGGCCCCTTAGACTTCAAAACCTAATCCAACTCATAGATATTTTTATTCTTTTATTGACTAAATAAAAAGACTTCTTATTTGATTGAATAAATAAAATTAATTATTTATTTTCTTATCAAACAAGTCTTTTACTTTTAATATACTACTACCAATAGTATAACTTTAGGAAATATATTTCCTGATCAGAAAAAGATTTGTTTTTTAATTAAACAATTAATTAATAAATTAACTAATTCTTATTTAATTAAAACAATGAAACAAAATAATATATTAGGTTAATATATACACCTTGCCGCCCCACTTATATAAATGGGCCATATATTATTTTCTTATTTCATTTAATCCATTGTACTTTAAATAAAAGCCCACATATGAACCAGACCCATTCTTACTAAAAGAAACAAGCCCACATGTCTCCTTTTAATATATTAATATAATAATGCAGCCCACTAATTAAATAATAGACATATTATATTCTTGATATATTAAAAACAATTCTAGATGGACCCTTAAATCGGTCCGGTAGAATATATCAAGTGATTCATGCAAATACGTGTGAATTGGGGATCTTGGCGAGCTATCTAAATTTAAGCTTCAATAGACACAACCTAATCACAATCAACAAATGATTCACTTAGGTCCAATCTATTAATTTTAACTCATTCCACTAAAGAGCTAAAATTGAACTCTCAAATAAAGATATAATAAGGAGATGTTTTTTATTCATACCCTAGACAATCTTATAGGAGATGGTGTATCCTCGTATATAATATCAGTAATCGCCAAGAGCTCATAGACCGCCTATAGCTCTCCAAGTTACCATATTTCCTCATATGACCACATTTCGAACTTGGATACTTTGACTTGTCCAGAAGCCATGTTTTCAATAATCATTATTGAAAACTCAACGTTGAGATTTAATATCCAATACCTCAAAACATCCATATGATGATATTATACTCTCATTTAATAAATGGAGCCACGATGTCCATATCTATAAATGAAGTCCTCTATCGATTAACAAATGTATACCACCAAACTATCGAGGATAGACTATGCTATAAAATCGTACTCATTGATAGCTCTAATGATAACACTTACAACCATAAGTCCATCATTTATCTCAGGATTAAGATAGACTCTCCGATTGTCCTCTTTAATGAAAAGACTTATATCTAGTGACGGTTCTAGATAAAGTATTTCATTGTGATCCAGTTCAATGCACCTAGTGCACTAGATTCTTTTGCTCGAAAACCTTTCGATGATTTAAGACTCATCATATTCATTTGATCCCACTCAAATTCTAGTAAAAGAATTCTACAACTTTAACAAGATAGAGGTGCCCAACCTTTAACTTAAGTTGTCAACGTTATTCAATACTAACTAAAGAATTGTGTCTACCTCATACATATCCGGATGTATGAACAATTCTTCATGTCTCATAGTCTTTTGACCATATGATTATTTACCTTGACAATTTTAATAATAAATGCTATAAGTAATTGTAAGAATCAGAATTCACTTTATTAATATGAGATGATTGTCAATTACAATATTACACTCTTGCCATTAAGCATAATCCTAACATTCTTGTCATCAATAAGAGATACTGATGTTTTCACAAACATAATCACAGATTTCTTTAAGGAAACAAGATAAAGAGCAAAAGAAACATAAAAAAGGAAATCAGAGATACTGTTGTTTTTACAAACATAATCATAGATTAATCAAGTACTTAATACTTTTTCTTAGAAAATGTTAGTCAAGTACTTTTTAGTACCAAAGTATGAATACAGTCATTGAACTAGCCAGATTCCAACCTATAAAAATGGTTGCTTATAGACACATGCTTACAACCATTTTAGTAAAAAAAACATTTATAGGGAAAAATATGTTTTTACCCATGTATTTCTTTTCTATGATCAAAATCCAATGTACATCTTACCAAGTTCAAGACCAATACCACTAAAACGTCAAGAGATTGTTGGTCTTGAAAGATTTTAAACCTATATCCTCCTCCTGAAACTAAAATCACTAAGAATAATCTACATTGGGGCTAATCCACTGATATAATCATCCCACATTTCGGCCACGATAGAGTCCCCGAACTGTGAAGTAAGATCTAGCGGATCTGGTTGAAAGATGATGTCTAGAGCCTGGGCAGCGTTATGCATCAGTGGTTATTCTACCTCTAATAGAGGCATGGACTCGTCCATTTCGAAAGGATTACTGACATCAACATAAAGTTTGTATTATACTATCTGTAACATCTGTATCTCTTACTAATAGTATAATACAAACTTTGTTATCAAGCTAGACTAATATTTAATTGTACAGAGTGCATGGAATACTGGCATTGACATAAATGGAGTGTTTCTTGCTTTCCAATAATCCAGACTCATTTAAATGCAGTAATCCGGACTCATTTCTTGCTTGTCAACATCTTTTGATTTATGAAAACTTTGAGTTCCATACCAATATCATCCATTGCTTTGATCAAATTTCAATTCCCAAGAAAGAAATAGATTCAAATTAAAATCAATGTCTAAGAGATTGATGAGAGAAATTTTCCCAGTAGTCTATTGAGAGGAGATGTGCTGCTAGCCAGCTAGGGATTGAAACAGGGGTAAACTAATTTGGGGGTTTTTGGATGATGTAAAATGACGGATTCAATCTTTCGAGAGATTGATGTGAGAAAGAAATAGATTCAAATTAAAATCAATCTTTTGGGAGATTGATGAGAGAAATTTTCCCAATAGTCGATTGAGAGGAGAAATTTTCCCAATAGCTAGCTAGGGATTGAAACAGGTTAATCAATTTAGGGGTTTTTGGAAGATGTAAAACGACGGAGTTTTGGAAGTTTGGAGAAAAAAAAATTAATAGAATAATCATGGCCTTTGATTTCATTAAAAGACATGTGTCAATGGATTGTTGAAAGGTTAGGACAAGGTGAGGACATTTTAGATGAGGAGAGGATCCTAGTCCTTTTGCAATAGAGAATTGCTCATTTGAATTAACCATGACTCAGAAAAATATATATGATTCAAACAAGTTATATAATTGAAAGATCATATATTTATCGTAAAGTCTTATTATATTTCATTAAAAGAAAAATGTAACATATTCTTCTTCAATGATTTCCTTTAATGTAATGTCTAGGAGTGAACAAGGTAGTGTGGTGTTGGAATACATTTGCATACTCCATCAACACATGTAGGTTTTACTTCTACACATTGAATTATAGGTAGACAATCCGCATCTGTTTGACATTGTGGAGTTACATCATTAACCACCTCTCCAACCACCATGGAGGATGCCAAAGCTGCAAACAAATTATATATCGATCCATTAATTAAACACGTTTTAGATTAAAAATAAAACAAAGGAGAAGAATAATAATATGGAAAGACAAACTAACGGGATGAGATAATAGAAAAAAGCGCAAAAGCCAAAATAAGTGTTGTCTTTGCCATATTTGAATGTTTTGAATGATTTTGGAGCGAGAGAAAATTTTTGTAGCTTTCAATTGTATTATTGTGAGGGTTTATCCAACTCATTATTTATAGTATTGTGCATTACACTTTAATTGGAAAGAAATTAACACAAATGAAATTTTGGATTTAGATTCACATATCGGATTTCATTTTGCTTGCATAGTGAGGCATATTTTATCAACGGTAGCAAATTTACCATTACATTTTATATGGAAGGAAATTAAAACAAATGACATTCTTGATTTAGATTTACATATCGGATTACATTTTTCTTTCATAGTAATTCAGATTTAGCGGCAATGTCATATTTGGTATTACAATTTAAATGGATGAAAAATATAACATATGACATTTTGGATTTAGATTTACGTAACAGATTGTATTTTTCTTGCATAGTGATGCAGATTTTATTAACATAAGGATACTTAGTACTACACTTTAAATGGAAGGAAATTAAAACAAATAAAATTGTTAATTTGACTATACATATTTAATTAGATTTCTCTTACACCTTTAAAAGAAAAATTAATGGCAAAAATTGATTGGTGTGACCGATTATCTTTGCCAAAAGTATAAATTAGTTTGTTATTATATTTTCTGTTTCCGCATGCAATTATATCTTCTAGTCTTTAATTTCCAAGTCATTTTGTGTAATGGATTTTTTTTTCACAAAAATGTATAATAGTTTTATAAGGGATTAACCTTTTTCTGATTAAATGAATGTGTTTCAAGCACACAAGTGCTTGTGTTTTCAAAGGGATAGATCTTGTGGAGGCCGTCTTAGAGCTCAAGCCCTAATCGACCTAAAAACAATCCTTAATCTTACTATTCAAGAAGGCAATGTTTATATTTGTTTGACTTTTATTTCAGTTATGCAAAACTACAAGAGACAACGCCACTCTTATAATTGAAGACTTGACTGCTAGGGTGAATGTCTTTATGAAATTCCAACAAGGTTATGAACTAAACAACCTAGAGGGGGTGAATATGTTGACACTCTATTTTTAAAACTATTTCGATGTTCTTGTCAAACACTTGGTGAGCATACAAATTAACAAATAATATGATTGTCAATATATAACAACTATCACATGTAGGCTCAATTCACTATCCTTAGTCTACAAATATAAATTCACAAGTGTCAAAGTATGTGATACACTTAACACATATACAAAACAAGAAACAATGTATCTCATATACAAATATATTCAATGCAAAGCAAATTCTGCAAGTTTTACTTTGAATATTACTATGTAAATTCACTAAGTAGTACTTTACAACTTGATATAGAATTTCACAACATACAATGTTCAAACACCAAAAGATACAAGAGACAAATGTTGATTCAACAAAGTGTTGGTAACTCAAACTTATCAAGAATCTTGTTTACAAGGATATTCAATGTAGATTCAATCAAGATAAAATCAATCACATATACAAATATAAAAGAGTTTGAGTTAGAGAAATTTGACACATTATTTTTACGTGGTAAAATCTCCTAAGAGGAAACATCCATGGGTTAATACCACAACCACCGGCAAAACCACCTTTCACTAGTTGGATAAAAGTACACTTCCTATTAGATATCCCTCATATCCTACCCGCAGACCTTTTACTAACGAAAGGCTTACCACCTTGCTTGACTTTCCGGATCACCACGACCCTAGTCAAGACTCCTTCCTTAGCTTTCCGGATCTGCTTGGTCCTAGCCAAGTCTCCTCACTTAACTTTCTAGACCCTTTTGGTCCTAGCCAAGCCTCCATACTTAACTTTCTAGACCGATCCTAGATAAGACTTCACTTTTCAAATTGAAGCATCACACTCCAATAAGAGACTTCTACCTTTTGCAAGGCAAATGATCTAAGCGTAATGCAAATGATGCAATCACACACAACATAGAATATGTGAGAGCACACAAAGTATGGTTTTCTAGTTTACAATTTTAATAACAATGTCATCACACAAATGATACATATATATATATATATATATATATGAAATGTACAGATTAGGTACACTTCATGAAGAACTAGACATAATCATCAAAATGCACAAAAACAAGTTTGTCTAGATCTTAAAACATGAACAAAAACCGTAGAGCATGTGAAACACCTAACAAACACCAAAACCTAGATTTTATTCATGAAACTAAAGCTTGAAAACATATCATATTTATGGAGTACATATTCAAGACTTTAGAACTAAAATAAAAAAAATGCTAGTATCAAATAATATGATCATAGAAGTTCACTAGCAATCATTTAGAGCATATATATTTTTAAATAATCAAATAAATCCTAATAGGCTCTAAATGAACAATCAAATGTGCTAATCCTACACATATTCAATTAAAGAGTTCTAGCACATTTAAAAGGCTATCAATCATCAAAATCATTCAATTAAAACACAAATATCTCTAGATATTAAGCTAGTTACAATACAACTCACAAGCATGTGAAAACATAGATTTATAAAACCTAACTCAACATGCTAATCTCTAATTAAGCTCAAAGAGCCTAAAATTGAAGCTCTATTTCTAATCAACATTTTTTTCAAGTAACATACACATATAGAAGAAGAAAACCCAAGGTAATTGAAGATCCTAAAGCACAAAACAAAAGAGATAAATCAAATACCTTGATAAAAAGGGCAGTCACAAAATTTGATGTAGAACACCAAATAAACTTGAACAAAAGAATCCAAATATGCTTAGAGATGATAGAGAACTTCAATACAAATATTCTCCAACTTGAAATACTCAAATTGGATATGAAATGAGTGAGATATGGTGTTTGGAAGTTGAGAAAACTTTGAGAGAAAATTCTGCACACTTTCTTCTTCAAAATGAAAAAGTGAGGGAAAAAGAATTTAAAGTAGGGAAGGTGAAGTGGAGAGAGGGGATTCTCGACCAAGCAAGGTCATCTCTCCACTTCACCACCCCATGGAGGTGCATGGGCCTCACGGTGGCAGCTGCAGGCCTCATAGGGGTAGGAGGCACCTCTTCCCGTGAGGCTCACGCTGTTAGGATTATGCTCAATAGCAAGAGTGTAATATTGTAATTGACAATCTTTTTATATTAATAAAGTGTTTTCTGATTCTTACAAATACTTATAGCATTTATTATTATAATTGTCAAGGTAAATAATCATAAGGTCAAAAAACTATGAGATATGAAGAATTGTTCATACATCCGGATATGTGTGACGTAGACACAATTCTTTAGTTAGTCTTGAATAACGTTCACAACTTAAGTTAAAGGTTGGGCACCTCTATCTTGATAAAGTTGTAGAATTCTTTTACTAGCATTTGAGTGGGATCAAATGAGTTATGATGAGTCTAAAATCATCGAAAGGTTTTCGAGTAAAAGAATCTAGTGCACTGGGTGCATTGAACTGGATCACAATGAAATACTTTATCTAGAACCGTCACTAGATATAAGTATTTTCATTATTAGGACAATCGGAGAGTCGATCTTAATCCTGAGATAAATGATAGACTTATGGTTGCAAGTGTTAACATTTTAGCTATCAATGATTACGATTATATAGCATAGTCTATCCTCGATAGTTTGGTGGTATTCATTTGTTAATCGATAGAGGACTTCATTTATAGATATGGACATCGTGGCTCCATTTGTTAAATGAGAGTATAATATCATCATATGGATGTTTTGAGGTATTGGATATTAAATCTCAACGTTGAGTTTTCAATAATGATTATTGAAGACATGGCTTCTGGACAAGTCAAAATATCCAAGTTCAAAATGTCGTCATATGAGGAAAAATGGTAACTTGGAGAGCTATAGGCGGTCTATGAGCTCTTGGCGATTACTGATATTATTCACGAGGATACACCATCTCCTATAAGATTGTCTAGGGTATGAATGAGAAACATCTCCTTATTCTATCTTTATTTAAGAGTTCAATTTTAGCTCTTTAGTGGAATGAGTTAAAATTAATAGATCGGACCTAAGTGAATCATTTGTTGATTGTGATTAGGTTATGTCTATTGAAGCTTAAATTTAGATAGCCTGCCAAGATCCACAATCTACACGTACTTGCATGGATCACTTGATATATTCTACCGGACCAATTTATGGGTCCATCTAGAATTGCATTTAATATATTAAGAATATAATATGTCTATTATTTATTTAATGGGCTGGACTGCTCTATTATATTAATATATTAAAAGGAGACATGTGGGCTTGTTTCTTTTAGTAAGAATAAGTCTGGTTCACATGTGGACTTTTATTTAAAGTCTAATGGATTAAATAAAATAAGAAAAAAAATATTAGGCCCATATATATATGGTGTGGGCGGCAAGGCTAATAAAATGGCCCAAGATATTATTTTATTTTATTTTGATTAAATGGAAATTAATTAATTATTTAATTAATTAATAGTTTAAATCAAAATCTTTTCCTGATCAGTAAATAAAATACTATGTGTTGGATTATGGTTAGAATTCTTTTAAGTGATAGGAAGTCCTAATGTGGTAAGGATTAAGTCCACATACACTCCATACCACACAAAGAATTCGGCCACCCTAGTCCTATAAGGGTTAGGATTCTTAAATTGATAGGAATAAGGGAAAAGCACAATTCCTTTTCAAGTAAGGAAATTGGCCAACTCTAGATTTCCTACAAAAGAATTCGGCCAACCCTATTTTGAGAAGGAGAAATTTCGGTCACCTTATAAGTATAAGGTGATAAATTTCGGCCACTAAGAAGCTTGAGTGAGAGAGATTTTTGTTTGCTTTGAAAAATAAAAATCTTACTCAATACACATAGAATTTCGGCCAAGAGAGAAAAAGAAAAATAAGTTCTCATTCGATAGTGCACTTGCAAGCCTTTAACATCAAAAGGTTTTGTGCATACTTTCGATTTAGGGTTACGCGAGTTCCAATCATATCGATTGTGAATTCAAAAGTAACCGGAACTATTTTTCTAGGCTCTTGGTGTTTTGGGATTGAAGATCAGGATCAGAAATTCCATACATCCATTCTCAGGTAAGCAATTCAAAGAAAAAAGGGAGACCACGCTCCTAGGTGATTCACGTACGTGCTAGGATTGAAGATCTTGCGGATTACCATCGACGTAAGTCAATCGGATCACGTGACAAGAGGTATTTAATTCTAACCGTATATTTGTGTTTAATTAATTAAAGGGTTAAGGTTCAAATCTTTAGAAAAGTTTTAAACTATACGAAAATCTACTTTTCGCCTTCCGCTGCGGTTTTAGTTAATTTTTCATCAGAGCCCTGGTTGTACCCTTTAATTAATTAACGTATATATACGTGAATCTATTTCTTTTTATTGTGATTATGCATGTTTTAGAAAGAGATGGCACTCTAGGTATTCGCATATATAATTACATGGCGAATGTATGGATTTATATATGTTGTTATAAAGTGAATTGTTATTGCTCAATTTTGGTCCTTGATTTTCCATGTAATTTTTGTTTCGGAATTGTAACGAGAAGGGTGGCCTATTATCGTCACAAGTTCCTTCTTGATAGTTGTTAAATTTTTTTTTTATGTTGTATAAAATAGTGCAGTTTTTTTTAATGTATTAAAAATAGTGCAGTTTTTTTTAGTGCAGTTTTTTATTTGTAAAAAAATACTGCAGTAGTTAATAAAAAAAAATTATTACTGCAGTATTTTATTGTATAAACTAAGCTGTAATATATTCAAGATTCAAAGACTCAAAGTTTGAAGAAATTGGAGCATTCGGAACCCGTCTTGGCACCCGTGCGCACCGAGACAACAAGCACACACGCAACCAAACGCGCAGCTGCGCTTGTTGCGGTGCAGCAGCACGCGACCCATGCATAGGCTGGCCGTGCGGCAGCTCATGCCCTTGCATGGGATAGGCGTGCGCATGGGCTGCTGTGGTGATCTTTGGGCGCGCGAGTTTCGTGCGCGAGATGGTCGCTTGAAGTCTTGTCCGCCAAGAAAGGAGTTTTTGTATTCCGTACAATTGTAATTTACATGCTTTTCTAGGATGGACCAAAATTGTGGCTATTTATTTTTATGAATAAATATTACAATATTTGTTAATGTATGATAACATGTCATATAGAATAGGAGTGCCACTCATATATCTCTTTTGGCATGAACATGCATTGAATGATTTAGGTATCTAATTGGCATGTAGATAACTTGGTAAAATCATTCTTTAGAATTTAATCACACGCCTTAAATAATTGAGTGGGAGAAGGTGTGTTAGAACACCTATGGCCTCCAAGGTTAGTTGAGTTTTATTATTTTTGGTAATCCCCCCAAGGGGCGTCCATAAATGGAATTTAACAAAATACTTCCTTACAAGGATAGACTAGACAATTGACTTAAACGAAATCTACTCCCCAAGGAGGGATTCTCGTGAGAGCAAATTGAGGGTCGATATCTTGGTAACACACTCAATGTAATTTTATTAATATCCTCCCAAGAGTTATTGTTAATAAAATTGCAAGGCTAAAATTGAAAACGCCGGTTGTTATGTTAACAATTGGGTGTGACCTAGTCCAACTAGTAAATAGTACGAACTCCCAAAGGAGGCGTAAAATTTATGGGTGTTGGATCACCGTTGAATTTTTACGATTGAATTATTTATTTAATTCAAGATAAATATTTAAAAGTGCTTTATCATGATTTTTTACTTATATATGTTTTTGTTTTAATCAGAAATCATGACCCCATCACTTATGAACATCCTGAAAGATAACACCTTAACTGGAGATAATTATGTCACATGGAAAAGGAAAATTGGGTTATTGCTGCAAAGTGAAAAACATAAATTTGTTCTGACTACTCCTAAACCACCCCTTCCTAATAATGAATCTAGTGTGATGCAAAGAGATGAGTATGAGCAGTGGAAGACTTCTAATGATATGGCAAAATGTTATATTATGGCCACTATCTCCGACATGTTGCAATAGCAACATGAAGGAATGGAGTCCGCTACTGATATAATGATGTCTCTAGAGGAAATTTTTGCTATGAGGTCTATGACGACTAAGAGAGAGGAAGTGACTGCTTTTATGAATCTTAGGATTAAACCTGGACAATCTATGAAAGATCACATGATGAAAGTCATAGCACATCTCAATATTGCTGAACTAAATGGTGCTGAGATTGATGGTGAAACCAAAATTGATATGGTAGTTAACTCACTGTTAGATTCCTTTGATCAGTTCAAGTTGGACTACACCTTAAACAAAAAGGAATACACCTTGCAGGGCATGATGCAAGATGTTCAAAGCACTGAAAAGATCCTAGTGAAAAAAAAAGGTCAAGAGATTCATTTGGTTGGTAAAGTTGTTACTGTTAAGACCCGTAAGAAGGTCAAGAAATAACAGATGAAAAAGCAACTTAGGCCTACCAAGAAGGAAACCAAGAAAGTAACCAAGATCAAAGGAAATGCTTCCTTTGTGGTGAAAAGGGACATTGGAAAAGAGATTGCCCAAAGTCCCAGAATAAGAAGGAAGAAGGTAATATTAATTATCTTGAAACATGTTTTCTGGCAGATTCTACTGATTCTTGGATCATAGACTCTAGAGCCACTAATCATGTTTGTTATTCCTTGCAGGGGTTCCAAGAAAGGAGAAGGCTGAATGAAGATGAAGTCAATTTGCGCTTGGGCAACGAAACGTTAGTGTCTGCAAGTGCAGTGGGAGATATTAGAGTTATTTTAGATTCTAGTAGGCATTTAGATTTAATAGACGTTTATTATGTACCTCAATTCAAGAGGAATTTAATTTCAGTTTCTTGTTTAAATAAATTTGGATATTCGGTTACTTTTAATAAAGCTTTTATTATTAGTAAGAATGACAAAATTGTTTGCAAAGGTACATTGGAAAACGGTCTATTCTTTTTGCATAGAAATATCTATCACTCGTTAGACACAGAAATAACGGAACCTAATCATAAAAGAGTAAAATTATCAAAACATGAAACCTACCTATGGCATTTACGCCTAGGTCACATTAACCTTAATAGGATTAAAAGATTGGTATGTGACGTACCTTTAAGTGACTTAAAGGTTGATGATCTACCAACTTGTGAATCCTGTTTGGAAGGTAAAATGACCAAAAGGCCATTCAATACCAAAGGTGCAAGAGCCACTGAATATTTAGGACTAATACACACTGATGTATGTGGTCCTATAAGCATTCAAGCTAGAGGTGGATATGAGTACTTCATCACCTTCACAGATGATTACTCAAGATTTGGTTATGTGTATCTCATGAGACATAAGTCGGATGCTTTTGACATGTTCGAAGCTTTCAAAGCTGAAGTAGAAAATCAGCTTGAGAAACATATAAAAATCTTGAGATCTGATCGTGGTGGAGAATATCTATCTGGAGAGTTTCAACAATATCTTATTGATAATGGTATAGTTTCTCAGTTTTCTGCACTAGGTAAACCTCAACAAAATGGGGTAGCAGAAAGGAGAAATAGAACTCTTTTAGAGATGGTTAGGTCAATGTTGAGTTATTCAACACTTCCTATTTCTTTTTGAGGATATGCTCTACAAACAGCAATATACATTCTAAACGATGTACCATCTAAATCTGTCCCTAAAACCCCACATGAATTGTGGACTGGGTGAAAACCTAGTTTACAACACATGAGGATATTTGGTTGTCCTGCACATGTGTTGAAAGGAAAGACAGAAAAGATGGAGTCCCGTTCAGAAACATATATATTTGTGGGGTATCCAAAAGGAACTAAAGGATATTATTTCTATAGTCCTAATGATCTAAAAGTATTTGTTTCAACAAATGCTTCATTTCTAGAAAATGACTATATGAATAATTTTGTGCCCAAAAGTAGAATTGTCCTGAATGAAATGTCAGGAGATACAATTCCACAAGAGGTTTCACAACTTAGCCCAATTGTAAGTTCCACACCAACACAAAATCAACAACCTACCATTCCTCGTCGTAGTGGGAGGGTTATAACACAACTCGAAAGATTCATCGGTCTAGGACAATCTGTGGACAATCTCCCGGACGACGATGATCCCTACACGTACAAGGAAGCAATGGAGGATGTTGATTGTCGCCATTGGCAAAAGGCAATGCAATCTGAAATTGAATCGATGTTCAATAAAAAAGTCTGGTCCCTTGTAGACTTGCCTAAAGGGATAAAACCCATTAGGTGTAAGTGGGTATACAAGAGGAAAAGAGGTATGGATGGTAAGGTGGAAACCTTTAAAGATAGACTGGTAGCTAAAGATTACACACAGAAAGAAGGTATCGATTACGAGGAAACCTTCTCTCCTGTGGCCATGCTTAAATCCATTAGGATACTCTTATCCATTGCAGCATCTCTGGACCTAGAGATTTGTTAAATGGACGTCAAGACAGCTTTCCTTAATGGAAGTCTTGACGAGAGCATCTACATGATGCAACCAGAAGGATTCATTGAAAAGAGCCAAGAGGAAAGAGTATGCAAATTGCAAAAATCCATATATGGACTGAAGCAAGCATCCAGATCCTGGAACATAAGGTTTGATCAAGCTGTGAAAGGTTTTGGATTTATTCAAAACCTTGACGAACCTTGTGTATACAAAAGGATTAAAGGCGACAAGTTGGTTTTCCTCATTCTTTTTGTTGATGATATACTACTCATTGGAAACGATGTAGGTGTATTGACATCAGTAAAAGAATGGTTGGCAAAACAATTTGATATGAAGGACTTAGGAGAAGCAAGTTATATTCTTGCTATCAAAGTAATAAGGGATAGAAAGAATAGAACGATTGCATTATCCAAGCTTCATACATTGATAAAATCTTGTCTAGATTTTCTATGCAAGATTCCATGAAAGGTATGTTACCTTTTACACAAGGAATCAAACTTTCTAAGGAACAAGTTCCTAAGAATGAGCATGAAGAGCAATTCATGAGTAGAGTTCCATATGCCTCGGCAGTTGGAAGTCTCATGTATGTAATGCTCTGTACTAGACCAGACATTTGTTTTGCTGCTGGCATAGTTAGCAGGTTTCAATCGAAACCTGGTCCTGATCATTGGACGGCAGTCAAGCATATTTTCAAGTATCTTAAAAGAACTAGAGATTATATGCTTGTATACTCTGGAGGGGATTTAATTCTGGTTAGGTATACAGATTCTGATTTCCAATGGGATTATGACTCCAGAAAATCCACATCAGGACCTGTGTTTACCATTGGAGGAGGAGCAGTTATATGGAGGAGTATCAAGCAATCTTGTATTGCTGATTCCACCATGGAAGCTGAGTATGTTACTGCATGCGAAGTTGCAAAAGAGGTTGTTTGGCTCCGCCAATTCTTGATTGACTTGGAAGTGGTTCCTAATGCGAATAAGCAGATTACTATACACTGTGACAACAGTGGAGCAGTGGCTAATTCGAGAGAACCAAGAAGTCATAAGAGAGGTAAACACATAGAAAGGAAATATCACCTTTTAAGGGAAATTGTTCATAGGGGAGACATGACAATCACCAAAATCGCGTCAGCAGAAAATCTAGCGGATCCTTTCACAAAGGCTCTACCTCAGAAGAGTTTTGATGGGCACCTAAAGAATATGGGAATGAGAGATATGACACACTTGCTATAGCGCAAGTGGGACATTGATAGGATTATGCTCAATAGCAAGAGTGTAATATTGTAATTGACAATCTTTTCATATTATTAAAGTGTTTTCTGATTCTTACAAATACTTATAGCATTTATTATTATAATTGTCAAGGTAAATAATCATAAGGTCAAAACACTATGAGATATGAAGAATTGTTCATACATCTGGATATGTGTGAGGTAGTCACATTTCTTTAGTTAGTCTTGAATAACGTTCACAACTTAAGTTAAAGGTTGGGCACCTCTATCTTGATAAAGTTGTAGAATTCTTTTACTAGCATTTGAGTGGGATCAAATGAGTTATGATGATTCTAAAATCATCGAAAGGTTTTCGAGTAAAAGAATCTAGTGCACTGGATGCATTGAACTGGATCACAATGAAATACTTTATCTAGAACCGTCACTAGATATAAGTCTTTTCATTATTAGGATAATCGGAGAGTCGATCTTAATCCTGAGATAAATGATGGACTTATGGTTGCAAGTGTTACCATTTGAGCTATCAATGAGTACGATTATATAGCATAGTCTATCCTCGATAGTTTGGTGGTATTCATTTGTTAATCAATAGAGGACTTCATTTATAGTTATGGACATCGTCGCTCCATTTATTAAATGAGAGTATAATATCATCATATGGATGTTTTGAGGTATTGGATATTAAATCTCAACGTTGAGTTTTCAATAATGATTATTGAAGACATGGCTTCTGGACAAGTCAAAATATCCAAGTTCAAAATGTGGTCATATGAGGAAATATGGTAACTTGGAGAGCTATAGGCGGTCTATGAGCTCTTGGCGATTACTGATACTATTCACGAGGATACACCATCTCCTATAAGATTGTCTAGGGTATGAATGAGAAACATCTCCTTATTCTATCTTTATTTAAGAGTTCAATTTTAGCTCTTTAGTGGAATGAGTTAAAATTAATAGATCGGACCTAAGTGAATCATTTGTTGATTGTGATTAGGTTATGTCTATTGAAGCTTAAATTTAGATAGCCCGCCAAGATCCACAATCCACACATACTTGCGTGGATCACTTGATATATTCTACCGGACCAATTTATGGGTCTATCTAGAATTGCATTTAATATATTAAGAATATAATATGTCTATTATTTATTTAACGGGCTGCTCTATTATATTAATATATTAAAAGGAGACATGTGGGCTTGTTTCTTTTAGTAAGAATAAGTTTGGTTCACATGTGGGCTTTTATTTAAAGTCTAATGGATTAAATAAAATAAGGAAAATAATATTAGGCCCATATATATATGGTGTGGGCGGCAAGGCTAATAAAATAGCCCAAGATATTATTTTATTTTATTTTGATTAAATGGAAATTAATTAATTAATAGTTTAAATCAAATCTTTTCCTGATCCGTAAATAAAATACTATGTGTTGGATTATGGTTAGAATTCTTTTAAGTGATAGGAGTCCTAATGTGGTAAGGATTAAGTCCACATACACTCCATACCACACAAAGAATTCGGCCACCCTAGTCCTATAAGGGTTAGGATTCTTAAATTGATAGGAATAAGGGAAAAGCACAATTCCTTTTCAAGTAAGGAAATTGGCCAACTCTAGATTTCCTACAAAAGAATTCGGCCAACCCTATTTTGAGAAGGAGAAATTTCGGTCACCTTATAAGTATAAGGTGATAAATTTCGGCCACTAAGAAGCTTGAGTGAGAGAGATTTTTGTTTGCTTTGAAAAATAAAAATCTTACTCAATACACATAGAATTTCGGCCAAGAGAGAAAAAGAAAAATAAGTTCTCATTCGATAGTGCACTTGCAAGCCTTTAACATCAAAAGGTTTTGTGCATACTTTCGATTTAGGGTTACGCGAGTTCCAATCATATCGATTGTGAATTCAAAAGTAACCGGAACTATTTTTCTAGGCTCTTGGTGTTTTGGGATTGAAGATCAGGATCATAAATTCCATACATCCATTCTCAGGTAAGCAATTCAAAGAAAAAAGGGAGACCACGCTCCTAGGTGATTCACGTACGTGCTAGGATTGAAGATCTTACGGATTACCATCGACGTAAGTCAATCGGATCACGTGAAAAGATGTATTTAATTCTAACCGTATATTTGTGTTTAATTAATTAAAGGGTTAAGGTTCAAATCTTTAGAAAAGTTTTAAACTATACGAAAATCTACTTTTCGCCTTCCGCTGCGGTTTTAGTTAATTTTTCATCAGAGCCCTGGTTGTACCCTTTAATTAATTAACGTATATATACGTGAATCTATTTCTTTTTATTGTGATTATGCATGTTTTAGAAAGAGATGGCACTCTAGGTATTCGCATATATAATTACATGGCGAATGTATGGATTTATATATGTTGTTATAAAGTGAATTGTTATTGCTCAATTTTGGTCCTTGATTTTCCATGTAATTTTTGTTTCGGAATTGTAACAAGAAGGGTGGCCTATTATCGTCACAAGTTCCTTCTTGATAGTTGCTTAATTTTTTTTTATGTTGTATAAAATAGTGCAGTTTTTTTTAATGTATTAAAAATACTGCAGTTTTTTTTAGTGCAGTTTTTTATTTGTAAAAAAATACTGCAGTGGTTAATAATAAAAAAATTATTACTGCAGTATTTTATTGTATAAAATAAGCTGTAATATATTCAAGATTCAAAGACTCGAAGTTTTGAAGAAATTGGAGCATTCGGAACCCGTCTTGGCACCAGCGCGCACTGAGACAACAAGCACGCACGCAACCAAGCATGCAGCTGCGCTTGTTGCGGTGCAGCAGCGCGCGACCCATGCATAGGCTGGCCGTGCGGCAGCTCTTGCCCTTGCATGGGCTAGGCGTGCGCATGGGCTGCCGTGGTGATCTTTGGGCGCGCGAGTTTCGTGCACGAGATGGTCGCTTGAAGTCTTGTCCGCCAAGAAAGGAGTTGTTGTATTCCGTACAATTGTAATTTACTTGCTTTTCTAGGATGGACCAAAATTGTGGCTATTTATTTTTATGAATAAATATTACAATATTTGTTATTGTATGATAACATGTCATATAGAATAGGAGTGCCACTCATATATCTCTTTTGGTATGAACATGCATTGAATGATTTAGGTATCTAATTGGCATCTAGATAACTTGGTAAAATCATTCTTTGGAATTTAATCACACGCCTTAAATAATTGAGTGGGAGAAGGTGTGTTAGAACGCCTATGGCCTCCAAGGTTAGTTGAGTTTTATTATTTTTGGTAATCCCCCCAAGGGGCGTCCATAAATGGAATTTAACAAAATACTTCCTTACAAGGATAGACTAGATAATTGACTTAAACGAAATCTACTCCCCAAGGAGGGATTCTCGTGAGAGAAAATTGAGGGTCGATATCTTGGTAACACACTCAATGTAATTTTATTAATATCCTCCAAAGAGTTCTTGTTAATAAAATTGCAAGGCTAAAATTGAAAACGCTGGTTGTTATGTTAACAATTAGGTGGGACCTTGTCCAACTAGTAAATAGTACGAACTCCCAAAGGAGGCGTAAAATTTATGGGTGTTGGATCACCGTTGAATTTTTACAATTGAATTATTTATTTAATTCAAGATAAATATTTAAAAGTGCTTTATTATGATTATTTACTTATATATGTTTTTATTTTAATCAGAAATCATGACCCCATCACCTATGAACATCCTGAAAGATAACACCTTAACTGGAGATAATTATGTCACATGGAAAAGGAAAATTGGGTTGTTGCTGCAAAGTGAAAAACATAAATTTGTTCTGACTACTCCTAAACCACCCCTTCCTAATAATGAATCTAGTGTGATGCAAAGAGATGAGTATGAGCAGTGGAAGACTTCTAATGATATGGCAAAATGTTATATTATGGCCACTATCTCCGACGTGTTGCAACAGCAACATGAAGGAATGGAGTCCGCTACTGATATAATGATGTCTCTAGAGGAAATTTTTGCTATGAGGTCTATGACGACTAAGAGAGAGGAAGTGACTGCTATTATGAATCTTAGGATGAAACCTAGACAATCTGTGAAAGATCACATGATGAAAGTCATAGCACATCTCAATATTGCTGAACTAAATGGTGCTGAGATTGATGGTGAAACCAAAATTGATATGGTAGTTAACTCACTGTCAGATTCCTTTGATCAGTTCAAGTTGGACTACACCTTGAACAAAAAGGAATACACCTTGCAGGGCCTGATGCAAGATGTTCAAAGCACTGAAAAGATCCTTGTGAAAAAAAAGGTCAAGAGATTCATTTGGTTGGTAAAGTTGCTACTGTTATGACCCGTAAGAAGGTCAAGAAACAATAGAAGAAAAAGCAACTTGGGCCTACCAAGAAAGAAACCAAGAAAGTAACCAAGATCAAAGGAAATGCTTCCTTTGTGGTGAAAAGGGACATTTGAAAAGAGATTGCCCAAAGTCCCAGAATAAGAAGGAAGAAGGTAATATTAATTATCTTGAAACATGTTTTCTGGCAGATTCTACTGATTCTTGGATCATAGACTCTGGAGCCACTAATCATGTTTGTTATTCCTTGCAGGGGTTCCAAGAAAGGAGAAGGCTGAATGAAGATGAAGTCAATTTGAGCTTGGGCAATGGAACGTTAGTGTCTGCAAGTGCAGTGGGAGATATTAGAGTTATTTTAGATTCTAGTAGGCATTTAGATTTAATAGATGTTTATTATGTACCTCAATTCAAGAGGAATTTAATTTCAGTTTCTTGTTTAAATAAATTTGGATATTCGGTTACTTTTAAAATAGCTTTTATTATTAGTAAGAATGACAAAATTGTTTGCAAAGGTACATTGGAAAACGGTCTATTCTTTTTGCATAGAAATATCTCTCACTCGTTAGACACAGAAATAACAGAACCTAATCAGAAAGGAGTAAAATTATCAAAACATGAAACCTACCTTTGGCATTTACGCCTAGGTCACATTAACCTTAATAGGATTAAAAGATTGGTATGTGACGGACCTTTAAGTGACTTAAAGGTTGATGATCTACCAACTTGTGAATCCTGTTAGGAAGGTAAAATGACCAAAAGGCCGTTCAATACCATAGGTGCAAGAGCCACTGAATGTTTAGGACTAAT
Source organism: Dipteronia sinensis (assembly GCA_033220585.1). Classification (NCBI taxonomy): domain Eukaryota; kingdom Viridiplantae; phylum Streptophyta; class Magnoliopsida; order Sapindales; family Sapindaceae; genus Dipteronia; species Dipteronia sinensis. The sequence continues at coordinate 32,593,859 of CM065639.1, read as the reverse complement.
ACACACTGATGTATGTGGTTCTATGAGCATTCAAGCTAGAGGTGGATATGAGTACTTCATCACCTTCACAGATGATTACTCAAGATTTGGTTATGTGTATCTCATGAGACATAAGTCGAATGCTTTTGACATGTTCAAAGCTTTCAAAGCTGAAGTAGAAAATCAGCTTGAGAAACATATTAAAATCTTGAGATCTGATCGTGGTGGAGAATATCTATCTGGATAGTTTCAGCAATATCTTATTGATAATGGGATAGTTTCTCAGTTTTCTGCACCAGGTACACCTCAACAAAATGGGGTAGCAGAAAGGAGAAATAGAACTCTTTTAGAGATGGTTAGGTCAATGTTGAGTTATTCAACACTTCCTATTTCTTTTTGGGGATATGCTCTACAAACAGCAATATACATTTTAAATGATGTACCATCTAAATCTGTCCCTAAAACCCCACATGAATTGTGGACTGGGAGAAAACCTAGTTTACAACACATGAGGATATTTGGTTGTCCTGCACAAGTGTTGAAAGGAAAGACAGAAAAGATGGAGTCCCGTTCAGAAACATGTATATTTGTGGGGTATCCAAAAGGAACTAAAGGATATTATTTCTATAGTCCTAATGATCTAAAAGTATTTGTTTCAACAAATGCTTCATTTCTAGAAAAGGACTATATGAATAATTTTGTGCCCAAAGGTAGAATTGTCCTGAATGAAATGTCAGGAGATACAATTCCACAAGAGGTTTCACAACCTAGCCCAATTGTAAGTTCCACTCCAACACAAAATCAACAACCTACCATTCCTCGTCGTAGTGGGAGGGTTATAACACAACCCGAAAGATACATCGGTCTAGGAGAATCGGTGGAGAATCTCCCGGACAATGATGATCCCTACACGTACAAGGAAGCAATGGAGGATGTTGATTGTCGTCATTGGCAAAAGGCAATGCAATCTGCGATTGACTCGATGTTCAATAACAAAGTCGGGTCCCTTGTAGACTTGCCTAAAGGGATAAAACCTATTGGGTGTAAGTGGGTATACAAGAGGAAAAGAGGTATGGATGGTAAGGTGGAAACCTTTAAAGCTAGACTGGTAGCTAAAGGTTATACACAGAAAGAAGGTATCAATTACGAGGAAACCTTCTCTCCTAAGACCATGCTTAAATCCATTAGGATACTCTTATCCATTGCAGCATCTCTAGACCTAGAGATTTGGCAAATGGACGTCAAGACAGCTTTCCTTAATGGAAGTCTTGACAAGAGCATCTACATGATGCAACCAGAAGAATTCATTGAAAAGGGCCAAGAGGAAAGAGTATGCAAATTGCAAAAGTCCATATATGGACTGAAGCAAGCATCTAGATCCTGGAACATAAGGTTCGATCAAGCTGTGAAAGGTTTTGGATTTACTCAAAACCCTGACGAACCTTGTGTATACAAAAGGATTAAAGGCGACAAGTTGGTTTTCCTCATTCTTTATGTTGATGATATACTACTTATTGGAAACGATGTAGGTGTATTGACATCAGTAAAAGAATGGTTAACAAAACAATTTGATATGAAGGATTTAGGAGAAGCAAGTTATATTCTTGGTATCCAAGTAATAAGGGTTAGAAAGAATAGAACAATTGCATTATCCCAAGCTTCATACATTGATAAAATATTGTCTAGATTTTCCATGCAAGATTCCAAGAAAGGTATGTTACTTTTAGACAAGGAATCAAACTTTCTAAGAAACAAGTTCCTAAGAATGAGCATGAAGAGCAATTCATGAGTAGAGTTCCATATGCCTCGGCAGTTGGAAGTCTCATGTATGCAATGCTCTGTACTAGACCAGATATTTGTTTTGCTATTGGCATAGTTGGCAGGTTTCAATCGAAACCTGGTCCTGATCATTGGACGGCAGTCAAGCATATTTTCAAGTATCTTAAAAGAAATAGAGATTATATGCTTGTATACTCTGGAGGGGATTTAATTCCCGTTGGGTATACAGATTCTGATTTCCAGTCGGATTCTGACTCAAGAAAAGCCACATCAGGATCTGTGTTTACCATTGGAGGAGGAGCAGTCATATGGAGGAGTATCAAGCAATCTTGTATTGCTGATTCCACCATGGAAGCTGAGTATGTTGCTGCATGCGAAGCTGCAAAAGAGGCTGTTTGGCTCCGCCAATTCTTGATTGACTTAGAAGTGGTTCCTAGTGCGAATAAGCAGATCACTATACACTGTGACAACAGTGGTGCAGTGGCTAATTCGAAAGAACCAAGAAGTCATAAGAGAGGTAAACACATTGAAAGGAAGTATCACCTTTTGAGGGAAATTGTTCATAGGGGAGACGTGACGATCACCAAAATCGCGTCAGCAGAAAATCTAGCGGATCCTTTCACAAAGGCTCTACCTCAGAAGAGCTTTGATGGACATCTAGAGAACATGGGAATAAGAGATATGACACACTTGCTATAGAGAAAGTGGGAGATTGTTAGGATTATGCTCAATGGCAAGAGTGTAATATTGTAATTGACAATCTTCTCATATTAATAAAGTGAATTCTGATTCTTACAATTACTTATAGCATTTATTATTATAATTGTCAAGGCAAATAATCATAAGGTCAAAAGACTATGAGACATGAAGAATTGTTCAAACATCCGGATATGTATGAGGTAGACACAATTCTTTAGTTAGTCTTGAATAACGTTCACAACTTAAGTTAAAGGTTGGGCACCTCTATCTTGTTAAAGTTGTAGAATTCTTTTACTAGCATTTGAGTGGGATCAAATGAATATGATGAGTCTAAAATCATCGAAAGGTTTTCGAGTAAAAGAATCTAGTGCACTAGGTGCATTGAACTGGATCACAATGAAATACTTTATCTAGAACCGTCACTAAATATAAGTCTTTTCATTAAAGAGGACAATCAGAGAGTCTATCTTAATCCTGAGATAAATGATGGACTTATGGTTGCAAGTGTTATCATTAGAGCTATCAGTGAGTACGATTATATAGCATAGTCTATCCTCGATAGTTTGGTGTTATACATTTGTTAATCGATAGAGGACTTCATTTATAGATATGGACATCGTGGCTCCATTTATTTAATGAGAGTATAATATCGTCATATGGATGTTTTGAGGTATTGGATATTAAATCTCAACGTTGAGTTTTCAATAATGATTACTGAAAACATGGCTTCTCGACAAGTCAAAGTATCCAAGTTCGAAATGTGGTCATATGAGGAAATATGGTAACCTGGAGAGCTATAGGCGGTCTATGAGCTCTTGGCAATTACTGATATTATTCACGAGGATACACCATCTCCTATAAGATTGTCTAGGGTATGAATGAGAAACATCTCCTTATTCTATCTTTATTTAAGAGTTCAATTTTAGCTCTTTAGTGGAATGAGTTAAAATTAATAGATCGGACCTATGTGAATCATTTGTTCATTGTGATTAGGTTATGTCTATTGAAGTTTAAATTTAGATAGCCCGCCAAGATCAACAATCCACACGTACTTGCATGGATCACCTGATATATTCTACCGGACCAATTTATGGGTCCATCTAGAATTGCATTTAATATATTAAGAATATAATATGTCTATTATTTATTTAATGGGCTGCTCTATTATATTAATATATTAAAAGGAGACATGTGGGCTTGTTTCTGTTAATAGCCAAAATTGGCTAAGGACCAAAGGAAAATATTCCACCTCCCAGATCTGATTCCATACCCGAGAGTTTCCACCAAGAGATCTCTCTATCCAGAGCCGAACTACGATACCACCCCAGGAACAAGGACGGGCTCCGGAAACATCCGGGATAGAGCCCAGAACGATCAGATCTAGCCCGCGTCATAAAAACTAGAAGCTCCCCGAAGTCGAGGTTACCTCGCAAATGCTCCAGAGACTCGCATGTACCTCGATTAACACAGAAGAATGTCCCTAGAAGGCCGCACCTAGCTTCGAAAGGTCAGGGGAAGCCACACCTAGCTTCGAAAGGGTCAAGGGAAGCTAGATCTGGCTCTAAGCTGGATGAAGGAAGGCCGCACCTAGCTTCGAAAGGTTAGGGAAAGCCACACCTAGCTTCGAAAGGTCAGGGGAAGCCATACCTAGCTTCGAAAGGGTCAAGGGAAGCCAGATCTGGCTCCAAGCTGGATGAAACTTCTCAAATATCAAGGTCAGAACACTAATCAACCTCACTGGTTGGTGCACCACACCATGCCATATTCAACGACCTCTATAAAAGATCATGCTGAAAGGATACGAGGGATACACTGAATCATATCTGGAAACGTTACCTATATGCAGAACAAGTAATAGAATCCAAAAAGGAAATAAGCTGATCTCCACCACGATACTCCCGATTCGGCAAAGTCAATGACATTAAAACGAGAAATCCCGCCCGATAAGGAGGGGAGAGACTGAGAAAATCAAGGGGAGAATCAGTCTGTTAGACCTACAAACTATGTATAAATAGAAAAGACAGGAAATGAAAAAGAGGAGACTACTATTCGACAGGCATACAACAAACACTCAACCTCACCCTAGAAAGAAATTTGTATATTGTACACGTTTAATAAAGAAAATATTTTTATTTTGGATGTTAAATTGTATCATTTTTCTTTATCATTTCGAAACACATTGTTGACATATACGATCAATCTTGGCCACCACCTACATGGTAGTGGTCTTGAGGGTGTTAACTGAGATTTCTCACCTTGAGCAAAATTTCCGTTAACACTTTCTGGCGCCGTCTGTGGGAATTTACCCTACACCCAATTAACCAATTATTTGCATTTACATTTTCGTTGTTTTACAGGAACTATGAGGCTCCGCTCCTCCCAAGGCCAACATAGAGTCCCAGAGCAACCTCCGGCGAGGCTAACGCGAAAAGCCCCAAGAAAGGGGAGAAAGTCTGGATATAGTAGTCAAGCTCCGATCCAGACAACCAATACGCGGGCTAGTGGCCACCCTATAGTGAGCCAGGCAGCGCTCGACCAACAAGCGGCGGCCTTCATAGAATCCATCCGCGTCCGCCTCCTCGCTGAAGGCATCACGATCCAGCCGACCAACCTGAATGATCAGGGAGAGCCGAGCAGGCTCGGAGCTAGGCCACCTGCTTTCTATCGCCTAGGACCTCCTCTTCCAGAGCCGGCTCGAGATAGATCAGGGCCCCAACGTTCGATCCGGGATAGGCTGGGACCCATGCCCCCAGTTCCGAAAAGACTTTCACAATATCAACCCAGGCTAGTTAAGTCTGCCGTAGACGCTTTTACCCGTAAGCCACGAGGGCTATCTCATCCAATTACATCCAGGAGAACTGCCCGGACCCTAGAGGAGGAAAGTAGACAAACTCCCCGAGCGGATCCTATCCAGGAGGAGGACCGGATAGAAATTTCCAGTTCATCGGAGAGACTCGACAGTGAGGAATCTAAGGTTAACTCGAAGAGACCTGGGAACAAGCGACTGAGGGATCAGCTGGCAAAGCTACAAAAAGAGGTCCAGCAGATAAGGAAGGGAAAGAATAAGAAGGACAAAAAGGATCCCCTGAGTGAGATGAACGCTCCCTTCACTAGGAGGATCTGGGAAACAGAGCTCCCCCCAAAATTCAAAATGCCAGCAGATAAGTTCTCTGGAACTGAAGATCCTCTAAGCCACCTAGAGAGCTTCGTTCAACAGATGGAGGTCCAGAACACTACCAGAGCAGCTATGTGCAGAATGTTTCCAACAACCTTGACCGACTACGTGAAAACCTGGTTTAGGAAACTGCCCGTTGGTAGCGTGGATTCTTTCACGAAATTTTCAACAGATTTTTGCTCACAATTCCAAGGAGTCAAACCTCGCCCGAAAGATCCCATACACCTCCAATATGTGATCTAGGATTGGAGTGAAACTCTTCGATCGTACATGGAGCGATTTCACAAGGAGGTCATACAAATGGGAGTTTTCACTGAAAAAGAAACCCTCGCTAACTTCAGGCGAAATCTATGGGCAGGAAAGCTTTTCTGTTCCTTCGCCAAGAGACCTCTCGAGACCTACCAGGAGGCCTACGACCGGGCTCTTGAGCAGGTCGAGATCGACGAACAACTCAAGGTCAAGATGGAACATGACGACATGAGAACAGCGAAGCGTCTGAAGAAAAAAGCCCCCAAATTTGAGCTAGTACAGAAAACTCAGAATAAACCTCCCAACAGGTCGACCTATCGCCTCCTTGCTCCTCTGTATAGGCCAGAAAGATATCCAGTAAAACGAACCCCTCCCCGGGCTTCGCCGCCTCCCAGGACTGTGGCTCCAGTAATGCAAGGGGAAAAAGGGTATGACTACTACACCCCTTTGAATGCTTCCAGGGAAACAGTCTACCTTGCCATACGAGATAAAGGGTTGCTCCAAAAGCCCGCTCTCATTAAGGCCCCAGCTGACAGGAGAAACCGGTACAAGTACTGCGACTTCCATGAAGATGTGGGCCACAACACCTCAGAGTGCTATAATTTGCGCAACCAGATTGAAGCCCTGATAAGGGGAGGATGCTTGATTGAGTTCTTACAACAGGTCAGAGATAATATCAGGACTGGAAGGGAGGTACAAGCTGAAATCCGTGAGGACGTAGAAAAGAGGAAAGGGGAGCAGGCTGACTTAATGCAACAGATCCAGGTGATACACACTATCAGCGGAGCTCCTACACTGGCTGGCGTTTCCAATAACTCCCGAAAAAACCACGCAAGAAAGGTTCCCCGCATAGGAGAAAGCCGAGGGATCTTCGAAGTCAGCCAGACCCTGACAGAGCCCTCCCAATCAGCACAGATCGTATTCACTGAAACATATGTCTTCAACACTATGCAACCTCATGATGATCCTATGGTAATCACGATACAGATCGCCAACTGTTTGGTCCATCACGTGCTCGTGGATACAGGTAGCAGTATAGATATCCTCTTCAAGGATACCCTGGAAAAATTGAACCTGAAGCAACGTTGTTACAACAGCTGTACCACTCCGCTTTACGGTTTCACTAGGGACTCGATCATACCAGTGGGGTCAATGATCCTCCCAGTAATCATCGGGATCACCCCGCTCCAACAGAATGTTATGACCGACTTTGTTATGGTGGACATTCCATCGGCCTACAACGCCATCCTAGGGAGACCTTTCATGTCTTCCTTGAAGGGAGTCTTGTCCATATACCACAATGTCTTGAAATTCCCGGTTGGAACCAAAGTAGGAGAGGTATGCGGAGACCAGCAGGCATCCAGGAAATGCTACGCAGTATCTGCCAATCCTACAGCCCTAGCGAAACAGTGTGTACAGGTGACATTAGTCTAGGAAGACAGGGATACGTCTAGGATAATCAAGGAGGAGAAGGAGCCCGCGGAACATCCTGGGCATCCGGAGAGCAAACCTATTATGCCCTATGAGGAAGAACGGAGTAAGGAATGGGCCAGCAGGTAGCCCGTAGATAAACTAGAAGAGATACCTATCAGGAATGACGATCCCTCCAAGGTCGTCAAGGTCGGAGCCACCCTTGATCTAGAGGTAAAAAGAGGACTAATTGACCTTCTCGGGGAATTCAGCGACATCTTCGCCTGGAACCATGATGAAATGCCTAGAATCCTAGCATCGTTGGCCACCCACCAACTAGTAGTAGATCCAACAGTCAAGCCCGTCAAGCAGAAGAGGCGTCACTTCAACGCTGATAGGAACGAGGTGGTGCAGGAAGAGGTTGATAAATTGATCAAAGAAGGGTTCGTCAGAGAAGTGCGTTACCCCGAATGGATCGCCAACGTGATCATGGTCTCGAAGGCGAATGGGAAATGGCGTATGTGTGTCGATTACACCGACCTCAACCGAGCTTGTCCGAAAGACAGTTTTCCTTTACCAAAGATCGACCAGCTGGTTGACTCCACATCCGGAAATAAACTTTTGAGTTTTATGGATGCATTCTCAGGATACAACCAAATTAAAATGCACCCGGCTGACCAAGATAAGACCAGTTTCATTACTGGGCAGGGCTTATACTGCTACAAGGTGATGCCGTTTGGTTTGAAGAATGCGGGGGCCACATACCAGCGGTTGGTTAACAAACTGTTCAAGCCCGAGATAGGAAGGAGGATGGAAGTGTATATCGAAGACATGATCACGAAATCCTCAACCACAAAGGGACATCAGGAAGACCTTCGCAAAACCTTCCTCATACTGAGGGAAAACCAGATGCGTTTGAACCCCTCCAAATGTGCCTTTGGGGTAACGGCAGGGAAGTTTCTGGGCTTCATGGTTCATGAGAGAGGTATAGAAGCCAACCCAGAAAAAATCAAAGCTATCTTGGACCTGGAATCCCTGACCTCACTCAAGCAAGTACAGATTCTGACTGGACGGGAGGCGGCACTCAACAGGTTTATCTCTCGCTCCACCGATAAATGTCTCCTTTTCTTCAAGGCCATCAAACAAGGGAAGAACATGAAATGGAGCCAGGAGAGCGAGCAGGCGTTTCAAGCTTTGAAAGAGTACCTAACAAGCCCCCCATTGTTAGTCAAGCCAGTTCTCGTATATGAGTTGCAGATCTACCTGGCCGTATCAGAAAATGCAGTAAGCGGGGCTTTGGCTAAGGATTGTAGCGACGGTTTTCAAAGACCCATATACTATGTGAGTCATGCTTTGACCAAATCAGAAAGGAATTACATTCTCTTGGAAAAGCTCGCTTATGCTCTGGTGATCTCAGCGAGGAAACTCCGTCCCTATTTTCAAGCTCACACAATAACAGTGGTGACAGACCAACCCCTCCGCCAATTCTTGCAAAGACCAGACGTGTCAGGAAGGCTAGTCTTATGGGCACTAGAGCTCACTCAGTTCGACCTAAAGTATAAGCCCCAGACTACGATTAAGGCACAGGCTTTGGCCGACTTCGTGGCAGAATTCTCAGCGATCCCAGATCCAGATGATCCCTCAATATAAAATGAGGTCCCTGAGAAGATATCCGAGGTCAAAAATTGGTCGGAAGGCTGCAAGCCATGGATCCTCTTTTCAGATGGAGCATCCTGGCAAGCAGAGGGAGGAGCTGGCATAGTTTTGATAGATCCGGAGGGGACCGAATTCTGTCACTGTTTCAGATTCGAGTTTAAAGCTACCAACAACGAAGCAGAATATGAAGCCCTCCTAGCCGGGATGAAGGTAGCCATTGAACTAAAGGCCGACTACCTGCAGATCAAGAGCGATTCATTGCTTGTTGTAAACCAGGTGACTGGGGTCTACCAGGCAAAGGGAGATAATATGGCTGCCTACCTAAATCTAGCTCGGCTGCTATAAAGTAAATTTAAGGGACTCAAGATCGATCAGGTGCCTCGACACCAAAACCATCGCGTAGATGTTCAGGCTAAAATAGCGGCGAACGGAGGCCAGTCCCTACCAAGGGGAATTCCCCTCCAATTAATCACCCAGCTAAGCATAGCCACAAATGGAGAAATTTGTTCCCTGGATCGCCTGCCTTGCTGGATGGACCCAATTGTCGCCTACCTCCTTGAAGAAGAGCTTCCCGAAGGGCCCGACCAAGCCCGAAGAATTAAGAGACTCTCAGTTCGATACTGTATGGTGGACGAATACCTCTACAGGAGAGGCAGATCCCTCTCCTTACTTAGGTGCTTGTATCCCGATGATGCTAATTGGGCATTGAGAGAGGTCCACTCTGGGGACTGTGGGAACCACATAGGTGGGGAAGCTCTAGCCTATCAGGTGCTTCGTATGGGGTATTATTGGCCGACCATCCATCAAGATGCAAAGAGTTTTGTGCAATCTTGCGAACCTTGTCAAAGAACTTCAAACTTCAACCACCAGCCACCCAAGCGACTGTCGTCCCTCAGTTCACCTTACCCATTTGCCATGTGGGGAATCGACCTAATTGGGCCACTTCCTACCGCTCCAGGACAGATGAAACATGCTATCGTGGCTATCGACTACTTCACAAGATGGGTCGAGGCAGGACCTCTTTCTCGAATATCAGAAAAGAATACAACCAAGTTCATCAAGACTAACGTGGTATGCAGATTTGGGACCCCTCTCATCATTATAGCCGACCTAGGAAAGCAATTCGATAACTCCCGGTTCAAAGACTTCTGCAAGGGATTGGGGATCGACCTCAGACTCACTTTCGTTGCTCATCCCTAGACTAACGGGCTGGTAGAATCCACCAACAAGACTATTAAGAAACTTCTGAAGAAGAAGCTACAGCAGAAGAAAGGCAAGTGGGCCGAAGAGCTAGCAGAGGTCCTCTAGGCATACCGGACTACAAAAAGAACAGCTACCGGGGAGACACCTTATTCCCTGGCTTTCGGAGTTGAAGAAGTCCTCCCCATCGAGCATAAGTTGACCTCGTTTAGGGTACAGCACTTTGAGCCCGAAAGCAACGAAGTCAAGCTCCGGTCTAATCTAGACCTCTTAGAAGAAAAACAAGACCGGGTAGCAGAGATAGTAGCGATCTACCAGAGCAAGATCGCTAGATACTTCAACCAAAAGGTTAGAGCCCAGAAATTCAAAGAAGGGATCTGGTACTTAGAAGGTGACCCTGAACACTAGGAAAAGGTCGGATGGAGTCTTAAGTCCTAATTGGGAAGGGCCATATTTGATAAAGATCATTTGAGGAAATTCTACCCTTGAATGGAGTTCTCCTGTAGACTACCCCCACTTAGTTTTCATTACCGACCCTAATAAAGATGTACTACATCTCGATCATTAATAAGTCATTTTCCTTTTCTCCTCCATCTTTGTCTCCAACTATGTTCAACATTAGTGACTACACACTTGTACGAGAAACTCAACATAAACGTTTCGAGACTAGGAAATAGCTGAATAGCCCTCCTGATGCCTTGGTCATGCTACCACCCCCAAGAAGGATTTGAGTGTAAGAGCATAGTTGCCCTCCAGATCTCGAGACCAGGAAATAGCTCGATAGCCCTCCTGATGCCTTGGTCGGGCTACCACCCCCAAGAAGGATCTGAGTGTAAGAGCATAGTTGCCCTCCAGATCTTGAGACCAGGAAATAGCTCGATAGCCCTCCTGATGCCTTGGTCGGGCTACCACTCTCAAGAAGGATCTGAGTGTAAGAGCACAGTTGCCCTCCAGATCTCGAGACCAGGAAATAGCTCGATAGCCCTCCTGATGCCTTTATCGGGCTACCACCCCAATAAGGATCTGAGTGTAAGAGCATAGTTGCCCTCCAGATCTCGAGACCAGGAAATAGCTCGATAGCCCTCCTGATGACTTGGTCGGGCTACCACCCCCAAGAAGGATCTGAGTGTAAGAGCATATTTGCCCTCCAAATCTCGAGACCAGGAAATAGCTCGACAGCCCTCCTGATGCCTTGGTCGGGCTACCACCCCCAAGAAGGATCTGAGTGTAAGAGCATGGTTGCCCTCCAGATCTCGAGACCAGGAAATAGCTCGATAGCCCTCCTGATGCCTTGGTCGGGCTACCACCCCCAAGAAGGATCTGAGTGTAAGAGCATAGTTGCTCTCTAGATCTCAAAGACTAGGAAATAGCTAAGTAGCCCTCTTGATGTCTTGGTTGGGCTATCACGCCATATATATATATATATATATATAATGTTTGCTTTCATGTGCAGGATCAAAATCATCATAACTCCCTACACGAATCTTAATTGTTGCTACAGATGCTACTTTGGATCCCATTCAAGACCAGAAATAAAATACGAGTTCTCAAAAGCGATTCGATTTCTCATTAAAAACAAGGGGAGCCTATCCCCCGGTAAGGCTACATCCACCAAATGGGGAGCCCAACCCCCGAACTCGGGCAACAACAAAAAAAAAGCTGATAAGGGCAAAACAGGGCGCCCATCCCCTTTTCCGAGCGATCAAAAACAAGTCATGATGAACTGCTTCAAGCCTTGGGACTCTCTTGGCTCCCTTCCGTTGGCCCTACTCCTTCTTGCTGATCTCCGCCATCAACCCCCTCTACAGATAGCTGTCCATCTGGGTTATCCTCACCGATCGCATCTCCATTTAGAGGCTCCATCGGCTGATCAGCCAGATCTTCCTCCATAACCTCAGGCGGGATAGCCGCGTCAAGAAGGGCAGCCATGGACCCCGTCTGGCTCCTGTCGACCTCCATCTCTATTAAAGGGGGATCCTCAGACAGGCTCCTAACCTCTTCACCAGCTCCCGAATGGTCCTCCTCTGATCAAGAGGACATCACTTTACTGGAGGACTCCCTAAGACCTGAGGTGGTAAAGGTAGGAAGAGAGAATGGAGGATCTGTCCAAGCGGGCTGTTTCCCAGCTCCTGCTTGGCTCGAAGAGACCACATTGTCGCCTTCAGGGCGAGATAGCTCGGCCGCCTTGAGCATTATTTCCTATCTATCCCAGCCAGCAATGGATGACAAATCAAAGGGAGGAGGAAGATCTTCCGCAGCCTGAAAGGAAGCATAGAAATACCCGTCGCTGAAGGAGGTCTCCGCATCAGCTTGGTCACCTGAGTAATCAGAGACTGGTTCTCGAGGTCCAGCTTCTTAGCGTCAGATCTCAAGGAACCCCATTGCCTAGCCCGCCGGAGAGATTGAAGACACTCCTGATCATAAGATTGATTCATCCTCTCATTATCGCAGCGAAGCTCAGCCATCTTAACCTCGACCTTTCCCTGGCTAGAAGTCACCTCTTCCACTAAAGACCGAGCCTACTTGAGCAGTTTCCTGGCTTTCTCGGCTTCAGCTTCGGCTTTTGCAGCCCGGTCGTGGAGGAGGGCTACCTGCTGGCCCATCGCAACATTAAACTTGAAGGTCTACAAAATACAGAACCCGAGTTAGAAACTGGACGAATTAACAAGAATAGCATGAAATAAATACAATTACCTCAGCTAAAATAGCAGACCCCTTGGTTATAAGGACATCCACAGGCATGGAAGCCATCTTAGAGATCCCGCCACCCGGACAGGACGTTATGAATTGCTCCAGGACCTCATCCCACCCTGTCGAGCTCGACTGAGGCCGGGAGCGGCTGGAAGGAACCTTTGCTACACCTTTCCCAAAAGCTACGCCTTTCCCAGAAACCTCCAAAGCTTTGGTTGTTGGAAGCGCAGCGGAATCAGGTGTTTGAGTCAAAGGGGTAGTAACTTTAGCGGCCACGGCCGAAGGGACAGAAGCAGCCGGGCCAACCACCTGGGGAGCTTTACCCAAAGCCCGGAAAGCCCACGAGGTAAGAGTGGCCATCTTATACCCAGCCAGAGAGATAGACGAAGCCAGAGCAGGTTCGACACCAGAGGAAGGAAGAGAAACTTCACCTTGAGGAGAGCGTGAGACATGACGGGTGGCCGGTTCCATGACAAAAACTGTGAATAAGCAGATTAAGAAAGAGAATGTTAGAACCAAGCTGAGTAATAAGGCGAAACAACTCAATGACACTTACAAGGAATAGCGTCTGAAATCCATAAATATTTGTTCACCCTACGAGGATCAAAAGCTTCAGCAGTAGGGAACTTCGGATTCAAATAATTCTGGGCTAGAATAGCCTTTAAAACAGCTTCGGACTCAGAAGGCAGGGAGTCCCGGTCCCATGAGGGCTTATCACTGAAAGCCGTGGGAACCTCGAATTCATGCCCTCTGATGAAAATCTAGCTCTCCCAGTCATCCCCCGCCAGGATCCATTCTTCTTTCCACGCGGGATCCTTCTTCGAGGCTCTAGGAACGATGAAGTTTAGCTTGTTCTTGGCCTTGGCATAGAAATGGCCTCAAGGAGCCCTAGACAGGCTCCCAATCTGGAAGAGATAGGCCAGCTCCTCTGCACCCGGCTCCCTCGTCACCTTAGTCATCTGGCATTGTTCCCTCCATAATACAAGGAAACCAATTAGATGCCTCCAGAAGCCAGGCGTCAACTGGAGGGGAGCAAGCTGGATGGCGTTTAGAGCCCGCCTAAGAGTCGGATGGAGGGGAAGCCTGACCCCATTCTCAAGAGCGGCCACATGAATCGGAAGCACGCCTTTAGGGGGATTGAAGAACTCGTAATTTTTGGGAGGCACCGAGATGGATACGCTGTCGGGGATGCCAAACTTTGACCTCAAGCGGTCAATCGACACTAGGTCAATAGTGGAATCTGGGACAACCTGGAAATCATAAGGAGGGAGCCTCTCCACAAGGGGACCAGGAGCCGAGACCCGACGCTCCCCCGCGGCGCCACCGTCCGCTTCTTTGTCAGAAATTTCATCGACGATATCCAAAGGGTGGTCAGGATGGTTGGAGAACCCAGTCCTTATGGATGCATTCCTACTCGACCGCCGACGTTGCGAGGTAGGCGGGGAATCGTCACCGTCAGAACTCCTCCTAGCCCTCTTCCCCAGAGTAAAACTGACGACCTCCTCGCCGACGACAATGGAATCAGCTGAGTCGCGACTGTTTTT